>OU452224.1:25024583-25624583 GCA_911728455.2 Marthasterias glacialis
AGCTTTGTATGCATAATTTCAAGAAAGACACAATAAACTGAGAAAATTAATCATACTTTGTATGGAAATATTTTGCGTATATGTATGGACATCGTTTTTACGAGGTATACCGCTCTTCTTGTCTTTTCTTCGACAAACTGCAACGTTTTTGTTCAGATTTCCCAACTACATCTATCCTTTACACCTTTAACTGGCCTGGATTTTTAATATTACTGCTGGTTAATGGTCCATACAATTGATAAACAGTCGGCTGGCCTGCTTACCCAAAATTGTATCTATGACAACATCACCACAAACGCTTTGTTCAAGCTTCCTTCTTATAATTAACATCACAGTTCTTAGCTAGACATGGTTAAGCATGCATACAATCTGGTGGAATACCATTTTTTATGTGAACTAATATTAACATTAATAAAGTAACCCAGGTTACCGCGTGTCCTTTACGTGATCCTGCCAGTTTGGTGCACGTATTTATTTGTAGTCTCTTGAGCACCGTTAGCTTTGTATGCATATTTTCAAGAAAGACACAATAAACTGAGAAAATTAATCATACCATGTATGGAAATATTTTGGTTGGTTTTCGACTTTATGTTTAGCATTAATGTTGGCTCGTACCAGCTACATTAAATGCGCGTGCATGCATATACGCATGTTACGCGCATGGGCAGGCCTCTAACATATCTTGTGTCAATGGCGTTTTGTAAACCCAAGGTGGGGGGGGGGGGGCTGGTGGCACCCGATGGTATTAGGTCTCATCAAAATAATATGCAAAAAAAAAGTATAGATATATAAAAACAAAATAAAAAAGAACACTTGACCATTTTGTTGTTAACTTTAATATTTAGATTTGAAAATATAAAAGTGGAACTTTACGAACATGAGTATTCATTTATCGGTATTTACCAACGGAACGGGACAGAAAACGTGTGACATTCGTGACAACGTTAATATAATTCATCTCCAACAACAGTAACAACACACATGAACGAAGAATGATGCGTGCAGAAAACAACATAAATGGCACCGCGCGCTCCCTACAGTACATCAAATTAAACTACAATTCAGTTTTTGTTGCATTACAAAAACAATGTGTTCATGAATGATGTCATCAAAGGTTGCAATTATCTAACGATGACCCAGTTAAATATTTGAGCCTGAAATTCTGTCTTTTTAATAGTTTGTGGCTTCATCTTCCGGTTTTAATCAAAGTCAAAGTGAGGTTATCTTTGCGTGGCTCTTGTTCATTTTTCCGATGTCCGATGATGTATAGATTGTAAAAATCCAATTGTGGTTTAGATGTTATCATTTTTTTTAAATATTAGTCTTTCAAGTATTCTAATTCAACACCCGATGATGTCATCATAACGTCATTAAAGTTGTGCCGTCTTTAAGTTGAGGTTCAATTGTCTGATAAGATTCACGGTTCAGTTCAATTCTATATTTGATTGATGCAGTAGATAATAATTTGAATGAATACAACTGACAGCGTAATGATCTTTCCGGGACACCTTAACATGTGCTTTGCCGATCACGCGAAAAACGGCACCTTCCGATCGCAGCGCTCGATTTTGTTCAAATTTCCCAATTAGGGTTTTAATGATATTATCTATCAGTAGAAAAATCAAGACAACATGTGGTTCCATTGAAAATTAACACTATTTTAAACTTGCCGGTGTAAATACCGTGAAATTTGATGGCGTCGCCATTATTATATTTAAGAAGGTCGAACAAAATAAAATATCATGCACTAAAACAAGGTCCTAATCCCATTTCATTGAATGCAGAGCTGTATGTTTCTTGGGGCATCGCCCGAACACCTAAAAAAACCCAGAAAAACCCGAATACCTTTAAAAAGAAACGATCAATAACAAAATAAACACCTAGGAAAAACATAAAAAACGGGCTATTGCCCGAACACCTAAAAAAAGAACAAAAACAATAGTTGTTCGGGCTATTACCCGAAAACCTGATTAAAAAAATCGTTTTTACGGAATATACTGCTCTTCTTGTCTTTTTTTGTTTTAACTGCAACGTTTTTGTTCAAATTTCACAACTACATCTGTCCTCTAAACCTTAAACTGGCCTGGATTTTTAATATTACTGCTGGTTAATATGGTCCATACAATTGATAAACAGTCGGTTGGCATGCTTACCCTAAATTGTATCTATGACAACATCACCACAAACGCTTTGTTCAAGCTTCCTTCTTATAATTAACGTCAAGGTACACAGTTCTTATACAATCTGGTGGCAGGAATACCATTTTCTATGTGAAATATTGTTGACGTTAATAAAGTAACCCAGATTACAGTGTGTCCTTTACGTGGCCCTTCCAGTTTGGTGCACGTATTTATTGGTTGACTCAAAGCAACCTATGCGGCTTGGCTGGCATAAAACACGGAATCTTTCTTAATCCTGTGCATGCAGAGATAACGCCGATACCAGTGAACGTGGGGTGAATCGTCATGAAGGCTCACTGCGAGGGAATGTTGCTGGTGAAAAACCTCTTGATATTTCTCTTTGGAATCCTCGTGTGGATTTGCCCTCTATCCACCTGCCGGTGTCTCAATCTCAGATGTAAGTGTTTTACACAACTAACTGTAGACTGCGAAGTCAATATTTTACCAAATGTACAAAATACTGTGTGAAGAAGTCATTCGTTTAACAGCATTAGTGCCCGGCAAAAGAACGTAACGGAAAGTTCCCGGTAAAAGGACGTAAACGATTTATGTAAAAAAAAGATTGTGTTTCAAGAATTATGAGCGGTAAAATTTGCGAAATTGGTTACCATGCAAAAGTCATTCTAGAAAGGTTAAGTTTTGCATGGGGAATGAGGAAACATGTCTTCAGGGTAATTTTAGGAAAAAAAAAAAAAAAAAAAAAAAAAAAAAAATCATATTTTTTGTGTCACGAGTCGTTTTGTTGCTTACATCCTTTTAATACTGGGACGAACTAATTTAAGTTCCCGGCAAAAGGGCGTAAGGCCTTATGCCCTTATTTTTTTTTTCCCCTTCTTTTTAGCTGTTATTTTTTTTTATTTATTTTTATTTTTTTTTATTTTTTTTTTTTTTATTTAGCTGTTTTTTTTTGCAGCGAAGCGCAGCGAAACAGCTCTTGTTTTTGTTAAAGTTTTTATTTTATTTTGTTTATTATTTTTTAGCTGTTTCGCAGGGAAGCGCAGCGAAACAGCTCTTGTTTTCATTAAAGTTTGTTATTTTATTTTTAGCTGTTTCGCAGCGAAGCGCAGCGAAACAGCTCTTAATTCGTTAAAGTTTTTTTTTTTAGCTGTTTTGCAGCGAAGCGCAGCGAAATAGCTCTTGTTTTCGTTATTTTTTTTTTTAGCTGCTTTGCCGCGAAGCGCCCGAAACTACGGAAGCTTAAAGTGAGCTTCCGAGATTCCCGAGTTTTTCGAGTTATTTTATTAGAGAAAGACGGAATACCGTGATATTTCAGACACGTTCCGAGTTAGTACCACACAGAAATCTGTCTTTCCCCGATACCGTATCTCGGAAAGATGTCTTTCCCTGATTATCTCGGAAAGACGTCTTTCTGAGATACGGTATCAGAGAAAGACGTCTTTCCGAGAGACGGATTTCTGATAATGGGTTTCAGGGAAAGACGGATTTCGAAGATACTGTGCCAGAGAAAGACGTCTTTTCGAGATACGGTATCGGGGAAAGACGGATTTCTGATATACGGTATCAGGGAAAGACGCCTTTCCAAAATGTGGTATCCGCAAAGACGGCTTTCTGAGATACGGTATCGGGGAAAGACGTCTTTCTGTGTAGTACTAACTCGGAACACGTATGAAATATCACGGTATACCGTCTTTCTCTGATAAAATAACTCGGAAACGCAGCAATTCGGAAGGTCACTTTAAGCTTCCGTACGCAGCGAAACAGATCTTCTTTTCGTAAAAGTTTTTTTTTAGCTGTTTCGCAGCGAAGCAGCTCTTGTTTTCGTTAAAGTTTTTTTTTTTTTTTTCCCCAGCAATTTTCTTTCTAAGCGCTGTTTTGCATAGTTCCATATGAGCAATTGCAATGAAACTTTCAGTGATGAAAGGCATTAGCGCAATAGTGGTCCAAAAAAAGTGACGTCATGATGACCTCATCACCCGTTGCTTGACGTCATCCTAAAGATTTTTTATTTTAAATATTTGAAAAAAGAGACCGTAGGTTTCTGTTTGCGGGATTGGGTAGGAATAAATTAGGTCTTCATTTTATTCAGTTTGCGTGACCTCTACTTCCGGTCGAAACAGGAAGTGCCTCGTAATTCTAAAGTGGTAACAGTTATGAAGTTGCTTGCTTTCAACGGTGTAAGTGTCCAGCCAGGGTCAGCTTAAAAAAAAAAACCATGACGTCATAATATACAAGAGCGGCAGGTTGAAATTTGTTCAAAATGCACTTTGAGAAGATCTGTGTGGCAAAGTTTGTTGTAATCGCTTCAAAAATCAAACACATGATGACCATCAGACAGTCAACATATGTGTGAAGTTTTAGGTTGATGACGTCATCAGATGTCACGTGACGTACCATTAAAGATGCATTTTTTGGTATGCACTTTTTGAAGTGCTGTTAGATACTGGTAAGTTCGTGATTATTGTGGAGTGACGTTATGATGACGTCATCGCGTGATTTTTTTGATTTGTTTTTGATTTGTTGCCCCTTGGAGTCATAAATTGCTAACGGAATATGCTATGATCAAAATTCCTTTTAAACAGGCTCGATGGGTCATAAATGCTCTGAAAACGAATTGACGTCATCATGACGTCATCATGACGTCATCATTTGTCAGGTTATGTTACCTTAAAGGTACAATTTCACAATATAAATACACAGAATGGATTCGATTTTTTTTTGCAATAGTAATTTCTTCATGCACACGATTTCAGACTGTCATATTAAGATGAGTATTATTTGAAAATGTTTTCGGCGAAACAGCTTGGCATTCTTTCACCAATGCAATTATGTTTTTTGTTGTTTTTGTTGTTGTTTTTTTCTCACCATTGATGTTAAACAGATTCGAATGTCATGCCTTGATCTCGATAAACCCCGGAATAGAGACCTTCACTTTGAAGTTTGCCAGAGTTTGTCGAACTGTAAGGGTATGTCGCTACTTACAAGCCACTCGTTAAAGTCCTTTGTAGTAGATGACTCGTTAACGGCGCTTATCTACGGGGGAGCATGATTCGATGAGGTGCGGTAGAGAAAAAAGCAATGCAGTAATCACTAATAACTTACATATGGACACCATCTTGGTAATATGAAAATAAATACCAACATTCAAAGCAAAGTTGCCATGAAGAAATTCACGTCTCGGACAATATATCCTTCAAAATCCAGGTATGTCCAAGATAGAGGAGAAACATATCCCAAATGAAAACTGTGTGAAAAGCCAGCAACAATGAGGGATGTACCTTAAGTTGTACCTAATTCGGCTTTCTGTTGAATCATGTGTTTTAGGACATACTTGCCTCTTTTTTATTTGATGTAAAATCATCTCGGTTTTGCTTGTTGTCCTTTATTAGTTGGTGTAAATAAAATGGGTATTAGAGCTCAACTCAATCAAATCAAAACGTTTTGACCAAACTGTTGTTAAGGCTATGGCAAACCCACACATACACACCCACACACACAACAGCAAATACTTAAAAATATATATAATATATATATATAAAAAAAAAAAATAAAAAAAAAGACGACGACGAAGACGACGACAGAAGACCACCGATTCTTGATGGTTATGGTTTAATGACGTTTTAATTTATGTATCACAGTTTCAGTTCTGAATCTTCAGGGAATGCAGGCCAGCCAGGTCAGCACTATGGTGCACTATGAAGAGGATCTTTCAGCAGATCTAGCGATAAATGGCGACTCAGGAACAAACACGTATGATTCAACTTGCTCTAGTACCGGTCAGTTTATAAATACAATTATGCTTTACAAGATATGTTTTACATGATGTGAAATGCATTGGTGATTACAGGAGAATATTGAGTCTTTAATGTGGACAATTTCTTATGTGTTTGATATTGTATCCACCAAACCCCAAGCTACCACCTGGTTGGAAATTCAACAACAACGCCAAAATGTATTTTATTTGAACAAAGTAGTCTAAAGTGCAACATTTTGATCTGTAGTACCACGTGAAAATGTTCCTACGTTGTGTTATGTTGATCAATCACAATATGAAGCGAGTGTTTTGGGGACAACTTTTCGAACGGTTTTCGGGAAAATCAAAAGCGACGTCAATTGTTGTTTAAATGTATAAACCTTCATAGGAAAATAATATTTCATGTACAAATATTTTCAATCGTCTTTTACTATTTCTCTTGTCAAGTCTTGTTAAAATTGGTACGATCACGTTGGAGTGGCCATTTTGTTTTGAATCTCTTCTTAAACTGTTACGTATAAAGCAGTCGAGCTCGAGCTCACGTAAATATCACAATAGCTGAAGTAATTTAATGTTTAATTTGTACATCTTATGACTTCAATTCTGTACTAATTCTCTACTTTCTAAAATCTTTGTACAAATTTGCGAACATTTCTGTAACTTGCACAAAACCGATGTTTCCATGTTACAGAGATCGAGCCGCATCCATGGTGGAAGGTGGATCTGGGGACCAACCACTGCCTTGGTCGTATCACCCTCGTCAACAGAGGAGACTGTTGTAGTAAGATATTTTTACGTTGAAAACTTACATCAAAACATAGAATTTGATGTATACAAGTAGGTATACTAGGGCAAGGGTGGGGCAGGGGCCCTCTCCCCCAAATGAGATCGAACAAAAATTGCACAAATTATTAGCTCGTACACTAAGTAGCCCCCTAAATTAAATATTTGGCCCCGCTGGTAGTCTGTTTGTTACTTTTTTCATTATGTACAAGGTCGCTTTTTTTTTTTTTTTTTTTTTTTTTTTTTTTTTCCGAAACGGGAATAATGCCACAACTTTTCAGTATATGCTCAAAACCTGTAACAAAATATGGTGTCCTATAATAATTATATGCTATTACTTTAAAAACCGTCTAATAGATCTGATCGTAGAATCGTCCTGGCACAATTTGCACAATTGTTAATTACCCCCCTAATGAATGAAGCGGAAAGCCTTTTTTTTCTTGACTTCCTCCATCATACAATTGAGAAACATAATGGAGAATTTGAGTAGCTACGTCCAAAACGAGAGCCGCTGGTCCAAGGTCCTTGGGGAATTCCCCATAGCCTAGCGTTGACAAATGCCTTAGCATTCATGCTGGGTAATTGAAACTGCCAGGCAAGCTTGTCTGTCAATCAACAGACGTGTTACATTACAGACTTGATGTCTAGCCAGTTGGTTGGCTTCAACAAAGCTTGCAAATAGTTATTTACTTGTGTGGTAAGGGGACAGGGGGTGGGGTGGGGGCGGGGTGGGGCGGTGCTTTTGTATGACTGTGTGAAGTGGTTTTTTTTGGTTTTTTGTTCTTCTTTTTTTTTTCTTAATGATATAGTGGAATCATTTAGGGAGCTTGCAGGGGTATGGGAGAATTGTTTTACAATCTCTAGACCATCTCAAAGGTGTTGGGGATCAATCATCCCAATAAGTGTCGCATTTTTATTTTCCCGTCGCATTAGGAGTGGGGGTTGGGGAGGGCGCAGGCCCTTCTGATTTCTTATGTCCGATAATAACCCCTGCAGAATTTCATCTTCTTTATATGTTGGTGTCAGTGCAGCTGAAGAGGTCGAAACTGGACCAGTGCCTGCCTGCCAGAAAAAAAGTAAATATATACAATTTTTTAAAAATGCGACGGAAGACAAAATGTGACGGTAAAATAAAAATGCGACGGAACAAAAACAAATAAAACCGCGACGGAAATAATAAGAGAGCGACGGACAAAATAGAAATGCTACCAAAAAATAAACATGCAACGAAAAACAATTAAAATGCGAATAAAAAAAAAATAAAAAGGCGAAGGGAAAAAATAAAAACGCTTGTACTGAAAATATTTGCCTCTTGTTTCTGAGTAAGTAACTATAAACCTTATTTCAATTTTACAGATAGCCGTTTGTCTGGCGCCATTGTGAGAGCAGGCAAAGAGACTGACATTTTTAAAAATTCTGCATGTGGGTCACCAGTCACATCGGACCAAGCATCGATACCTGGGGGACGCATACAATTTGTATGTAACCCTCCCGTGATTGCCCAGTACGTCAGTGTGGACGACAAGGTTCATTCGGCTATACAAGGGGACAACGTCCTAACACTGTGTGAAGTGATAGTCGTTGAGTACCCAATGGAAGACTGTCTTCAAACAACATGTAAGTAATTATTGAAAGTCATACGCAATTTTAGTAAGAAGGTATTTGTGCTTACGATATGTACCAGAGATCTTGAAGATACTTGTCAAAAAACAAAACAAAATTACAAGAATAAAAAATCATAATAACAATAAAAGTAATAATGATACAAAAAATAATAATAATATACATAGATTTTTTACATCAAATAAATAGATAAACACTACTTTAAAAGTCAGAATATTGTCCGGATTGTTTCCTTGTAACACCTCTTTTACAAAGATTGAAAATGGCTCACTTGCTGTACAGGATGAACTGAGCAGTTTTGAAGATGTGTAAACAAAAGATCAATCGACCATAATCGTTTATTTGTATTGTATATTTTACTGTATTTTCTTTTATTGTCGTTTGTTCACAGCTGCACTGACTACGGACTCGTCATTCGCCATTGCTGGCATGTTGTCCTCTTTGTTCTTTGAAGGCAAATGTGTTGTCGACACACGCCCTCTGTCGGTCCTTCACATGAATTCACTAATGCAGTGTTTCCTGAGTTGTAAGATGAATAAGGAGTGTTTGTCTTTCGACTACGTCATGACTTCTGGTCAGTGCAGACTGTACGATGTGAAGGCGGGAGACTTGAAGGCAGATGATCAGCCAAGCTGCTTTGTGTACATTGTAATCCGTGGCTAGACCAATATTTTGAGATAGTCATTACTGTAATATGCATACCGGTACATTATGTCTGTGCTTGTTTACGCTCTGACGAAGAACCGGCTTGGATCGAAAGCCCCACCAGAGTAACACATAAGACATAATAAATAGTATGTAATAAATGATTCTGATTAGTTGTTATTAACCCGATTGTTTAATTAACGAGCAATGTATTGTTAGAAGCATTTTTGCGTGATTAATAATGTAAAAAAAAAAAGAAGATATCTAGCATTTGTAGCTTAAACAAGAGCACACTTATATAAAGCAGACGTCAGGCAAGTCATATTTTTTCATATTATCAATTGTCTTTGTGTACGATGATTAAAACTATTCTAGATACTACAACTGAGTCCCGCATGCTTCAAAGTTATAATCTTAAAAAAGAAGATATCTAGCATTTGTAGCTTAAACAAGAGCGCACTTATATAAAGCAGACGTCAGGCAAGTCATATTCTTCATATTATCAATTGTCTTTGTGTACGATGATTAAAACTATTCTAGATACTACAACTGACTCCCACATGCTTCAAAGTTATAATCTAATTTATAAGCGATGTAATACAATTTGATTCTGAAAAAAAAAATCGTTAATGTAAATAAACTTATTCAAAGTAAAGGATTGTTTTTTGTATAGACATTATTCTTTATAGACAATTTCAATAACCAAATACAAGCAACTTGGGTAAATTCCATCAAATTTTCGGTGATTGGAGCATGGTCTGAAGTTTTTCAGGGAATGTGTGGAAATCAAGATTCTCGGAAATTTCTATAACTATCAATACTGGCAGGCTTTTTGTCTTTTAAGTGTTCGCTGTATGATAAATAACCAATATGTAAATTTATTATAAAGTGTTTAATAGACTGATTGCGCGACCAATGTTTTACATGTCATCACGTGACCTGTAGTGGGTACGTCATCTCAGCTGATGGCTAACTACATGCTGTGACAGACAGAGTCACACCAAAAGTCGGCTTTTGGTAATAAAAACACAGTTACTGAGACCTTTTCATTAAATGCGTATGTTGTAACATTGATTTTAATCACATTAATGTTTCATGAACGACAATATTCTACTACAAAGTAAGTTTATTTTTAGTTATGCACTACCGGCGTCGGACGACGATGTAGCCACCTGCCAGTGATTTTGTTTGTAAATCAATGTAAAAAAAAAAAAAAAAAAAACGTTGGAAAAGTGAGCATTTATACCTACCCTTTCGGAATTTCAAATAGACAAAGGAATCACACAGTTTTGAAAAGCTATGTCTGTGGATGATATTAGCTTCAAAATTGTTCAAATTCTTCTGCTGAAAAGTCTTTGATCGCGGTCGTCTGGTCCAAATGTTCTGTCGTGCAACTACCACATCGTGAACATTACGTTCCTTTATAGAATTGTCAAGACTTGCTGGAACTGTCCTTACTGACTTTTGTTCAGCCACTCGAAGGTCTCTGGTACAACTCTGGAATGTTTTCCACAGATTTCGAGAAAAAAAGCCTCAATCGAATAAACAAATGCGACAATCAATATGTACCGTACCGCTCCTTCCTATGGAGGACGTCGTGGTTGTTACGTACAATACCCACTAAACATCACATGACTTGGAGAGCGCAATCGGTCTATTTTCTTTCTTTTTTTCAAAAAAAAGTAGGCAGTCGAACGATAAGTTTGAAGGACAGTGAAGGTTGGGAAAGTATACTCTCACCTTACCAATGGTTTTTCCAATGGTAACAGCCAAAACGTGTTTCAACGTGTGAATGAACAACGCAGGCATACTGAGAAAAATGAGTTGGTTAGTATGAGTTTTGTTCAAGAGTTTAACTTTGTTTGAAATACTCTCAAATTTCGATCAAAAGATGAACAGGTAATGGAAATTTGAGAGTGTTTAAAAAATGAATCAATGAATCAAATGAGTCAATGAATCAACTCAAATTGTTTTCATTATTAGCCTGCGAGTCCATTCACATGTTGAAAAACTTTTGGTTGGTACTTAAAAACATACAACTATTGGGAGCAACTGATATTGCAACAGATGCAAAGTGGTTTGTTTTGTTGTATTTCCTGCCATGATGAACATTTGTTAGCGTTCGTTTTGAAGGATAACTGCATATTGTTTACAAAATTAAATGACAGCTACATAATAACTGAAACAAGAAGCTGTATTGTATTGTACTCTGTTTAACTGTTTTTTGTTTTATCGTTTCTTGTATTTGGATTTCTGATAAAAGCCGCCTAATATTCTGTCTAAAAAATAATTATAACTTTCTAGCAATTAATTTGTCAAATGAATTTTATTTTCGATTCGCTGTCAAAATATGATACACTTCGAATACACAGTAACGTTGCACCAGATTAAGCACCTTCTCGTAAGAATCTTTAATATCCTAGTCATAATACACCTTTATCATGGTGCCGCCATCTTGTTTTTCCTACCGTTCAAATCAATTCAAACCAAACCGAGGCTGGAATGGCAAAATAACCTGGTACCTTTCCAGTAGAATGACAATAAGTATTCAGTAGTGCCATTATACATGGGAAGCAAGAGTAAACGTAGCGGCAGCACGATCATGATATATACTCTGTAAAGAATATCTGAACAGCAAAAACGACGCTGCTGAGATTGCGAGGAATTTGCATACAGAATAAAATGACTTCAAACACTTTTATTTAAAAATCCTACAGGAAAGTCCATGATAGAAGACCACGCCTGTGAGAAGTGCTGTATTCTATTTCAATCTGTAAAGAGTAGATATCTTGGTATCCCCTACAGTATTGCCAAATTATTGTATTAAGCACACCAAGACAGCTTCTAAAGTAGGTTTCCAATAAAATGTGGAATCATTATTTTTCTCGCATTTTGTTTGGGAACGTTGTTCAAATGAAAATTTCCGTTACCGGCCCATGTTAGTAATTTTCAACATTTCAGTTTATTTCAGTTTCTTTCACATATTAATGGTTTATTTCCTGTGTTGTTTGGCTGGTATTAATTCCCTCTGTGGGCTGAGGGTGAATCAACATAATAGTATACTACAGATGGGTATTTTATTCCCCAAATTCTCAAAAAGATGTGCCCAAATAGGCACTCGATGTATAATGATGATTTTCATAAAGGAATCTTATGCCTTATCATTATTTATGCATGATCATGATTATTACAAAATTCACCGCTTTCTCCAAGGACTGAAATAATGTAATGAGTTGTAGCCATGTTGCCATGGGTACAGATTAAGATAACCACTTAGCTTTACCAAGCAAGCCAACTCGTTCGAAGAATCAGGCTTATAGACCCATCAACGTTAATTCTCCAGTCAAGTTCAATATTTAAAGGATAGATATCATAGTTGGCAAAATAGTTTATGTTTTAAGTGTGTTTCAGCTTGTATTAGTTTATTTCTTATGCTGTTCGGCTAAACGCTGAAAGCGAAACAAACACGGTATTTGGAAAAGGACTGTTATTTATACATTATTTAAAAAAAAATGAAAATAAAGTGTTTTCTCAAAATGTAGTTCTATGTTGACAGTCATATCTTCAGTGATGTTGAGGTGACCCAAAGGCATGGGCGGGATATTAACTTTATGCTGTATTTTGCAAGAAATCAAGCCAGTTCAGTTTGTGTATCCCCTTGACTGTCTAATAGTATTGTTTTGCAATGTCATGCCTTGCCTAACGGTCCAGCCCGATCCAGAATAAGATGCAAAGTTCTTGATATATGAGCCACGCCATCGTTAGCATCGATTCATTAACAAAACCGTAAATGTTATCTGCTCTTGCAGAGTACATCAATTCCCATTCTCTAGTTTTACGCACAAGCCTCTCTCGCCTTTCGAACTGTCTCCCTTATCATATCCGTTATGCTCTTCCCATTATTAGTGCCTTTATTAAAAAAGAAACATATCTTACAACCAACCCAAAACATGTTTATTCAATTAGATGGTAAAGTCTTAGTGCACAATAAAACAAAAAAAAAGGCAAGGGATATTTGTACACGTTCATTTGCGGCAATCAAAATAAGCAGTGATGATTCTGAGACTCTGTAAATGCCATTTTTTTTTCAAATTTGACAATATTCAAGATTATTTCGTACTGGTATGACTTTTTAATCAGTGTAATTCGTCGACCTCATCTTCTTTTATACTTCGTTTATTACGATATAGGTCCGATTTTTGGTCAATTTGACAAACAAAAATCAGACTGAAATCTAAAATAGCTGTTTTTATAGATACGAGAAAGTTATATTAACGTTTCATTTAAGGGTGCTGCACGAACAAATCCGGAAGTGATAAGTGGCAGTTAACTGTAAAAACTAAAAATGAGTTATTGTCGAGATCCCAACATTATGTCAGGTTGATTTTCAATGTGCAAACAAATTTCATTTTGAAACAGCGTCATCTCTCAAATTTTGTTTCGGCAAAAAATCGGGCCATGTAACTTTAAGCGTCTCCTCGTCGGGAAAGTTGGCGTCCTGGTCAAAGATTTAAGACGAAATAAAAATCCTTAACTGGAGCTTGACAGGGTTTTTCAGTCTATAATAACTGGTTTGTGTCGTCATGATTATAACAGCACGGTGGCTGTGCATGGAAAGATAAACTCTCGCCCAGACACTGCACACGCGGGCGTTTGCGGTCAAGTCAAATGGTGCCGTCTTCGTCAAGCTGTGATGGGACACCCGACACGCACGTCTGCGTAGTAACTGGGTTATTCCATTTATTGCTATAATCAATACGACAAAGCCCCTTTTAAAAAAAAAAACATTGACAAAACATCAAGCACGACACCTATTTTGAGGCAGTGGTTTGAATTTAACACTGTGCATCACGAATTAAAATGAATGCAATGCTTAATTTCCACCGACAGACCTGCGATTGTCAGGCGCCGTTGTGAGGGCGGGTGTAGAGAGCAACATTTTCAACAACACTGCATGTGGATTACCAGTGACATCAGACCAAGCATCGACCCCTGAGGCGCATATACCATTTTTTTGCGATCCTCCCGTGATTGCCCGGCACGTCAGTGTGGACATTATGATTTACTCAGACAGCATCGTATCATTATGTGAAGTAATGATTGAAGAGTATCCCATGGAAGATTGCCATCAAACAACAAGTAAGAAATTGATAAAAGGAATTAGTGAGAAGACTGATCTTTGTATTTTCTCAGTGATCCATTGTTATTGAATAAGGAAAACATCTGAAACAGATTACTATTTAATTAAGCACACCGTCTTGAAGATGCACTATTTATGACGGCATTTGCTATAATTATTTCGTGTTGGTTTGAAACAAATGTGCCACATTAACTGCATCACTTTGTGACATCAAAGCAATAATACATTTTTCTTTTCTGTGGGGGGGGGGGGGGAATAAGCTCATCAACAAAGCTTTCAATAAACACACCCAGTGTGATAAAACAAACCCAATAAATATTGATTTAGATTAGTTCTCTTGTTTGGGATATTGTTGCAATCGAAACAGGCAACGGTGACGTCTTTTTGACTTTGACAATATATCAAATATATAATAAATGTCTCTGGAATATCGGCACTGATTAACTTATTTTCAGTTGGCTTTTAGACCGATGTAGGTTTTTTATATGGTCACCAATCCGATATTATACATTGAACTTTGAATACAAACACTAGATTAATACTTCATGAAAATGAGTAGTGTCATCCTGAAATGTCACTGACATTAACAATGTAAATTTGACTAAATTTGTTTGGTAAATTCTTTTTTAGGGAAAAGAAGAAAAAAAGACTGGAGGTTATGCGATCAGCTTTTGATGACTTTAGAAACTTGCTTAGCGCAAACAAATTACCAGCAAAACATACTTAAAATAAATCAAAGATTTCTGCTTGACAAACTGTATGAAATCAATTACTTATTTTCCATACTTGTTTACCATATAATACTTAATAAGATCAAAAGTTTGATAAAAACAACTGGTTTGTATTGCCTCTCAAAAGAATACGTTTTTGTTTTGTTTTTTTGTCTCTTTTTTTTTTATAACATTGCACTAGAACACCTTCAGCGTGGAAACAATATTTTCCTGTCGCATTTTGATTGGGATAACGAGTTTTTAAGTGAGGGATGTGTTGTGTTGATTTGATTAGAACTCCTATTGAATCAGGATTGAAACGCTTTGCTGTGCATGCGGTCTGCGTTATGAATGCTGGTCATCTCGCCCCCAAACATACTCGCCCCCAACAATCTCGCCCCCAACAATCTCGCCCCCAAACAATCTCGCCCCCAGCCTTTGACAATCTCGCCCCCTGACAATCTCGCCCCCAATAGGACATATAATATTTGAGATTTCAGATTTTCCTTGACCAGTGTGTGAAAATGCATTTAAAAAACACTCACTAAATGAACGAGCCCCAGCATTACAATGTAATTTGCCAACATCTTGTTGCTGTTGTTGATGCATTGCGTTTAGTTAAGAATCGAACGTCTCCTGGTAGTCGATATGATGACTAAACATGTTTCTTGCGCCGTTGTCATAGATCCAAAACGGCTTGATAAAATAATTAACGTTAACAAGCAAGCTGACTTGTGTACATGTTATTTGAATAATTCTCTAAAAATTTCGAAGATAGGCCTACAATAAAACTCACAAATATTATAGTTGTTTCCACGTTAGTCATCTTCAAAGTTTCAGCATATTTTCATGGTTAAAGGGACACACATTGCCTATAAATCTGTTTAGTGTGTTGTAACAATTTCGTGGTGGTTCTAATAAAAAGAAAAACAAAAACAAAAATTTGCCTCTCGGAAGTAAAACCAGTGGAACCACATTCTACATAAAAACATATGGTCCGCATATAATTTGGTTGCACAAAATGGCAGATTATTTTCTCTCAAGCATAGATCTCGGAGAAGAGCTTTTTCTTTTTCGCAAAAAAAATGATCACAAACATAATCTCTCTTTGTACTGCTTTTTTCTGATTTTAATCGTCTGCCCTTGATATGTCTACAGCTGCAATGATTGTGGGTCAGTCGTCCCCTGTCACCTGCATGTCCACATTGATGTTCGTGGGAAAACGTTTTATCAAACAACGCCCTCTATTGGTTGCTCACATGAAGTCGCTCATGAACTGTTTCCTGAGTTGTAAGATGAACTTCGAGTGTTGGTCTTTCGACTACGTCATGACTTCTGGTCAGTGCAGTCTCTACGATGTAATGGCTGGAGACTTGAAGGCAGATGATCAGCCAGGCTGCTTGATGTACGCAGTAGTCCGTGGTTAGGCAACATTAAACGACTCTGCATATTTAGATATTTAAGTTGATTTAACTTTAAATACATCAAATAACAACTTTAAATATCATAATCCCGAACACCTTGTTCTTGTGATGAAACAAAAACTTACGTCTAGTTTTAGTATTTTTTGTATGACCCTATTAGGACCGGGGTTTTTTTTTTTTTTGGGGGGGGGGTGTACGGCGACCGGGGGTGCACATTTTTGCCAAAGTGTTCCACCAATTTTGATGAAACTTACCACAAATGTTCATTTTACCGACAATCGTCACTAGAGGGGGTTTAGTCAGTTTGAAAGACCTTTCCGGTACTTTGATTTAATGTAATTCGTCAGTGATGTATTTTTTGTCTAACGGGCAGACAAAAAACACAACCACATTTTTTGAGATATTAAAATTTGATTTAATTCAATTCAGTATATGATGACGTCATCATGGCGTAATTGTTCAGCAGCCGTCTTGAAGCCGTCAAACTTCCGGTTTGATCCGGGAGAAAGTGTCGAATCGCAGTCACATCTGATTAAATGTTACTTGACATCTGATGAAGTCATCCTGACGTCATCGTTCATGTACCATCGTCATGTTGAGGCTCAAGTATGTGTTTCAAGTTCCAAGGTTCAATTCAGTTTCAATTTTGAGTTATACTGTAGAGGAGAGTTTAGCAGAAGAAAAAGAAGAAGTGGAGAAGAAGAAACTAGACATTCAGTTTTCGTAATACATCAAAACACATTGTGTGGGAAGAACTTGGGGTCAATTTCAGTTCTAAATATTTCACAGTCAAGCCCCAAATTAGGGTTTTGCCTGAGGTAAAACATTATGAAGTGAAAAGATTGATGATCATAACAAAAACAAGAGAACATAATCAAAAGGTGTTGGCGCCCATATTACAAGAACGCCTAGTATAAATTGCTTTTGCATACGAACACTGTTGGTTAAACGATAATTGCAAATAATCAAGATATTTGCAAATATGTTTGCAATGTACGATGTCCCTTCATTTCTACCATACACGTGACCTTGGATACGTACACAAGTACTCTGAGTGGGTTGGTTGCATAACACATATAATTACAAATTTTAAGTTTGACACATAAAACTAGTGTTCAAACAAATAAGGCGTGCTTTCCACACATACTGAGTTGGGAAATACTTTTAATAAAGTATGTGAAGGAATTGGAAACAGATAAAAACAACGGTGCAAATTTAGAAATTTAAAATCGTTTACTTTCATTTTTATTTAATTTATTAGTATACTGTGTACCGAACAACCTGCTACTGAAATGGTTTAAATAAACGAACTTATGCCTATAAGGTTTTTAAGAAGTAAAGAAAAAACACAACCAAATTCTGCTTTTGTCTGTATGCAATCTATTTGTTTATGTTTCTTTAGTATTTTTTCTTGTGTTTTAATTATCTAGGGGTTGTGACAAACAATATAAACTATCACTGATACTTCTCGGTAGTTATTTAGGACTGTGTATCTTCGCAGTTTATACGAAGTGACGCATTAGGCCACACAGGTTTTCACAAACTGCGTTTCGAGATATTGCAAATTTCAATTTTATTTCATGGTTGAAAATCAAAATGTTTACTTTTTAGAAAGTTAAAATTTGAAAGGTTACGTAACTTTAGATTATCTGTTTAGGGAAACTTATATCGACAAGTAACATACTTATAAAGAAAAAGTCACTTTCGAAGATTCAATCCGTCACTTTGTGGAAACAAAAAAGTCCAGTTCCAACCATTTTTGGCTTAAAATGACATCAATGCAACTGAGCAACCAAGATGTTTCATGACTTGATACTTCGAGGAAACAAACATCAATAAATGCCTTCTCAATATTGACATCACTAAAATGTCTGAACAAATGATATTTCGAGCAATATGTCACTTCGTTAAAACTGTGACTATATATTATACACACTGCAAAAAATGATAACACTTTTCGGTGTTATTGGAGGGCTACATCAATTTGATGTCATTTTAACACTTTTGGTGTTATCATTTATATTTACACCCATGAGTGTAAATAATAACACCAATAGTGTTAAAATAACACCCACGATTTTAACACCGGTGACAATTCTTGGCGTGGTCCTCTAGTAATGCCGGGAGTGTTAAATTTAACATTCCAGTTTTTGCTGTGCAGTAATTATGGACAGATGCTTTACTTGGCATCTGTGGCATTCTCTAAGAATACAACCATTGGCAACTAAAATATCACCATGAGAATAGCAATATCTGCACAAAAACAGATAGCAACAGCTCAACCAATCAGAACATCAGTTTTATAGGCCTTTTCTAATTAAGATAGAAAGCCACACAAAAGTCTTGTTTCATTAGCGTCAATAACCATTGTTAAAAAATAACCAACCATACTGTTTCTTTTCCCAATTAGTATAGAAGAGGGGAATGCTTTCTGTTCTCTTTTGTTGTTGCTGTTTGGTCTTCGTACTACAGTCGTGTACGATATTTTCCCGCATTATCAACGTTACAGGTGACTGTGTAATTGCCTAATATTTTGAGAGACATCCTGATAAACTTGCAATTTTTGCATAGTAGTGTATGTCTGTTTTACTGAAGTGATTGCTCTACGTGTGTCCTATTGCTGTGCCTTTGCGAGTCTAGTGCGATCAAAAGTGCTGTGAATTGCCATGATGATTAACTGCAAGGGTATGTTTTTGGAGAAAATCCTTTTGATTTTTCTCTTTGGAATCCTCGTATGGTTGTTCCCGTTATCCTGCAGCTGCCTCAGTCTCACAGGTAAGTGGCTGTACTTTTTTTATTGGGTGTTCGAGCGGCAGTGTGGAGAGTTGGATGAACACATCTCGTTTCATCATAAGTTTCCATTGGTTACCGGGTCATTATCGAATTCATTTCAAAATGCTCCAAATTACTTGAAAAGCCACCAATGAACTTGCTCCACAATACATCACCTACCTCATACTTCAGTCACAGCGGTGTAGCGACCAGGGGGTGTTGGGGGTTTTGGGCTGAACACAAATCCATTCGGCAAACCTAGAGATTTGCCGACTGGATTTGCCGACTGAAACTTTTGGTTTAATCCTTGTAATGTGAAAAGTCAAACTTTAATATCAAATTGAATATTCTCGGCAACGTGCGGAAAATTACGCTCTGAAAGCACTAAAAGCCTTGAGTCCAAAGTATTCAAAGTTGAAATTTTTAAATTAAACGTCTATTTTCAGCAGCTTTTTACCCTTTACCCTGGAAACACCGCAGAGCGCCCGGGGGCTTCGTTCCCCGGACCCCCACTATAAATCGTGTCTATATACTCCAGCAGGGGATTCGCCAAAAAAAAATCAGTTTTCAAAGTGTTACGCCTGTAAAAAGGGGGATGAAATAAATACAGTGAGATGTTTTATTTCATGTGTGTTGCTCCCACTGTAGCTCATCCAGCATGTTTTTATTACAATACATCTTCCAAGAAAAAGACTTTATAAACTTAGCTTGTCTAGTGTTAACAAAAAAAAAATGTCTTAATAGGAGAAAACGTAAATAGTCTTTCTTTGCCTTTAACAAACCAATACAAATTTAACTAATACAAATTGTAAACCCTACCTTTAACCAGTCCATACTAGGGATTAAAAAAAGACAAACTAATAATGTATTCCCTATGTGTGACTTTATCACTCCTTAGACTCAAAACACAGTCTTATTTAGCTCTACTTCTTTCTAAACCAACTTAAAGAAATACATAAGGTAACAACATAAGGAAAAACATAAATCTGAAAAACCCTAAGAGAATAAAGCCTATCCCTGTATTTACTAAAACACAACTGAGCCATAAATAACCCTCTGTTGCCTGGTACGTACTCTTACTAAAGAAAAACAAAGGATTAAACAAAACAGCTGGACCATGCAGGAAACTCTATCTACCCAGCCACCACTGACCATAGCCCCAGGGCATAGTGTTAATCACTCTTCCAGAGGTGGTGTTGCCACATAGACTATCTGCATTGTCTGAAACCATGAGGCTTTACCTAGCTGTATACTTGTATGGGCTATATATGCAATAGAAAAGACACCAATGAAATTATATACTAAAACTATGACTAGGACATGACTTTTCTGACTCGAAATATACCTTCTTGGGAAAAGTCATCAACCAAAATGTAGTATCAATAAATTCTATAAAACTTAAACTTTCAAACACTTAAAGGTGATACTTAGTTAAATATCAGAAAAGGAAATAATCAATGAACAAAAATGTACTTTCGTCGCAACTTCACACAAGGTTTACACATAGGGATTAAAGCACTAAGTTCATGAAAAGAATCACCAAAGTTTATAAGTATAAAATGATTACTATAAATAGGCTGAAAGTAACCAAAACTTTTCCCTAGTTGACCAATGTGTTTTGGAAAAGATAAATTAATAAGAGGAAAATCAACATACCTGTAAAAAGGGGGATGAAATAAATACAGTGAGATGTTTTATTTCATGTGTGTTGCTCCCACTGTAGCTCATCCAGCATGAACTACAAGGTGGCAGTGAAACACCCTTTAACCACTGTGGGTCTGTTGATTCGTTGCGCCTTGGCTGTTATAACACCAAGGGGTAGTTAAGCAGCTGCTGTTTAAATTTTAGGGGGTACATGATAACACAAAAAATACACAATTTTTCCATGGGCTCTACAAAAGCTTGTATTTCGAAAATTAGTCGTCTAATGCTAGGTATCTGAGGGCCGTTTTAAACCTTTGAATCACTAAACCTCTTGAGCGCTCGGGGGCTATGTTCCCGAACCCCCACATGTTGGTGAGTCCTATGTCATTGTGCTTTTACTTTCATTTGACAATGTCAATCGGCAAATTTAAGCTTCCACACCCCCGAAAGGAAGTGCCTTTGCTAGGCCGCTGTTCAGTTATCTTCACGCAACTTTGTCCCCTCAATTGGCCGCCATGCATTTTCCGGTTTGGCCCCAACACTATCGAACGACCTCCCTATAGTAACGGTGTTCTTCAATGGACACCCGCCCTGCTATTTTTTTAGGCGGCGACTTTTTTTTGGCGACCTTTGCTTTGATGAGGCGATTTATATATATATATATTTAAGCAAAGAAAATTTGGCTGATGCCGGACTCGAACCCGCGACCTCTCGAATACCGTACGAGCGCTCTACCAACTGAGCTAACCAGCCCTTATTGTTGGTGGGCGGTCCTATGTGCAATACCAAATCTACCTTGCTCGGGGGGACCATTCAGAAGCCGAACCGTGCTGCCAATAAGCCAGGGATCACTACCCCGGTTAAGATGCAAACAACCTGGTAAGGGTAATCTCCCTAAATATAGCAGTAAAAGTGTAAACATTGAATAATAGAGAGGGGGCTATAATGAGAAGACTGTAATGATAATGTAAAAGCATGGAAATATAATAGTTATTTTCCAAAAGGAACAACCGGAAAGAGAAAATAGTAAATTAAGTTACAAAGGCATAGAAATAAAAAGATGAAGGGGAGGTAAAATGGAAGTAGAAACAGTGATTATTTAACACCTGTGTTTATGTTTAATCCGAATGGTTGGACTGTTCGGAGTTGGTGAATCCAGTGGGATTCTCTGAGTTT
This sequence comes from Marthasterias glacialis, assembly GCA_911728455.2. NCBI lineage: Eukaryota > Metazoa > Echinodermata > Asteroidea > Forcipulatida > Asteriidae > Marthasterias > Marthasterias glacialis. The sequence continues at coordinate 25,046,393 of OU452224.1, forward strand.
ACGATTTGAATCGTCGCCGTTGCAGGCCTCAATGACAGTTAGTTCCACATCTTTAACACTATGATTAGGGCTATTGAAGTGGATAGATACTGGGTACAGTTTTTTGGTCTGTATGGAGGAGACATGATTCGCAAAGCGAAGACTGAGTTTGGTCTTTGTCTCTCCCACATACTGTACTCCACATCTCTTACATGATATGACATAAATGACATTTGGGGTTTGGCATTGGGAGTTGGTCTTGATTTTGTGAGTAAAGCCAGTGCTGTGGCTTTTAACCTGTACAGTGGGTTTGATATACATACAAGTCTTGCACTTAGAGCGGGTGCAGTGATGACAACCCTGTATGTCTTGTGGGGAGGGAGTTTGGCCTGTACCGGGGGGGGGAGTTTTGCTCTGACTAGAATGTCACCTAGGTTCTTAGAGCGACGGAAGGCGACCATGGGGCGCTCAAAAATTGCTGGGCACAACCTGTTGGAGGAGTGGAGAATTGGCATGTTGTCATTGATTATAGATGACAACTTGGGTAACATAGGGTGGAAAGTTGTGACCAGAGCAACTCTATTGGTCGGGGTTCTCTTGGTGGCCGTCTCACAACCAAACATGCGCAGGCTGGCAGGGAGTTTTCTTCAGAAGTGCATAAAGGGGATCCAGAACGAAATGAATATTGTGATGGATTTTCACCAATCTCAAATGGAGAAAAAGACTACTGCAATATCACCAGACGGTAGCTTGTATCAAAGACTCTATCGTGGTGTGCCCTGGCACATAAAGTCCCATTTGTAAACTGACTAGGCAATAAAATGGCTCTGACATATAAAGAATGACAATATTGTTACATTTTTGTTGCTAGAACTAACCCAGAGAACATGTTTTCCCATTCCCATGCAGAATTTAACCTTCATATATAAACTGCTGAATGGCAAAAAATGATCAAACTTTCCCGCTCAGTTTTCTTGAAACACAAAATTGTACATATTTTGCTTAACGCCCTTTTACTGGAAACTTGTCGTTACTTCTTTCTACTGTGCACACGACGGTATGTAGTAATATTAATTTATTTTTAGACACAGTTGTAAATTTTATTTAGGTGCGATGCATACATTATTACTCGGGGAAAAAATCATCTCCATAGTAAAGCAATATCTGCGGGAACTAACGGGAACTCAAAAGCAAAGGCTCAACCAATCGGAACGACATTTGTAAGTGCCGTGTCTGCGTTTTCTAATAGGCTAACACATACGTACCTACATACATACAATATTTCGTGAATTTTATGTAAGATAAAATTATGTGTCAATCTCCGCAGCTTTGGATCTTCGGGGAATGCAAGCCAGCCAGGTATCGACTTACCCTCTCCACGGAGTTAATCTTACAGCAGATCTAGCGATAGACGGCGACTACAGAAAAAGTGCTTTTTCACACAGTTGCGCTATCACTGGTCAGTTAACATACGAAGTAATGTAAGTTTTGTTTTAATGTTGCTGAATACAGATGAAAGTTCTACCTACGTCGTGATTTATTTCGTATAGAGCAACCAACTTTTAAATAAAACTAGAAATGAGTTTTTGTGGCATCACAAAAACTAGGTGTTCGGAGTGTGATGTATTAAAAATTACTTTATGTGTTAAAAGTTAAATGAAATTAAAAGTTAATCCAACTTAAATATAAGAAAATATGAAGAAAAACATACGTTAAATTGAGCTTTATAATATAATATTTAATTTGAACATCCGGTTTGTGAGGCGTTTACGCAGTTTTTCATGGCCTTTGAAGTTACAATCTAAACATCATCGGAAAGGTCATTCAAAACTGCGTAAACGCCTCACAGACATGACCCCAATTAGACCTTGTCTTCCGGTTCAAACCGGAAGTTTAAAATTTTTGAAATTCAAAAAAATCATTTTTTTAAGAAGTACTTATCACATGATCACAAATCTTACATCAGATTGTAGAGAATTGAGCCTTCTCAAACTTTTGCATTGGAGTGACACCATTTTGACCTTTACTTTCGGTTCAAACCGGACGTTTTACGCAAATCGATTGTCCGTGTGTGTTCAAGCGTGTCCAACTTTGCTATACAAAATCAAATGCCATTATACATGTACACATGCTTGTGTGTGCGTGGCTGTGTGACATCGATGCCCCATTGCTATGCACATTAAACCACACGTTGTTCTTAGTCTCTTCTCAAGGTGCATACTCCACGCTTTGTTAGTCTTTAATACAGGGCTTATTTAAACCTTTATAAATCAACAAAAAAATCAACCGTTTGAGGTATGAACATAATTCTTTCGACAAATGTCAAGGTAAGGGAGGGTCTTTCATTATGACACAGTAAGTGACCTCTGTGACATCTACTTCCGGTCAAAAAAATAAAGCTCTTTATATAAAATTGCAAAAAGCTCGGAACATATTTTCACCAAATAGCAGGTTAGGAAAGGTCATTCTCTGTTGCACATTGGGTGACCTCTATGACCTCTACTTCCGGTCAAACCGGAAGTAGCATGATTATTTCGAGAAATATCAAGGTTAGGGAAGGTCTTCATTTGTGAAACATTAAGTGACCTTTGTGACATCTACTTCCGGTCAAACCGGAAGTAGCTCTTTATTTAAAAATGGTGAGAGCTAGGAACATGATTCTTTCACCACATACCAAGGTTTGGGAGGGTCCTTCTCTGTTGCACATTGGGTGACCTCTGTGACCCCTACTTAAGATCAAACCGGAAGTAGCTCATTTATACATGGTAAGAGCTAGGAACATGATCCTTTCACCAAATACCAAGGTTAGGGAAGGTCCTTCTTTGTCACACATCGCGTGACCTCTCTGAACTCTACTTCCGGTCTAACCGGAAGTACCTTATTTAAAAGTTGTTAGAGGTTCTTGTTGAAACTTGATGTTCAAATAGAATATTGTATCATAAAGCTCAATTTAACGTATGTTTCTCTCATATTTTCTTATATTTAAGTTGGATTAACTTTTAATTTCATTTAACTTTTTACACATCAAATAATTTTTAATACATCAGACTCCGACTCCTAGAAATGAGTTTTTGTGGCATTACAAAAACTCATTTCTAGTATAAATATATATATCTATAAATATATTCTTGTTTTAGTGGAAAGTTATCATCCTTGGTGGAAGGTAGACCTGGGGAACAACCACTGCCTCGGTCGTATCACCCTTGTCAACAGAGGAGATTGTTGTAGTGAGTTAACGATTTTCTATCCGTAAGAAAGTATTAACAGAGGAGACTGTTGTAAGTTTTCACTTAAATTTAAGACATTAATCGGCATACCTGGTGTAAGGTAGACCTGGGGACCAACCACGGCCTCGGTCGTATCACCCTTGTCAACAGAGGAGAATGCTGTATGTAGTAAGTTAACAATTTTATAACCGTAAGATCAAACGGTCTGTGAAAGGTGTACATTCATAAGAGCACCTGCTCAAAGAAAAGTCGACTTGTGGCATAATGGCATGGATGGACATACCAGTTCATGTACTTGCTTGAGCTTGACGGGCGAGGGCGCTAATCTGTGATATTACAAAAGAAAGTCAATGCCTCAACTTAACAATGTAAACGACTATAAAACGACAAACAATGACCAGCAACTGATCTAATAACCTCACTCAGTAACGATGTTTTTCAGTCGATGAAAACACAAGCAGATTGAAATTAGTTGTATACAAAGTTTTTTTTTTGTTTTTTTTTTATCGTAGTATTTTATATAAGTAAAAAATTACTTTCCACTTGCAGGCGAGCGTTTGTCTGGCGCCATCGTGCGGGCAGGCACAGATAACGACCCTTTTAAAAATACCGAGTGCGGGTTACCAGTGTCATCAGACCAAGCATCGCACCTTGGGGCATACATACCAATTTTGTGCGACCCGCACGTGATTGCCCGGTACGTCAGTGTGGAAAATGATCATTTGACTTTAACTCAAGACAGCGTCCTAGCACTGTGTGAAGTGATAGTTGAGGAGTACTCCATGGAAGACTGCCTTCAAACAACAAGTAAGATATTTATAAAAGGAGTCTACGTCATTAGTTAGAAAGAGGATATAATTAAACATTTTCTGGTCTACGAATTTGATGCCAACAAACGAATTAATAACCATATCCCTGATATTTCAGCTTGTGGTATTTTCTTACTGAACCATTCATATTAAATGATGGGGAAAAGACGAGTAAAACGAGTGACAAGTAATTATATACTGAAGTACATTGTCTTGAATAATGCCCAATTAAATTATAATGTTATAACCTGTTTGACAAAGAAGCAGATATCTCAAAGAAGAGCTTTTATATTTTTCAAACGACCGCAGCATACTCGCACTTTCTACTACTTTTTTCTGGTTTTAATCGTCAGTCATTGCTATGTCTACAGCTGCCATGACCGTGGACCCTTTGTTCGCCGCCACCTGCATGTCCACGTTGATGTTCGTGGAAAAACGTATTGACGATCCACACCCTCTGTCGGTCACTCACGTGAAGTCACTCATGCATTGTTTCCTGAGTTGTAAGTTGATTAACAAGTGTTGGTCTTTCGACTACGTCATGACTTCTGGTCAGTGCAGGCTCCACAATGCAAAGGCTGGAGACTTGACGGCAGATGATCAGCCAGGCTGCTTGGTATACGCAGTAGTCCGTGACTAGACTAATATTGCAAACCAATTTTAATACTATATGTTTACAATTAATTTATGTACCATCAGCGTAGCTCTGTGAGTGCCATCCGACTCGTGCCATCCTGAGAAAATTATCCCCTCGATGACCTTATTTAAAAAGCTAGACTCGATTGCGAGTCAAAACAACATTTGCTTCTGGCTATCACACAGTTAACCCACAACAGAGCACGTTTAACCCACAAAAGATCACCATTTCAAAAAAATCACGATCACAGAGTTGAAAACCAAGTCTACTATAAAGTAGGATGTCGACTTTCCGATGATGCTATGACCGATGATGTCCATATCTCAGAAATGATACATACTTAATGAGATATTCTGAAACTTGACTTGACAACATCTTGAAGCAAAAATGATATGTCGACATCCCACATAAATAATGTCAGGGTAGGAGGCATGTTGTTGACGGGATGTTGTCATCATGATACATTTCTAGGGACAATGACACGGCAGACGTTTAAATTGGAATTATAACATTTTTTTTCTTTTTTTAGGATGACGTCATCATGGGCTAACTATTTCAGGATTTGAACCAGTCGGATGGTATTTTCAAATTTGCTTTCTTTTCTAGTAAGTTAGAAAACTTTCATTGTCAAATTATTATGTTATAAAACAAGCACGAACAGTTTAGAATAAGATCACGTTTTTGCAACATTGCATTTTTGAATCAAGTCAAGTTTTAAAGATTCTAAACTGCCAAATAGTCACATGTGCAAGTGTTGCGAGCCCGTTCTCAAACGCAATTATTTCTTGAGTAAAAAGTACTTGCTCAGAAAAATGATTTTGTATTTTCTTTTGTCTTATTTTTATTTATTTATTTTATTTGTCGTGGATGTCATGGTATCATGGATGTCATAATGTTATATTGTCATAGGATGTAACAGATGTCATAGGACGCCATGGATGTCAAAGGGTGTCACAGGACGCCATGGATGTCATAGGGTGTCGTAATGTCATGGGCGTCATATGACGTCATAATGTCACGATGTAAGGGATGTCATGATATCAATGATGGCATGGGCTTCATAGGATGTCATAATGTCATAGGACATCATGATATCAAAGGACGTCATGGATGTCACAGGGCGTCATAATGTCATGGGCGTCATAGGGCATCTTGAACAAGCAAGCCTACCCGTTCCATTTGAGCAAAACTACCAAGCGAAATTATTAATACTTTAGTTCAAAATTTAAAGGATAAATCCGTAGAGGGAAAATCCAAACAAAAACTATTCGGTTTCTTTTCGATGTATTATTTTCGAATATATTCCCCAAACTGTAAATAAACTTTTTTCCCTTGATCATGTTATATGACAATTATTATGATCCACTTATCTACTTGATAGTATCGTTCTCGATGATTAAGTGTAACCCACGAAAGATGAACCGATGTTCAAGACATTTTATCTCGTAAAAATAATCAGCTTGATGTTCTGTAGAAAACATTCCGCCACTTCACTAGAATATAATTGAACAATATAAGAACTTTCTTAAAGTGTACATTTTTTTAATTATCTCTGTTTGAACACCTTCTAAAATTTTATAACGTGAAATAGTGCCGCAAAATGTGTTTACTTTGGAAGATTTGACCCGTATTAACTGTTTGCTTTTATAAAATAGTTGGTCTGTACATTTTTTTTAAGGAATTAAAGTTGCTGCAAACCGCTATAATATTTCTTTTTAAATACCGGTGCTTTTGCAAAACAGAAAAACTTTATCGCAGCGTCTTTCGCAAAGGCTATTAACATAGTATTTAGCATTTGAGAAAGAGTATGCTATGGTCAAAACACATGGCAAATTTTGCCAGTTTGATAAAATGTGTTTCGACAACACCATCACTGCACGTTGTCGTTAGAGTCCAGACCCCGAAGCAAACCAATTTAAAACGAATCTGTTAATCTAATGCAACGTAAAATAAAACTGTTCATGCATATGAAAAACACGGATTAATGTTTTCTGGGAGATAGCAGGCATTTTCTTTTTTGGATGCGTTTGTTGATTTTGTTTTTTTGCACAGCAGCACCTTTAAAACCAACAAATTAAGTATTCATTCCTATGTAGCAAAATCTTGGTTGTATGGATGGTTCGTGAAGTAAAAGTTTACTTGGATAACGTTTCATTTGGTTGGTTGCAGTACTCATACAGAACATAAGCTTGACACAAAAAATGTGTGATTATTACGAGGTCCACTTTAAGGAGTTGGAATATACTGCAAATGGCCTAAATTTTTTGAAATGATTACAGTCTATGTGCATCAAGCAACCTGCTACTAAGATGATGTTTTGTTTGTTTATTCCCACATATCACAACTATAAAAATACATGGATTACACACAAATTTTGACAAATGGAGGGCACCAGGGAAAAAGCCGAGGCTTATACAGAGTCTGGTTCCTTAAGGTAATATAATAATAACATTAATAATAGTTTAGGAGTAACAATAACAATTTATGAACATTAAAATACGGAGATGTGTACTGGAAATATCAAACAACTGTAAGTAAACGAACGTTTGCTCAGGAAGTGAGCAAGCACAACAAAAACAAATTATATTTTCTGTTTTATTTGGTGTTCATTTGTTTTGTCTATAATTTCTTAGGGGCTGAGGCAAACAGTAATAAACTAAAACTGATCCTTCTGGTAAAGCTTATATCTGAGCCTGTTATAAACAGTAATATTACTATGCTTTGTAGGCACTCCGATTAGTTTTCTTGTCAGGGTGGGAATGGCAATATCTGCACGCAACAAGAACTCAAGAGCAACTTAACGGCTCAGCCAATTGGAACATCATTGTAGAGGCTTTTTCTTGTGTTTTCTAATTAGGCAACAGAAGATGATCGTCGAACACCATTGTTAAAAAACAACCACTCGTATATTTCTTTTCCCAATTATCTTTGTGCGATATCCTTTGTTACTCGGGTAAAGACAAATTATCATCACGGGAATGGCAATATCTACACGCTAACAAGATACCAAGAGCAAACTGGAGCATCATTGTTGAGGCATTTTCTGATGTTTTCTAATTACGCAATAGAAGATTAGCGTCATACACCACTGTTAAAAAATAATCAATCGTGTAATTATTTATTGTCTCAATTAGTAAAAGAGAGGAACCCGTACATATATCATTTTTTTGAAGATTCAATCCATAGGAGTTGCATGTTGACCACGTGTATCAGACGTAATTGTTTTGTATCAACTTAAAATCCTCCACTTGATGTACTGTCGGTTGTAAACCACCTCGGTCGGTCGGTCGGTCGGTCGACCTTGGTCGAAATTGTTTCAACTGTTAGCTAACATGATAACTACAGACAACTCACTGCATCTAAAAATGTGTATAGCTTCCGGTGCAGACAGGACGATGGTAAAAGCCCGGCCCTGACATGTTGTGTCGTGTGCTATTTTTAACCGCGGGTGATACATGACATGAGATTTTTAACAAGAGTCGTCAGGGAATCTGTGGTCTTGGAACCAAACTATATCACTCCCTGCACTCGACCGAAAAGAATGAAAAGAGTTTGAACGTAAAACGTGTATGTCTGTACTTCAATATTTTATATTAAAACCATGGAGCAACCAATTTTTTTTCTTTTCTGGGGGTGCCTACAAAGCGCAAGAACAGATACTGGTAAGGGGAAACAAACATAAATTAGCATGTAATAAACCACGAAGAAAAAGTTTTTCACCATTCTAACATTTATGAGCTGTCATGATAATTATCTGGGGAAAGAGATATTATACAAATATTGACTGCTTCGAGTGGCGTAGTAAAACTAGTCACTCGAGGTGATCCCCGGAGGAGCCTATCTTCCCGAGGCGGAGCCGAGTGAAGAGTGAATAGTGAATAGTGGAGACATCGTGAGACACTAATGACTGCTCCTTGAAAATCAGCTCCTTGAAAATCAGCTAAAATTACCTTAATATCTCCTCCATTTCCACCAATAACCTCCAAACGTGAGTATAAACAACTTGTCATCACTTTCACAAACCATCGAAGTTAAAGTCAAGCAGTATGCCCCCCAAAAAAGACAAAACTAAGTCGGCATCCACTTCGATATCATCAGAGTCAACTTACGCGCCACACTCATCAGGTGATCACCCCTGCTCGCCCATTGCGTCATCAGACAATGACATAATCACCTTGCGTCGGGAACTCCGGTCAATGGCGTCTGATCTCAGCAGCAAACTGGACACAGTGATCAACAAACAAGATTCCATTTTGAAAAGAATTCAAACCCTGGAAACAAAACAACGTGGAATGGAGGAGGCCATTGAGTTCTCGTCAAAGTCCATCGAGGAAATCCAAAAAAAACAAAAGAACTTATCCGATGGCGTTTCCACCCTGACGACGCAGCTCAATACGGCCATTACAAAGATTAAACACCTGGAGGACGACACACTTAACCTGGAGCGTCATTCCCGAAGCTTCAACCTCCGGCTTGGGGGAATCCCGGAAAACCCAAAAGAACCCACCACCTTCCCCTACGACACAGTCAAGAAGATCCTGACGGAGCGGTACAACATGCCGGAAGCTGAAGTTGAGGCTGCACATCGTACAGGAAGACCCCCACAATCCCCATCGGACAAGCCCCGCCACATCATCGCGAGATTTCTGTATCGGTCTGAGCGCCAGGCTGTCCTGTCGAGAGCCAAACATAGTCTTGCAAACACCGGGATGTTTATCCTGCAAGACCTTCCTGCCGCTGACGTTGCCAAAAAAAGATCCCTCCGAGATGTAATGAAGAAAGCGTACGACGCCGGCAATCGCCCCGTCTTCAAGAATGGCGAGCTCTACATCCAGGGCAGGAAGTATACACCCACCCCATCCAGCTAAGATTGTTACAGTATAATAGTGCCGTTTATCATTCATAAAACCTGAGTTGATTTTCCTGGTTCAAGTAAATTAAAGTGTTTCCATCATGATATATTTATGTATTTGTTTATGTTTGTCCGTGTGTACAGGAGTAAGGCATTGCTATACAGTATGTGCTTATTATCAAAACTAAACTAACCACGATGCTCCTATGATTCCAAGCCTAGATCCAGATATAAACTTTCAAGCTCCTGTCATAAATTGTGATTACTATGATCAAGATCAATTCCTGAATGCATTTAACAAGAAAAAATGTTCAAATATGAAATTATTACATATAAATGCACGCAGCTTGCCCCGAAATATTACTTGTATTAGGAACTATGTAAACCTCTTGGAAAACACATTTTCAATTATTGGGATATCCGAATCATGGTTGAAAGATACTCAAGATCCGCTAGTCCAAATGCATAATTTTTCTATGGAAGGCTTCTGTAGACAAAATAAACGAGGTGGTGGGGTAGCACTATATATTAGAGATGACATCGTTTACAAAACTCGTAACGATATATCAGTGAACAATTCAGATATAGAATCATGCTTTATTGAGCTTGTTAATAATCACAATAGCAACGTGGTTATTGGAGTTGTGTATAAATCACCAAGCGCCCCGTTAAATAATTTTATAGAACTAATTAATGACATATTGGCTTGTGTTAACAATGAAAACAAAAAGTGTTATATTATGGGTGACTTTAATATTGATTTATTGCAGTATGATACACACAATGGTGTACGTAATTTTATGGACACTTTGCAATCCCAATCTTTTTATTCCACTATTAACAAACCAACTAGAATTACTGCTGACACTGCAACAGTAATTGACAATATCTTGACAAATGATTTCAACAACCACCATGCCGGCGTTTTAGTTACTGACATAAGCGATCATTTACCGGTATTCCTAGTTACTGATAATCTTAGGGAAAACCCGCAGAACGAACGAAGAAACAGTAAGCGTGACTTTAGCAGTAACCATATTCATAATTTTGTCGACGAACTTAACCAAATTGACTGGAGTTTTATAACATCATTGAATAATTTGCATGAAATATATGGTAACTTTCAGGAGCATGTTGTTAAACTGTATGATAAACATTTCCCCTTGCAAGAGGTGAAACGCAGATATGATTCTTGTAAATCACCCTGGCTATCTGATGGCGTTTACAATTCAATAAGGAGGAAAAACCACTTGTATAAAAAATTTCTAAGAAATCCTAATAACCAAAATAAATCCATCTATACTCTGTATAAAAATAAATTGAATGCTTTGATTAAAATATCAAAGAAAAATTACTTAAACAAGAAATTTGAACAGGAAAATGGCAATATCAAAGGAACTTGGAAGCTTATAAATTCTTTGCTAAATAAGGGTAAGCCGAATTCCAACCCGTCTTATGTTGTTAAGGAAGACTGTGTTAAACTAGAGGATAACAAAGAAATTGCAGATGCATTCAATGAATACTTCGTTAGCGTCGGTACGAAGCTTACACGTAATCTACCATTATGTAATACTTCGTGTGAGTCTTTTCTTGCAGGAAGATGTTCACACTCTATCTTTTTAACTCCAGTTACGCAAGAAGAAATTGCAGATTCTCTCAACAAACTTACATGTAGCAAGGCTCCTGGTTTTGATGGGTTAAGTCCGTTTGTAATTAAACAGGCTAGGTACATTCTTGCTAAACCACTTGCTGAAATCTTCAACAGGTCCTTATCTTCTGGTATTTTCCCCGATGCGTTAAAAATAGGTAAGGTTATACCAATACATAAAGGGGGTAATAAACATGATATTGGAAATTTTAGACCTATCTCAGTTTTGTCCACGTTCTCAAAGGTTTTTGAAAGGATAGTTTATAATAGACTAATATCATTCATTAATAAAAATAGCATTCTTGCTGAGTCGCAGTTTGGCTTTAGGGAAAACCGATCTACAGAGTTAGCAACCTCATACGTAGTAAATAAACTACTCAAGGCCATAGACGATAAAACGTTTTCCGTTGGTATATTCTTGGACCTTTCAAAGGCTTTCGATACCGTAAACCATGACATTTTAATTTCTAAATTGGAACATTATGGTGTGCGTGGAATAGCATTAGCCTGGTTTAAAAGTTATTTATCTAATAGAAAACAATTTGTATTGTTTAAGTCAACGCTGTCTAAAGAACAATATATTTCCTGTGGAGTTCCACAAGGCTCTGTGTTGGGTCCTCTATTATTTATTATTTATATAAACGACATATGTAATACTTCTGATACAATATCCTTCTCTTTATTTGCAGATGACACAAGTTTAGTGTACAGTCATAGTAACGTAGATACAGCTGTTAGTCACCTTAATTTTGAACTTTTAAAAATAAGCACTTGGCTGTTGGCAAATAAACTATGTATTAATGTACTGAAATCAAATTATATAATATTTTGTCCGAGACAGCAGAAATATACTCAAACGGTTCCTTTAATATTAAATGGTGTTAACTTGCAAAAAGTAAAAAGTACAAAATTTCTAGGCATTTATATTGACGAAAATCTTAACTGGAAGAGTCACGTTGATGTAGTGTCAAGCAAAATATCAAAAACCATCGGTATAATGAATCGTTTGAGGTTTTTCTTACCAAAGAATATCTTAATAACTCTTTACAACTCATTAGTCCTCCCATATTTAAATTACTCAATTCTCACTTGGGGTGGCTCTTCATCCTGTGATAAACTTCTTATTTTACAAAAACGAGCTGTTCGAATAATTTTCAACGCTCATTATCGGGACCATACCTCTCCTTTGTTTGCCGAACTGAAACTACTACACTTTAATGATCTCTATAACCTCAACCTTGGAAAATTCATGTACAGGTATATAAATAATTTGTTACCTTCCTGTTTTAGTTCATGTTTTACTCTCACTTCAGATGTGCATTCTTATAACACTAGAAGCAGCTCGAACAAGAACATTTATGTTAGTTTTAACAGAACGTCAATGTTTAAAAATGGCCTCGTTCAACGAGGTACACATTTTTGGAATAGTCTACCCACCCCTCTTAAAACATCATTAAGTTTATCTACATTCACCAAACAACTAAAAACACAACTGCTCCAATCATATTCTTAATCTGTAATGGAAAAATTGTCATTTAGCAATAGCTCAATTATGCTCCTATATGTCTGTCATTGTCCTTTTTTCGTTTGTCATTTGCCAGTCTGTGTTTGTCTGTCAAGGGTACGGGTACAAAAGCTTTGCTTCACCCTTTGCCCAATGTTGTTATGTGAATAATGTTTAAACTAAGCTTCGTTAAGTTAATATTGTTATAAATGATTATTTCGTCTTTTAAAATATGTTGTTATAATAGTGTTAACTTAATGGTGTATGTATTATGTATTATCATAACAATGTTGAAATAAATGTTCTATGATTGATAGGCGGCTCCGGGGATCACCGAGAGTGACTAGTTTTACTCTGCCACGAGATAAAGCAGTCAATATTTGTTTTATAACACCTCAACTTCATCCATTTTGTGCTAATAATCGCTGTGCGTATATCAGTCTTCAAACAACTGTATAAAATCTGACAGGAAATCTTGACAAAAAGAAAGAGGGGGTACCACACTGCCTTCGTTCTCATATCGTTTTTCAAGTGCACGTGTTATTTGATCGTTTCACCGGGTTCGAGGTTGTCGTTGGATAGTACCATTTAATAGTTCTTTTGATCAGTGTGCAGTGTGATAGTAAAAATACACAACACCACGTGACGCACGTTCGGCCAATCAACAGATAGAATCAAAGGAAGAGGTGTTATAAATAAAAATATAAACCCAATGCACTCTTTAACAACAATGCATTTAGTGCTAGATTATTTAGTGCCAGTACGCTGGACTCCCTCCGTTATTTTTGCCCAATTTGTCCCCCATCGTTTACCTACGTTTCCTGTTACTGATATTTACCGCGATCCATTGCCACAAGAGGGCGCGCTATAATCCCGAGATCAGTAACAGGAGAGTCTTGAACCAAGAGTAAGTTACTATTGTCGGCTTAAAACAAAACGAGACAACAAAGTATCGATTCAATGTACAAGTCACATGAAATGCTTAATTAGTGAACATTGTAGGGGGAAATTAATTAGGCAACAAACCGCGCTCTCTCATTCGAATAATCATTTGAGTCAATACCACGTGGACGAAGGGCAAAAATTAATTGGTGCTAACTTAGTGCTCGAGTCGACCAACATATCTCTGTTTAAAATACGTCATTTTGCCTCCTCCCAGTCCGACGGCTGGAAATGGACACATGTTAAAGGCCAGTGCGATACAAACATCAATAATACTTTGCAATAAGAGGCTTAACCAGGAGTGCAAGGCAGCCACTGCAGAGATACACATACTTATGAATGGACCCTTAAATTATTTTAGGGCTATGTTCGCGCAACTTATAATAGAGAGCGCCACCAAGTGTCAGTATAAACAAGACAGACGAAGTCACTACGGCACGGCGCGACGGCACGGTGCGACGGCACGACGACACCACGCGAAGGCACGATTGCAGGACGCGCGCAGCTCTACGGCACCACGCGACAACCGACGGCGCGGAAGCTACGCAGCGTGCTGCTCTTGTACTATATCATTAATAAAACATGCGTCGGTACGACGAAACGCAACGGCACAACGTGATAGGGCGACGCGACGCCACGACGCAACGGGCATTTGTCGTCTTTAGAACACATGTGCCTGCACTACACAGTGTTTAATTGCATGTATGTTTCCATCTATTGAAACTATTGGTTTTTTTTTTAAAGACCAGTGCCTATCTTTATCCTTACGATAAAGACAGGATAATCTACGCTTATGTTTCGTTGTATTTATTTACAATAAAATAGCCAACAGAGGGCGTTATCACACATGCTATAACTCACAAACCGCGACCACCACAGTGAGACAGTGGACGCCCTAGTCGAGTCTTGGTGGACGGTGTGTTTGAAGCCATATTCGGGCGAGTAGAGGCCTCACAGTTTGACAGTAATCAGAGTCTCTTTGGTCTTTAGTCTTTCTAAGGTGACACTGCCATTGGTCCTCTTAGAGTCTTTACGTACTTTTAAAGGGATCCTGATAATGACAATGAGGCAGAGTGAACAGTAAGATACTGTTATCCACGATCAAGATCACTTCCCTTGTACTAGTTGTCGAACAATAAGTCCCGAGGCGTACCATCGACCAAACTAAGTTCCCATCAGAGCCTTCATGAACGGCGTCTTTGGAGCCAGGCTATAGAGCAAGTACAGCAACCAGTGTTACAGAGTGGATGGCCACCTCTCAGAATAAAGGCTTAAGGCCTAGGACGTCGAAAATCAAACCTAGGTTGGAAGAAAGTAAGACAAGCTCGGTTGGTGAACAGTCTTGGCATAAGACGTAAGTGAATTTTAAGGGGATCCTGATAATGACAATATGATTCTACTTTTGTTCAAACTCGGACAACGTTTTCTTTCCCTCCAACCGAGTTTGAGGGGAAGACTCACTTGAGAAAACAATGTGACACAAGGATTCTACTGTATATCAAAGACCACCTCAGTGTTTGACCAAGTCCCAATCTCCAATGTTTGGTTTTGATGGACCCCCCCCCCCCCCCGCAAGTACAAGTTGGATATTTTATTTTTGTCTGCAATCTTTGACACTTACCTGGAAAATACAAAGAGAGGATCCTGGTAACACCAGCGACAAGACCATTCCACCCTAAAACGAGTCCCATTTGATTTGCACCAAATATGTCTATCAAAATATGCAAATATAACAGACGAAACAAACATTGGCCAATAAGACGTCAGACATAGACAAATGGAATAATATGTGGACGATATTAAGAGTCCACTTCCTAACCACGCCGAGTTGCTGAATACCCCATGCAATGCACTATTCCGTTAATAAGCAAAGTACACACTGTTGCACTGTAAGCAACTGCGCTTGTATAATTGCGTGTTATTTTTTTCTGCTCTCAAACTCTTCAAACATTGTATCAATAGACTCAGAAAGGTTCACTAAATCCACAGAACCCCACAAAAAGGCCAACAAAAAATCAATGTGTGCATGGTGCCAATATACACACGCGATCATATTTGCGCAGTTCCTTACTGTGCATGTAAATAGCATGTAATATAACTTTGTTTAGAGTCACTAGTGGCTCCATCTTCTCCATCATCTTGAAAAAGCCCTGCATGAGCATCAGAGGCTGACATCCCACTTGTTGAAGCCTTAGTGATAGAATGAACTCACACAGGATATTACTGTGTGGTCAGATGGGGAAGCACACTCAGTCACTACAAAAAGAAAATAATGTTTCCACTGCTTACCAGTCTACTGAGCAAACACATAATGTTTGCACTGCTTACCAGTCTTCTGAGAAACAAGGTATCTTATTGTCTTGGCCTACCCTAAAACTACAGCTTGACTTCCTACAATAAACAGCTGGTGATCTTATCTCAATGATGTCTCCAACTCTGACAGGATGATTGATCATGGTTATTGCCTGCTCGTAAAAGCGGCTAAGATCTTAGCACTTGGAGTGTATCAAATGACAATGGTTTCCTATGGGGCTTCAAAGTTAACGGTGAATATAGGTCCAAAACTCACCCCAGCTAATTTTGCTGGTTATAGCATTATCCGGCTATGTTCCATTGGGGAACTTGTGGAATTTCAAGTTTTTTTACTGTACCGTTAATGAGTAACCGCAATTAGTACACATTTGCGCAGTGAACCACTGCGCAACGGGAGCCCGCAGGGATTTAAAGACTAACAAAGCGTGGAGCGCGTACCTTGAAAAGAGACTAAGAACAATGCGCGGTTCATGTACATAGCAGTGGGCATCGATCTCACACACAGCCACGCACACACAAGGACGTGTTTATGTATAATGGCATTGGAATTTCTAAAGCAATGTCGGACACGCTTGAACGCACATGGACAATTGATTTGCGCTAATGTCCGGTTTTAACCGGAAATAAAGGTCAAAATGGTGTCACCTCAGTGCAAAAGTTTGAGAAGGTTCAATTGTCTACAACCTGATGTAAGATTTGTTATCATGTGATGAGTAACTTCTTGAAATATGAATTTTTGAAATTTTGATAAATTTTCAACTTCCGGTTTGAACCGGAAACAAGGTCAAATTGGGGTCGTCTCTGCAATTGGTTGTCTGTTCAAAATAGTATTCATATTGCCTTTTATCAAAACATTAACCCTTGCTGCCCTCCGTTTTGTTCGACATCTATGCGGTGTCAATAAAATAAAGAAGTGTGTATCGCTAGTGAACGTTGATGAAGCTATATCAAATTAACTGTCTCAGTTTGTAACATCACCTTTACTGAACACTGATGTACTGTACAGTCAATCTGACATTTGACAGATTCAAATTCTGAGCTCATTATCTGTATTAAAAAGTTTCAAAGTTTCATAAAAAATACCCAACTTTGATAAACATCATAAACACGTGTGTGCACGGCTAAAGAAATACACGGACATTTTGAAAAGCGATAATTTTACTTCTAAACTTTACTTTTAAACAGTTTTACTCAGCGTATCCCGACAACAACTCTCGCGGGAGTAAAGTGCCTCAGGCCCCGCTGTTGCACACTTGTGGCTCTTGTACATTTAATTATTTTTAAAGACCTTTCCGATGATGTATAGATTGTAAAAATCCATTGTGTACTTCACGAGTTATGATTTTTTAATTAAACTTTGATTTAACGTAATTCGACACCAGATGACGTCATGATAACGTCGTTGTTCAAGTGCCGTCTTCAAGTTGAGGTTTAAGTATGTGCCAAGTTTCAAGGTTGAAACCAATTTCAATCTTGAGTTATCATTTGGAGAAAAGTTCCTGGGAAGAAGAAGAAGAAGAAATAAAAGTAAAAAAAACTAGACATTCAGTTTTTGTGTCATCACAAAAACTAGGTGTTCGGGAACAAGTAATGAATTGTTCGTAAATATCAATAAGTTAATACAGACAACAACAATGTACAAAACCGGGTTACAATTAGTGTTGTAGCATCATTTTTGAAGCTTTTTACCAGAGGGCGCTGTTTTAATGTAGTGATGTCATCAATTTTAAATTTGAAAACACAGAGAGTCCATTACCAACTCACACACTGAAACCATGTCCAAAGCTCGTTTTATACTGACCAAAGAACTAAAAATTATGGCTTTTTAATAAATTTTCCCTTCAGCTTTCGGTTTGATCCGCAAGGAAAGGTCAAATTGGGGTAATTTTTGTGAGACATTTAAACAGTTCTCAAAGACCTTAGCGATGGTGTGTAGATTGTAAAAATCCACTGTCCACTTCAGGGTTTATGATTTAACTAATACACTTTGATTTATGGTTACTCAACATTTGATGACGTCATTATTTTATGTCCCGTCTTTATATTGAGGTTCAAGTATATGCACAGTTTCAAGGCTCTGCTTAACTTCAATCTTGAGTTAAATTTTGGAGGAATTAAACATTTAAAGTAACATAATGGTCTTCATGGAACACCATTTAACACAAATGAACACCAAAATAATTAAGTAGAGCTTTATCATATGTATTTGATAGGGACTTCCAGTTTGGGCAGGAAGAGAGGTCAAATCAGGTCACTAAGAAATATAAAAAAACTCATAGGCTAAATTTATTGTAACTGGACACCTAAAGGAAACACAAGTATTCTTTTTTAATTGTCACTGTCTGGAAAAACACTGTTTTTGTGCTACCGAAATGTTCCTTTTCCACGCAGTGCAATTGGCTGCCGCCATGTTGTCTGTAAAAATAGGTCAACTTAAATAGTTCAACAGATTCATCACAACGTGATTTTTTAGATCTTTGACAAATTCGACACTTCTTGACGATATATAGCGCGACATCTCCAATATTTGCAATATTATTATATTTTATGTTTTATTATTAAGTTATTTGCAACAGTGCTTTGCAAAGATATTTGCAACATCACTTGCGCAAATGTTTGCAAAGATATCTGCGATAATACTTGCAACATCGCAAATATCTTTGCAAATACTTGCGGTTCGCAATTATGCTTGCAAAGATATTTGCAAATATGTTCGAGATGTACGATGTCCCTTCATTTTCACCATACACGTGACCTTGGATACGTACACAAGTACACTCAGTGGTTTGGTTGCAGAACACACTATACAGAAAACTTAGAATTATGACACATAAAAACAGTATTATTATAATTTAGGCGTGCTGTCCACACAAACGGAGTTGGGAAATACTTAAAATAACCGAAATATGTGAAGGAATTGGGAACATATAAAAACAGCGGTGCACATTTCGAAATTTAAAATCACTTCTTTCATTTTTATCAAAATTATTACAGAATGTGTGTTTTGAAATTATGTAAATAAACGAACTTATGTCCATAGATTTTTCGGAAGAAAATAAAAAATTTCTGTTCTTGTCTGTATGCAATTAATTTGTTTGTGTTTCTTTGGTACTTTTTTCTTGGGTTATAATTATTTAGGGGTTTTGACAAACAATAGAAACTAACACTGATACTTCTCGGGCTATAATATCGTCGCAGTTTTTACGAAGTGACACGTTAGACCACACAGGTTTTCACAAACCGCATTTCGAGATATTGCAAAATATTACAATTTTATTTCATGGTTGAAAATCAAAATGTGTACTTTGTTAGAAAGTTGAAATTTTAAAGGTGACGTAACTGTAAATTATTTGTTTAGGTAAACATTTATCGTCATGTAATAAAAAATTCACTTCGTGAAAACAAAAAAGATTAAATATACACGAATTTCGGCTTTTCACGAAGTGACATATTCCATGTGTATTGGTTAGCAAATTATGTCACTTTTTGGAACACACACAAGTTGCTCTTTTTGGCGTGATCATTTCGGTCACTTCGTGAAAACTAAACAACATACAAACCACGTTGTGTCACAGTAACACATGCACAGGCCTACACTTTGTGGAAACAAAAAACTCCAGTTCCAACCATGTTTGGCTTAAAACGACATTAATGCAACTGAGCAACCAATATGTTTCATGACTTGATACTTCGAGGAAACAAACATCGGTAAATGCCTTCTTAATAATGACATCATTAAAATGTCTGAACAAATGATATTTCGAGCAATATGTCACTTCGTTAAAACTGTGACTATATATACACACTGCAAAAAATGATAACACTTTTCGGTGTTATTGGAGGCACTGGCAACTAAAATATCACCATGAGAATAGCAATATCTGCACACAAACAGATAGCAACAGCTCAACCAATCAAAACATCAGTTTTATAGGCCTTTTTTAATGAAGATAGAAAGCCACACAAAAAGTCTTATTGCAACAGCGTCAATAGTCATTGTTAAAAAACAACCAACCGTACTGTTTCTTTTCCCAATTAGTATAGAAGAGGGGAATGCTTTCTGTTCTCTTTTTTTGTTGCTGTTTGGTCTTCGTACTACAGTCGTGTACGATATTTTCCCGCATTATCAACTTTACAGGTGACTGTCTAATTGCCTAATATTTTGAGAGACATCCTGATAAACTTGCAATTTTTGCATAGTAGTGTATGTCTGTTTTACTGAAGTGATTGCTCTACGTGTGTCCTGTTGCTGTGCCTTTGCGAGTCTAGTGCGATCAAAAGTGCTGTGAATTGTCATGATGATTAACTGCAAGGGTATGTTTTTGGAGAAAATCCTTTTGATTTTTCTCTTTGGAATCCTCGTATGGTTGTTCCCGTTATCCTGCAGCTGCCTCGGTCTCACAGGTAAGTGGTTTTATTTTTTATTGGGTGTTCGAGCGGCAGTGCGGAGAGTTGGATGAACACATCTCGTTTCATCAGTATATAAAGTTATAAAGTTTCCATTGGTTACCGGGTCATTATCGAATTCATTTCAAAATGCTCCAAATTACTTGAAAAGCCATCAATGAACTTGCTCCACAATACATCACCTACCTCATACTTCAGTCACAGCGGTGTAGCGACCAGGGGGTGGTGGGGGGTTTCGGGCTGAACACAAATCCATTCGGCAAACCTAGAGATTTGCCGACTGGATTTGCCGACTGAAACTTTTGGTTTAATCCTTGTAATGTGAAAAGTCAAACTTTAATATCAAATTGAATATTCTCGGCAACGTGCGGAAAATTACGCTCTGAAAGCACTAAAAGCCTTGAGTCCAAAGTATTCAAAGTTCAAATTTTTAAATTAAACGTCTATTTTCAGCAATTTGACGCCCCTTTACCCTAGAAACACCGCAGAGCGCCCGGGGGCTTCGTTCCCCGGACCCCCACTATAAATCATGTCTATATACTCAAGCAGGGGATTCGCAAAAAAAAAACAGTTTTCAAAGCTTGCATTTCGAAAATTAGTCGTCTAATGCTAGGTATCTGAGGGCCGTTTTAAACCTTTGAATCACTAAACCTCTTGAGCGCTCGGGGGCTATGTTCCCGAACCCCCACATGTTGGTGAGTCCTATGTCATTGTGCTTTTACTTTCATTTGACAATGTCAATCGGCAAATTTAAGCTTCCACACCCCCGAAAGGAAGTGCCTTTGCTAGGCCGCTGTTCAGTTATCTTCACGCAACTTTGTCCCCTCGATTGGCCGCCATGCATTTTCCGGTTTGGCCCCAACACTATCGAACGACCTCCCTATAGTAACGGTGTTCTTCAATGGACACCCGCACTGCTATTTTTTTAGGCGGCGACTTTTTTTTATCAGCGGCAACCTTTGCTTTGATGAGGCGATTTATATATATATATATATAAGCAAAGAAAATTTGGCTGATGCCGGACTCGAACCCGCGACCTCTCGAATACCGTACGAGCGCTCTACCAACTGAGCTAACCAGCCCTTATTGTTGGTGGGCGGTCCTATGTGCAATACCAAATCTACCTTGCTCGGGGGGACCAGTCAGAAGCCGAACCGTGCTGCCGATAAGCCAGGGATCACTACCCCGGTTAAGATGCAAACAACCTGGTAAACGGCAGTAGCGGGGATACACAACGAATGGATACAGCTTTTTACGTGGATTTACACAGAGAAAGTACATGAGAAACTGAGATTTACACAGAGAAAGTACATGAGAAACTGACTGGGAGAATATTATAAATAAATAGGATGAGCAAAGAAAATTTGGCTGATGCCGGACTCGAACCCGCGACCTCTCGAATACCGTACGAGCGCTCTACCAACTGAGCTAACCAGCCCTTATAGTTGGTGGGCGGTCCTATGTGCAATACCAAATCTACCTTGCTCGGGGGGACCAGTCAGAAGCCGAACCGTGCTGCCGATAAGCCAGGGATCACTACCCCGGTTAAGATGCAAACAACCTGGTAAACGGCAGTAGCGGGGATACACAACGGATGGATACAGCTTTTTACGTGGATTTACACAGAGAAAGTGCATGAGAAACTGACTGGGAGAATATTATAAATAAATAGGGTGAGCAAAGAAAATTTGGCTGATGCCGGACTCGAACCCGCGACCTCTCGAATACCGTACGAGCGCTCTACCAACTGAGCTAACCAGCCCTTATTGTTGGTGGGCGGTCCTATGTGCAATACCAAATCTACCTTGCTCGGGGGGACCAGTCAGAAGCCGAACCGTGCTGCCGATAAGCCAGGGATCACTACCCCGGTTAAGATGCAAACAACCTGGTAAACGGCAGTAGCGGGGATACACAACGAATGGATACAGCTTTTTACGTGGATTTACACAGAGAAAGTACATGAGAAACTGACTGGGAGAATATTATAAATAAATAGGGTGAGCAAAGAAAAATAATAAAACTAGTAGGGTTGATGGCCTTAGCTTTCGATCCAAACCGGACCTTCGTCAGAGGTAAAAACAAGCACAAACATAAAAACGGATCCATTTATAGAAAAACCTTGGGATTAAAATAGATGGAGAGTATCCAAAATAGGCGGAAAAGGATAACCAATCAAAGTTAATTAAATACAGACAAAGAGATTGTTGATGACCAATCAAAATACAGCAGTGTGGACAATAGGATGTCCAGTGGTCGGTCGGTACAAAAAGGAGATTAGTGAACAAAGGAGGAAAGCTGCATGGGTGGTAATGCGGCTGACATGAAAGGACAGGATTATCTACTCAGAGGAGGGAGGTGATTAAGGGTAATCTCCCTAAATATAGCAGTAAAAGTGTAAACATTGAATAATAGAGAGGGGGCTATAATGAGAAGACTGTAATGATAATGTAAAAGCATGGAAATATAATAGTTATTTTCCAAAAGGAACAACCGGAAAGAGAAAATAGTAAATTAAGTTACAAACTAAGGCATAGAAATAAAAAGATGAAGGGGAGGTAAAATGGAAGTAGAAACAGTGATTATTTAACACCTGTGTTTATGTTTAATCCGAATGGTTGGACTGTTCGGAGTTGGTGAATCCAGTGGGATTCTCTGAGTTTACGATGTGAATCGTCGCCGTTGCAGGCCTCAATGACAGTTAGTTCCACATCTTTAACACTATGATTAGGGCTATTGAAGTGGATAGATACTGGGTACAGTTTTTTGGTCTGTATGGAGGAGACATGATTCGCAAAGCGAAGACTGGGTTTGGTCTTTGTCTCTCCCACATACTGTACTCCACATCTCTTACATGATATGACATAAATGACATTTGGGGTTTGGCATTGGGAGTTGGTCTTGATTTTGTGAGTAAAGCCAGTGCTGTGGCTTTTAACCTGTACAGTGGGTTTGATATACATACAAGTCTTGCACTTAGAGCGGGTGCAGTGATGACAACCCTGTATGTCTTGTGGGGAGGGAGTTTGGCCTGTACCTGGGGGAGTTTTGCTCTTACTAGAATGTCACCTAGGTTCTTAGGGCCACGGAAGGCGACCATGGGGCGCTCAAAAATTGCTGAGCGCAACCTGTTGGAGGAGTGGAGAATTGGCATGTTGTCATTGATTATAGATGACAACTTGGGTAACATAGGGTGGAAAGTTGTGACCAGAGCAACTCTATTGGTCGGGGTTCTCTTGGTGGCCGTCTCACAACCAAACATGCGCAGGCTGGCAGGGAGTTTTCTTCAGAAGTGCATAAAGGGGATCCAGAACGAAATGAATATTGTGATGGATTTTCACCAATCTCAAATGGAGAAAAAGACTACTGCAATATCACCAGACGGTAGCTTGTATCAAAGACTCTATCGTGGTGTGCCCTGGCACATAAAGTCCCATTTGTAAACTGACTAGGCAATAAAATGGCTCTGACATATAAAGAATGACAATATTGTTACATTTTTGTTGCTAGAACTAACCCAGAGAACATGTTTTCCCATTCCCATGCAGAATTTAACCTTCATATATAAACTGCTGAATGGCAAAAAATGATCAAACTTTCCCGCTCAGTTTTCTTGAAACACAAAATTGTACATATTTTGCTTAACGCCCTTTTACTGGAAACTTGTCGTTACTTCTTTCTACTGTGCACACGACGGTATGTAGTAATATTAATTTATTTTTAGACACAGTTGTAAATTTTATTTAGGTGCGATGCATACATTATTACTCGGGGAAAAAATCATCTCCATAGTAAAGCAATATCTGCGGGAACTAACGGGAACTCAAAAGCAAAGGCTCAACCAATCGGAACGACATTTGTATTAAGTGCCGTGTCTGCGTTTTCTAATAGGCTAACACATACGTACCTACATACATACAATATTTCGTGAATTTTATGTAAGATAAAATTATGTGTCAATCTCCGCAGCTTTGGATCTTCGGGGAATGCAAGCCAGCCAGGTATCGACTTACCCTCTCCGCGGAGTTAATCTTACAGCAGATCTAGCGATAGACGGCGACTACAGAAAAAGTGCTTTTTCACACAGTTGCGCTATCACTGGTCAGTTAACATACGAAGTAATGTAAGTTTTGTTTTAATGTTGCTGAATACAGATGAAAGTTCTACCTACGTCGTGATTTATTTCGTATAGAGCAACCAACTTTTAAATAAAACTAGAAATGAGTTTTTGTGGCATCACAAAAACTAGGTGTTCGGAGTGTGATGTATTAAAAATTACTTTATGTGTTAAAAGTTAAATGAAATTAAAAGTTAATCCAACTTAAATATAATAAATATGAAGAAAAACATACGTTAAATTGAGCTTTATAATATAATATTTAATTTGAACATCCGGTTTGTGAGGCGTTTACGCAGTTTTTCATGGCCTTTCCGATGATGTATAGGTTGTAAAGATCCATTGTGTACTTCAGGAGTTATGATTTTTTGAAGTTACAATCTAAACATCATCGGAAAGGTCATTCAAAACTGCGTAAACGCCTCACAGACATGACCCCAATTTGACCTTGTCTTCCGGTTCAAACCGGAAGTTTAAAATTTTTGAAATTCAAAAAAATCATTTTTTAAGTAGTACTTATCACATGATCACAAATCTTACATCAGATTGTAGAGAATTGAGCCTTCTCAAACTTTTGCATTGGAGTGACACCATTTTGACCTTTACTTTCGGTTCAAACCGGACGTTTTACGCAAATCGATTGTCCGTGTGTGTTCAAGCGTGTCCAACTTTGCTATACAAAATCAAATGCCATTATACATGTACACATGCTTGTGTGTGCGTGGCTGTGTGACATCGATGCCCCATTGCTATGCACATTAACCACACGTTGTTCTTAGTCTCTTCTCAAGGTGCATACTCCACGCTTTGTTAGTCTTTAATACAGGGCTTATTTAAACCTTTATAAATCAACAAAAAATCAACCATTTGAGGTATGAACATAATTCATTCGACAAATGTCAAGGTAAGGGAGGGTCTTTCATTATGACACAGTAAGTGACCTCTGTGACATCTACTTCCGGTCAAAAAAAATAAAGCTCTTTATATAAAATTGCAAAAAGCTCGGAACATATTTTCACCAAATAGCAAGGTTAGGAAAGGTCATTCTCTGTTGCACATTGGGTGACCTCTATGACCTCTACTTCCGGTCAAACCGGAAGTAGCATGATTATTTCGAGAAATATCAAGGTTAGGGAAGGTCTTCATTTGTGAAACATTAAGTGACCTTTGTGACATCTACTTCCGGTCAAACCGGAAGTAGCTCTTTATTTAAAAATGGTGAGAGCTAGGAACATGATTCTTTCACCACATACCAAGGTTAGGGAGGGTCCTTCTCTGTTGCACATTGGGTGACCTCTGTGACCCCTACTTAAGATCAAACCGGAAGTAGCTCATTTATACATGGTAAGAGCTAGGAACATGATCCTTTCACCAAATACTAAGGTTAGGGAAGGTCCTTCTTTGTCACACATCGCGTGACCTCTCTAAACTCTACTTCCGGTCTAACCGGAAGTACCTTATTTAAAAGTTGTTAGAGGTTCTTGTTGAAACTTGATGTTCAAATAGAATATTGTATCATAAAGCTCAATTTAACGTATGTTTCTCTCATATTTTCTTATATTTAAGTTGGATTAACTTTTAATTTCATTTAACTTTTTACACATCAAATAATTTTTAATACATCAGACCCCGAACACCTAGTTTTTGTGATGCCACAAAAACTCATTTCTAGTATAAATATATATCTATCAATATATTCTTGTTTTAGAGGAAAGTTATCATCCTTGGTGGAAGGTAGACCTGGGGAACAACCACTGCCTCGGTCGTATCACCCTTGTCAACAGAGGAGATTGTTGTAGTGAGTTAACGATTTTCTATCCGTAAGAAAGTATTAACAGAGGAGACTGTTGTAAGTTTTCACTTAAATTTAAGACATTAATCGGCATACCTGGTGTAAGGTAGACCTGTGGACCAACCACGGCCTCGGTCGTATCACCCTTGTCAACAGAGGAGAATGCTGTATGTAGTAAGTTAACAATTTTATAACCGTAAGATCAAACGGTCTGTGAAAGGTGTACCTGCTCAAAGAAAAGTCGACTTGTGGCATAATGGCATAGATGGACATACCAGTTCATGTACTTGCTTGAGCTTGACGGGCGAGGGCGCTAATCTGTGATATTACAAAAGAAAGTCAATGCCTCAACTTAACAATGTAAACGACTATAAAACGACAAACAATGACCAGCAACTGATCTAATAACCTCACTCAGTAACGATGTTTTTCAGTCGATGAAAACACAAGCAGATTGAAATTAGTTGTATACAAAGTTTTTTTTTTTTTTTTTTTTTATCGTAGTATTTTATATAAGTAAAAAATTACTTTCCACTTGCAGGCGAGCGTTTGTCTGGCGCCATCGTGCGGGCAGGCACAGATAACGACCCTTTTAAAAATACCGAGTGCGGGTTACCAGTGTCATCAGACCAAGCATCGCACCTTGGGGCATACATACCAATTTTGTGCGACCCGCACGTGATTGCCCGGTACGTCAGTGTGGAAAATGATCATTTGACTTTAACTCAAGACAGCGTCCTAGCACTGTGTGAAGTGATAGTTGAGGAGTACTCCATGGAAGACTGCCTTCAAACAACAAGTAAGATATTTATAAAAGGAGTCTACGTCATTAGTTAGAAAGAGGATATAATTAAACATTTTCTGGTCTACGAATTTGATGCCAACAAACGAATTAATAACCATATCCCTGATATTTCAGCTTGTGGTTTTTTCTTAGTGAACCATTCATATTAAATGATGGGGAAAAGACGAGTAAAACGAGTGACAAGTAATTATATACTGAAGTACATTGTCTTGAATAATGCCAAATTAAATTATAATGTTATAACCTGTTTGACAACGAAGCAGATATCTCAAAGAAGAGCTTTTATATTTTTCAAACGACCGCAGCATACTCGCACTTTCTACTACTTTTTTCTGGTTTTAATCGTCAGTCATTGCTATGTCTACAGCTGCCATGACCGTGGACCCTTTGTTCGCCGCCACCTGCATGTCCACGTTGATGTTCGTGGAAAAACGTATTGACGATCCACACCCTCTGTCGGTCACTCACGTGAAGTCACTCATGCATTGTTTCCTGAGTTGTAAGTTGATTAACAAGTGTTGGTCTTTCGACTACGTCATGACTTCTGGTCAGTGCAGGCTCCACAATGCAAAGGCTGGAGACTTGACGGCAGATGATCAGCCAGGCTGCTTGGTATACGCAGTAGTCCGTGACTAGACTAATATTGCAAACCAATTTTAATACTATGTTTACAATTAATTTATGTACCATCAGCGTAGCTCTGTGAGTGCCATCCGACTCGTGCCATCCTGAGAAAATTATCCCCTCGATGACCTTATTTAAAAAGCTAGACTCGATTGCGAGTCAAAACAACATTTGCTTCTGGCTATCACACAGTTAACCCACAACAGAGCACGTTTAACCCACAAAAGATCACCATTTCAAAAAAATCACGATCACAGAGTTGAAAACCAAGTCTACTATAAAGTAGGATGTCGACTTTCCGATGATGCTATGACCGATGATGTCCATATCTCAGAAATGATACATACTTAATGAGATATTCTGAAACTTGACTTGACAACATCTTGAAGCAAAAATGATATGTCGACATCCCACATAAATAATGTCAGGGTAGGAGGCATGTTGTTGACGGGATGTTGTCATCATGATACATTTCTAGGGACAATGACACGGCAGACGTTTAAATTGGAATTATAACATTTTTTTTCTTTTCTTAGGATGACGTCATCATGGGCTAACTATTTCAGGATTTGAACCAGTCGGATGGTATTTTCAAATTTGCTTTCTTTTCTAGTGAGTTAGAAAACTTTCATTGTCAAATTATTATGTTATAAAACAAGCACGAACAGTTTAGAATAAGATCACGTTTTTGCAACATTGCATTTTTGAATCAAGTCAAGTTGTATAAAGATTCTAAACTGCCAAATAGTCACATGTGCAAGTGTTGCGAGCCCGTTCTCAAACGCAATTATTTCTTGAGTAAAAAGTACTTGCTCAGAAAAATGATTTTGTATTTTCTTTTGTCTTATTTTTATTTATTTATTTTATTTGTCGTGGATGTCATGGTATCATGGATGTCATAATGTTATATTGTCATAGTATGTAACAGATGTCATAGGACGCCATGGATGTCAAAGGGTGTCACAGGACGCCATGGATGTCATAGGGTGTCGTAATGTCATGGGCGTCATATGACGTCATAATGTCACGATGTAAGGGATGTCATGATATCAATGATGGCATGGGCTTCATAGGATGTCATAATGTCATAGGACATCATGATATCAAAGGACGTCATGGGTGTCACAGGGCGTCATAATGTCATGGGCGTCATAGGGCATCTTGAACAAGCAAGCCTACCCGTTCCATTTGAGCAAAACTACCAAGCGAAATTATTAATACTTTAGTTCAAAATTTAAAGGATAAATCCGTAGAGGGAAAATCCAAACAAAAACTATTCGGTTTCTTTTCGATGTATTATTTTCGAATATATTCCCCAAACTGTAAATAAACTTTTTTCCCTTGATCATGTTATATGACAACTATTATGATCCACTTATCTACTTGATAGTAATGTTCTCGATGGTTAA
This sequence comes from Marthasterias glacialis, assembly GCA_911728455.2. Classification (NCBI taxonomy): domain Eukaryota; kingdom Metazoa; phylum Echinodermata; class Asteroidea; order Forcipulatida; family Asteriidae; genus Marthasterias; species Marthasterias glacialis. The sequence goes on from OU452224.1 coordinate 25,075,455, forward strand.
GTGTAACCCACGAAAGATGAGCCGATGTTCAAGACATTTTATCTCGTAAAAATAATCAGCTTGATGTTCTGTAGAAAACATTCCGCCACTTCACTAGAATATAATTTAACAATATAAGAACTTTCTTAAAGTGTACATTTTTTTAATTATCTCTGTTTGAACACCTTCTAAAATTTTATAATGTGAAATAGTGCCGCAAAATGTGTTTACTTTGGAAGATTTGACCCGTATTAACTGTTTGCTTTTATAAAATAGTTGGTCTGTACATTTTTTTTAAGGAATTAAAGTTGCTGCAAACCACTATAATATTTCTTTTTAAATACCGGTGCTTATGCAAAACAGAAAAACTTTATCGCAGCGTCTTTCGCAAAGGCTATTAACATAGTATTTAGCATTTGAGAAAGAGTATGCTATGGTCAAAACACATGGCAAATTTTGCCAGTTTGATAAAATGTGTTTCGACAATACCATCACTGCACGTTGTCGTTAGAGTCCAGACCCCGAAGCAAACCAATTTAAAACGAATCTGTTAATCTAATGCAACGTAAAATAAAACTGTTCATGCATATGAAAAACACGGATTAATGTTTTTCTGGGAGATAGCAGGCATTTTCTTTTTTGGATGCGTTTGTTGATTTTGTTTTTTTGCACAGCAGCACCTTTAAAACCAACAAATTAAGTATTCATTCCTATGTAGCAAAATCTTGGTTGTATGGATGGTTCGTGAAGTAAAAGTTTACTTGGATAACGTTTCATTTGGTTGGTTGCAGTACTCATACAGAACATACGCTTGACACAAAAAATTATTACGAGGTCCACTTTAAGGAGTTGGAATATACTGCAAATGGCCTAAATTTTTTGAAATGATTACAGTCTATGTGCATCAAGCAACCTGCTACTAAGATGATGTTTTGTTTGTTTATTCCCACATATCACAACTATAAAAATACATGGATTACACACAAATTTTGACAAATGGAGGGCACCAGGGAAAAAGCCGAGGCTTATACAGAGTCTGGTTCCTTAAGGTAATATAATAATAACATTAATAATAGTTTAGGAGTAACAATAACAATTTATGAACATTAAAATACGGAGATGTGTACTGGAAATATCAAACAACTGTAAGTAAACGAACGTTTGCTCAGGAAGTGAGCAAGCACAACAAAAACAAATTATATTTTCTGTTTTATTTGGTGTTCATTTGTTTTGTCTATAATTTCTTAGGGGCTGAGGCAAACAGTAATAAACTAAAACTGATCCTTCTGGTAAAGCTTATATCTGAGCCTGTTATAAACAGTAATATTACTATGCTTTGTAGGCACTCCGATTAGTTTTCTTGTCAGGGTGGGAATGGCAATATCTGCACGCAACAAGAACTCAAGAGCAACTTAACGGCTCAGCCAATTGGAACATCATTGTAGGGGCTTTTTCTGGTGTTTTCTAATTAGGCAACAGAAGATGATCGTCGAACACCATTGTTAAAAAATAACCACTCGTATATTTCTTTTCCCAATTATCTTTGTGCGATATCCTTTGTTACTCGGGTAAAGACAAATTATCATCACGGGAATGGCAATATCTACACGCTAACAAGATATCAAGAGCAAACTGGAGCATCATTGTTGAGGCATTTTCTGATGTTTTCTAATTACGCAATAGATGATTAGCGTCATACACCACTGTTAAAAAATAACCAATCGTGTAATTATTTATTGTCTCAATTAGTAAAAGAGAGGAACCCGTACATATATCAATTTTTTGAAGATTCAATTCATAGGAGTTGCATGTTGACCACGTGTATCAGACGTAATTGTTTTGTATCAACTTAAAATCCTCCACTTGATGTACTGTCAGTTGTAAACCACCTCTTTTTGCTATTTATTTTGTTAATTACTCCTTCTTAGTCCTTATTGAGCGCTCACAAAAATCTTATTTATTTATTCATTTGTTGGTTTGTTGGTTGGTTGGTTGGTTGGATTGTTTGTCTGTCTGTCTGTCTGTCTGTCTGTCTGTCTGTCTGTCTGTCTGTCTGTTTGTTTGTTTGTTTGTTTGTTTGTTTGTTTGTTTGTTTGTTTGTTTGTTCATGTTTTTTTTTCCATGCTCAAGTCGAAGCACTTTTTACCGGCTGAAATTGTTTCAACTGTTAGCTAACATGATAACTATACAGACAACTCACTGCATCTAATGTGTATAGCTTCCGGTGCAGACAGGACGATGGTAAAAGCCCGGCCCTGACATATTGTGTCGTGTGCTATTTTTAACCGCGGGTGATACATGACATGAGAAATTTTAACAAGAGTCGTCAGGGAATCTGTGGTCTTGGAACCAAACTATGTCACTCCCTGCACTCGACCGAGAAGAATGAAAAGAGTTTGAACGTAAAACGTGTATGTCTGTACTTCTATATTTTATATTAAAACCATGGAGCAACCAATTTTTTTTTCTTTTCTGGGAGTACCTACAAAGCGCAAGAAAAATACTGGTAAGGGGAAAAAAAACATAAATTAGCATGTAATAAACCACGAAGAAAAAGTTTTTCACCATTCTAACATTTATGAGCTGTCATGATAATTATCTGGGGAAAGAGATATTATACAAATATTGACTGCTTCGAGTGGCGTAGTAAAACTAGTCACTCGAGGTGATCCCCGGAGCAGCCTATCTTCCCGAGGCGGAGCCGAGGGAAGATAGGCGGCTCCGGGGATCACCGAGAGTGACTAGTTTTACTACGCCACGAGATAAAGCAGTCAATATTTGTTTTATAACACCTCAATTTCATCCATTTTGTGCTAATATTCGCTGTGCGTATATCAGTCTTCAAACAACTGTATAAAATCTGACAGGAAATCTTGACAAAAAGAAAGAGGGGGTACCACACTGCCTTCGTTCTCATATCGTTTTTCAAGTGCACGTGTTATTTGATCGTTTCACCGGGTTCGAGGTTGTCGTTGGATAGTACCATTTAATAGTTCTTTTGATCAGTGTGCAGTGTGATAGTAAAAATACACAACACCACGTGACGCACGTTCGGCCAATCAACAGATAGAATCAAAGGAAGAGGTGTTATAAATAAAAATATAAACCCATATGCACTCTTTAACAACAATGCATTTAGTGCTAGATTATTTAGTGCCAGTACGCTGGACTCCCTCCGTTATTTTTGCCCGAATTTGTCCCCCATCGTTTACCTACGTTTCCTGTTACTGATATTTACCGCGATCCATTGCCACAAGAGGGCGCGCTATCATCCCGAGATCAGTAACAGGAGAGTCTTGAACCAAGAGTAAGTTACTATTGTCGGCTTAAAACAAAACGAGACAACAAAGTATCGATTCAATGTACAAGTCACATGAAATGCTTAATTAGTGAACATTGTAGGGGGAAATTAATTAGGCAACAAACCGCGCTCTCTCATTCGAATAATCATTTGAGTCAATACCACGTGGACGAATGGCAAAAATTAATGGGTGCTAACTTAGTGCTCGAGTCGACCAACATATCTCTGTTTAAAATACGTCATTTTGCCTCCTCCCAGTCCGACGGCTGGAAATGGACACATGTGAAAGGCCAGTGCGATACAAACATCAATAATACTTTGCAATAAGAGGCTTAACCAGGAGTGCAAGGCAGCCACTGCAGAGATACACATACTTACTTATGAATGGACCCTTAAATTAATTTTAGGGCTATGTTCGCGCAACTTATAATAGAGAGCGCCACCAAGTGTCAGTATAAACAAGACAGACGAAGTCACTACGGCACGGCGCGACGGCACGACGACACCACGCGAAGGCACGATTGCAGGACGCGCGCAGCTCTACGGCACCACGCGACAACCGACGGCGCGGAAGCTACGCGGCGCGCTGCTCTTGTACTATATCATTAATAAAACATGCGTCGGTACGACGAAACGCGACGGCACAACGTGATAGGGCGACGCGACGCCACGACGCAATGGGCATTTTTGTCATCTTTAGAACACATAATATGTGCCTGCACTACAGTGTTTAATTGCATGTATGTTTCCATCTAATGAAACTATTGGTTTTTTTTTAAAGACCAGTGCCTGTCTTTATCCTTACGATAAAGACAGGATAATCTAAGCTTATGTTTCGTTGTATTTATTTACAATAAAATAGCCAACAGAGGGCGTTATCACACATGCTATAACTCACAAACCGCGACCACCACAGTGAGACAGTGGACGCCCTAGTCGAATCTTGGTGGACGGTGTGTTTGAAGCCATATTCGGGCGAGTAGAGGCCTCACAGTTTGACAGTGATCAGAGTCTCTTTGGTCTTTAGTCTTTCTAAGGTGACACTGCCGTTGGTCCTCTTAGAGTCTTTACGTATTTTAAAGGGATCCTGATAATGACAATGAGGCAGAGTGAACAGTAGGATACTGTTATCCGCGATCAAGATCATTTCCCTTGTACTAGTTGTCGAACAATAAGTCCCGAGGCGTACCATCGACCAAACTAAGTTCCCATCAGAGCCTTCATGAACGGCGTCTTTGGAGCCAGGCTATAGAGCAAGTACATCAACCAGTGTTACAGAGTGGATGGCCACCTCTCAGAATAAAGGCTTAAGGCCTAGGACGTCGAACATTAAACCTAGGTAGGAAGAAAGTAAGACAAGCTCGGTTGGTAAACAGTCTTGACATAAGACGTAAGTGAATTTTAAAGGGATCCTGATAATGACAATATGATTCTACTTTTGTTCAAACTCAGACAACGTTTTCTTTCCATCCAACCGAGTTTGAGGGGAAGACTCACTTGAGAAAACAATGTGACACAAGGATTCTACTGTATATCAAAGACCACCTCAGTGTTTGACCAAGTCCAAATCTCCAATGTTTGGTTTTGATGCCCCCCCCCCCGCAAGAAAACCAGGCTATAGAGGCTATAAGTACAAGTTGGATATTGTATTTTTGTCTGCAATCTTTGACACTTACCTGGAAAATACAAAGAGAGGATCCTGGTAACACCAGCGACAAGACCATTCCACCCTAAAACGAGTCCCAGTTGATTTGCACCAAATATGTCTATCAAAATATGCAAATATAACAGACGACACAAACATTGGCCAATAAGACGTCAGACATGGACAAATGGAATAATATGTGGACGATATTAAGAGTCCACTTCCTAACCACACCGAGTTGCTGAATACCCCATGCAATGCACTATTCCGTTAATAAGCAAAGTACACACTGTTGCACTGTAAGCAACTGCGCTTGTATAATTGCGTGTTATTTTTTTCTGCTCTCAAACTCTTCAAACATGGTATCAATAGACTCAGAAAGGTTCACTGAATCCACCGAACCCCACAAAAAGGCCAAACAAAAAAATCAATGTGTGCATGGTGCCAATATACACACGCGGTCATAATTGCACAGTTCCTTACTGTGCATGTAAATAGCATGTAATATAACTTTGTTTAGAGTCACTAGTGGCTCCATCTTCTCCATCATCTTGAAAAAGCCCTGCATGAGCATCAGATGCTGACATCCCACTTGTTGAAGCCATAGTGATAGAATGAACTCATACAGGATATTACTGTGTGGTCAGATGGGGAAGCACACTCAGTCACTACAAAAAGAAAATAATGTTTCCACTGCTTACCAGTCTACTGAGCAAACACATAATGTTTGCACTGCTTACCAGTCTTCTTAGAAACAAGGTATCTTACTGTCTTGGCCTACCCTAAAACCACAGCTTGACCTCCTACAATAAACAGCTGGTGATCTTATCTCAATGATGTCTGCAACTCTGACAGGATGATTGATCAAGGTTATTGCCTGCTCGTAAAAGCGGCTAAGATCTTAGCACTTGGAGTGTATCAAATGACAATGGTTTCCTATGGGGCTTCGAAGTTAACGGGGAATGTAGGTCCAAAACTCACCCCCAGCTAATTTTGCTGGTTATAGCATTATCCGGCTATGTTCCATTGAGGAACTTGTGAAATTTCAAGTTTTTTGACTGTACCGTTAATGAGTAACCGCAATTAGTACACATTTGCGCAGTGAACCACTGCGCAACGGGAGCCCGCAGGGATTTAAAGACTAACAAAGCGTGGAGCGCGTACCTTGAAAAGAGACTAAGAACAACGCGCGGTTCATGTACATAGCAGTGGGGCATCGATCTCACACACAGCCACGCACACACAAGGACGCGTTTATGTATAATGGCATTGGAGATTCTAAAGCAATGTCGGACACGCTTGAACGCACATGGACAATTGATTTGCGTTAATGTCCGGTTTTAACCGGAAATAAAGGTCAAAATGGTGTCACCTCAGTGCAAAAGTTTGAGAAGGTTCAATTGTCTACAACCTGATGTAAGATTTGTTATCATGTGATGAGTAACTTTTTGAAATATGAATTTTTGAAATTTTGATAAATTTCCAACTTCCGGTTTGAACCGGAAACAAGGTCAAATTGGGGCCATCTCTGCAATTGGCTGCCGCCAGGTTGTCTGTTCAAAATAGTATAGACCTTATGCATTGACGTCATCACGCCGCCATCTTAGAGGTAAATCGATGATGTAACAATGGAAACGCAGAGATTTGTACGCGCGGGGCACAGGATTGGCCAATGAACAACCTCATTTTGACCTCTAAGCGAGGGCGCCCTACTCAAATGACGTCATGTGCATAAGGTCTATTCATATTGCCTTTTATCAAAACATTAACCCTTGCTGCCCTCCGTTTTGTTCGACATCTATGCGGTGTCAATAAAATAAAGAAGTGTGTATCGCCAGTGAACGTTGATGGGGCTATATCAAATTAACTGTCTCAGTTTGTAACATCACCTTTACTGAACACTGATGTACTGTACAGTCAATCTGACCTTTGACAGATTCAAATTCTGAGCTCATTATCTGTATTAAAAAGTTCCAAAGTTTCATAAAAAATACCCAACTTTGATAAACATCATAAACACGTGTGTGCACGGCTAAAGAAATACACGGACATTTTGAAAAGCGATAATTTTACTTTTAAACTTTACTTTTAAACAGTTTTACTCAGCGTATCCCGACAACAACTTTCGCGGGGGTAAAGTGGCTCAGGCCCCGCTTTTGCACACTTGTGGCTCTCGTACGTAAGCACGTACGTGATCGGTATATGTAGAACGAAAGACGATCATTTTGTCAAGTGCATTTTCTCCGCCATTATACATCAAACAACTCACGTGAGCATGTAATCGTCTCAGTAAAGTCTCCTCTTCTTCTTCCTGTCACCATTAAGCTACCAGAATTTTATCAAGAGAAACATTTCCACACTGAACTTGGCATGACTTAAGACAACAGTTTTTCTTTGCGTCGCCATTATTACACACACACAGAACTTAACAACGCACCGCAAAGTTCGATAAACTGTGACAAGACCTGACTTGTCGCGTGTAGGTATATACACAGCATGCAGTAAAAGCCTAGAGTGTACACGCACGGGGTGCGATACAGTGAGGGAACTGTACAGACTTTATCGCCGATCGCGCCAAAAACGGCACTTTTAACCTTAATATAACTTCGTTATGCAACGGCCAATTTTGTTCAAATTTCACAATTAGGCTTTTATAGTCGTTATCTATTACTAAAAAATTCAATATGTAGTTTGCTAAAAAAAATTGAAATAAAAAATTCTTATTTTTAAACTCGTCGTCGTAACAAACTGTAACATTTGATGACTTCATCAATGTAATATTTTCAAAGGTCATAAGTTACTTTATTTTTCTTACACTGAAACCATGTCCAAATTCTGTTTCATATTGACTCCAAAGCTTAAATTTTGACTTTTTAAGCATTTTTGGCTTCAACTTCCGGTTTGAACCGGAAGACAAGGTCATATTGGAGTCATCTCTGTGAGACATTTAATTATTTTTAAAGACCTTTCCGATGATGTATAGATTGTAAAAATCCATTGTGTACTTCACGAGTTATGATTTTTTTAATTAAACTTTGATTTAACGTAATTCGACACCAGATGACGTCATGATGACGTCATTGTTCAAGTGCCGTCTTCAAGTTGAGGTTTAAGTATGTGCCAAGTTTCAAGGTTCAAATCAATTTCAATCTTGAGTTATCATTTAGAGAAAAGTTCCCGGGAAGAAGAAGAAGTAAAAGTAAAAAAAACTAGACATTCAGTTTTTGTGTCATCACAAAAACTAGGTGTTCGGGAACAAGTAATGAATTGTTCGTAAATATCGATAAGTTAATACAGACAACAACAATGTACAAAAACAGGGTTACAATTAGTGTTGTAGCATTATTTTTTGAAGCTTTTTACCAGAGGGCGCTGTTTTAATGTAGTGATGTCATCAATTTTAAACTTGAAAACACAGAGAGTCCATTACCAACTCACACACTGAAACCATGTCCAAAGCTCGTTTTATACTGACCAAAGAACTAAAAATTATGGCTTTTTAATAAATTTTCCCTTCAGCTTCCGGTTTGATCCGCAAGGCAAGGTCAAATTGGGGTCATTTCTGTGAGACATTTAAACAGTTCTCAAAGACCTTAGCGATGGTGTGTAGATTGTAAAAATCCACTGTCCACTTCAGGGTTTATGATTTAACTAATACACTTTGATTTATGGTAACTCGACATTTGATGACGTCATTATTTTATGTCCCGTCTTTATATTGAGGTTCAAGTATATGCACAGTTTCAAGGCTCTGCTTAACTTCAATCTTGAGTTAAATTTTGGAGGAATTAAACATTTAAAGTAACATAATGGTCTTCATGGAACACCATTTAACACAAATGAACACCAAAATAATTAAGTAGAGCTTTATCATATGTATTTAATAGGGACTTCCAGTTTGGGCAGGAAGAGAGGTCAAATCAGGTCACTAAGAAATATAAAAAAACGCATAGGCTAAATTTATTGTAACTGGACACCTAAAGGAAACACAAGTATTCTTTTTTAATTGTCACTGTCTGGAAAAACACTGTTTTTGTGCTACCGAAGTGTTCCTTTTCCACGCAGTGCAATTGGCTGCCGCCATGTTGTCTGTAAAAATTACTCAAGGCCCTTACAAGAGCTACGACATTCAAATTGTTTCTTTTCAAATCACCATAAGAGGGCATTTATAATTACATGGATGAAGGCTGCGTTATCTTTTGACATTGGAATTTTCATGTAAACAGCCACGAAGTGAAAAAATAACTGATAGTATACAACACTTTTAATTACATTTCAAAATAGTATTCATTTTGCCGTTTATCAAAACATTAAGCCTTGCTGCCCTCCATTTTGTTCGGCATCTACGTGGTGTCAATAAAATAAAGAAGTGTGCGTCTATACAGGTTTGAGGGCGCTATTTCAAATTAACGGTCTTAGTTTGTAAAAGCACTGTGTGTAATTATGCGCCTCGCATTTCTCGGAAGCCATGTTAGCCGAACACCTAAAAATGTGGTTCAGGAGTTATAATTTTTTTTCAAATTTTAAACTGGAAAAAATGTAATTTGACACCGGATGACGTAACCATGATGTCATCAAATTTATGCCGTCTTCATTTTGAGGTCCAATTGTCTGATGAGCTTCGATGTTCAGTTCAGTTCTATATTAAGAGTTATGCTGCGGAGAATGGTTTCGTGAAAACGAAAAAAACGAGACAGGCACGCAGAGCGCTGTGTACAAACCAATGCTTATTGAGATCCGTCAATTCGTGAAAACGCAAAATAGGTCAACTTAAATAGGTCAACAGATTTATCACAACGTGATTTTTTAGATCTTTGACAAATTCGACACTTCTTGACGATATATAGCGCGACATCTCCAATATTTGCAATATTATTATATTTTATGTTTTATTATTAAGTTATTTGCGACAGTGCTTTGCAAAGATATTTGCAACATCACTTGCGCAAATGTTTGCAAAGATATCTGCGATAATGCTTGCAACATCGCAAATATCTTTGCAAATACTTGCGGTTCGCAATGATGCTTGCAAAGATATTTGCAAATATGTTCGAGATGTACGATGTCCCTTCATTTTCACCATACACGTGACCTTGGATACGTACACAAGTACACTCAGTGGTTTGGTTGCAGAACACACTATACAGAAAACTTAGAAATATGACACATAAAAACAGTATTATTATAATTTAGGCGTGCTGTCCACACAAGCGGAGTTGGGAAATACTTAAAATAACCGAAATATGTGAAGGAATTGGGAACATATAAAAAAGAGGTGCACATTTTGAAATTTAAAATCACTTCTTTCATTTTTATTAAAATTATTACAGAATGTGTGTTTTGAAATTGTGTAAATAAACGAACTTATGTCCATAGATTTTTCGGAAGAAAATAAAAAACTTCTGTTCTTGTCTGTATGCAATTAATTTGTTTGTGTTTCTTTGGTACTTTTTTCTTGGGTTATAATTATTTAGGGGTTTTGACAAACAATAGAAACTAACACTGATACTTCTCGGGCTATAATATCGTCGCAGTTTTTACGAAGTGACACGTTAGACCACACAGGTTTTCACAAACCGCATTTCGAGATATTGCAAAATATTACAATTTTATTTTAACATTTACCGTCATGTAACATACTTATAAACAAAAAATTCACTTCGTGAAAACAAAAAAGATTCAATATACACGGATTTCGGCTTTTCACGAAGTGACATATTCCGTGTGTATTGGTTAGCAAATTATGTCACTTTTTGGAACACACACAAGTTGCTCTTTTTGGCGTGATCATTTCGGTCACTTCGTGAAAACTAAACAACATACAAACCACGTTGTGTCACAGTAACACATGCACAGGCCTACACTTTGTGGAAACAAAAAAGTCCAGTTCCAACCATGTTTGGCTTAAAACGACATTAATGCAACTGAGCAACCAATATGTTTCATGACTTGATACTTCGAGGAAACAAACATCGGTAAATGCCTTCTTAATATTGACATCATTAAAATGTCTGAACAAATGATATTTCGAGCAATATGTCACTTCGTTAAAACTGTGACTATATATACACACTGCAAAAAATGATAACACTTTTCGGTGTTATTGGAGGCACTGGCAACTAAAATATCACCATGAGAATAGCAATATCTGCACACAAACAGATAGCAACAGCTCAACCAATCAGAACATCAGTTTTATAGGCCTTTTTTAATGAAGATAGAAAGCCACACAAAAAGTCTTGTTGCAACAGCGTCAATAATCATTGTTAAAAAACAACCAACCATACTGTTTCTTTTCCCAATTAGTATAGAAGAGGGGAGTGCTTTTTGTTCTCTTTTGTTGTTGCTGTTTGGTCTCCTCGTATTAACTGTCAGAGAATGTCTTGCGGACGACAGTCGTGTACGATATTTTCCCGCGTTATCAACGTGACAGATGACTGTCTAATTGCCTAATATTTTGAGAGACATCCTGATAAACTTGCAAATTTTGCATAGTATTATTATGTCATGTTTTACTGAAGTGACTGCTCTACGTGTGTCCTATTGCCGTGCATTTGCGACTCTTGTGCGATCAAAAGTGTTGTGAATTGTCATGATGACTAACTGCAAGGGTATGTTTTTGGAGAAAATTCTTTTGATATTTCTCTTTGGTATCCTCGTATGGTTGTTCCCGTTATCCTGCAGCTGCCTCAGTCTCACAGGTAAGTGGCTGTACTTTTTTTATTGGGTGTTCGAGCGGCAGTGCGGAGAGTTGGATGAACACATCTCGTTTTATCAGTATGTAAAGTTATACAATTTCCACTGGTTGTCGGTTCATTATCAAATTCATTCCAAAAGGCTCCAAATTACTTGAAAAGCCATCAATGAACTTGCTCCACAATACATCACCTACCTCATACTTCAGTCACAGGGGCGTAGCGACCAGGGGATGGTGGGGGGTTTCGGGCTGAACACAAATCCATTCGGCAAACCTAGAGATTTGCCGGCTGGATTTGCCGAGTGAAACGTTTAGTTTAATCCTTGTAGTGTGAGAAGTCAAACTTTGAATTACCAAATTGAATACTCTCGGCAACGTGCGGAAATCTACGCTCTGAAAGCACTAAAAGCCGTGAGTCCAAAGTATTCAAAGTTTAAATTTCTAAATTAAACGTCTATTTTCAGCAACTTGACGCCCCTTTACCCTAGAAACACCGCATAGCGTCCGGGGGCTTCGTTCCCCGGACCCCCACTATAAATCATGTCTATATACTCCACCAGGGGATTCGCAAAAAAAAAAAACAGTTTTCAAAGCTTGCATTTCGAAAATGAGTCGTCTAATGCCTAGGTATCTGAGGGCCGTTTTAAACCTTCGAATCACTGGAAAAACCCATTAGCGCTCGGGGGCTATGTCCCCGAACCCCCACATGCCGGTGAGCCCTATGTCATTGTACTTTTACTTTCATTTGACAATGTCAATCGGCAAATTTAAGCTTCCACACCCCTGAAAGGAAGTGCCTTTGCTAGGCCGCTGTTCAGTCATCTTCATGCAAATTCGTCCCCATCTTCGTCCCCTCATTTGGCCGCCGTGCATTTTCCGGTTTGGCGCCAACACTATCGAACGACCTCCCTATAGTAATGGTGTTCTTCAATGGACACCCGCGCGGCTATTTTTTTTCTTCTTTAGGTAGCCATTTTATTCAGAGTGCGTGACCTCACTTGACCTCTACTGTAATTCAAAAGTGGTAAAAGTTATGATTTTGCTTTTAACGATGTAAGTGTCCAGCCAAGGTGTACTTAAAAAAACACGATGACGTCACATTATACAAGAGCGCCCTATGGCGGCAGGTTGAAAACTGTTCAAAAGGCACTTTGAGAAGATATGTGTGGTGAAGTTTTTGTAATCGCTTCAAATTTTTACACACGATGACCGTCAGGCAGCAGACATGTGTGAAGTTTTAGATTGATGACGTCATCAGGGGTCACGTGACGTGACATTAAAGGTGCACTTTTTGAAGTCGTATATATCCAAAAGCATAGGTCTGATCACGTTGAAACTTTGCATGTTGTTAGATAATGGCAAGTTCTTGTTTGTTGTGAAATGACGTCATGATGACGTCATCTCCTGATTTTTTTTCCTGATTTTTCTCATTCTTTGACCCTGTAAGTCATAAATTGCTAACGGAACATGCTATGAGCAAAAATCTTTTTTTGAAATATGGATTTTTGACATTTTTAACTTTTGGTTTGAACCGGAAGACAATAGGGGTCATGTCTGTGGGGCGTTTACGCAGTTTTGGATGAACTTTTCGACGATGTATAGATACTAAAAATGACAGTCCTATACAGTATTGTCAAGCCATGTTTCTGTCAAGGCAACAATATCAGGGCTCGTAGTTGTACAAAGCATGTCCAAATCCGATAATTTGTGCTTGAATAAACACGTACCACCTGGCCGACACGACTCTAGCTTTGGTGGCAAACAAGTACGTCTGAAGACTAGGGTGTTCCGAAGACGCCAATTCGTCAGCGGTCCCAAGAAGTGACACAAATGTCTAAATAACGTTTTCTACAATTTTGAGATTTTTTCACTTTTTGCCTTTAAACATGATTTTAAGCCATCCCAAATTGCTTCTTATTCAAAAATATGCTTAATTTCTTAATTACATGAATTGGTAATCGAGCATTCATCTAAGTAGTAGCATTTTGCGTTTTCACGAAGAGTCACGAATCCCTAAACATGTGCAAAACACATTGATAAAATTTGACCGGCATAGGTCAAGTCGTATTTGCGTTTCCACGAAGAGACACTCATGTTAGGTTGTCCACTTTACCAAGCTAGTTGAACACCTTTATAAAATAATTCTTCAGATCGTATGTTTAAATCTTCGTATCTAAGATCCCCCGGTTTTTCAGCAACCAAGTTGGAGTAATAGTTATTCTTGTATTATTCTGGTTAACTCTTCTGTGCCTCTGACGTCCGCGTCACCCGGATTTTGGTACGGTTGGCCAGGTAGGTCCGAAAGTTCTTGGTCATATACTGTTCGCACTTGTTGCTCATAGGCCAACTCTGAATCTTGTTCAGCGGTTTCTACTACGGCTGCAGCTTTTGGTCCAAAATCATTCATTTCCATATCACTCCATTTTACACACGTTTATGAAAATAATTTGTAACTGACTGCGGCGCCCACCGCGGTGGCTACGACGACCCAATCGAACTCGCGATGTTATTTTATTGTCGCTGATTTCGTAAAAATCGGACACCCGATTGTAATAACGCATGGCATTGTCGACCGAATTGGACGTGTTGGTCTACGCGGTTTCTTTTCTATGTGTTTCTTAGTGTATCATCTCATTACATTTCAGTCTTCACGCGTCCACTCGTCTCGTGTTTTTGTGAGTTCTTCTAGAGCGTGGTCGTGACGACTGGTTTCGGCTCCTCCGAGTGATCCGGCTTAGGGTTACTAAATAAAAAATGTCTTTCCGAGTGATCCGGCTTGAGATTACTAAATAAAACATTACTACCGGCAAGGCTAATGCGATTACTATACAGCACCTCCTACAATCATAGCTACACTAACCATTTTTAAGTAAACACGATCATTTTAAAAACTCGTACAGCACGATTCCCCGTTAACCGATGGAGACCTTTCCTACCGCCAGGGCCAACTTGTCATCTTCGTGGGTGGCGGTTGGTAAATCAAAGACCGGTGGGTGTAGGAGGGGCGGGTAAATTCAGGACCGCGGGGTAAAGTCATCGTCAGCCCCCATAGGGGTGGAGGGGAGACATTTAGCCGGAGGTCTTGTCCGGGGGTAGAGGGGTGCTATGAGAACCTCGCTACTGAACCACTCGATGCGTTCTATTTTAAGATCCATGTTGCTGTGTATCATAATATAAAGTCCGGGGTGATGATGAAATCTAAGTTAGACCTGGCCTTTTGTAGAGAGTTCTGAAATCTCTCTACACTAGTTCTGTATCTGTTCGGCCTCCAGGCCAGTTCCGTGCGCCACGAGGCTCGCATTAGCTTGAGCTTGTCCACCGATTACGGCGTAAAGGTACGTACGCACGGAATCGTTTAGACGTTCTATTCAGAGGTCGGTAAATCCCTCGCATAAGGCGGGGTCTAAAATAGAAACTTTCCAGGCGTCCGTCACCTTTTGGTCTTGCACGATGTACGACACTGACCATAACGCCCTGCACGTTTTTGCAAATCTCCAGTCGGTATTGGGCGCTACCTAAAAAGTCTGGACACAACTTGTCGTAAGATTCCGTATCGATGTTGTTGTTTGACGGGTCCCAAACGTTTTCTTTCGACATCGTGGCCGACAATTCTTTCAACAGTCTTCTGGTTTGAAAGTATACGTAAGATCCATATAAAAACGCGTATCATAGGGTCTGGACTGTTAAAGTGTTGATACGACCCGCCAGTACCGGAGGTGGCATACCAACGTCAAAGTTTGTTTGGTTTTGATAAAACTTCATCGGTTCGATTCAGTATCGGTTGACGTCGTCGTCCGAAGTAATGTGGGGTTGTAGGTAGCTGTCAGAATGATCTTGAAGTGAAACAGTTACAAAGTCGTCTTTAGATAGATATATATTTAAAATCGTAAAGTCTTCGGACTCTGCGTCTAGATTGGGTAAATAACCCATCTTGTTAAACATCGACCCCTCTCTACAGCAGGTTGTCAAAAATGCATCTCCTCTCGGTGTATATTTTTTTGCTCGAATTGGTATTAAAAGCCATATTTTATATTTTAATATTATTACTTATTTTATTTGGGTGGGGGTAATTCGACGTCTTCCGAGACGCCTTGGAGTTCTTCTCTCACAAACGACCTCTTGGATGCTGAGCCGTTGAGCCTGTACAAAACTGATTGATGGGGAATGGTCTTTTTAGATTTAATCACGTACGTGCGAATCGACCAAATTGGGTCGGTGGCTCGTCTGCAAGTGTCGGCTTCGGCTTCACCCGGGGCATACAGGTATCTAAGCTCTGGTTCCGACCGGGAGGGTCTTTTCATTATGGCCTACCGGGTGCTTGTAGTCAGTGGCCGGTGTCTGCTTGACGGACCCGGGTTTAATGGCGTCTAATGGCGTTTCTGACCTATGAATCTGGTCTTTTCGTCGTTTGGCGCTTTGATAACGTCGGGTAGACGAGCGACCCATTCTCTAGGTCTCGCGGTGGGATCTTGAAGTTCTTGGGCGTACTGATGACCAAACAGATCGTGATAGTCGCCCGGAGTTTTACAATTAAACGCAGAGCAAACTTTTTGAGCTCGTCGATACTGATCGTCGACGATGTTTGAATTCAAGAGACTCGAAAAAAACTTGTCTCTGGTGGGTAACTCAGTTTAGGTAAATCGATCGAAAGATCGTATCCTTCTATATTGTGAAAGAAAGATTGGAATTTTTGCTTCGTAGGGTTCTACTTTTTGTTGGAGGTTACAGTTGGGGTGCGCCGCGCCACGATATTTACCCGTGATATGACAGTGATCGCGAACAGTTTTTTCGGTGAGTGGTTTTTTTAAACCAACATGTTTTGGCCCTCGCGTGTTTACGTTCGTCGGTTTTAGTTATTTTCATAGATTTCTGATCTTTGAATACGTCGTTGATCGCTTTTTGGGTTCGTTGCAAAGACTTTAAAAAATGTTTTACAGCGGCGTCGGGTCCTCGATACGTTTTAAACTCGTAACGGTTACCGAACAGTAGTACCAAAGACGAATACCCACAAGCTACGTGTCGTTGATAAATCCTAGTAGAATTTCCTTTCGATCCCGAGACAGGCACCAGTATACTTTCAAAGTCGGCGTAGACCACGAACGGAAATAAAACTTTTTATCGGGTTCCAGCAATTCCATTCTGACCGGTTGAAAGTCAAACCTCTTCGTGTCTCGAGAATATTTTCTTAGTGCTGAAATGTTGTTAATGCGTTTTGGGTGTGTGTTAAAATAAAACGTTCGTTTTTCGATTTTTACATATGGTTTTCAACACGGAAAACAAATGGGGTTTCCTCTTTAAACGTTATCGAGATTGTCAATTGAGTTTTATAATTATTTGCGGTTATATATTTGTGGGCCTTTTGTGAAAATAACCCTTTCGATTTTTCGAGTCACCTAATAGGACCTTAGATAGTTTTTAGGTATGTCAACCTGGAGTTGAATGATTACAATGTATATCTTTTTCTCCTAAAACTTCTGAAATTGCTGGACGAGAACGTTCGTTGGGATTAATGGCTTTCAGATAATCTAATTTGGTGGGGTGTCCCTTTAGTGAGAAGTCCTCTTATTCTAACTTTTCTCTCAACTGAGAGAACCAACTACTCAAAAATAAACCAACGAGCCCTCCGCAACTCAAAATAAATAACGCAACATAAATGCAAAACTAACAGATTCCAATGATTTCTCTCATTAATTCAAATTGTTGGAACTATTATGGACATGTATTTTATAAACTTCGAAATTCCTGCTTTTTTGAAAAAAAACTATTTTGGGCTTGTATTGTAACTAATTACTTATCTTTTTATTTATATTAAAGGGGTCACTCTGTCGTGTTTTTTTTTTTTTTTTTACGTATTGGACGTATTTGAGTCACTTTTTTGGGGGGTGTCTCTTTTCTCTTGCATTTTTTTCCCGTTGTATTCAAGCCTGGTGGTCCCTTTAATTTAACTTAATTAAATTTTTGGTTGAAACATCATTGCAAATGGTTTTGGATGTTTGTTTGTTGTTTGGTTGGTTTTGGGTTTTTTTTCTCCAAAGTATTTGTATGTTTAATCTTCTTCTTTTTTCTTTTCTTTTTTGAGGCTGATGTTTATACTTTGTTTGATGCTTTTTATGTATTTTTTGACCGCAATTCAGCTGCCGGCTGCGATGGCCGATTTTTAATCAACCATTTCAAATCAAACCAAAAAACTCATCCTAGGCCGTGTGGCTGGTGTAAAGTACCGGTAGTCGTGGTGCTCCATAATAGAAATATCCATGGAATAATGTACGACGACTTAAATTACCAAGAGCAAGCACATGCCCCAGATCTCTATAGTCACTAGAGATAACATTAATACACCAGCAGTATCATAGCGTAATTTTGGAGTTGATTTTCGAAGTAAAGTCACGTTCTTGCCAAGGTGAAAGTGACATTGACACAAGTAAAAGTACAGTCAGAGTGATTTTATCCGTGATGGCAGATTCAAGTTCAATGGATGACAGTTCAAGAAGGATGGCAATATGTGCAGGAAATGAAGCACACGATCAATATGGCCGTCTCACAATCAAATATGTATCAAAATTTAAAAGAAAAGGGAAAAAATAACAAAACATGAAGGAAGGGCGTTCCGTGACGATGAGGATCAGGCTGGCACGGAGTTTTCTTCAGAAGTGCATTAAGGGATCCATAACAAAATGGATATTGTGATGGATTTCCCCCAATCTCAAATGGAGAAAAAGACTAATACAATATCACCGGTCCTTAGCTAATATCAAAGACTATATCGTCGTGTGGCCGGTACAAAAACGCTTTTTAACGGGTACATAAAGTAGTTTAATGTTTAGTTTAAACGGGCTAAGCATTAAACTGGCCCTGACATGTAAATAATGCCAATACTGTTACATTTTAGTTGCTAGAATTAACTCCAAAACATCTTTTCCCATTCCCATTCTCCGCAGCTTTGGATCTTCGGCGAATGCAAGCCAGCCAGTCATCTGTTTTCGTGCTCGAGGGAGTTAATCTTACAGCAGATCGAGCGATAGACGGCAACGATGACAAATTTGTTTCTTCACTCAGTTGCGCTCACACTGGTCAGTTTATATACAACGTAATGTAAATTTTGTCTTAAAGTTGCAGAATACACACACACACGAATGCTGTACCTACGTAATGATTTATTTCGTATAGAGCAACCAACTTTTAAATAAAACAATAGTCCTACTTCAAAGTCCGTCGAATGGGACGTACGCCGTTGGTACAGTGTGCTGTGTAATGTGCATAAAAGAACCCAGTACACTATCGTAAAGAGAGGGGGTTTGCCCCGGTGTTTCTGGCATGGTCTGGCAGCAATATGCGCCACCACACCTTGTATCCCTTTCAATGTTTTGAATTGTGGATGCTCCATCTCATAAAATCATTCGTAACAATATCCACCAGATTTTATAATTCGGCGCCAGGAATGTCATTTATGACAGACATGACGCATTATAAATCTACACTATTATAATTACTATTTTTCTGCAGATTTAAAAAAGAGAAAGAGTACCTTCAATTAAACGTGTTTTTTTTGTACATCAAATTTTTAGACAGGTATCCAGCCAAAGAAAATAAAATCCAATATTACAACAGCAACAATTTTTTTTCACGTATGTATTGATTTTTCCCCCTTCATAATCTGGAATTAGATTCTAGTAGAAATCTATTATAAATATATATATCTATAAATATATTCTTGTTTTAGAGGAAAGTTATCATCCTTGGTGGAAGGTAGACCTGGGGAACAACCACTGCCTCGGTCGTATCACCCTTGTCAACAGAAAAAAATGTTGTGGTGAGTTAACATTTTTCTATCCGTAAGAAAGTATTAAGAGAGGAGACTGTTGTAAGTTTTCACTTAAATTTAAGACATTAATCGGCATGGAAGGTAGACCTGGGGACCAACCACGGCCTCGGTCGTATCACTCTTGTCAACAGAGGAGAATGTTGTAGTGAGTTAACAATTTTATGAAATTTTGTGAAAGATGTACATTCATAAGAGCATGCTGCTCAAAGAAAAGACGACTTGTGGCATAATGGCAAAGATGGACATACCAGTTCACACACTTGCTTGAGCTTGACGGGCGAGGGCGCTAATCTGTGATATCACAGAAGAAAGTCAATGCCACAACTTAACAATTTGAACGACTATAAAACAACAAACAATGACCAGCAACTGATCTAATAACCTCACTCAGTAACGATGTTTTTTGGTTGATAAAAAAAAACAAGCAAATTAAAATTAGTTTTATACAATGTTTATTATTTGTTGTATGGTAGTATTTTATATCAGTAAAAAAAAAATACTTTCTACTTGCAGCCGATCGTTTGTCTGGTGCCATCGTGCGGGCAGGCACAAATAGCGACCATTTAAAAAATACCGCGTGTGGGTTCCCATTGACATCAGACCAAGCATCGAACCCTGGGGCACACATACCAATTTTGTGTAACCCGCAGGTAATTGCCCGATACGTCAGTGTGGAAATAGATTATTTGAATGTAACTACAGACAGCGTCCTAACACTGTGTGAAGTGAAAGTTGAGGAGTACCCTATGGAAGACTGCCCTCAAACAACAAGTAAGATGTTTATAAAAGGAGTCTACATCATTAGTTAGAAGAAGGATATAATTAACAATTTTCTGGTCAACGAATTTGATGCCAACAAACGAATTAATAACCATATCCCTGATATTTCAGCTTGTGGTATTTTCTAAGTGAACCATTCATATTAAATGATAGGGAAAAAACGAGTAAGACGAGTGACAAGTAATTATTTACTAAAGTACATTGTCTTGAATAATGCCTTAATGAATTATGATGTTATAACCTCTTTGACAACGAAGCAGATATCTCGGAGAAGAGCTTTTATATTTTGCAAACGACCGCAGCATACTCGCACTTTCTACTACTTTATTTTTCTGGTTTTAATCGTCAGTCATTGCTATGTCTACAGCTGCCATGACCCCTTTGTTCGCCATCACCTGCATGTCCACGTTGATGTTCGTGGAAAGACGTATTGACGATCCACACCCTCTGTCGGTCACTCACGTAGAGTCACTCATGAACTGTTTCCTGAGTTGTAAGATGAATAACAAGTGTCGGTTTTTCGACTACGTCATGACTTCTGGTCAGTGCAGGCTCCACAATGCAAAGGCTGGAGACTTGACGGCAGATGATCAGCCAGGCTGCTTGGTATACGCAGTAGTCCGTGACTAGACTAATATTGCAAACCAATTTTAATAATATATGTTTACAATTAATTTATGTACCATCAGCGTAGCTCTGTGAGTGCCATCCGACTTGTGCCATCCTGAGAAGGTTATCCCTTGGATGATCTTATTTAAAAAGCACCTTTTGAAGCAGGATGTCCACTTTCCTATGATGCTAAGATCGATGATGTCCATACTTCAGAAATGATACATACTTAATGAGATAATCTGAAACTTGACTTGACAACATCTTGAAACAAGATTGTTTCAGGCTAGGAGGCATGTTTTTGCAACGGTGCATTTTAGAGTCAAGTCAAGTTGTAAAGATTCTAAACTGCCAAATAGTCACATGTGCAAATGTTGCGAGCCCGTTCTCAAACGCAATAATTTCTTGAGTAAAATAAATTACTCAGAAAACTGATTTTGTATTTTCTTTTGTCCTATTTTTATTTATTTATTTTATTTGTCGTGGATGTCATGGTATCATGGATGTCATAATGTTATATTGTCATAGGATGTAACAGATGTCATAGGACGCCATGAATGTCAAAGGGTGTCATAGGACGCCATGGATGTCATAGGGTGTCATAATGTCATGGGCGTCATATGACGTCATAATGTCACGATGTAATGGATGTCATGATATCAATGATGGCATGGGCTTCATTGGATGGCATAATGTCATAAGACGTCATGATATCAAAGGACGTCATGGATGTCACAGGGCGTCATAATGTCATGGGCGTTATAGGACATCTTACAAGCCTACCTGTTTCATCTGAGCAAAATTACCAACCAAAAATTATCACTCCAGTTCAAAATTTAAAGGATCAATCCATAGAGGGAAAATCCAAACCAAAACTATTCGGTTTATTTTCGATGTATTATTTTCGAATGTATTCCCCAAACTGTAAAAATAAATTCCCTTGATCATGTTATATGACAATTATTATGATCCACTTATCTACTTGATAGTATTGTTCTCGATGGTTAAGTGTAATCTACGAAAGATGAACCGATGTTCAACATTTTATCTCGTAAAAATGATCAGCTTGATGTTCTGTAGAAAACATTCCGCCACTTCACTAAAATACAATTGAACATTATAAACTTTCTTAAAGTGTACATTTTTTTAATTATCTGTTTTTGAACACCTTCTAAAATTTTATAACGTGAAATAGTGCCGCAAAATGCGTTTACTTTGGAAGATTTGACGGTATTAAGTGTTTGCTTTTATAAAATAGTTGGTCTGCACATTTATTTTAAGGAATTATAGTTGCTGCAAACCGCTATAACATTTCTTTTTAAATACCGGTGCTTATGCAAAAGAAAAACAGCAAACAGAAAACTTGATCGCAGCGTCTTTCGCAAAGGCTAACATATTATTTAGCGGTTGAGAAAGACTATGGTCAAAACACATGGCAAAGTTTGCCAGTTTGTTGAAATTTGTTTCGACAATACCATCACTGCACGTTGTCGTTACATTCCAGACCCCAAAGCAAACCATTTTAAAACGAATTTGTTTGCAAGTATGTACGAATCTAATGCAACGTAAAATAAAACTGTTCATGCATATGAAAAACTGGGATTAATGTTTTCTGGGAGATAGCAGGCATTTTCTTTTTTGGATGCATTTGTCAAAAGTTGATTTTGTTTTTTTGCACAGCAGCACCTTTAAAACCAACAAATTAAGTGTTCATTCTTATGTAGCAAAATATCGGTTGTATGGATGGTTCGTAGAGTAAAAGTTATCTTGGAGAACGTTTCATTTCGATGGTTGCAGTACACATCAGAACATAAGCTTGACACAAACAAATGCATGAAAATCACGAGGTCCACTTTAAGGAGTTGGAATATACTTCAAATGGCCTAAATATTATAAGGAATAAACAAAAGAAAACAAAAAAGGCAAGATCCGAATTCGAATAATTTACACTTATTTTTTGGAATGAGTACAGTCTTGCAACCCGCTACTGAGATGATGTTTCGTTTGTTTATTCCCACATACCACAACTAGACAATCTGAAAATACATGGATTATACACAAATTTTGACAAATGGAGGGCACCAGGGAAAAACCAAGCTTATACAGGGCCTGGTCCCTTAAGTTAATATAATGATAACATTAATAATAGTTTAGGAGTAACAATAATGATTTATGAAAGTTATAATAAGGAGAAGCGTATACGTATATAGAAAACAACTGTAAGTAAACGAACGTTTGCTCAGGAAGTAGCAAGCACAAAAAAAAACAAATTGTATTTTCTGTTTCATTTGGTGTTCATTTGTTTTGTCTATAATTTCTTAGGGGCTGCGGCAAACAGTAATAAACTAAAACTAATCCTTCTGGTATAGCTTATATCTAAGACTGTTATAAACAGTATTCATAAATACCCCAGACAGTTTAGACAATCCTATTGGCTAAGAAGTGGTCACATGACCATTTCTAAGTGACTTTAAACGGCTGATAAAGACACAGCTGGGGCTGTTTAAAACCAGTTGGATTGTGATTGGCCCCTGAACATGAATAACAAAACTTGAGATTTTGTTATCCTTTAACTTATTATTTTGCATAACTTTATTTTTTTTCAAAATAATAAATAAACATTTCTTAAAGATGGTTACTTTCACAAGCATACAACGAATGTATGAAGTAAAATCATCATATTTTAAAGAGAAAATGTTAATAAGGAAATTAAATGGAGCTTTAATAAAAACACTTAAAAAGCAATGTTTTGGACGAGGCTGAAGAACTGTCAAAAGTGTTAAGAAAATATCGTCTGCTCATATTTGCTGGTTTGTTTGTGCACGATAAAAGTTGTAGGAAGTTTTTAGACACTTATTTATTGGATTTTAGTTAAAATGTCTGATAACTTGCAATGTAATTTTGACCTTCAATTTGATATTGACGATATAACTGATGAGGAAGTTATAGTTGAAGAGACAGAACAATGTCAGAGAGGAGAAAGCAGACCGAGATCAGTAAACATCAAATGGGCCTAGGTTCCAGCAGTGCACAGGTGATGAAATTACAGCTTATAGTTATAGAAGCAAGAAAATGAAAAATCACCTACTTATGTGACAGTCTGCCATGATATATGACGTTACAATTCCTTAAAATGTTTCTCCATTCTTCAGCAGTTGTCAGTTTTAATAAAGTTCCTCTTATTTTACTGTGAAAACAATGTATTTCTAAAGATTCTTTCTGAGTTTCACCACAGCCTTGCCGCCGCGACGACCAACAGTCACACGCAGCTGTTATTTAGTCTGGTTACATGTTTTGAAAATCTAAATCGTACAATCACACATAGGGGAGGCGACAACCAGACGCACAAGCAAAGCAGGGCCCCTGAACATGAACTGCAAACTGACAAATGAACGAAACCATCCAAAACTTTTTTAAAACCAATTTTCCATATTTTTCAATACTTTTTAACAAAAGGGCATTTATGAATGGGAATAAAAGAGTGGTGACTCGTTCTTAAACGGCCGTTTAAAACCTTGCAGGGTCGTGGCCGTGCAATAAAGGCCCTCGCCTTCGGCTCGGGCCTTTATCGCACGGCCACGACCCTGCCGGTTTTAAACGGCCGTTTAAGAACTCGTCACCACTCATTTATTCCCTTAATAAAAATTACTATGCTTTGTAGGCACTCAGATTAGTTTTCTTTATCTTTGTGTGACATCCTTTGTTACTCAGGCAAACAAAAGTTGTCAGCATGGGAATGGCAATATCCGCACGCAAACAAGAACTCAAGAGCAACTGATGTTTTCTAATAAGGCAATAGAAGATGAGCGTCATACGCCATTGTTAAAAAATAACCAATCGTATATTTCTTTTCCCAATTATCTTTGTGCGACATCCTTTGTTACTCGGGTAAACAAACATGATCATCACGGGAATTGCAATATCTGCACGCTAAGAAGAACTCAAGAGAAAATTGGAACATCATTGTAGAGGCCTTTTCTGATGTTTCTAATTAGGCAATAGAAGATTAGCGTCATAAACCATGTTAGAAAATAACCAATCGTATATTTCTTTTCCCAAATACCTTTGTGCGACATCCTTTGTTACTCAGGTAAACAAACATGATTATCATTGGAATGGCAATATCTGCACGCCAACAAGAACTCGAGAGCAAATTGGAACATCATTGTTTAGGCCTTTTCTGATGTTTTCTAATTAGGCAATAGAAGATTAGCGTCATAAACCATGTTAGAAAATAACCAATCGTATATTTCTTTTCCCAATTATCATTGTGCGACATCCTTTGTTACTCGGGTAAAGAAAAATTATCTTCACGGGAATTGCAATATCTGCACTCTAACAACAACTCAAGAGCAACTTAACGCCTTAGCCTATTGGAACATCATTGTAGAGACTTTTTCTGATGTTTTCTAATTAGGCAATAGAAGATGAGCGTCATACATCAATGTTAGAAAATAACCAATCGTATATTTCTTTTCCCAATTATCTTTGTGCGACATCCTTTGTTACTCGGGTAAAGACAAATTATCATCACGGGAATGGCAATATCTACACGCTGACAAGATATCAAGAGCAAACTTGAGCATCATTGTTGAGGCATTTTCTGATGTTTTCTAATTACGCAATAGAAGATTTATCGTCATACACCACTGTTAAAAAATAACCAATCGTGTAATTATTTATTGTCTCAATTAGTAAAAGGGAGGAACCCATATATATCATTTTTTAAAGATTCAGTCCATAGGAGTTCCATTATTTTTGACCATGTATATCAGACGTAATTGTTTTTTTATCAACTTAAAATCCTCCGCTTGATGTGGTGTCGGTTGTAAACCGCCTCATTTTGTTAATTATTTTGTTAATTACTCCTTCGTTGAGCGCTCACGAAAATCTAGTGCTTATTTTTTTTTATTTTATTTTTTTATTTATTTATTTATTTATTTATTAATGTTCTTTTTTGTTTATGCTCAAGTCGAACTACTTTTTACCGGTTGAAATTGTTTCAACTGTTAACTAACGTGAATATTACAGACACCTCACTGCATCTAAAAAAAATGTGTATAGCTTCCGGTGCAGACAAATTGATGGTGATGACCCCGGCCCTGACGTGTTGTGTCGTGTGCTATTTTTAACCGCGAGTGATACCTGACATGAGATTTTTTACAAGAGTCGTCAGGGAATCTGTGGTCATGGAACCAAACTATGTCACTCCGACCGAAACAAGGAGGATTATTTTATTAAAATGAGAAAGGGTCAATAAAAGAATTTCAACGTAAAACGTATACATGTATGTCTATACTTCTATATTTTATATTAAAACCATGGAGCAACCAAAGTTTGTTTTGTTTTGTTTTGTTTCCTTTTTTTTCGTTTTTTTTTATTTGTTTTTATTTTTATTTATTTATTTTTTTTTTTTTTTTTTACTTTGTTAGAACTTGCTGCCGTGACAATATTTTCACGAAGGTGCGATTATTATTTTTTTTTCTTTTGAACAACTTTAAAGGATCGTTCAAAACAGTTATGGTTAAACAGAGAAGACACAGCATCTTGAAATTACATAAATTAGTCTTCCCCCCCCTCTTTCTGGGGGTGCCTTCGAAGCCCAAGAACAGATAGTGGTAAGGGGAAAAAACATAAATTAGCATGTAATAAACCATGAAGAAAAAGCTTTTTACCATTCTAACATTTATGAGCTGTCATGATAATTATCCGAGGAAAGAGACATATAAAAATAAAAACCCATATGCACTCTTTAACAATAATGTATTTAGTGCTGATTCATTTAGTGCAAGTACGCTGGACTCCCTCCGTTATTTTTGCCCAAATTTACCCCCCCCCCAACGTTTACCTACGTTTCCTGTTACTGCTATTTCCCGCAATCCATTGCCACAAGAGGGCGCACTATCATCCCGAGATCAGTAACAGGAGAGTCTTGAACCAAGACTAAGTTACTATTGTCGGCTTAAAACAAAACGAGACAACAAAGTATCTATTTAATGTACAAGTCGCATGAAATGCGAAATTAGTGAACATTGTAGGGGGAAATTAATTAGGCAACAAACCGCGCTCTCTCATTCGAATAATCATTTGAGTCAATACCACGTAGACGAAGGGCCAAAATTAATGGGTGCTAACTTAGTGCTCGAGTGGACCAACATATCTCTGTTTAAAATACGTAATTTTGCCTCATCCCAGTCCGACGGCTGGAAATGGAGACATGTTAAAGGCCAGTGCGATACAAACAGCAATAATACTTTGCAATAAGAGGCTTAACTAGGAGTGCAAGGCAGCCACTGCAGAGATACACATACTTACTTATGAATGGACCCTTAAATTAAATTTTAGGGCTATGTTCGCGCAACGTATGATAGAGAGCGCCACCAAGTGTCAGTATAAACAAGACGGACGAAGTCACTACGGCACGGCACGACGGCACGACGACACCACGCGATGGCACGATTGCACGACGCGACAGCTCGACGGCACGACGCGACAACCGACGACGCGGAAGCTACGCGGCGCGATGCTCTTGTACTATATTATTAGTAACACAGGCGTCGGTACGACGAGACGCGACGGCGCAACGTGATAGGGCGACAAACGCCACGACGCAACGGGCATTTGTCATCTTTACAACACATATGTACACAGTGTTAAATTGCATGTATGTGTCTATCTAATTAAACAATTGGGGTTTATTTTAAAGACCAGAGCCTGTCTTTATCCTTACGATAAAGACAGGATAATCTACGCTTATGTTTCTTTATATTTATTTACAATAAAATAGCCAACAGAGGGCGCTATCACACATGCTATAACTCACAAACCGCGACCGCCACAGTGAGACAGTGGACGCCCTAGTCAGAGTCTTCATGGACGGTGTGTTTGAAGCCATATTCGAGCGAGTAGAGGCCTCACAGTTTGACAGTGATCAGAGTCTCTTTGGTCTTTAGTCTCTCTAAGGTCAATTTACAGTGACACTGCCGTTGGTCCTCTCAGAGTCTTTACGTACTTTTAGATGAGGCAGTGTTAACAGTAAGATACTGTTATCCACGATCAAGATCACTTCCCTTGTACTAGTTGTCGAACAATAAGACCCGAGGCGTACCATCGACCAAACTAAGCTCTCATCAGAGCCTTCTGGAACGGCGTCTTTGGAGCCAGGCTAGAGCAAGTACAGCAACCAGTGTTAGAGAGTGGATGCCTCCTATCAGAAGAAAGGCCAAGGTATAGCTGCCTAGGACGTCGTACATCAATCCTAGGTTGAAAGAAAGTAAGACAAGCTCGGTTGGTGAACAGTCTCGACATAAGACGTAAGTGAATTTTCCAGGGATTCTGATAATGACAATATCATTTTACTTTTATACAAACTCGGACAATATTTTCTTTCCAACCGAGTTTGAGGGGAAGACTCACTTGAGAAAACAATGTGACACAAGGATTCTACTGTAATCAAAGACCACCTCAGTGTTTGACCAAGTCCCAATCTCCAATGTTTGGTTTTAATGGACCCCCTCCCCCTCTAAGGAAAAAAATACAAGTTGGTTATTGTACTTTTGTCTGCAAATAGACCGATTGCGCGACCAATGTTGACATGTGGTCACGTGACCTCCTGTGGGTATAACGCCATATCAGCTGATGGCAAAATACGTGTACAGAGATATGCCGTGACACAGAGTGAGTACAAAAGCAGTCGATTTTACTTTTGTTAAGTGATAAATTAGTTAATCAGCCCCTTTATTTAAAGTAGTATGTTGTGGCATTAATTTAAATCACATCTCTGTTTCATAATTTAACAGAATTCTACTAAAAAGAGGTTCTTTTTAGTTATGCACTACCGGCGTCGGACGACTATGTAGCCACCCGCCTGTTATGTTGTTTGTAATGTAGGCCTAAATCACTGTTAAAAAAGGGGGGGTAAAGAACGTTGGAAAAGTGAGCATTGATGCCTATAGCCTTGCGAAATTTCAAATAGGCAAAGGAATCACACAGTTTTGGAAAGTAATTTCTTTTGATGATTTCTGCTTCAAAACTTTGAAATTTTTGTGTTGAAAAGTGTGTGATCGCGGTCTTCTGGCCTAAACGTTCCGTCGTGCACTAGTACACATCATGCACATTATTTTATACGTTACTTGTACAATTTTCAAGACTTGCTGGAACTGTCCTTACTGGATTTATTCAGCCACTCGAAGGTCTCTGACACAAAGTCTGGAATATTTTTCGCAGATTTCGAGCAAGAACAGCCTCGATCGAATAAACTAAATGCAACAATCATCGTGTACCGTACTCTCTTAATGTAAAAGAGTGCAAAACCAATCTTTTGGTCCGCCATACCACTCTTGTAAGGAGCCATATGGCGGACAACTATTTTTAGAGTAAAAAACATGTAGTTTCACTAGATTCAGAGTGAAATTCACTCCACTTTCACTCAAAAAAGAGTGGTGAAGAGTAAGTTTCACTCTCAAAAGAGCCAAACTGACACCACTCTGGCAAGCGAGTGAAATTTTCACTCTTTTACATTTCGAGAGTACCGCACTTTCCTATGGAGGACGTCGTGTGTGTGTTTACATTTAATACTCACAACAGGTCACGTGACGCGGGTCACGCAATCGGTCTATTATTGTCTGCAAACTTTGACACTTACCTGGAAAATACAAAGAGATGACCCTGGTAACACCAGCGACAAGACCATTCCACCCTAAAACGAGTCCCAGTTGATTTGCACCATATATGTCTACAATTATGATGTCGAATATTATCAATGGGATTGTATCAAAATATGCAAATATAAAAGACGACACAAACATCGGCCAATAAGACGCCAGCCATGGAAAAATGAAATAATATATGGACGATATTAAGAGTCCACTTCCTAACCACGCCGAGTTGCTGAATACGTTTTTAACCAGCGGGCCAATGGTTAAACTGCCAAGTATTCTGCCGATGCCATAACTGACGACAAAATCGGATGCGTCTGTTAGTGAGAAACCCTTCGATACGGTGGTGTATGGCACAAAGTATATCAACCAGGCAGAGTACATCATCACCCATATGTTTGTCATGAAGATTATCAGCCAGAACGGTACAGAGGTGAGCAATCCCAGCTCGAAGGTCCTGCTAATGAATGAACTGTTGCGCCAAGAGCAACAACGGCTGTTTGAAGCTGTTTCTCCAGCACCGGTAACCTTTAGTTCTTCATGTGCAGCAACTGTTTGATATCCGTCGGAACTTTTTGGTTGTTTCAACACAGCTCCACAGACAGCAAGATGAGACAATATCCCACCAAGTAGCAGCATGGTTCCCCTCCAGCCGTAGACATCTAAGAAGAATTGCGTCAAGGGTACGCAGGTGACGAAGGCAAGGGAACTCCCGAGTCCACCTAAGCTAATCGCCGTGGGAAATGACTCTTTAAAGGAACGACCAATCACCTCTCTTGTTACAATATTTGAGAGGCCAATCGCAGGAGCTGATGAAGGAAAAAGAACAGACAGTGTAACTTGAATTTAGACCCTAGCTTGACAATCATCTGGCTATACGCTATAATACATACACATGCACGTAGAAACCGGGTGGCCGGGGGCCAATGCCCCCCCCCCCCTGAAAATATGGTGGGGGCGGGTCCACCCTAAAAAAAAAAGGAAAAATGGAATATAAAATTTTAATTTTAGTACAAGAAATTACTTTTCATTTCCGTTAAATTGTCCTTAAGCATGGATATCTGATGAAAAATGTGTTTCGAAAATATTGCACTTCATGGGCCCTTCAACTTTGAAAGGTGCTGAAATCTTAAATATCTGTTGCTCAAAAGGTGTTCCAGTGAGGCTTTCATAATGCACTACAGAGCATCAAGCCTTACAAACAATTTCCCGGGGCCCTTAAGCGGGCCCGGACCCCACGCCGCACAGGCTTCGCGCTCGCATGCCTTGGACTCCCCAAAGAGAGATTTCATTCCCCCACCCCCTCCCCCGGTAGAATCATCTTCCTACGTGCATGATACAAATTTATCGCAGTTCAGCTATATCTCAAAAATACATTGTTTTTCTGATGGCATAAACCTAAACGATACTCACTAAAACTATCCTTCCAAGATGACTTCCATTGGGAGAATGGCAAGAGCCATGCTCCGTACAAAATAGACCAATCCATTAAGCCCCGCCTACTAACGTATTGACCAATCATACCCTTGACAACACTGCTGAAAGTCCGATAAATGTCCGACACGTTAAAAATTCATTAGAAAAGTAAACAAACCGCCGCCATTGTTCTTGCACACAACTTTACTTACTTTTGTTTAGCTTTAATTTTTTCGTATTTCTGTTGGTGCAAATCCTACAGCAGTGGTCCCTGTACAGTCGTGTAAGAGTGGTTTAACAGTGTCCCTGTCTGCATTGTTCTTTGGACTCAATGCACTGCTCAAAATGCCACGAAACTAAATCCATACCGTTCAGAAAAACCATGTCTGTGTGTGTATCAACCAAAGATTATAGAGCACCGTAGGCGCAAGATGGGGAACTGGACCTTTATCTACTGTTGGATGTAAAATACGCATGGGCGCCATTTCGGCAAGTGAATGCCTGTGTTTCCGATTGATAGCAATATTGTCATTGTCTACACTGGTCCGCACGTATCAGTGTTGTATCAATAGAGTCACTTGCCGAAATGGCGTCATTTCACATTTCAGCCAGAGTTCCCCATCTTGCGCCTACGGCGCTCTATAATCTTTGGTATCAACCGAACCACCGCTGCGATTATGGCAAGAAAGTCACGCCATGTGCTGTTGCTAGACAGTTGCTAAAGTAGGCGGGGCTTAATGGATCGGTCTATAGCGAGAATTTCCCCCCATTAAATATACTGTGCTCTCTCCTTGCCAAAAAGGAAGGTCCAAAGTTCGCGGACACAAACTTTACAGTTTTAATTGTAAAAACGCAAATAAAGTTGCACTAAGCCCAAGAACACTACGGGCGCACTTAGTATCTCTACAGGTGCTCCACACTAAACAACAGCCCCTAGCAACCCCATGCTAAATGGTAAATATTTATAACTAAAAAAAATTCCACAAACATTTAAAAGTTTCTCATCCTCTTGAAAACTATAATCAAATATAATATTTGCTGACAACTAAGTTTCATTTTTTCTTTCAGTTGTTAGTGGGTTAGACGAAGAATTTTTGAGCTAGGCTCATCCAAAATTAAACAGCCCTGAACGAGTGAACTGGGCAGACTCCATCTTGGGAAAATGGCCCTATACATTACTTTTAGCAAAAGTTATATGGCCAATTTTAGAGGGCTAATGTACCCAATATGCTGAAAGTTGAAAGTCAACAACCCAAGGGCACAATATTGGACCGTTTTTCAACAAGCCATAAAAGCCTTGACCTTTAAATGTTGATTTACACAAAGAATGGTTGGTTTATATTTTTTATCCACGAGGCTTGGCACATGGTTTTTTCTCTATTCAGTGTAGTCATGGAGTTATAATTATTATAAGAACTAGAGGGCGTACAAAACCATGCGACACGGCCCGACAAGGAGCATTTTTGACCATTGAGAAAAGGGCGTGGACCATTCATTTACACTGGTCACTCATCACTTTACACTGCAAACATTTTCTAAATGGACATTTGTATGCAATTGACTCAAAGGGATTTTCGCCCATTGTGGGTCAGCGGAGTTCTGCGCGAGACATCGCGAGTGCTCCTTCTAAATCTTATAGTCAACTCCATGAGTGTAGTATACTTCTATAATTCTTTTGAGTATCTCACGCCATTCAACCTCTTTCGAGACTTACCGGCAAATAGAGTGAGGAGGATTGCTATCTGAAACAAACTGGATGCAAATGCCGAAGCTATTAGTGAAGCACCGACGATTACACCACTCCCCGTGACCACAACTCGTACTCCTAATTTCTCTCGTAGTGGAGAGGCAAATATAGCTGTGGAAATTAAGATAAGACGACGAAATATATTGGGCTATAGCAAATTTTTTTCAGTTCATCAACATATATTTCCATACATAAATCAGTTATATTCAAGTTAGAGTAGTTCACAGAGAATACATAGGCCATACATGTATATATCTGCATGGAGGCATGACCCATAAAAAAGAAGCTTGGGGGCTGGGAAACCTTGTATGTACAACACAAACAAAAAATTAACCTTGTCCACCCCAGGTCAGTCAAAATCCAAAAGGGGGTATTGTTGGACTTTGGATGGTTGAGTTCTGTGAATAATGTGTCTGCAATTGGGCTGTATGGCTGGTTGACACCAATGTGTTGGGCCCACCCCCCCCCCCCGAATAAAAAAAGAAAAAATAAGAATAAGAATAATTGTTAGATATTGGTGGGCTTGGTACAGTACTTCTCAAATTATCAAGCTATACCCATGTCATAACACACCCAGTCAGCCAAACTCAAACAGCACATGACGTGTTGGAGTATGGGTTGTGTACTGTCCCCATATGTGTACTGTGGGAGTATGATGGGTTGTGTACTGTCCCCATTTGTGGACTGTGACAGTATGATGGGTTGTGTACTGGCCCCATATGTGTACTGTGGGAGTATGATGGGTTGTGTACTGTCCCCATTTGTGGACTGTGGGAGTATGATGGGTTGTGTACTGTCCCCATTTGTGGACTGTGGCAGTATGATGGGTTGTGTACTGTCCCCATTTGTGGACTGTGGCAGTATGATGGGTTGTGTACTGGCCCCATATGTGTACTGTGGGAGTATGATGGGTTGTGTACTGTCCCCATGTGTACTGTGGGAGTATGATGGGTTGTGTACTGTCCCCATATGTGTACTGTGGGAGTATGATGGGTTGTGTACTGTCCCCATTTGTGGACTGTGGCAGTATGATGGGTTGTGTACTGGCCCCATATGTGTACTGTGGGAGTATGATGGGTTGTGTACTGTCCCCATATGTGTACTGTGGGAGTATGATGGGTTGTGTACTGTCCCCATTTGTGGACTGTGGGAGTATGATGGGTTGTGTACTGTCCCCATTTGTGGACTGTGGCAGTATGATGGGTTGTGTACTGTCCCCATGTGTACTGTGGTAGTATGATGGGTTGTGTACTGTCCCCATTTGTGGACTGTGGGAGTATGATGGGTTGTGTACTGGCCCCATATGTGTACTGTGGCAGTATGATGGGTTGTGTACTGTCCCCATTTGTGTACTGTGGGAGTATGATGGGTTGTGTACTGTCCCCATTTGTGTACTGTGGGAGTATGATGGGTTGTGTACTGTCCCCATTTGTGGACTGTGGCAGTATGATGGGTTGTGTACTGGCCCCATATGTGTACTGTGGCAGTATGATGGGTTGTGTACTGTCCCCATTTGTGTACTGTGGGAGTATGATGGGTTGTGTACTGTCCCCATTTGTGTACTGTGGGAGTATGATGGGTTGTGTACTGTCCCCATTTGTGGACTGTGGCAGTATGATGGGTTGTGTACTGTCCCCATGTGTACTGTGGGAGTATGATGGGTTGTGTACTGTCCCCATTTGTGGACTGTGGCAGTATGATGGGTTGTGTACTGGCCCCATATGTGTACTGTGGGAGTATGATGGGTTGTGTACTGGCCCCATATGTGTACTGTGGGAGTATGATGGGTTGTGTACTGTCCCCATATGTGTACTGTGGTAGTATGATGGGTTGTGTACTGTCCCCATTTGTGGACTGTGGCAGTATGATGGGTTGTGTACTGGCCCCATATGTGTACTGTGGGAGTATGATGGGTTGTGTACTGTCCCCATTTGTGGACTGTGGCAGTATGATGGGTTGTGTACTGGCCCCATATGTGTACTGTGGGAGTATGATGGGTTGTGTACTGTCCCCATTTGTGGACTGTGGTAGTATGATGGGTTGTGTACTGTCCCCATTTGTGTACTGTGGGAGTATGATGGGTTGTGTACTGGCCCCATATGTGTACTGTGGGAGTATGATGGGTTGTGCACTGGCCCCATATGTGTACTGTGGGAGTATGATGGGTTGTGTACTGTCCCCATTTGTGTACTGTAGGAGTATGATGGGTTGTGTACTGTCCCCATTTGTGTACTGTTGGAGTATGATGGGTCGAAGAGGTCTCGAAGTAAAAATGCTTAGAGGGTTATGGTTAAAGATGGAAAATAGTTTTATAATGATGATAAAATTCAAAGTAATTGAGGTCATGCGAGGATATCTAAAGCTGCATAAACATGTTTCTTCTCCTTTTTCTACTTCCTTTTTATGAAAATCGGTTGGTAAAGCTACAGAACCAACACAGATGTCAAAAAATTGAAAAAAAATAAAAGGAGATCAACAAGCAATGGCAGCCATTTTGAAAATATTAAAAAACTGCTTGTTGTTCTACTTATATTTATTCAAAAGACAAATCTCGGATGACCCTATTGCAAATAATCTTTCTCATGACATACTCCGACTGTGTGCCAAATTCCATGCTTGTATCATCACAAGCACAACAGCCCAGAGGGGAGGGATCAAGGGTGGCAGCTTACCCATGTGGAACATCTTTTCCACCCAGCTAGCCTTCCCCCCGCCTCCCCCGCCGTCAGCCTCTGGACACCTTGTGAAATTTGCTATAATCAGACAATTGTGTCCTTGTTTACCATTTCCGTTAATCTTGGGAGCAGCGGTTATTTTTCTGGCCTAACACCTGAGTAATTATTCTAAGAATGTTGTGGCAGGACATAATAATACAGAATGGAATGAATTTATAGCGAGCTTTATAACACCTCTTCCTTTGATTCTATCTGTTGATTGGTACAAACGTGCGTCACGTGGTGTTGTGTATTTTTACTATCACACTGCACACCGACCAAAAGAACTATTAAATGGTACTATCCAACGACAACCTCGAACCCGGTGAAACGATCAAAAAATACGTGCATTTGAAATATGATATGAGAACGAAGGCAGTGTGGTACCCCTCTTTTTGTCAAGATTTCCTGTCAGATTGTATACAGTTGTTTGAAGACTGTTATACGCACAGTTGTTTGACTAATATTACCACAAAATGGATGAAATTGAGGTGTTATAAAACAAATATTGACTGCTTTATCTCGTGGCGTAGTAAAACTAGTCACTCTCTGTGATCCCCGGAGCCGCCTATCTTCCCTCGGCTCCGCCTCGGGAAGATAGGCTGCTCCGGGGATCACCTCGAGTGACTAGTTTTACTACACCACTCGAAGCAGTCAATATTTTGTATACTATCTACAGGGTTGGCCTGTTCGAGGGCGCGTTACAATGTATACGATACAAGTCCAGTTAAAAAATACACTAAGGACATGCTATCATAACTATGAGAGATGTAGTATCTTTTGACAAACTAACTTCAGCTGAAACATAATATGATCTTATTATGGACATTTATGCGGTGTATTGGGCACACCAATAATGATAATAATAATTTGACAGACAGTGAGTCAAGCTTGGATAAAGAATTATTATTATTTGAATTATATTCTTTTTTATATTTTATTTGTGTATTATTAATATTATTATTATTATTTATTTATTTATTCGGTGACAAATTTTACAATTTTTAGGAAGCAACGGGCACATTATTGTCAAATTAATTAAATCACCGTGTGTAGCCACGGCACTGAATTCTGATTTACGTTTATACGTTAATTCAACAATAACCTAGTTAATTAACGAATTTGTTCCTTCCAATCTTGTGAACTGAAAATTAGAAAACAATTAGAAACAACAACAACTACAACAACAACAACAAAAGAGAAGACAAACAAAGACAAAAATTAACTTAGGGTGAGGGCTACACGGAAAATGAGGACAATTTGTATGAAAAGAAGATAATTATGTGTTTACATTCTTCTGGGACTAGAAAAGATTTATTAATTAAAAAGTTAATTAAACATTTCATTAAATCATGAATTAATTAATTTGTTTATGTATTTCTTTTTGCATTTTTTATTTGTTTATCTTTAGAGGTCAAAAGCCAAGGATTCCAACCATTTAAACTATGTGGAGAAACAGCGCTTGATCCAAAACAATTTACCTGAAAACTCTACACTGGCGTCTATTATAGCAACCATCCAGCCAATTAGCCACGTTGAGGTTTCGAATTGTTCTTGCAAAGTTGGTAACATTACAGCCATGCCCTTAACCAACCCTATCCACGCCATCCATGTTGAAAATAAACCTAGAACAGCAAACCAGCCCTGAGATCCGCCTTCTTTGAAGAATGTAGCAACCCAACTTGATACACTTGTGAGACAGCCGCAATACATTTTCGTTTTTATTTCCCGTTAGTTTCTGCTTACAGTCCAGCCATTCTAAACAGGAACAAAAGTTGAGAATGCGGCTGGAACCGACAAGCAACTATGACATGGGTGAAAGACACGACTCATAATATGCAACAACTCAACCAACG
The DNA here is from genome assembly GCA_911728455.2 of Marthasterias glacialis. NCBI lineage: Eukaryota > Metazoa > Echinodermata > Asteroidea > Forcipulatida > Asteriidae > Marthasterias > Marthasterias glacialis. The sequence goes on from OU452224.1 coordinate 25,112,678, forward strand.
GTGACTGTATAAAATAGTCATCAGAGCGTACCATGGTATTGTGTCAGTGTTAAATCTCTCAAAGCTACCCTCAACCTTTGAGATTAGCATACTAATCCCAGGAATTCTTAAGAGGTTTCTCCGGTGGGGAGACTTCTGTAGAAGAGAGAAATAGTGTGTTAGAAGAAGAGAACATTTTGGGGGCTCTCTGTAGTAAGTTCACATTGTTTATGCTATAAGAAAGTATTTAAAGGGCGTCACAGTCATATGACACCAATAATAAACAGCATTGGTGACAAGAATGGTAACATTAAAGATGCAGTCCCCGTGTTTGAAAAAGCGAACGAATTTAGAACGGTTGAACCAGGGGGGGGGGGGGGGGAGACGATATTGCGCAATTCTTTCCGCGGCGCTGTGTGAACGTACCATTTAAAAAAAAGGGGTAAATAATTTCTGCTCTAACACGAATGGATTTAATTAGATAAAAGTAAGGCAGTATTTGACCAATTATATATGCATAGTTTATTTGGAGTGGAAGTAAATGCAAAAATTTGTCAAAAATCAATTAAAAAAAATTGGAAAATGCATCCGTCCCTCCAACACCAGGCATGTAGCCGGGCAACATCATCATACCGTTAATCAATGTGTAATGTTGCTTTGAACGAAAATTCCGACACCCCTAAAACAGTGTCACAAAACGTGACGAAAGTGACAAATTGGCCCATTCTACCCCTGAGATTTTTCAAGTTCTTCTTTTAATATATGGTTTTCTAACATTGTGAAGCTTTTTTTAAAAATCCACCCATTCTACCCAATCGATTTTTATGATTTTCAAAATGTAACGTTTGAATTAAATAGTAAATTCCGTTATCGGTTTCATGTGTAGACCAGTCGGCGTCCGGAATCTGTGTGTGTTGGTATGGTATACCAAGCAGTCAGGGTGACGAACCGTGTATTGCACGATGTCAATAGACCTTTCTTTTGCAACGTCACAGCCCGAGTTTTTGCCAACCAAGATGGAAAAACTACGGGGAGCCATGAATGCAAAGCACGAACAGATAATCACAGTTTGCAAAAATGTTACACAAATATTAAAAAAATGTTCAAAAGTTGTTGGAAACAAACCAACAAATACTGGGATGTAGTTTCTTTAAATAGAAAGTTGCAAAAATCTTGAATTTGGTCACAACGTCTGTCAACAAGACTTGAATGATTTGCTACATTTGGCCGACCATGCCAACCAGCGTGGTTTGTTTATCAATAATGGAAAGGTCTATAACGGCTACACACACACAGCCTGGGTATGCTCGCTTTTGACAGAGCCCTGACTGCGTGCGTGCGTCCGTGTGTGTGTGCATTGGTGTAAGGCAGGCTCACGAATGAGACGAGTATCAACGTTGATGGCGCCCTTTTCTTTTTCGTGTCCGCCCCCCCCCCCCTGGGTTGAACAGAGCTGTCTTTGAAATGTTTTACCACAGCCTACGTCATGGATCATTGCGCAATCAGATGGCACACATTTTCGGGGCTCAATTAAAGTGTATTAACGCATAACAGACACATCAAAATAGTCAATACTATGTTTTGTTAATTTCAAACCATATATTAAGCCACAAAAATGTTCTGTGACAAAAAACCTCTTCATATGCCCTTTAATGAATATTCGTGACTTTTGTGATCTGATGAAGCATGAACGGGTTTTGATGGGCGTTTGTGTACCGTTCCTGCTCTTGTACAGTGCAAGGCCGTGTTTGAATGTTGGCATGAAACTCGAGAAAAATATCGTTTTATAATCATCAATACGGGTAGGACTGAGGATCTACTAGTCATACAATTATCACGAAACTCGGTCCAAAAGTTATGATGAACGGCGAAAGGGTCAGGTAAAAGACGCTGGTGTCCGGAAACTGGGTGAAATTTTGCCGAGAATCCGTCTGTTCAAGTTTATACTAAATGAAAACATTTAATTAGCTGTTGCAAACTGCTTACCAACCACAAGGACCCGTTGTATAAAATGAAAAAAAATATTAATGGCCTCACGTCTGGAACCCAGCAGAGTCTTTCTCAAAGGCTAAAAGAGAGAGAGTCTGAGAAAGACTCTGCTAGGATCGAAACGTGAGGCCATTTTAGCCCCGTCTCAACATTAGTAAGAAGAAAAACATAAATGTTCACAGATTTACATAATACCTTACATGGTTTAAAAGCTACGGTGGCTAGTCATAAAATTATTCGGTGCACACAACCAGCCCTCTGTGAGAGTGTCTGTTTTGGTATAGCGCCCTCTGTTGTTAGATATAATGACCTCGCAATATAAAAATAAAATCTGAAACTAAAAAACTTTGTGTGAAAAACGAACGGGGTGATCGACAGACAGAAGGAATCGGCGGTGAATCAGAGGTTAGTAAGCTATTTTGTTTCATTCTTTGCACATAAAATGAGTGTGCATTGTCAGCTGTGCAAATTGAAGGAATTGAAAATTGAATGAAACCTTAAATAATTTCAAGATTTTGAGAGACGTTTTGTCTTTGCAAGAGTAGCGCAATGCATTTGCATCTATTTATAACCGTCATTTGGGTGGTGCCACTGTCAATAAATGTCATGACTGCTGTTGCCTGTTGGTAACTTAAACCATTAAAAAAGGCCGGGCCATAGAGCTATATCATGTAATAAAATTGACTAGAGCGCTAGCATTGTTTGTACGTTGAAGCTGCCTGGGCAGCTCTATGTTTGTGTACAAACCAACGTAAAACTTGCTTGAAATCGGCTGGGTTTATACGGCTATTTGCATACCACCAGACCACTGCTTTATTCCTTTTCCGTGCGTTATGGATTAACTTAATACCAGGAATAAGATGCGCAATCAGTAAATGCGCGTGATTTTTCTTCTTGATAAAGGGCACCTCTACAGAGGAAATTGTAAATTTCTATTTGAACATTTTAAGGGCACCAGGGCAATGACCAGGGGCAACGGAGGCAACTGCCTCCATTGCCTCGTTGAAGTTTTAGGCCTGCAGAGGAACTGCATTGAGCGAGTTTTCGTCTGCAAAGATTTGTGCAAGAAAAGTTGAACAACTTTGATTTGGCTGTCAAAGGTTAAAGTTCTTCTCAAATACTCAGATTCAGAATTAAGTTTCTGTCACAAGAAACGCCTTTGAAGGATGCCATGTGTGAGTTTTGGTAAAAATTACACACAAAAGTATGCCGGCTTTGGAGCCAGGCCTCCCTCAGTTTTCTAGCGGCCTCCCCCTTGGTGCCCCCCCCCATGAAAAAAAATCAAAATAAATGTAATAATTTAAAAGACATGGACCTGCCCCCTCCACTGAAAAGCAATGCCCCCCTGTGACCCCCCCCCCCCCTCCCCCCCTCTCCCCCCGCATCTCAGTGAAAGAATCCCAGCTACACCGCTGCTCAGTTACAAGTAAATTGCTTCCGTGAAGTATCAGGCTGTGTTTCCTGATATGAACAATGGGCGTAAATGTAAAAATTAATTTAGAATGACTTGTAAATAAATATCTATTAATTAGGCACCGCCTACCATGGCAACTCCTCATCAGCGACAGAACATGTTGCTAAAAAAAACGTGTAAACATGCATAACACAGCACTAAAAAAATGACGGCAGCTTGCTCACATTTTGTAATGGAATTTTAAAGAAATCAAATAAAGAAAAATGACAAAATAGTGAAACTGCCATCAAAGGGCTAGGCTCAGCTGGTTGAGTCTTAAAGACGCCCACTCGTCAACGCAGGACAAACAAATTCGTGCCACGAAAGATCACCTTTGACCTGTGCGTTGTTGGTCAACTATGTACGGGTACATGATCGTTTTGTGCCACAGAAAGTAGTCGTCGGGTAATGGTGACGAGTTGGCGTCTTTAACATGTAAACCTGGAGGTTGCAGGTTTAAATCCTGCATAAGTCATGTAAGTTTTTCATTTTTCATAACAACAACAACAACAAATTTTTAAAGTGTCAAACTCCACATCATCTACATGCATGACATGTGCATCTCTGAACGAGCCACCGCAAAGAAGTATAATAAATGAGTAGTCACAGCGCTCAAAATGGCCACAGCTTGCTCACACTTGGTCATGGAAGTTTAAAGATATCAACAAAATAGGGAAATCGCCAACAAAGGGCTAGATAACTTTGGCACGTAAAATCTTGAGGGCGCAGGTTCAGGTCCTGTTCTTAGCTCAGTAACTTTGACTTTGATATTGATTTTTAAGGTGTCAGACTTTTGGGTGTGCAGTTATGACTGTGATTAGCTGATGCACTGAGTCACCCATTGTACGAACTATGTGACATGTAACATTGACACTAACATAAGTAATCGCTCCCATCTACCAACAGCTGTAAGGTCGGCTTTATTAAACCTACAAGAAAAAATCCGCAAGTTGGAGCGAGAGAGAGCCGAGGCGGAAGGGAATTTGAAATCGCTGGCCAGTGAAACGACCCACTATCGAGATTTAATGCAGAGACAACAACATGTGAAACAAGCTCCCGAAGTACCCAGTACAAAGCACTCCCAAGGTAACTTTACAGTATTGACGAGGTTTACTTGTGAGAACTACATACCCGTGCAGGCCTCGATCTTAAGAAAAACGGGGGCAGGCCTTTGCTGGCCAAATCAGAGAAATTTTTACAAGGGCATGCTGGCCAAGTTGTAGTGACAGTGCAATTTTTCTGAAGGGCATGCTAGCCAACTCGACAGGGCATGAGGCCAATGGCCTTGGTGGCCTCGGTTAAGATCAATGCCTGCCCGTGCAAAAGTTCCAGGAGTGCGTAGCAGACTGTTACACTAAACATTCGTATTTACCCACAGGTTAACTTATAAGGTCTGTTTGCCTGTTTGTTTTTTGAAATAGAGCTACAGAGCCAGCTCGCCGGCGCCGAAAGTCGCAGCGAGTTATTGGAGAAACAACTCGAGTACATGAGAAACATGGTGCGCAGCGCTGAACAGGAGAGAAACAGCGCCCTCAGGCAGCAGGATCTGCAAACCAGACAACATGCACAGGTGACGAGCGAACACGTGAGCAGTCAGGAGGTCAAACTAAACAGCCTGGAGAGAGAGCATGAGCAACTGAAGGCTACGCAGGCATTGGCTGAGGTACTTGCCTGCTCCCTGCTGGGGAGAAATGATACATTTTGAGGTTCTAACTGCTTAAAGGCAAAGTATACCTTTGGTTTTTGGAACCGTACGTTTGCCTTGATGCTATATAATTGTAGATATATACCATAAAACTAACCTGTGTGAATTTCATTTCAAAAGGTGGCAGCGTTTTTGAGATATCGCCAAAAATCTGGAGCGGTTGCGTTCACGCAGAAGAAGTATCCGTCATTGGAATACACATTCTGAGAAGCGTTACGGCCATAACGCTTCTCAGATTCAAGTTTTTGGGGGATAAAAAGTGATATATTTTTCCGTAACTGCAGTACTTCGAAGTGAAACGTTTCTCAAAATGCATTATACTGTCCAAAGCTGCCGTACTCCTTACCAAGTAAGTTTTTATTGCCAAAAATTTTCAGAGTCATTACCAAACGTATGCAATGCCTTCAAAAACCATGTCACACATGCGTGCATTTTTACAAATTTTGCAGATTGACCCTCTCTCTCAATATAACAATAATAATAGTATATATTTATAATATGGCTATGTCTGTCACAGGGCAAGTTCGATCAAGGACCAATGGTTAACCAGTGGTTGGTTAGTGAAGTATGTAGCACATGGGCACTGAAGTTTAAAGAATTTTAACTTGTCAAGGATCCCCTTTTTACTGTTAATTTCATCGATTTTAAATGTCTTTAAAGTTTTATTGTTGAGATGTTCAAATGTTTTAATTCGGCCATTGGCCGTGGCGCGAGTACATTTTTAATTGTGAGTAAACCATTTAAAAAAAAATATAAATAAATAAATTTAAAAAAATAAATAAATAAATAAAAAAGTTGAAGTGCCAACGACTCTAGTCATGTTATGTCAACGCGACCATGAGAAACCGGCAAAATCAACGTTATCACTTTTTTGATAACTGGTCCCCCCTGCACTGTGTTTATGAAGAGGCTATTGGTAACCAGCGATGCGACCAACCCCAGTAGACTGGTCGCGAATAGCCGACTAGTCTAGTCCAACCATCGTTGACTAGTGTGAGTTCAATCAGAGTAAGTCGAACTATGGTTAACTGTGGTCCTTGATCAAACTTGCCCATGACACTCCTCACCAGACATGCCAGATTTCCTAATTACTAAATCTGGTTTCCTCTATCCGTGGCGTGTCGTGGCCGAGGGGGGGAGCGCACATGACTCAAGCACATATTTAAATATAAAGGACAGGCTTGTTAATTAGGTGTTCGGCTACCAGCCGAAAACCTATTGTTATTGTTACTGTTTTTTTTGTTTTGTTTTTTTTCCTCGTCTTCTTCTTATGCCTGAACCTTCTTCGCAAATTTTGAGAAAAACTGAAACTTGTATGAACTTGAAACTTCTCATGAACATCAACCTTGGTGAGTAGACGAAACCGCAACTTTTTTGGAATGATGACGTCACGTTAAATAAACGTAAAATAATTTGAAAATTCATATCTTCAGAACCAGAAGTGCTACGTTCAAGATTCTTCCACTACATAAAACCTCTTATAAAGTTCTACAAATGTCATGCACAACATGACCTCATTTGACCTTTACTTCCGGTCGAAACCGGAAGTTGAAGTTTCATATGACTGACCTTCATGCCTAAAGATCAACACAATCACTTTATTACGTTCCAGCCGAACACCGTGAGTTTGTTCACAAACTCTCAATTTCTAGTTATCATGTGATATTGATTACTTTCAATCTGAAATTGGAATGTCTTGGCTGAGCAGTCAAGCGCACTGGACTGAAGCACTGGTGTTTTTGAACATCGGAGTGTGGGTTCGAGTCCCAGTCTTGACAGTTCCGTAAGGAAGACACTTAACCTAATTGCTTCGTCCTTCGGATGGGACGTAAAGCCGTAGGATTCAAACGGAAACATTGGAACGTTGCATTTCTCTGCATCAACCAATCCTTCCTTTTCTTTTAATTTATTTCTTCTTTTTTTTTAAACAGTTTTTAAATGTTTTACTTTCCAACATGGATCTAAGTGAAATTTCACATGAAGTACATACATGTCTTTGAGTTTACATTAATGCTTGACAGAAAAACTTTAAAGTATATTTTATTTTGAATTGTTTTTTGAACAGAGTAAAATCCAAGAATTGGAGCAGAAGTTGAAAGAAGGCAGACACCAAAGAGAAATATTGCAGTCAAGAGCTGCGCAGGTGAGCCCTCTCGTTGCTCATACCACAGATACTAGAAACACAAGATAGGACACTTGTGCTGTTTTGCACCGGTAGCAGAGGTAACGCCTTTATACCTACCTACCGCGTGATGGCGCCCTTCCCCATGTGTCAATTTTGCAAGGGCTTTTGACACAATTTATTGCCAAACATCTGCCTTTACCTTTTTTAGTTGGTGGGATCGTTTGGTGTAAGTTTTTCCATTTAGTAGGCCCTACTTATTGCGCAAACGATCTTTGGTTTTACCTACCAAAACGACAGCGGGCGCCCCAATTTTGCTGTTCATGTTTTTGAATAGAGTGTCCTATCTTGGGTTTCTAGTATCTTTGCTCATACTGGCAAAAACTGCAACATGCTGCAGTGATTTGAGATAAGCCTCGAGAATATGTTATTGTGTAAAAGAAAAAATTACTACAGTTTCTGTAAAGCCTTTAACCATTTGAAAACGGATGACATGAATACACGCAAATGTTTCCCCTGCCTGGAAATGGAAGCTGTGTAAAGACGTCATGTAATTTCGGACCATCGGAGCAAAGGTCACCCAGTCCTTCAACTACAGAGTGTGCACAGACCATACACATGCCGTCTAATGCTTCGTTTCACCCACAAAAGGACAAAAAAATGTCTTATAAGAACTGGCATGTCGTGGCTATTTATATGCGATTTTGTGTAATCCCCAATTACAGACCTTTGTCCTTTGTCCGGTCGATATTTTGCAATTCACACTATGTGAATTTGACAATTTTCTTGGTCGAGAAACAAAGCGGAGGATCCAACAAAGAGAATCTTTCTGCTCTTGGCATTGTGAAGTCAGGGTTTCTTTGTGCCAGCAGTACCCTCAAGAAAAAAGATTCCAGAAATTCCTCCAAAAGAATCCCACTAGGGGGGCGGAACAAACAAAAGGAATCCCGGCGGCAACTGGTTGAGATACCATTGAGTAAAGCATTATTTAAATGCTCAGATTGTTGAAAGTACTGTTTTTATTTTTGATGTTATTTGTCATTTTGCTTTCTGTAGTTCCAGACGGAGGCAAAATGTAAAGAGATCATGGCAGAGTCTAATGTTTCGCACAAAGTGAAGAGGCCCAAGAAGAAGAAGCCCAAACCGGCGAGCAAGAAGCACACCACAGAGTTGCCATCACAACGTAAAGTTCCCTGCACTTCCAGGCATCTACGCTTGAAGATGGAAAATGTCCCCTTTATTGCTGGACAGGTAGACTAAAGACTAATATCAAAGATTATTGAGCGTCGATGGCGCAAGATGGGGAACTCTGGCTGAAATGTGAAATTCTACTAGATGCCATTTCAGCAAGTAACTCTATTGATACAACATTAGATCAGTGCGGACAATGCCCATTGCCATCAATGGGAAACGAAGCATTCACTTGCGGAAGTAGTGCCCATGTGTAATTTATGTCCCAACAATAGATAGAGCTCCAGTTTCCCATCTTGTGCCATTTACGATTTAGGCGTAATTTATACGGTTTATTCATCCCAATTACAACTGTACGATCTTTGCTTCGTTTTTTACGATTTTATAAAAATCCAATGTATTTATGTTGTTGTGCACCGATCGCGCTGCACACTTTCTATAACATGTTGTCTTGACTCCTACTTATTTGCATAGCACGTATCAATAAAATATATTTGGTATCAGATTATCGATTGTGCGAATTTTAGCAAACAGCACTTATGTAGTAATGTGTGCATAAAAAACACAGCGATCAGTGAAAGAGCCAATTTGGGCGTAATGAATAATAGTCTGGTTTCCCCGATTTTTACCAAGATAATGCGTGTAAGAAGGTTGGCAGCCAGTTGTACTAGTAGTAAACCAAATCGCCCCAATGCTACTACTATGTTTATATGGGGCGGTTGTTTGAACTGCGTGTTTTACGGAGTGTTTAAAAATACCTCGGTGGTTGTGTGTACGTGTGCCTGGATAAAACCTTTTATGAGATTAGTTTTCTTCGGTTATTGGAGTACAGCGATGGCTTCATGTACAAGTAGCTCTGTAATGTGATATATTTGTAAGGGAAATTCTGTGTGAGGGCAAATTACTCTTTTTAAATTTGAAATGTTGGCATCTCTGCAGGAGGAGTGTTAACGAACTCTTTTCATTTGTTTTTACAGGCTACAACGCCCAGTCACAATGTTAACGTCAACATGCAGAATTTAATTGCTCTGATGAAGACGCACAATTCTGCTTGGTGTGGTAATCCATCTGCGAAGGGACGGCCGAACGGCGGTCTGACAAAGACGGCCAAGTCACGTCCAGTATCGGTGACTAGCAGCGACAGTGATCTATCAGATTTGATACTGGGACTACAGGACGAGTTTGGACAGTTGGCATTGTGAGTATGAAGTCGTTGTGTCATTGCAAAAGCGTATCTTGCACTTAGGTCCGTTGATGTCAGATTTCATTATGTGTCCAGTAAAAGGGCGTAAGGCCTTACATGCTTAGTGCTAAAAGGCAGTAAGCAATAAAATGGCCCCTGACATGAAAAGTATGGCATTTTTGTTGCTAGAATTAACCCAAAGACATGTTTTCCCATCCCCATACAGAATTTAACCTTCCGATAATAACTTTTGAATGGCAAAAGATTGATCAATCTTTCCCGCTCAGTTTTCTTGAAACACACAATTTTACGTTGTTTGCTTACGCCTTTTACCGGATAAATGTCATTACGTCCTTTTACTAGGCATACGATGATTTGTTTAACAACCGATATATCGAAACTCAATATTGAGTATACTTAATATATTTGAATCCGTAATGGTATTTACAAGTTTTAAAAAAGTGTTGTTTATACGACCCCTGTACAAAAGCATTGCATCTTCATCACAGCATTTTGACTTTGGGCAATCATTCCGCACAAAAATACTTACATTTATGCTGTAATATAATCCTTTCATCGATCCAGAGTAATCCTAAATATCATTTTATTGAATAATATACACGTTGTGTACTTTTAGTAATCGAGCTAAAGACAAAAGTGTCCAAGGAACTGCTCGTCACTGACCGTGCTGCCGCCTAGATGTGAACCAGCAATGACCCCTGCTGTATACGGCTTTAGCACGCACACCAGTGACAAAGTTTCTTAAAATATCAGTTTTTTATTTTATAGAGCATGCGCAGATAAGTAGTCTTCAATACTCGAAGCGTTTACAACCATTTTTTGTATGTTATCGCGTAATACTCTATAATATTTCGCCAACAGAGGGCGTTGTGAAAGCTCCCGCTAGCATTCAAGGGTTCTCGCTTGTATGATAGCATGCAAAGTAGCTAAATTATGAAGACTAATAACAGCCCATATTTTGGAAACGACGGGGGACGGAGTGTGTGTGTATCGGCACGATTGGATGTGTGGTTACACAAGTGCATTGTGTACATTATGATCACAAAATAATTGGTCTTTGAAATTCATTTTACACTGTTACAATGTAACTTTTTTTTATCAATATCAAAATATTTATTATTTCGATATGATTAAAAAAGTTATATCGCCAATATTGTTTTCAAAATAGTATCAAGGATTTAACATGTTTAAGTATTATCGATATATAGAGAGGTTGCATGACTCCGGAAAGTTTAATTTCACAGCCATGGTAGGTCCAGCCATGTACAAACACAGTGGCTGACGCGTCGTCTGCTGAAGGATTTCCAGCATTAGAAAAAGGTCTCGGGTGACGTCATGTAAAACCTCTCTGTTGACAGACCTTATCTTGCAACAGAGAGGCTCACTGCGTGATAGGTCAGGGGTTTCCATTAACTTTTCTTTTTACTCGCTGGTCGGACTAGTGAACGTGACTTTTGAGTAGTCTGCAAAAGTTTTTTACGAGTCCACGTGTATATAAGATACTTTTTCAATCAAATCTATTGGGAGTTTTTTTTTCAACCAAACTTCTTTAAACAAATACAGTTGGCACTACTTACAAGTAGCTGGTGCAGTAAGATATATTTGGGAAAACAGTTTTTGTTGCATGGACACAACCCTTTTTCATCTTTTTAACCTTTTTTTTTATTTTAGTGAGCATCAAGAAATCACCAAACAAATCCAGGAGACAACAGAGCATAGACTCCAAGAAGATCTGGAGCAAGAATTATCAGCGATATGCGCCAGAATGGAATCCAAAGGTGATCAGATCAGCAAACTGAAAAGACACAAGCAAAAGGTATGCACTAAAGACAGTTTACAGGATTTGTAAAAATAGTTGTTTGCCCTGGACATGCTGGAAGAAGGAAGTAACGAAAGTTTATCCGGAAATGGGGTGTAACGCAATTAACATGCAAAATTGTGTTTCAAGAAAACTGAGCACTGAAAATTTGATCGGTTTAGGAAGGCTAAATTGAATTCTGCGTAAGAATGGGAAAATATGTCTTTAGAGTAATACTAAATTTCAACAAAAATGCAACAGCAGGGGCGTAGCCAGGGGCGTAGCCAGGGCGTGGCCTCAGGCGTAGCCACGGACGTAGCCAAGGGCGTAGCCACAGGCGTAGCCACGGCCGTAGCCAGGGCGTAGCCACAGGCTTAGCCACCCCTGTTTTTATTTAGCATTGTTTAGATTGTCGTCATTGTTTGCACAAATTTAGAACTGATTCAGAGTGTCATGGCCAGCAGTCTAGAGCAGCGGACTCAAGTCCCGGTGGTTAATTCATCGGGGTGTGGGTTCGAATCCCGGTCATGACACTTGTGTCCTGAAGTAAGATGCTTTACTATAATTGCTTCTCTTCACCCAGGGGTTTAAATGGGTACTTGCAAGGGTAGATGTTGATATTATGTTTGAAAAATCCTTTGGAGCGCCACGGCAGCTCGGGGCTGTATTCTCCCCTGGTAGCTGAGAAAGATTACAGGAATGTCATTGGCCCAATGACCAGGGCACCAACGTAAAGAACTAGTTATGACTATTGTTATCTATGTTATTATTTACAGATTACAAAAAAGACAAGCCTCAACACAGCGAGACCCAAGCCAGTACGCAAAGCGTGGTCACCCTCTCCACCAGCATCGTCCATAAATGATGGAGAAGTCAAAGTCATTACAACTGTTAAGACCAGGGGCAAAGGCATCCAAGTCGTCAGCCCCGATCACCAGCGAAATCAGTGTCTTCTGAAGAACATGAAGACGCTTCAAACATCGCTACGTAAACATGACGTGAGTTGGGATTAACAGGCTCACCGTTTGCCTTTATTGCGGAATGGGGGGAGGGGGGGGGGTTATTTGTTTGTCCCCCATTCATGTTTATGTATTCAAACAGAGGCTGTGAGAAAAGATAGGCTGCCCCCCTTGGTTTTTTGTGATGAGATTAGGTTTACTTGAATATGATTGTATACGGGGAACAAGACAGGGATCTCAAGCAGCATGATGAATTCGCAGGGGGGAGGGGCTGATTGAGTGTGCCATAAAATAAGTCCCCCTGCCCCCACCACCCCCGATCCACTACAGGTGTATTTCACTAATTTATTGCCCATATTGGATGGTGTAACATTTGTCAACATTTCAACAAGTGTACAAAGACACCCCCCCCCCAAAAAAAAAAATACATGTAAATTTGGAAATTTTCGCCCAACTGGGGGGCCTATTGTGTATGTATGTAGACTATGGCTAATAAGCACATGTACTTGGGTTACTTTCTACTGCTGTTTGAACAGCAAAAAGACTGGTACAAATCTTTATCAGTCAGCAGAACATGGCATCATCACTTCGAACCTTGTCTCCTGCAGATGGATGAAGACAGGGTACTGTACCAGTCTATAATGCACAGCTGTGACTGTTGTTAATGGTCTTCTGCTTCTTTGCAAAATGAATTTGTGGGTGGACAAAGAAAAATTGACTGAAGCGGGATTTGAACCTGCGACCACCGGCTATATATCAACACTCTACCAACTGAGCTATCCACCCCTAATGTTGGTGGTCACCCCATTTTGTCAATATCTTTATTCAGAGGGTTCTGGAAATCTCTGGAATTCTTAGAATAGAAGAGGCTATTTAGCCTCTTCTTGGTAAAGCATAATGATCGCATTTTAGTAAAACTGAAACAGCATATTTCGATGTTAACCTCCTCCACCCTTAGCGTACGGTTTGTACGCTTGTGAAAATATTCAAAAGGTTGAACCCCCCCCCCAAAGAAGATGCCTTTTGGCAGCATTGCATGTATAATTTTTATACCATGCCCAATATATGGCAGAGGGAGGCACCCCCAAATGTTCCCATTCTCTAATACACTCTTCCCCTCTTGTACAGAAGCACCCCCCCTAAAATTCTCAAAAGAATTCCAGAGATTTCCAGAACACGATGAAGACACAGTAGAAGAGGGGGGGTGGGGGATACACCCTGCCACATATCAAGCACCAAATGATAATTTTCTCAAGCTGCTGTGATGCCAAGCATAGGCACATGCTGTGCACATCCTGAAAGATAAAGGACAGGCTTGTTAATTATCAACTGATATTGATTAGTTTCAATCTGAAATTGTCTTGTCTGAGTGTCTTGGCCAAGCGGCCAAGCGCACTGGACTCAAGCTCTGGTGTTTCTGATCAGCACTGTGTGGGTCCAAGTCCCGGTCTTGACACTTGTGTCCTTAAGCAAGACACTTAACCATTATTGCTTCGTCCTTCGGATGGAATGTAAAGCCCTAGGTCCTTCATGTTGTGTAATTCATGTAAAAAGAACCCAGTTAAACTTATCGCTAAGAGAAGGGGTTTGTCTCGGTGTTTTGCTGGCAGTGGCTGCTGAATGCGCCGCAACATCTTGTAAAAACCCTTTTAAGGTGCTACATAAATGGGTCTCATAATTCAAAAACTTTAAAAACCTGCCGTAAAAAAGTAACAGTACGCGCTTCGAGAGGCCCGTAGATAAAGGTCTATTTTAAAACTAGTTACTATTATTGTTATTGTTATTATTAAAGCTCACTGATTATAAAGTTCTTCCAGAAAGAAATGTGGAGAAATTAAGAATAGAAGACCCCACAAACCACCGTGCTATGACATGCGCCAATCGGAGTGAGAACAGATGTGATCAGGTACAATATCCCTGACAAAACATAAACAATTTATTATTGTTTGTTTGTTTGTTAGTTTGTTTGTTTGTATATTTTCACTCATACATGCATGTACAGTATGGTGAAACCCAAACATAATAGTAATAAAAAAAGACAATATAATTGTTTTCACCTGAATCACCTTACTTTTTGAAACCTTCATAGGCCGGTTTGATAGTGTCTTTGTTGAAAATTAGAAATGAAATTAGTCTTTAAAACAAATTTTTAAATGGACTTAACTCTATGATAAAAAACAAAATACTTGATTTCATGAAAAATTGTATTTCCTAATGAAATGGACTTAACTCTATGATAAAAAAACAAAATACTTTATTAAATGAAAAATTGTATTTCCTAATTTGTAAAAAAAAAAAATTGTGGACATGTGGTAAGTCCACACAATATCTTAAGCATTGTGTGGACTTCAGAGTTTTCAGGTCTGCTCTTTTTATCTTGTGCTTGCTTACACCCGTTTCAGACTGGCGCTCCAGAGTCATGCCAAACCAAATAGATTAGGAGCGATCTCTAGATTTGGGTTTCAGACAGGCGAACTTAATTTACATAAATTTGCATTAGGTTCGGCTCATGACAAGATCGACGTCTGAACCCAAGACGCTCCAGAGTCGTTCCGACCGATCTGCAACAGTCGATCCTTCGACTCCTAGTTCGTCTAGTCGCTGTTTCAGACCTCAAACTTTTCAAGTACTTACCTCAAACTTTTCATGTACTTTATTCAATAATTTGGTTCGGCGCGACTCTTGAGCGCCAGTCTGAAACGGGTGTTACTTTTTCAACAGTACTACTGCATTGCACTCATAGATTGTACATAGGTACTTACTCTCCCACATTCATGATTTGTTTTCCATCTTTAATTTAAAGTTTCAAATGTTACATGTTTTATAGTACACATATTTGCCACACTGTGCATCGAATTGATGTTTCCACTATGCAAAGATTCTATTCCTATTTCAACGGTGCTAACACACACCTGAGATTTTTTGTTTCTGCTATGCAAAACTTTCAATCCATATCAACATGTAGCTCTTTCTGTTTAATTTTGTAAAATACATAACTTATGGAAATTATTACAGGTATATTACTTAATTTGCTAGTGCTCAGAATGTAAAGTTTACATCAAAGTGGCAATTTAGTTCAGTGCTTGAATGTAGTCTGGCAAACGTCTAACTTAAATTTGTTAATGATGGTTATTTATCGTGTTTAGGCTGACTGGGGGGGGGTGTTCACCCTTTTTAAGTGCACCCCCCACCCCCCCCCCCCCCCCCCCGTCCCGCCCAAACATGCCACATCAAAAAAATCCTGGTAGTGCCCCTTTCCCCCAAATTAAATAGTTAACTTAAAAGTAAAACAAGGCCTATCCTGATTAACTCTTTGAGTTGCATGCCTTCATATACAGTACAATCGTCTGACAACCCCCCCCCCAAAAAAAAAAAAAAAAAAAAAAAAAACCACCACCACTGACAAAGATGAGGCCTCCTGCCCTCTCCGCCCCCCCCCCCCCCCTTCGTAAAACCATGCCCTATCCCAACCCCCACTGAAAGGTTCTTGGCCTAACTATCTGACAACACCAGCCCCCCCCCCCATGCAATGTCATGCACCACCTCTACCCCATCTGAAAAGTTAAGCCATGTATGGCCTAACCCAAGTCTTAAAAGTTATTTTTTATTTTTTTTTTGCACTTGCCCATACTTATATTTCTCACTCACCCAATTAAAAAAATTCACACTCACACTTTTAACCTAATTTTAAATAATAAACCACAAGGGAAGCTGAAATATTGACCATAAAGCAGCATTTGAACCAGTGACATCCGGACTGTGTAAATTCTACCAACAGAGTATTTAGCCCATTGTTTTTGGTCTCCCTGTTTTGTTGCGCACCAGTCGCATCAAACTGAACGATGTTGCATTTTGGCTGATAACCTGTTTCTTTTGAGCAGGTTTTTTGTGTGCTTAGTACACTTTTGTGCTTAGTTTTACAGTTGCTACAAATATAAATCTGGGCTTCAAAACCAATTTGCACTTGTGACTTTATTTTTATTTCTTTTATCTGTATTTGTATTGGGTTTTTTTCTTTCTCTCTTTTTTCATGGCAAGAATTAACTTGAAATATCTATTTGGCTAATTTCAGCTGTTCTTGATTTTTGTAGGAGAATATAATAGAAAGTACATTTATATTAGGTAACAATTCCTAAAAAGCATTGGAGGTTAATTATTTATCTTTGATTTATAAATTAATATAGCATTTTGTAAGATGTTTGTATAGAATTTTGTATTTAGAAAATCAAAATGTAAATATGAATTCATGTTTTGTCTGAAAAAATAAAATGAGAAGCAAAATTAATCGTTGTCAGTTAATTTAATATGGTTTTCTTTCTTTTTTTTATTCAATAATTTATTAATTTTTGTGTGTGTGTGTTCTGCACCGTCGCCCAAAGCTGCAGTACACTAGTAGTAGTATTCAGGTATTATGCCCGATTTTGAGTTGTAAGCCCACTTTATCATACTAAAAAATACATCCTTAATTGGGGGCTGGGGTACGGGTGTGGGTGGGGTGGGTATGCCGTAAAATGAAATTCAGGGTGATTTGAAATTGGATGATGTAATCGCGGTGCCGATTGATTTTTTATTTATCTTTTTTGTGGGGGGGGTGGAAGCACCAAGTACAAAATACTTCATTCATTAGTGTTGAGAAAAAACCTTAACAACACATTGTTCTTCATCATCGATGCAAAAACCACATAACTTAAACAAGTTTTTCAATTTGTTTTCTGGGGAAATTTAAATTCTTGTTTTAAAAAAATGTGTTCACGACCATCTCACAACGAACCACATCCAAAAAAGGACTTGGCTGTCTGGACCATTACGGAATGCAGACTGACCGCAAGTCAAAAAGTAACCGAGTGGGAATTTTTTCCCTAGTTAGCAAAGTTATGTGTACAGCAAACTTCTAGTAACTGTCCCTTACTGCGCTAGGTTGAAAATATTATTCTTTAGTGCGTTGCAAGTTGGGCGCCTTTTTTTAATCGGGCTGCATGTACCGCGCATTGCATTCAGATCATTACACATTTGCCTGGCTAGGCTGTCGTCGTCGTACATTTTGTGGACTTGTGGAGTGTGTTCTGCGACAGTGCGAGTGTATTTTCCAGATTTTTGAGCTATATTGATTATTGGTAAGGTATTGTTTTTTTTTAATTTATAATTGGGCTGAATTTTACCATCTGAGCTGTAAGTTGGATGCCCAATAACGGAGGAAGAAAAATGACTTTGGCTTATTCGCCGTAACGTTAGGCCCTATACTTCTTGCTTCCATAATTTCTTTATTTTATTTTTTATAGGCCTAAGATGAAAATTACAAATTGTAAATTTGTACAACTACAAAGGTACAAATTTGCATTTTTTTTTGCAAACCCATGCTGCCCGCCTGCATTTAAAACATGATAATAAAGTGTGACTTGTTAAAAGCAAAAGAAAACTTTAAAAAGTGCCTCTCTATCATGACTGAGTGACTTTGGGCTATAAAATAATCATGATAATTAAACTAAAGGGACACACCGGCTTACTGTTTACCTAATTTAGTGATGTGGAATGACAGACAATAATATTTAAATGGTTGTTGTAAAAAAAACATCAAAATATCACGTAATTAACGAAAAATGTGAAAAAAACAAAACACGGTCAAAGGTCAGCTTATAGTATACGCTTTTACAGCCGTTGCAACTGTCAAGTTTACGTGAAAATGTTGCGCAATGTTGTAAGTAGACTGGTGCTCTGTTTATGCATGCATTATTACAATGGCGAGGCATGAGGATCCAGACTTCATATCCATCCAGCACAAATTCACGCATGTAAATAAAAAACACATAATCGTCGTTGTGGTTATTCAGACATAGCACGCCCTATCATGCTCTTCCAGCCCCCCCCCCCCCCCCTGTCAAATGTCAGTGATTCTGCCTCTTGTCCAACTTTCAAATTCACGTGTAAATAAAAAACAGACATAAACGGACAGTTTACATTCTGTGTACGACAAACTGGACGAACTTACTTGCATGATGGAGAACGTTTCTTTGACATCCAAGGATCGGTACAAAAAACATCGCAAGGAAAAACACCCAAAAGGCGTTCCAACGAAAAGTAAAAAGTAAAAAAACACGCACGATAAATCCAAAGGGACAGCCAGCATGTGCCAAGTGAGCCTCCCACCTTCGCTGCAAACTGATTGCCTTTCTCCTGGCAGCTTTAGCGATGGCATTCTCCCATTTTTCGGGCGATGACTTCACTGGCCGGCCGCAGCCACCGCCACCGTTTTGTTGTTGTTGTGGGGATTGGACATTATGCAGCTATCATAGAAGTAGATAGATCAGCTGTATGGGATAAACCATGGAGGTAGAAATTAGTCTAATTTCTACCTCCATGGATAAACATTCCCCGTCGTCGTCCGGCGTGTGTGTAACGCAGGCAACACGTTACAATAGTTAGGGGATAATAGCTAGGGGTACAGATCAAAACAGTCGGAAAGAAACGTAATTGTTGGTCTGGCACCCTACCCCTCCGACAAGCTCCCAAGCTTAAGACTAGACCAGCAAGCTGGGGAGTTCATGCCCCAGGGTTTGTCTCTCTGGCCCCACGAGACACGGCACCGGCTGTACGGGATATGCCCCAAAGGTTTACGTTCCGCTAGCTCCTACGCAGGTGCGCCGTAAAACACGCTTCGGTTGCACGGACTCTCTGAATGTGAATATTACATTCGATTTTTCATCGTTATTTACAAATTGTATCAATAATCTGAATACATAGTCTTTTTTGTCAAATACTCATAAATAATTGTAAAAAAAAAGGTTTAAATTTGGTTCAGTAATTTACTTTTATACAGCTGGAAGTAAAACTACATGTAACTCCGAAGATCACGTGATTTATCCGAACCACTTTTTTGGTTCGGATAAATCGTTTTTTGATAAATGCTCAAAAACGGCAAAATTTGATGGTTTCTTTTAGGAACCGTTCTTCTCCATTCCTGGAAGACATTTGAAGTCATATGTAAGCCTATTTTGTAGCCCAAAAATAGCCCAACGAAGCCGGTGTGCACCTTTAATTTTGTCAATGTGCATTATTTTCCCATAGGCCTATGTGAAGAATGTGATTATTGTTTGTAGCAACTTTTTTAACCACGCTGTTTGGATTTTGAAATAGACCGAATGTCAAATCATAGGCGAAATATTTAAATTAAAAAAATGTTAATATAATAACCTTAAATTAGAATTGTTAAAAAACCAGGCATGATATTCTTCCTACCTACTTTTAAGTCAGATTTCCGATTTGTTGGCCATCAGCAAAATTGATAGCCTGTCAATTAAATCAACCCGATGTGGTACATACCTAGCCCTAGGGCCCAGTAACTGGGGCACTTTACTCCTTTTTTGATATTTCGACATTATCGGTCGTAATGTCAAAATCTAAAAAAAAAAAGGAGTACAGCGCCCCAGTTACTGGGTCTACGGTATACCTAGCCCAGGTAGGACGTTAGTTTCCGTGTCAGTGGTAGTACAACGGAGACTGACGTCCTACCTGGGCTACGGTATACCATAATGTTTGTCATGTATGTACTGTGGGCTGAGGTCAGCCCTTGGTACTCTTCTTAAAAAGTCTAAAAGTTGTCCTACTTTTTCCAAAAAGGCCAAATGTTAATCATGAGATGACTTTACAACTTACAATACAAGACTATGTATGTACATTGTATATCATGGGTCAGCCTTTGTATGCAAAATAATTGTCCTACTTTTCCCCAAGCCAAGGGCCAAACATGCCTGTAGTGTATGACACGCCATGTTTACAGGGCTATGGGGTTACTGGCCCAAATGCTTTTAAGTTATTGGACTCTAGCCAGTGGTCCCAGGCCTGATACGAACACAAAGGCAACAGAGGCAATTGCCTCCGCCCACTGTTGTTTGGTAGGTAAAACCAAAGATCGTTTGCACAATAAGTAGGGCCTACTAACTAAAAAAGGTGAAGGCAGATTGAAAATTTGGTGTTCGGCAATAAATTGTGCCAATAATCCTAGCAGAATTGACGCATGGGGAAGGGCGCCATCACGCGGTTGGTAGGTATAAAGGCGTTACATCTGCTACCGTGCAAAACGGCACAAGTGTCCTATCTTGTGTTTCTAGTAACTTTGACCTCGGTGAATATTGTTGCATTTAGCAGAGTAAATGCCCAGTGCTAAGGCTGGTGTCAACCAGTTCACTTCACAAACAATCATTTTGCTGGTTTGAGCAGGGTTTTCATTTCCACTGTGTTGCATTTTGCTGCATTTGGCAGGGTTTTCATTTCCACTGTGTTGCATTTTGCTGCATTTGGCAGGGTTTTCATTTCCACTGTGTTGCATTTTGCTGCATTTGGCAGGGTTTTCATTTCCACTGTGTTGCATTTTGCTGCATTTGGCAGGGTTTTCATTTCCACTGTGTTGCATTTTGCTGCATTTGGCAGGGTTTTCATTTCCACTGTGTTGCATTTTGCTGCATTTGGCAGGGTTTTCATTTCCACTGTGTTGCATTTTGCTGCATTTGGCAGGGTCTTCATTTCAACCGTGTTGCATTTTGATGCATTTAGGAGGGTGCCTAGAAGAGTTTTAGGGTTAATGTCCCAAAGTATGGCCAACAATAATTGAAACCTCAATATCTTTAAAATAGTTTTTTTATCACAATTTCTGAGTATGAAGTGTTGTTTTTTCACTGTCAGAACTTAGTGCGAAACTACAATGACTGACGAGGCAGTAACCGTAGAAGTAAACGAGACGGAGAAACCAACATGTCCAAGTGTAGCTCCTGAAACCAAAGACCAGACTGAAAACTCCCAACCTGCAACGGAAATACTTACGCAGTGTGCAGTTCGATTGGACGACACGACTAGTTCAAAGAAGGAGGGAAAAGACGGCAAAAAAGAAGGAAAAAAGGGTAAAAGAGGTTAGTGGAGCCAGAATTCTTTTTTTGTTCCTTTTTTTTTGTCCCTTACGGCAAAATTCTTTTCGCAGAATTGCTGGAAGCTCTTTTCTTAGAGGGTACTGCTGGCACAAACAAACCCTGAATTGACAATGCCAAGTGAACAGAGATTCTCCGTTTTTGTTCTCAACCGAGAAAATGTCAAACTCGCGCAGCGTGAATTGCAAAGCATCGGCCGTTCCGTATGGCCTAGGAGTGGAACTTCACACAGAACCAAGGATCGATTGCAGGCTCACTCTGACTCACCTCAAACATCGCTTCTAGTTTTTTGTAGTTTATGTTGGTGCACATTTTTTATTCATCCTAACCATGTTAACAAATCTTTATTTTTCTAAAATGTATTTTTCTGAAATGTATTATTCACATCTGAAAAGGAAGAAGTATTGAGCATTATAAACAAGTAAGTTGCACAGTTTTTAGTAGCCCACGGGGCAAGTTGAGAAGTGGTGTTTACTAGCCCATAGCAGTTTTTACTAGACAATGTACGCCGGGCTAATGCTAAGCATGAGCCCTGTGACTTCTTCTTGTCCTTCACACCATGCAAAGCTTCAAACATCACTTATAGCTTTTTTGTAGTTTATGTTGATGCATGTTTTTTATTCATCGGTGCTAAAAACTCTGCTTTTCTGCTTAAGAATTTATAAAAATATGTATGGTTTTAATGCTTCAAATTATTATTTTTGTTGTAGCAATTGTAATTTTCAAATGCACTTCGGTCAGTAGACTGCCAAAAGTTTGAATATATTTTCAGGCCTGTATGCTTCGTTCTTAAAAGGGCAATGGTACCAAGGTATTTTCTCCTTGGAGTCAATTTCTATTGTAACATTTCAAGGACACCACGGCCATGAAGGCAACCACCAGGGGTCTGCTGCCTGCGTGAAGTAAAGGCTATCAAGCCTGTGTTTTTGATAAACCAATTTAAAAGCTGTTGTTGATTTGTTTTCATTTCTAGTGAAGGATGCGGATCACTTTAGTCGTGCTGTCATGCAAAATCTCAGCGGTCTTCAAACCACCGAAGAAAAAATTGCTTGTCTGAGTAAAAAATATGCCGAACTGGTAAGCATAGTGTTCATTTACATGTAGGCCTATCTGTCTGTTCTTAATTTATTAAACAATGAATTGATCGAAATCATCCCAAGCCCCTCAAACTCTACTGCATGGTTTTTGCTTGATTCTGTTGGACTGAGGCCTGCACTCCTAAACTGATTATGCTTCAGGGATTGATCAGGCATACCGCCATCATCAAAGTCCAGCAATTTGCATGGTTTGGGTGTCAACTTTTTGTCCTGACTAGACTACCGGGCTAGTCAGATAGTTTTGACTAGCCCTCACAAATTTTTACTAGCCTGACCATTTACACCACATAGAAAACTGACAGGGTACATTTAGAAAGAGGAATCATCTGACTCAGTTTTGACTAACCCGGCCGGGCTACCCAGAAGCAAGTTTGACTAGCCCACGGCACTCTTGACTAGTGTTTGTACGTCGGGCTAGTGTCTAAATCGAGCCCTGCAGTTACCATACGGTGTTGAATTTTGTTGGAAGGATTAGTAAGGGAGGAATGCAAAGTTAAAACTGCTGGTAACTTGAGGTTAGCTTTGAGTTTTTCCCTGGGGTCAACCTTGAGTTACATGTACCTCGAGTTACTGCTTGTTTAAGTGTGCATTTCTGCCTAAAACATAAAAAGGAGTGAGAGTCAAGGAATGTTAAAGAAAATCCAAGAATGTATTCGAAAGAGTGCAATAGTTTTCCCAAACTAGGACTTTCCAATAAGCTTTACCCAATCCCATGCCTTCACAGGCTACACTTTGTAACATTTTCCAGCAAGATAACCATTTGTTTGGAACCCCTCAGCTGCACAGTTGTGTATGATAGTACAAGTTGCTGTGTGCATGTTTGTCCATATGCTCCGAGGACATTTTTCAATAGGGACAATAGGTCCTCACTAGTCAGTTCTTTGTCTTCATGGGTCCTCGGACGCCATTTGTGTACAAAACCAATGGGGATTGCTTCAGTACAGGAACAATAGAATTAACAATAGAAGTCCTCGGACATAATGGTGATGCACGAATGTATGTGCCCGGCAGAAGGACATAATGAATGTGTGATGGGCAAAAGGTCGTCAGCAAGCCTGTCCAAAACTGTTTTTCCAAAAAAACTGAGTGTGAAAGTTTGGTCGTTTTTTTCTGATATTTCGTTGTATGTGTAAGTCATTACGAGAAAGTTAAATTCCACATAGGCAGATAGGAATGGAAAAACATGTCTTAGGAGTAATTCTAGAAACAAATATACAACCGTCATGCCCTACTTTTTTTCATAAGAGCCATGTTATTGATTGTGACCTTCTGCTGGGGCAGAAAGTTGTAATTGTGTTCCCGGTAAAAGGGCGTAAGGCTGTGCAACTTTCTTCCGGGCACACGACGAAGCGTACACAAACTAACTATGTAGTGTGTATGCATTCACCACATGATATATTGCAGGCTAGCATATTGCATTATCATGTCTGTCATTCAAAACCACAGTAGATGATGTTGAATGGTTAGACAGTAGGAGGGTTGACCTTGTACTACTGTGTAGAAGCATTCACCATGTGATATCATTATGCAGGCTGGCATTGTGCAGGAATCATTCATAACCACAGTGGATGATATTGAATGGTCTGGCATTCAGAAGTCTAATCATTGGTTTGGTTATTGATGTTCGTAGATGGTAGAGCATAAATCCCTACAGAGGTAATCCAAGGTACAGCAGAAGCAGCAAGCACGGGTTGATTGTGTAGTACTGTATAGAAGCATTCACCGCATGATATCGTATTGCAGGCTGGCATTGCGCATCAATCATTCATAACCACAGTGGATGATATTGAACTGTCAGGCATTTAGAAGTCTAATCATTGGTTTGGTTATTGATGTTCGTAGATGGTAGAGCATAAATCCCTACAGAGGGAATCCAAGGTACAGCAGAAGCAGCAAGCGCTATTGCAGAGAGAACGGGACCAGCTGCAGAGTGAACACGGCAGAGCGCTACTTGCTAAGAGCAAACTGGAAAGCTTATGCAGAGAGCTCCAGCGACATAACAAGTCCATAAAGGTAAACCCAATCATACATGCACCTCCTTCAGAGTATTGGGCCGAATTTCATAGAGATATTAAGCACAAACAAAATTATAATAGATGTTAATTTTAGCATCGGGGAGAAAGAATATTAGTTGTAATTCCCCCCCCCCCCCCCCCCCCCCCCGTACACCGATGTGCGTTAAGCACTGTTTACTTATTACTCAATACTTTCCTGAGTCCTGTGAAAAAATTTTCACAGGCAAATTTTCGCGGGTGGGATTTGAACCCATGACCCCCGCCATTCTAGATGTTTTACCAACTAGACTACTGAGACTGCCCGGTACCTAGAGGCAGTTCGAATCCTATATTATTATAATAGATGTTAATTTTTGCATCGGGGATAAAGAATATTAGTTGTAATGTTTTTTTGTTTTTTTGTTTCTTTTGTATTTATTTTTTTTTGTTAAACAAACAAAAATGCTTAGCACAAAAAATCTATCTTGAGCAGAAACATGTTACCATTCAAATTACTATGTAATGTATTTTGTTTGTGACTTGTTCCCTGCTAACTTTTTGCGTAGTAGGAAAATTTTGATGATGGTCGGACATAGATGAATGGTCCCACTGTAGGAGGGTTAAGCATCAAAGTCAACTATTTAACTGTAAAATAATCCATAACGACGGACTTTCTAATTAGGACAATATATATTTCTTGAGGAAGCTAGGATGTTTCTTGATTGTTTTTATTTCAATAGGAAGAGAGCTTGCAGAGAACTAAAGAAGAGGAGGAGAAAAGGAAGGAGGTCTCGGCTAAGTTTCAGGTAAGACGTCTCAGATTCCTATAGACCATGACATAGCCGAACATCAACAAACAGGAACAAACAGTCTCAAAGCTGGGTATTCGAGTGGCTACCAAAGTCGACAACAGAAAACCATCTTTCTGAGGTCGGCATGAACTCTTTCTGTATGTTTTTTCCCCTTACAGCAAACCATCAATGAGATAACCACCCAGATGCAGGACAACCACACTCGTAACCTCAAACTAAAAGAAGAAAACCTGGAACTAGCAACCAAGCTGAAGAGCCTTGTGGAGCAATACGAACGTAGAGAGGAGGTTGGTCAATTTACTACACAGAAAGTAGTCCGGAGATTTAACTCTCTCATTGCCAAACAGACAACAGAAGGCTTCTGTTCAAAGGCCAATTTGACAAACTCCTTTATCCCATTTTGTATTTTTTGTGAGGCTTTGTAATGTTTTTCACAATAATGCCAGCCATTTCAAAGTCCCGAACGTGCAAACTGACCGTGCGGTGCTGAGTTGCAAGTGTGATTGGTTTTAGTGGTCGCTACGGGTAAGCCATAGATGGCGCACTGTATCGTGAATCGTCCATAATAAATCAAGTTTTGTCGTGTTTATTTCTTGACAGCATATTGAGAAGTTGTTCAAGCACAAGGAACTGGAATCCCAACTGTTTGACGCCAAGATACAGCAGGCAAACATTGCGCTGCTTGAGGAGAAGGAAAGAAACCAAAGAGAGAAAGCTGTGGTAGGTAGAGACAGTCAGTCTGGAAAATAAAATTCCGTATTAACTGAACATTAATAAATCAACCCTCCTAGTCTCAATAACATTGGGCGGTCGGGTTCGCGTAGTGGTGTCTTTCCTCACCTTTCACCTCTAGAACCCTGGTTTGAATCCTGCCAGGGGCACTGTGTAGATTGGGTTTTCAGTTCCTACCTGATTGTGTGGGTTTTCCCTGGAATAAATCTCAGGGGTGTTCCACATCTAAAACTGAAAGTTCCTTCCTTGTCTTCTCCACATGATTTTCTTGGCTAGTACAGTGATTAAGTTCGCCATTTGAGACACCTTGGCTTCACAACCAGAATTAATAAACGAATAACTAAAATAAAAAGAAATATTTTGAAACAGTTCAACTGCCCTGTCTGTGTTTTGTCAGGATGCATTTACCAAATGGTATCATATTGTAGTCTGCCCTGGTGCATCTACATGTATAAGTATTATTCAAAACCATGGGATGATATTGAATGGTCAGATAGTAGGAGGGTTGACTGTGTACTGTGTAGATTCATTCACCACATGATACCATATTGCAGGATGGCAAAGTTTATCCATCATTCAAAACCACAGTGGGCGATATTGAATGGTCGGACAGTAGGAGGGTTGACTGTTTATTGTTTATTCACCACATGATATCATTATTGCAAGCTGGCATAGTTTATCCATCATTCAAAACCACAGTGGATGACATTAAATGGACAGACAGTAGGAGGGTTCACTGTGTACTGTGTAGATGCATTCAGCACATGATATCATATGCAGGCTAGCATAGTGTATCAGCCATAACCACAGTGGGTGATATTGAATAACACAGAGGCCACTAGCCCTGGTATTGGCCTTGGTGCCCCTTCAGAAGTTTCCCATAGGCTTTTAAGATTTTCCCAATAGAAGTGCCCATTTCAAAATGAAAATGGCCTTGCCCTCTCAAAGATGAAATTCCAGGGGTGGATTTCACAAAACTAGTCCTAACTTGGGACTAGTCCTTACATATGACTAGTCCTGTAAGTTAGGACTAGTTACTCGTCCAAAAATCGAGATGAGACTAGTCCTAGCACTCTATGAAATCCACCCCAGACCTGTTAAAATTAAAACCAATCCTTAGTCACGCACATCCTTCAACATATCTATGCCCAGGATGCCAGAAAAAAAGAATCACATTTAAATAGCCCCGTAGTGTATTAATAGCTGAAGTGATGCAAGCCTGTTTACTCATTTCTTTATTTTAGCACTGTATTCAGGTATTGTTCCACGATATTGTGAAGTTACTAAACTCTAAATGTTTACTGATTTATGAGTTTTATTTGTGATAATAGCTGTTGGCTGATGCAACTGATAGTCAGAGAAAATGTGAACTTCTCACCAAGCAAGAATCTCAACTAAAAACACAGGTTAGTTCTTGCTGTTTGAATTCATAACTATAAACTCTGTGATGTTGTGGTTAAGACATCTGCTGTGGATTGTGGGGTCTTGGATTCGAATCCCTCTTAAGGTTCACGTGAGTTTTTTTCCCACACAACTCAGAAAGCACAGAGTGTGCAAGAATGCAGGGTCGTGGGTTCGAATCCCACCTGAGTTGCCTGTGGAAAGCAGTGATTATACAGTGCTTATCACGCATCAGTGTAATAAGGTAAACTGAAACAATGTTGTTCTTTATACCTGATGCAAATATTGCAACTTTTAAAGCATAATTTTTTTTTTTGATGAACTTGAAATTGTCTCAAATCTTTACCCTATGAATGAAATGTTAATTTAATGTTCACCATCATCATCGATCGACAACAACTTGTGTTGCCGCGGGCTTGATGACGGAGGCACCACATGTCTCTTTCCATCATCAATGTCTTGAGTCCATCAGCTGTTAGTGACAGCTCCACTGTCCTCCATCAGGGTCTTGACCATGGTTTTGGAAAGACGCCCGTGGTTCATCTTCCCATGGGTTGGTTCCCAGATGATGACCTGGCCGGCAGGCAACTCTGGGTGCTGCAGACAGTGCCCGTCGAGTTGCAGCCATCTTCCCTGCTATCTTGTCGGTCAACTTCGGGAAGGTTGCCATACAGTTTCTCATAATGGTGATTTGTTCTTTTTAAATCAATTCGGGGGTGAACAAAGAAAAATTGACTGGAGTGGGATTTGAACCTGCGACCACCGGCTTCAGGTTCAAATCCCGATCCAGTCAGTTTTTCTTTGTTCGCCCCAAATTCGATTTAAAGATTTACCCAGTCAGTTTCCTTTGTGGTTTATTGCTTGATTTGTTATTTGTTTATACAGCTTACAGTGTACACGGAGAAGTTTGAAGAATTTCAAAGTACACTGACAAAGAGCAATGAGGTATTCCAAACATTCAAGCAGGAAATGGATAAAGTAAGTGAACTTTTATTTAACAAATAGTTTATTCTTTTCTGTGTGGTTGTTCGGGGAAGGCAGGTTTCACATGCCATAATTTGCCGGCTTTGAGGAGTTTTGAAATGATGCTTATATTCACTCTAAGGGCCATGGTCCAATTTCATAGAGCTGCTTTTAAGCAGAAAATATTGCTTAAAAGAATTCTGCTAAGCAAAAAAGAGCAGGATACCAGTCACAAATTGTACATGTGACATGGTATTTTGGCCGGTAACCTTATTCTGGTAAGCATAAATTTGTTGTGCTTGGCTACTTTTTGTGCTTCAGCAGCTCTATGAAATTGGCCCCTTGTCACGCTGGGCGATTTTCACTGGCAACTTGGAGGCAACCAACTGCACCGCATGCAGAAGAAACACTTTGGTAGCACAGTGGTTATTTTTCTGACAGTGTCTTACAATCCTCAAGAAAATTAGGCGAACATTCAAATGTGAATGCCATTTCTTCTTGGGAGATTGCCTGGAACTGGTTGCCTGTCAATTGCCTCGCTCGACATGGTCCTTACGCTCAGATATGTCTTAGACTTGCACAGTCTATTTTGATGTAAATTGTGATGTATGGTAATTGTCACAGGTCACAAGTTCATCTTGAGGATCTTGAGGAAGAAAACTTGCTTATTGTCTTATCACAATATTTTGTTTTACATTATATGTGTTTTGCGGAACGTTTGCCCAAGACTGCCTTGACAGTAACTGCATTTAGTTAATATATCTATCTCTGATACTTCAGATGACAAAGAAGATAAAGAAGCTTGAGAGCGAGACTAACATGTGGCGCGTACGATGGGAAAACACCAACAAGTCACTCCTTATCATGGCTGAACAGGTAAGGACACCAGCATTCACTCAATATGAAAATAGATTATCAGGCTTGAGAGGGAGACTAGCATATTGCGTGCACAGCGGGAAAACACAAGTCACTTCTTATCATGGCTGAACAAGTAAAGGACGCCAGCAATCTCTCAGTGAATGTAGATTATCAGGCTTGAGAGTGAGGCTAGCATATGGCGTGCACAGTAGAAAAACACAAATCATTTCTTATCATGGCCGAACAGGTGAAAGACACCAACAATCACTGAATATGAATATAGATTATTTTTTTGAAGGGATAGAAACCTGCCCCACTGTGCAGTAACAGGACATGGCGAGATATAAATGCACAGCACAGCTAAGAACAGAGAGGGGTAAATGCATCTGTAGCAAGACAAACATAACTGCCTCTTCCCCTTTTTGAGCAATAGACCTATCCATTAAGCCACACCCACTAAAAACATTGACCATTCACAGCATTGGCTACATCACCACTGTACACGTGGGCAGTACCCTGTGCGTATCTTCAATGCAACACTGCACGACATGAACGCGCGCGCTATATAAGTACGCGCACGCATGTTTACAGTTTCCAATTGGATTTTTATCGTGTCGGACTTTTGTCAGACTGTCGGTGGCGTACCCAAGGCTGTGATTGGTCAACATGAATGGGGGCGGGGCTTAATGGATCAATGGATCGGTCTATTATAGTTAAGTATCTATAAAACAAGCTCTAATGGGATTTTTTTTTTTTTTTTTTTTTTTTTTTTTTTTCAGAAAACACACCATGAGAAAGAGGCTAATGAGAGTCGGAGTAAGGTAGTCCGCTTAGAAAAGCTGTGTCGTGCACTACAGAGTGAACGCAATGCCCTACTAGACAAAGAGAGGACAGGCGCAGGTGAGTCTCTTGGATCAGATGAACTCTGATTGACAGTGGTCTGTATTGGCTGAAGACATGGTAAACAATGGATGTTGACTTCCAGTACGTGCTAATCCTCCAATCAGATTGCTCAACGGGAGTGTGATAAGAAACCATATCATACTCTCAGTAGTCTATATTGCACTCTGCGTATTGTGAGTATCGTGCGTCACGCTCCGTGTACAGACAGTGCAAAATAACGCTCTAAACTTTGTGCATTGCACATGCTGCTCTTCATGAATTAACGCTCAAAATGGTTAAACGTCACACGTCGCACGTGAAAAAGGTATGAAGTTGGCTGGAAGATGAAATTTGTTATTCCGCTCGCGCTTGTGTGATAACTTAAAGTGTTATCGTAGCATTTGATGAACAATGGATTGTGTTATTGTAGCACAAGAACATTGGTATAGCACATGCTATATTATGGTCAGTGTTTTTATTGTGTAGTTTATGATAGAAGTTTGTCAGTTTTATCATTTCACATGATGGACAATGGTCAGTGTTATAGCTCATGGTGAACAATTGTCAGTGTTATATCACATGATGGACAATGTTCAGTGTTATAGCTCATGACGAACAATGGTCAGTGTTGTCATATCACATGGTGAACAATTGTCAGTGTTATATCACATGACGAACAATGGTCAGTGTTATATAACCTGGTGAACAATGGTCAGTGTTTATCATAGCACATGATGAACAATGGTCAGTGTTATAGCCCATGACGAACAATGGTCAGTGTTTTATAACATGATGAACAATGGTCAGTGTTTATTTTAGCACATGATGAACAATGGTCAGTGTTATAGCCCATGACGTACAATCGTCAGTGTTAGATAACATGATGAACAATGGTCAGTTTTTATCATAGCACATGATGAACAATGGTCAGTTTTTATCATAGCACATGATGAACAATGGTCAGTGTTATAGCTGGTGGTGAACAACAGTTGTGTTACCATACCACATATATTTGTAGTAACTGTTGTCTTTTTGTTTTGCTTTTTATGTATTGTAAATCCCATGTAATTCAGCCTGAAACTGCAATATGATTTAAGCAATAAACCAATAATAATAACATAACGACCAATGGTCAGTGTTATATCACATGTTGAATAATAGTCAGTGTCAATAGAATTTTTGAATGTCAGACAGTAGTAGGGTTAAATAGAATTTAAAAAATATTCAATATAATTATTGAATGTCAGACAGTAGGAGGGTTAAAGTTGGTTAAGCTTTTAGCAATTCTTAAGGGGCTTATTGTCCTTAGTCAGCTCCTTGATCTTTAATTTGTTCATTTCAATAATGACTTTTTTTGATGTTATTTTCACAGCAAATGGAACCGAAGCAGCGTCATCTGATGTCCCCGTCACTGAATCCACGGCACAAGATACAAACGTATCATCCAGTCAGCAGGACTCGGCAGTGCTGGATCCTACCGGCAGCTCGGCTCCCCAGTCAAACTCGGAATCTTCCAACGAGACACAGGAGAAGCAGAGTAGCCGGTCAGACAGTGGTCAGCAGAACGACGAGTCGTCCAGTCAACAGAGTGAAAAATGAGTCCCGGGTTTCTTAATCATTCGTAGCTTTAGCAATAATTTAACCAATTCCGACAAGATTGCTTTGTCACGCTTAAACTTGAAGGGCCACGTCACACGAGGCAATTTAATGCAGGTAACCAGATCCAAAAAAGAAAGACTTTGGTTCTCTTCACAACCTCGAGCACACACACTGCCCCACTTCTTGCACAACTAAACACCCTTACTCTCTTTGACATCTTTAAACTCCACACTGGGTTTTTTATGTATAGATACTCCAGACATATTCTTCCTTGTAGTTTTCTTCTTATATTTGTTCAGTTCAGGATCAGCATAGCTATGCAACTAGATCTCGTACTAATCTTTTGATGCCATTCACTTGAACCGGTGGCGTAGCCGGCATCTTTTTTTGGAAGGGAGGCAAAGGGGAGGTACAGATATATTTGTAGAGGGGGCAATTTCAGTTAAAGTTGCCCAATCATAGCAAAATTCACAGTGTTCAGAGGCTGACATGGGGGTGGGGGGAAGCAGGGGGCAAGATGTTTGGGGGTTGGGGGGAAGCGGCCCCCCCCCCTTGCCTGCCTCCCCCAGCTATGCCACTGACTCGCACTTCCTATATTCAATGAACACTTTTTATTTCTATGGTCCTCTTCTGCCTCGGCCGTTGGTAGTCCGTTTCAAATCCTCCTACAAAACAGTCCTTAACCAATATGTGCCATAGCTTTCTCTCCTTACGACGCTTCACACTGTCTAACATTGTAACTGCTACGACATCTTTATCGTCTTGTTGTTTAATAAACCCTTGTTTACTAGTTTTCCTTTGTATATGTAATCCCACTCGTCTGTCTAGTCCAATGTTTGTCTTGTCTTTTGTTTCTTTGGCCTTCTGTCTTGCATTAGCGTAGTGAGGATTTTTTCACTAGGGGGGCACAAGGGGGAATTGCTTTTCAGTTTGGGGGGGGGGGGGGCAGGTGCTATGTTTGTTAATGAATTACCTGTATCTTCATTTTTTTATAGGGGGCACCTGGGGGGGCACTGGAAATTTGTGGGGGAGCACGTGCCCCCCTCGGCTACGCCGCTGCTTTCTTGTCCTGGGGCTGATTTCTACAAGTTTCGACTTACTTAATCAGCCTCCATACCCCTCTTATTATTCTATTTCGTTGTTTTCATTGACTATGATTAATTGGTTTTTGTGCTTTCTGTTTGATCCGTTATATCATTTTCCTTTGTACGAGAGTATGGAAATAAATGTTCTGAATAGAATGATTTGAAAATGTTCTGATCATTTTCATGGGTATAGTAAAGACACTGATAGAAAAATGTCACTTGTGTATGCCTGATTGCTTCGTTCTTGAAAGGGGAAGGGCACCAAGGCATTTTTCTTCTTGATAAAGGGCACCTCTGTGAGGAAATTATAAATTTCTATTGGAACATTTCAAGGGCACCAAGGCTATGACCAGGGGCAATGGAGGCTGTTGCCTCCGTGAAGTATCAGACTCTGCTTGCTTGTATTAGCGAACATTTTTTTTTTTTTTTTATGCTGTGCAGTTAGTTGCTTCCAAAATGACAGTAAAAATTGCTTCGTGTGACAGGGCGCCAAGAGGTAGCATTTGTTAGGGGTGGAGTAAAAAGGAAATTAATTTAGTCAGGAGAAATTCATGGTCGAACTTTTTCAAAGAACT
The DNA here is from genome assembly GCA_911728455.2 of Marthasterias glacialis. Taxonomy (NCBI): domain Eukaryota; kingdom Metazoa; phylum Echinodermata; class Asteroidea; order Forcipulatida; family Asteriidae; genus Marthasterias; species Marthasterias glacialis. Next base: position 25,145,991 of record OU452224.1, read on the forward strand.
CGTTGCCAAAACACATGCCATGTTATAATGTCTCTCACATTAGCCTGTTGGTAAGTAGTCTGTAACTCCAGCATAAACCCTGTCCTTTTTACACAGTTCCGCTTCAACAGTTTTTACAAGCCCAAAGGAAACGACATTTTTCTTTTAATTTGTATGCAAGAACGTTATGATGTTATTTTCACTCACTTGCCTCATGGTCGGCACTTCAACGCACACCCCAGCGACCATCCTACTCCTCGATCACTGCCTTGACAAAGTAAGGGGTGGCATGTTCAGAAAGCCCCGTCCTTTTTCAGATGTAGCTGATTTGGCAAGTGAGTCGTGTTTTTTATTAAACTTTCTGTCTTACTTAAAAGGTCAACTTCTGTACAAGAACTGACTTTGAATGGTGAGATATGGGAATTCAGTTTTGGAGTCTGATGTAGTAAACAGCCACTGTGCGTAATGTGGCATATTGACTACGTGATGGGATTTGTTGGCTGGAGCATTAATGTGCCATGTGTGGTGAATTTGTGTTTGTGTACAAACCTTTGTTAAAAGTTTGTAGAGCTGTTTTTTCAGCCTTTTGCATATCAGCTTCTTGCTTTTTTTTTATTTTTTTGTGTCACAGAATCACTGTACCGAGAAATCAAACAAGCCATGCATGTGCACAATAATTTGTCTTGTGTTTGTATAATGCCAAGCGGCCTCAATGCACATGCGTCAATTTTAAAACACATGCAAGATATGCAGGATCCTCACTGGTATAGACCTTTCTTTTGCAACGTCACAGCCCGACTTTTCGCCCCAGTTTTTTGCCTGGGTCACATAATAGTTTATGCAAATTTATCTCTTCATATTGTACTCTGTATGACCATGGGACGTTGACACTCTTGAGTGGCTCCTAAGAAGAAACACATTTCATTAAATATATTTAGAGAGAGTTTGGCACAGTCTGCCTGTTGGCGCTCAGTGGGATTTCTCATTTTCAGCCAGAGTTCCCCACCTTTGCCTATGGATTGCATTGTGTTACTTGCTTTTTTAGCAACTGTTGCTGGCACAAGCAAAGGCTGCTGGCACATCACAACTCTTGTTTTATGGTTTAGCAACTTATGAATAATGCGAGCTGGCCCTCTATAAGTAGCAGTGTCCTGTGACAGGCTTTGTGTGAAATTGAAATTATAGGCCCACAGGAATCTCAAAAACATTGGTCAGGCTCATCTCGGAGGTGGATCCAGCAAGATTGACTTTGGTCTCTGATCTCTAGTGCATTCAGAGCTTTTCTGGAATATTTTGTGAACAAAAAGTAGTTGAACTGTTTCTCTGTTTTTCTCCTCACTTCTGTTCACTTTTATTTGAAAACACAACACAAAAATTAAAACATGGCATTCGGCAAAAGTACTGGGAGTGTGCATCGGAAAGCCCACCAAGGCATGGCGTTCCAGGCCGAGTCAAGGGCCCCGGAAGTTTTTTGGTGATGAAGGGATGCTCTTTGGTTGATTCTGAGCCTTTCTGGGTTGTCATTTGAGCAGGAGTAGTTTAAAGGCAAAGTATACCTCTGGTTTTTGGAACCGTACATTTGCCTTAATGCTATATAATTGTAGATATATACCATAAAACTAACCCGTGTAAATTTCATTTCAAAAGGTGGCAGCGTTTTTGAGATATCACCAAAAATCTGGAGCGGTTGTGTTCACGCAGAAGAAGTATCCGTCATTGGAATACACATTCTGAGAAGCGTTACGGCCATAACGCTTCTCAGATTCAAATTTTTGGGTGATAAAAAGTGATATATTTCTCCATAACTGCAGTACTTCGAAGTGAAACGTTTCTCAAAATGCATTATACTATCCAAAGCTGCTGAACTTCTTACCAAGTAAGTTTTTATTGCCAAAAATGTTCAGAGTCATTACCAAACGTAAATGCAATGCCTTTAAATGGTTAGTATTACTTGTTCTTAACTTTTGCTCTCTTTTCTTTTGACAAGAAATTGGGGAGGCAACTGGTTCCCTGTAAGGTTTGCTCAGCAGGAAGAGTTGTGAAGCACTTTACTTCTGTCAGGTCTGTTGAACTTTACCTGGAGCAAGTTCAATCAAGAACCAATGGCTAATTAGTGGTTGGTTGGTGCCGTACGGAGTGCATGTGCATTGAAGTTGAAGTGCGAACAACTCATGTCACGTCAACACGACCATGAGAAAGTGGCGAAATCAGCGTTATAACTTCTCTGATAACTGGTCCTCTCTGCACTGTGCTTATGCAACGGGTATTGGTAACCAGTGATGCGACCAACCTCTATAGGCTGGTTGGGAATAGTCGACTAGGCTAATCCAACCATCGATGACTAGCATGAGTTCGGTCAGAGTCGAACTATGGTTAACTATGGTCCTAGATCTAACTTGCTCCTGGTATGTCAATGAACATATATGTCTGCTGCCACCTAGTGTTTAAACTCCCTCATTAGAATGAAATGTAAATTCATAATTTTAGGTCAAGGTTAGTTTGGTTAAGTTTAGATATTGACAAGCAATATCAAGAACCACAAGATGACAAAGTTTCTACCAGCATCTCTGGGAATTGTGTACAGTAAGATATTTAGAAGCCAACATAAAAAAAACAAGAAATTTGGAAGAAAGGGACAGTTTTGTATTATAATAAAAAAGGTGTTATGTGTACACATGACATGCCCTCAGCATTGTGCTGACAATTAATTTGTGTTGTCCGATCACATTTTTTATTATTTCTGTCACGGCCCAATTTCATGGCTCTGCTTACCATGGATTTTTGTGCTTACTGCACATAGAATCACACGCTTTACAGTGGCTGCAAGCGCAGAAATCTGTTGTGAGCAGCGCCATGATATAGACCGTTTCGGCCTGTCAATCAAACTGCGCATTGACCAATTGGATCACGCCTTTTGGTCATGTGACCTCGGTCAAACTCAGTCACACGTGCAGCGTGAACGTACACAAATGAAGGTGTGTGGGCGGGGCTTGTTGCTAAAGCCGGAACGGTCTATTGGGGGGACCTGGTCATCAGACTGTGAATTCAAGTATAATATATGGTCACGCTCAGCAGCATAGCCAAGGGGGGGCCTGTGGGGCAACGTGCCCCCAACAAATTTCCAGTTGCCCCCCCCATCCCCCAGTGAAAAAATCCTGGCTACGCAGCTGGTCGTGCTTCTTGGCTACCTTGCCAAGATAGAAGAGTACATAATCTTTTATTTGGAAGAGTAAATTAATTTCCAGCCTCTAGTTTTCTATCAACAAACCATAAATTCATTATCATTTCCGGTGGTCATCTTTTTACAAGGAATTTTGTGCCGTTCATATCTGAGCTCGTTATATTTCAATGGCCGACTCGCTGGTATAAGGAGAAAGTGGTAATGCCCCTCACACTTCCATCCCAGCAGAGTTGGACCCTACTAGAGTCAAAACGTCAAAGCCATGTCCAAGCCTTGATCTTAACCGATGCCACCGAGGCCATTGGCCTCATCCCCTGTTGAGTTGGCCAGCATGCCCTTTTACAATTTCTCTGATTTGGCCAGCAAAGGCCTGCCCCCGTTCTTCTTAAGATCGATCCACTTTTTGCATCACACAGATCACCAGTAGATCACAAAATCGCACATTATCATACAAAGTCATTCATACAAGGCGATCGTTGATTTTATTTTGTGGGTTTAATGGGTGTATTGATCATAAATTAGTTTCTGATAAAGTTGTTTTCAATTTGTACAAACATACATACAGTTTAAAATTTTCCTTCAGTTTTCCTTTTCCGATTGTGAAAAGGAAATGTAAAAAGCTTGTCCAAATTACATCATGCAAATTATCGTTTACATTCACAGGGTGAACATGGTGAACACATACAAATGGCTGTATTTTAAATGTGCTAAAATCAAACAATGCTGTTAAACAGTATCTGTGGTACACCCATGGTATATCTATGTAGGACGGCTGGGAAATAAATCCCACTTTCAGTAGGTGAAGGGGTGGGGCTTGGTGAATTTTTTATTTTTATTTTTTTTTGGGGGGGGGCTCATTAAAAATACAAAATGAAACACTAATACTGCACGTGACTGAACAGCAGGTTTTGAGGGTGTGCCAATCCCCTATTTCAATGCCCTCCAAACACTTGTTTTGGTGAAATTTTTCCCTTACATGTACCTAAATTCAAATAAATTTGTTTGGTTAAAAACAACAGGCCCCTGGGGCACTCATGCCCCCTTCCCGCCCCCCCACAGCCCCTCTAAACCTCACTCATGGGCGTGCCACTGACAGAACATTATAGCTAAATGACAATTTTTCCACTCTCTTACACCAATAAAACAATACAAATTTATCACAAAATCTTTTGGTTTCATTCACAGAATGAGAATATATATCAACTATATTAATATCTTACATCTTATAGGGACACCTTGCCTTCGGCATGGGCGCTTTTGGGCTATAAAAAGTTAAAAAGCGTCGGTTATGAAATAAATATGGTTGGATAGATATTTTTAAAAAGCAGAATATCATGATTCACATAAATATCCCTTGAAATTGTGTGGTTTGTGTTTAATTTCCATGACGGAACACGGTCTGCCATTTTGTAGAACCAATTTTGTTTTCTCCACAAAATTGCCGACCGTATATTTCTATGAAGAGTGTGGTTCCACTGGTTGCTTTTTCAAGAGGCAAATTTATATTTTTGTGAATCACTGCTCACTAATTACGACACACTGTGTAAGTGTTTTATTGCATGAACAAGTCTTAAAAAGGATAAGGAGCAATTCCAAGCAGCAACAATTTTAACAGATTTTAAAGCAACGTGTCCCTTTAACATCAAACGTTTATGCACAGGGTACCTTTTAACACCAGATTTAAAGGAAAACAAATGAGAGATATACACTTTTAGGTATATTACATCAATTTGCTCTTGGAAGAAGAAACTCAATTCCGTCCTCTATTTGTTTTATTTTATTATTTTGTTAAATAGATACTTATACACCATCAAACCATCCCATGAAAATTAAATTAAATTCAATTAAAATGGTCATATTCTTTGTGCTTTACCCATACGCACTGTATACTCAGTACTCCCCTACCACCCCCACCCCCCAGACCTCTATTTCCTAGAACTGCTTCAGCAGGAAAAACAAATTAGTGAAGAAATTTCTGCCGAGGCAAAAATGAGCTGAGAGTCCACAAACATGTAACACCTATAAATTCTTTTTTGGTTGGTAACGTCTTCAGTGCTTAGCTGGTAAGCATCATGAAATTCTGCCCTCTCAAGCCTCCAGCCAGCATGGACTATTAAAGTCACGCTTAAACACATGGCCTCTGTTGCCCTGGTCTTGGCCCTTTGGTGCCCCTTCAGAAGTTTCCAATAGGCTTTTAAGATTTTCCAATGGAAGTGCCCTTTTTGCAAAATGAAAATGGCCTTGCCCTCTCAAAGACAAAATTCCAGGCCTATAATAAAGGGCAGATTTTTGAAAAAAATGTCAATTTCCACTGGAACACATCAAAGGGCGCCCAAAATGTAGAATGCGCACAATAATTTTGGAGCCTAAAAGCCTGGTACAGACTTTGTTTTTTGCAACGTCACAGCCATGAGTTTTGCAAACCATGGTTGGTAAAATGGACCGATCCATTAAGCCCCGTCGAGGGTTCTCCCCATGCACAAGCTAGCATATCGGGCCGATACACGCGAATTATGGGCTGATATGCAGAAATTATGGGCCGATACACAAACAAACAAAAAAAAATTAAATTTCTCAAATTCACAAAAAAATCCTAACATAAAACCATTTAAAATGCTCCAGATTGCACAGCAGAGCTTTTAAAACCAAACATAAACATTAAATAAAAACATTCCAAGGATCGGCCTATCTCTTTACACGTATTTTTTCACCAGCTGTATGACGTCATCCCCGATAGGGGGTCACGTAACCGCATGTAAACATTGTCGCGCAATCGGTCTATTACAGCCTTGACAATGCTTCTGAAAGTCTGACAAAAGTCCGACACATTAAAATCCCATTAGAAAAGGAAAAAAAATCCACTATTGTTCTGACACACAACTGTGCTAACTTTGGTTGTGTTTAAATTTTTTCGTATTTCTGGTGGTGCAAATCCCACAGCAGAATCCCTGTACAGTCTTGTAAAAGTGGTTTAACAGTGTTCCTGTCTGCATTGTTCTTTGGACCCAAGGCACTGCTCAAAAGGCCACGAAACTAAATCCATACCGTTCACAAAAACCATGTACGTGTGTGTATCCGATACGTGTGTGGCCGAAACCGAACCACTGCTGTTGCTGTGCTGTTGCTAGGCAGTTGCTAAAGTAGGCGGGGCTTAATGGATCGGCATATTACGGCCAGCCTTTGCTGCAAAAATACAACACTTTATTATTTGACCAATAATGCTATCAAATTAATACCCATATTAATGATAAATAAAATTTACTGTCCAAAACAAAAAAGTAAACTTATATATACTTTGTAAAAACAGTTTAAATTTTTTACTAAAAAGGGCAAATTTGTGCTAAGCCGGATTGTACATTTTATGCTACTGTTTCCTCTTGTTTCTGCAACTGAAAAGTTGCATGCCAGTCCAGACCAACCATGACAAAATGGCGGCAATGTTTGTGAACAAAAAAGGAAGATTTATTGCTGGCAAAATGTCAATCAAAAACTGAACTCGAATAAAATGATAATATCCAATTTCGTACCTGCCAGGGCTTGCGCTAACTTTTTGTTTTGACTAGACCACCGGGCTAGTCTGATATAGTTTTGACTAGCCCTCACAAATTTTTACTAGCCTGACCATTTACACCACATAGAAAACTGACAGGGTACATTTAGAAAGAGGAGTCATCTGACTCAGTTTTTACTAGCTACATGTAGGCCGGGCTACCCAAAAGTAATTTGACTAGCCCACGGCACTCTTGAATAGTGTTTGTACGCCGGGCTAGTGTCTAAATCGAGCCCTGCTGCCATGGAGTGCATAAATCTTCTGCAAACGACGTCAACCCACGAGGGCTCTCTTCTGATGGCCAATCCATGTACATTCCTGTACTGTGCATTTCCATTGTTCCATCATCATCATTTTAAAATCTGGGTTGGCAGTGGGGTGACGCCAATGCATTACCGTCTCTCGTGTCAAATCTACTTTGGTGATTTAGTGGATGAAAAAAAGTTTTACCATATCTTGGGACGGATCACCATTATTTCACTAGGTTTTCAACGTCATCACATAAAAGTTACTGCCCCTAAAACCTTTGCTTATTTCTTCAGCGGTATACCAAATACCTTCCTGATACAGGAAGCTCACAATTTAACGTCCCATAATACGGCTGCGGTATTATTATAATTACTGTCCATGTGTAGTTTGTGGGTGAGTGTATGGCTGCTTTCAAAACCACAATCTTACCCAAAGTCGGAACCTCAGCCAAAGCCGTGATTTCGAAAAGGCCCCATGTAAAGTTTGAGGAAGCTCCCAACCAAAAGTGTACGTTTTTAAAAATTAATGACAGAGCCCAAGTCGGAGCCTCAGCCAAAGCCGTGATTTCGAAAAGGCCCTATGTAAAGTTTGAGGAAGCTCCCAAGTGTACGTTTTCAAAATTACTGACAGAGCCCAAGTCGGAGCCTGAGCCAAAGCCATGATTTCGAAAAGGCTCTTTTAGCTGTGATTCTTGGACACTGGAATTTTGTCAAGTTTCCTCTATAAATTGTACACAGCAGTTACACAAAAATACAATTCGATATTAACAGACAGATCCATTAAGCCCCACCCCCTAATATGCTGACCCCCTTATCACAGCCTTGGCTATGCCACCGGAAGTCCAACAAAAGTCCGACACAATAAAATCCAATTGGAAACTGTACACGCGTACTTGTAGCAAGCGCGTTCATGTCGTGCAGTGTGGCATTGAAGAGATGAACATTGCACTGGCAACGTGTTCAATGGTGATGTAGCCAATGCTGTGATTGGCCAATATCTTAGAGGGCGGGGCTTAGAGATCCATAAGTTTGTGTAAATGTGATTGCATAAGTGCTACTGAGAGGAGCACCATGAAATCGGAACCTTTTCTCTCTCTCTCTCTCCCTCTCCCTCTCTCAGAGTTAGGATTCAGAAGTCTGGGAAACTGCTAAGGCTAAAGAGGGACATTCCGTCTTGAAAGTCGCTCTTGGATGACCCCGCCTTTTTGCATCGACACGGACATGTGCAGTTGCAGAGCGGGCACGGGGGATTGCGAGATTCCTTATTATCTATGGTGATGCCATAGTTGGAATTGACTCGTGTTTCAGACTCGGCTGGTAGTTTGGCATTCTTATCGTTCAACCACCGTTCAATCATATCCTCCTTCTGCTGGCGATTCTTCCACGAATCCTCACACGAACACGGCTGAGTGGAAGAACTCGGCTCAGGTAGGGCAGGGGTCTTACCGACTCCTGAACCGTTGTTTTGATTGGAAGTACAAGGAGCTGACGTATCAGTCAGCAGAGGGGGTGTCATGAGCTTCCCTTGAGTAGTTGAAATGGGCAAGGAGAGCACTTGAGAAGTAGCTTGAGGAATAATGGTTCTGCTGGTATCCATGTGATGGTCACCAGCTGTAGCGGTGTGATCTTTAACCGAGGGTAATTTAGACGCAGCGGGAATACAGCTAGTGCATTGCGATGTAGATGAAGAGGTCTGGATGATGCCCACCTTACCATCGTCCGTGATAAGTTGGATCTGTGTCTGTGAATGTGCGCTGGTGTTGGAATGCATGACAGCGTGGTCAGGGGAGGAGATGGTGAGCATGACCGGCGCAGGGCAGAGGTTAGTCGTGGCCGCTTTGCACGGTTGGGATATGGTTAAACCTACAGGGCCAACAGGGATGCAAGAAGTGGCGGCATTCCGCTCCAATCCGTGCGAAGTCTGGACGACTTTTTTACAGTCGCCGGAAGAGCTGCCCTGCTGACTGTAATGCACGCACGTATCGGACGTCTGCTGGTGAGAAACGGCGCAGACGTGGCTCTGGCCCGTGACGATCTTGTTGGCGCTCTCCGTGTCGCTGTTGTTTGGCTTGCCGATCACCGATACGTTACACGTGTGCCTGGGAAGCGGTTGTGGAGCTATGAAAACTTGCGTTGGAGTTTGACAGTCGGGATTGATGGTTATGATGAGATTTTGGCCGACTGTGCCAGACGGGATGCTGTGAATGATGACAGACTGACCTGTGTGCTGCGCTGGGGGCTCCATTGCTCCTGCAACAGTAATTATAATAACGACTTAAATTATGCGACGCATCATGATTGAGCAATCTAGCGCACCAGACTCAAGTTCCTGCTCCTTTACCCCAATTTCTTAACCCCCTTGTCTTTTAAGAACACTATATGACACCTCAATGGGGTTTTTAAGCTTGGCATATCATTGCTACTCCTTCCACAGAGAGTGGCATACAAACGGACAAACTGATATTATAAGCGCTTAAAAATTGTTGAGTGCTTACCGGTTGTATAAAATTTCTATGCGTGTTCCTGTATGATGCTCTAAAACTATACTTTCAAAGTGTTTTTAGTGGTCAAGCTATGGCCTATTCTCCTCACTTGAATCTCCTTCGCTACATGTATGATTTCAATATTATAAGCGTTTAAAATATTTTGAATGCGTTCCGATTGTATAAAATTGTCTATGTATGTTCCTTTAAAAGCCTCTCTATGATGCTCTAAAACTGTAATTTCAAAGTGTTTTTAGTGGTCAAACTATGTCCTATTCTCCTCACTTGAATCTCCTTGGCTCCATGTATGATTTCAATATTATAAGCGTTTAAAATATTTTTTGAGTGCATTCCGATTGCATAAAATTGTCTATGCGTGTTCCTTTAAAAGCTTATCTATGATGCTCTAAAACTGTAATTTCAAAAACGTTTTTAGTGGTCGAACTCTGGTCTTTTCTCATCACTTGAATTTTCCATAGCTACATGTATGATTTCGTTCTTCCTTACATAAGCAAAGTCATCCAAGTGTGAATTTGAACCCCGGTTGTGACATCCGTGTCCTTTGCGCAAGACACTTGAATTTGAACCCCGGTTGTGACATCCATGTCCTTTGCGCAAGACACTTGAATTTCTCCTCATCACCCAGGGGGTAAATGGGTACCTGTGAGGGCAGGGATGGCTCTTGTGCTTGTTTAAACTTGGTCGCACTACAAACTTGGCAGCACAGTAAAATCCCCAGGGAGAAGAACAGATAGTATCAAATGGTTGGTAACCTAAGCGTGAACAAGTGTGATTTCAGTTTCTACCGAAAGAGAGTGATGTTCTGATCTTTCTTTTTTTCCATAACACTGGGGAAGCACGAGTGAACAACGCTTAATATAGTCTTTAGTAACGGTGATGGACAAAACCACTTTTCTTTTATGTTTCTTATGCAAACTGTTCCACCATCCTAAGCATTTTTCTTTTGGTGGTGGGGGGAGGAGGGGGGGGGGGGGGGGGGGGAGTAAATTGATACAAACCTAGTTGGTGTTGCGTATTTGATGATCCAGCTGATGGCAAGTTATGTACGCCGACCATTTCAACATCAGCGTTGACATTTTGACTTGCGGGTTTTGCACCAGCAATAACGTCCGGCATCTACATTCATTCAAAATAAAAATTATACATGTTACATGCATTTACAGCAACAGAAATATTATCCTGTCTCCTGCCAAACTATTTAACTCCCTGGCAGGCCTAGAAATTGGCTCCTGAAGGGGCACAGCAAGTTTCCTCTGTTAAAACCCTCGCATCAGCGGAGAGGTAAAATATAATCCAATTTTTACCAAATATGGTCATAATTTTTTTTTCAATGGGCCAATAAGGCCAAGATTCCATGTAGTCCTCACCCCTGGTATACCCCACAAGCCTGTAGACTCCCATTAGCCAGACCCTAACCATTGCAGAGTAAGGAGTGTTGAAAGACAGCAGCCACCTGTCACAGTGTAGTAACTGATTGACCTTGTGGCTAAGGATCCTTGGCACAGGGCGGTATGCAATTTGTGAAAACAGCTTGTGCGGCACGTGGATCTTAAATAACACAAGTCTAAGTCTTGACTGGCACTCCAATTCACCCCCACAGTGATTTATAATGGCTTTGGGCTTGCAGGGTGGGTTATTGACCTTAAAGACAGGGTGGACGAAATTTTAACCTCCTGGATCCAGCGAAGTTGTTGATTAATGAAGATGCGCTGAGGGTTAAGACTAGAGGCCTTTTTAAAAGGAAAATGTAAACATCTATTGGGACTTTGCAAAGGGCATCACAGCAAAAGCACGGGGTGCCTCAGCAATTCCTGTGGGTGCCGTTGGTTAATTCGAGGCCTACTAAAGCTGGTTATATATATAAGCGCTAGGAGGCTAATAGAACACAATACTATCTCAGCCCTCGCAGGTTCTCATAACTGTGTTGCGTTCACCACATTATATCATACTGCAGGCTGACATGGTGCATCTACCATTCAAAACCATGTGGATTATATTGCATGGTCTGACAGTAGGAGGGTTAATAAAGTATTTAGAGATGTTAGTATTAACTATCTACATGTACCACCGAGTGGCTGATTCCCCCACAACTGTGCACTGTCACTCTTACCTTTGTCGGTATTGCTGTTTTACTTTTTGATCCACATGTACAACCAGTAGTAGATGAGTTCACCGTACCAGTATTGCTTGAATCAGCAGTGATGGTTTCCATAGTGGAAGTAGTTGCCTGTTGATAAACAAACAAATAAAACACAAATACATGTAAATAAACACAATGGGAGACTCCGGGGCTGCAAGTGGCAGGACATTTAAAAGGATACTCGCGTTAAAACAATCACAGGGGATGGATTTCACAAAACTAGTCCTAACTTAGGACTAGTCCTATAATTTAGGACTAGTTACTCGTCTAACTCGAGATAAGACTAGTCCTAACGCTTTGTGAAATCCACTGCAGGGGTGGATTTCATAAACTGGTCATAACTTAGGGCTAGTCCTAACTTATGACTAGTCCTATAATGTAGGACTAGTTACTCGTCCTAACTTAAAATAAGACTAGTCCTAGCGCTTTGTGAAATCCACACCAGTGGTTGATTTTACAAAGTGCTAGGACTGGTCTTATCTCGAATTAGGATGAGTAACTAGTCCTAAATTATAGGACTAGTCATAAGTTAGGACTAGTCCTAAGTTAGGACTAGTTTTGTGAAATCCACCCCTGGTCTCAGAAATCTGTTTCCCTTGAGGATTTTTGTGACTTGATGTGGTGAAATTTGTTACTAACAATAACAAACGGACACTCAAACCAACCGGCCTGACACATCACAAATTTGAGATCAAACCCACAAAAATTATATAATCAAACCATTTCAAGTGCTCCAGATCGCACAGTAGCGCTTTTCAAACCAAACATAAACAAGTAAAAAACATTCCGAGGACCTCGTTTCAAGTCAGCGTGCTTCGGACAAACTTGCAAAACTCATGGGTGGAACCCTGGTCTGGATTTCACAAAGCGCTAGGGCTAGTGTTATCTCCAGTTAGGAGGAGTAACTAGTCCTAACTTACAGGACTAGTCATGAATTAGGACTAGTCTTAAGTTAGGATTACTTTTGTAAAACCACCTCTGGTGACATATTATGAGGACCTCGTTTCAAGTCACCGTGCTTTGGACAAACTTGCAAAACTCCTAGGTGGAACCCTGGTCTGGATTTCACAAAGCGCCAGGACTAGTCTTATCTCCAGTTAGGAGGAGTAACTAGTCCTAACTTACAGGACTAGTCATAAGTTAGGACTAGTCTTAAGTTAAGACTACTTTTGTGAAATCCACCTCTGGTGACATATCGTCAGCTCAGGACTTAAGGTCGTAAGTGCAGATTGTATGGATTTCATCAAATCGGATTCCATCAAATCGGTTTTGCATATTTTGGAGCTTCCGGTAAATGGGGATATTTGATCAAGAGTGGTCTCCAAAGTAATTGTTCGGCAAAAAGAAACAATCATTTTCTAAGTGAAACATTTATTTTGGATTTTTTTTTTTATTTTTTATTTGATAGATTCATGTTTCCTTTAAAAAACCTTTTGATCATTATGGATATGAAATTGCAATTAATGACCTTATAGCACTGAGCCGACGATATTATGAAATTTGACCTCAAATGGATTGATCTACAGCCTTGGCAAGAGTCTGTAAGATGTACTACATGTACCTCCTGACTGGAGCCTTCTTGGGATGCTGCTGTCGATGATGCCGAGGATGAAGGCGCCTGTTTGTCGTGTCCTTTCTTATGACTTTTAAGGCTATACTGCGTATTGAACGTACGTTTACATCCATCTTCTTGACATGTGTACGGCTTTTCACCTGTAAATAAAATTTTTAAAATCCATTAAATCATCAACTACAAGGTTTATAATGCTCAGTTCTTATTAGACTGGTTCCCGGTCCCTACATCGTTTTCGTTCTGACTGTATATAGGGACCGGTAGCAATGGCCGTTGCCACAATGACCTTTGCTGCCCCTGGTTTTGACATATGTTGCCCCTGGTTTTGGGTCTTTGTGCCCCTTCACAGGCCTGTATGCTTCGTTGATGAAAGGGCACCAAGGCATTTTCTACATGGTAAAAGGCAACTACCTCTATGAGGAAATTGTAAATTTCTATTGGAACATTTCAAGGGCACCAAGGCAATGACCAGGGGCATCGGAGGCAATAGACCTTTATCATGCTGCAACCATCTTGGTCATGTTCCCTGTATCCAATAACAGTAATATATGCTAATATTCATTGTACAAAAAGGAACCAGACTATTTGCCCAACCATCTTGGTCATGTTCCCTGTATCCAATAACAGTAATATATGCTAATATTCATTGTACAAAAAGGAACCAGACTATTTGCCCTTCCAGCCTCGGTTTGGTTACATTGGTTTGAATGGGAGAAAATCAAGATGGCCGCACCATGATAAAGGTCTATTGCCTCTGTTGCCTTCGTGAAGTCTCAGGCCTGTCCCGTAGATTTCAGTTTTTCCAATGGATGTGCCCTTTGCAAAATTTAAATGACCTTGCCACTTCCAAAGTCCAGGCCTAATGTCCAACAGTAAAGATGGCCATCAGAGATGGTAATGACCAACCAGAGAAGGCTATTCTACAGTTATCCCAAAGCACAATAGCAGATGCAGTACGAGAGGACAATAGACCGTTCCAGCCTGTCAACCAGACTGTACCCATTGACCAATTGGATCACACCTTTTGGTCACATGACCTCGGTCAAACTAGGTTGCTGCCAAAGCCAGAATGGTCTATAAAGGTCCTCCGTTATGTGAGGATTTGCGAATTCTTTTACCTGTGTGTGTTCTGACATGTGTTTTAAGGTGATGGCTCGCAGCAAAGCCTTTTCCGCAAAAATAACACCTGGAAGAATATAAATAAAAAGAGTTAAAGACAAAGTAAAGACTTTGTAAATAGCAACAAAAAGACAAGTTTTAATCACGGAAAATAGTACAAAAATAATGAATGTTTATGAGTGCAATGGTGAGAATATTGGCATGAGTTGAAAGATGGAATGTTCCATTCAACGAGGCGAAGCTGAGGTGAATGGAACATTCCATCTTTCAACGAATGAAAATATTCTCTCCAAACCCACACTCTGAGCACTCTGCGAACACAGCATCAGTTTAGTCAAAGATTATAGAATGCCTTAGGTACAAGATGGGGAACTCGGGCTGGAATATAAAATCCCAATGGATGCCATTTCAGCAAGTAACTACATGTATTTTGATACAACAATAGATCAGTTCAGATCAGCATGACCATTGCATTGCTATCAATGGGAAACAAAACATTCACTTGCCGAAATGGTGCCCATGCGCATTTCACGTTCCAACAATAGATAAAGCTCCAGTTCCACATCCTGTGCCCTCAGCGCTCTATACTCTTTGGTTTAGTGCACTTGGCTGGGCCACTCCACTTATTATGTTTTTCATTCCATACTTGGAGTGTCATGGCCGAGTGGTCTAGATCACCGGACTCAAGTTCTGGTGTTGTCAGCAGCAGAGTATGGGTTCGAATCCCCGTCGTGGCACCCGTGTCCTTGAGCAAGATACTTTACCATAACTGCTTTGTCCTTCGGCTGGGACATTAAGCCGTAGGTCCCGTGTACTAGGATAGGTAGTGCTTGTAAAAGAACCCAGAACACTTATCGTGGAAGAGTTGGGGAATTACCCCAGTGGGTGTTTCTGGTTCACATAGCAAGCACCCTTGTCTACAGGTTTCCTCAGGCTTGAGAGCTACAGTGATTAAGTTCACTTATGAGGCATCCTTGGTTTCATTCAGAAATATATAATAATAATAATACTACTTACTTGAATGGTTTTTCCCCAGTGTGGGTTCTGATATGTTTTCGGAGATCACTGAGAGTAGTGAAGAACTTGGTGCATCCTTCAGAGTCACAGTTAAACGTTGAACCAGTGTGTAATCTCTGATGAGCTTTCAATCTGTAAAGATTTGACAATCAGTGATTGAATAATGTGTACAGCTCAAATCATGGATATGTTGGGCGTGATTGGCCGATCTGCACAATCGGTCTATCGTTGCACGATTGGTCAATCCTGCTGCCACCATTCCATCACCTTTTCTTTACAATAGACCGATCCATTATGCCCCGCCCACTGTGCACATGCACCATATATGCACTAACATGTTTTTCAGACTTTTGTTATACAAATCTTTGCCTCTCTTTTATATTATCTTGCATAAATTTTTGTCTTCGTCTTTTCCATGTACTTTTGATGCTTTTAAAAAAAATTGTAAATTTAAAATGCAATTCGGTCCTGGACCGCAATGTTTTAAATGTTTTTTAATAAACCATAAACCATAAACCATAAACAAACTTTTGGCTGTGCAATCACGTCTGTGATTTGTCAATGCAGCAAGGGCGGGGCTTGATGGATCGGTCGATTCACAACTCTGGAGGATTTTTTTTGCAACAGGTAAGTAAAGTCGTGGATATCCTTTAGAATTGACCGATCGTGCCCATACATGCCATGAAGCCATATGGATACCCAGTGTTACCATGAAGCCCTGAAAGTATTCTCTGTTCCTGGAAGGCCATGGCATTTTTTCTCTCTAAATACAGGGCACCTGTACCTCTATGGAGACTATTTTTAATCTCTACTGAAACATTCACAGGGCACCAAGACCAGAGGGTCAAGCATGAAGGCCATTGCCTAGTACATGTACAGTACATGTACGTGTACTGCTAGACTTGCCATGGTGTTTAATAAACATGTGAATTATCTGCAAATCTTATACAAATCAGATTACATTGTACATGTATGTTGTTCTGCAGTTCTGTATTGTTCTGTAGTTCCATGTAGGCCTACATGAATAGGTTTATACCGTCACTGTAGTTTTACATTGTCCTGTAGTTTTATATTGTTCTGTAGTTTTATATCGTCATGTAGTTTTACATTGTCATGTAGTTTTACATTGTCCTGTAGTTTTATATTGTTCTGTAGTTTTATATTGTCATGTAGTTTTACATTGTCTTGTAGTTTTATATATAGTTTTATTTTGTTCTGTAGTTTTATATTGTCCTGTAGTTTCATATTGTTTTTTGTAGTTTTACATTGTTCGGTAGTTTTATATTGTTCTGTAGTTTTATAGTCCTGTAGTTTTAAAATTGTTCTGTACATTTATATTATTGTAACAAAAATGTTATTCTATAAGTGTATTTTGTTCTTTTGCTAGTACATGTACATGTAAGTACAGTCACCACAGCGCAGTGACGCAGAAAGGATGCTCTGCATGTGGATGAATATTCATTTATTTAGCTGTGGTTATTGTTTATGTACACTGTGCGTGACCAACTTATTTGACACACACAAGTAATAGGGATTGTTTTAGCCAATCAGTTTCCACTCGCCAATAGGAGAGTTGTATAAATGTAGGCCTGGGAGGGGTGATCCTGGGAGGGTTCAGATAGTGTTTACATGTAAGGGCATGTATTAGATACCTAATACCCACAAGAAAGGAACAGAGGAACTAAACCGGATTACACCAGGCATTGCCAGGAGGAACACACAATCCTATTTTTGCATCCTAGAAGGACTTCTTTTGTTCGTTCCTTTGTCCCTGTAGTTTACATCCTCCCATAGACTTTGTACACAAAATTCCTTGTGGAGCAGCCCTCTCTTTAGAATTTCCCTATGGAGACACATTGATCCTTGCTTTCCCTTTTGTCTAATGTCTCCATAAGGCAGTGAATATCTATCCAGTGGACGACACTTGGAGGGAGGACTGGACTGGGTCATCGGATCCTTGAGGACTTTGGGTAACCGAGTTGCAGGGCCGCACTTGGGATCTCTGTATCGAGTTAAGGACCTACTCAACCCCCAGAACAGCGCCATCCATCACTCCAATGTCATATACTGTGATCCCTGCTGGATCATCTCTTTCTTTAGAACCCCTGGACTCTAGCATGACCATTTACTTATCTGCCCTATAATTCTTGTATTCTTTGACAAATAAATATACTGTTGTCTGTATTTCATGTCAAAAAGAAGTTGATCACTACATATTCCTTTGCCTGTGTCAATATTGCATATTTTAGGTAATTCCCCCACCCTCCATTTCTAATTTAAATTCATGTCCTTTACTATATAATAAATCCTGGTGGTATATTTGCACCCAACCATGTATACTTTTCTGCCAGCAGCCGCTCGCTGACAGGGATTTTAATGGTGTCAGAAGTTACCGGAAACCTAGTTTAAAACATACCCCACTATTTCCTCATTTTGCCCATGGGTGACGGGGGAAAAACTGCCACATTATGCTGAACATGTAGTTATAGAAAGTAACTCTACAGAACCCTTGTGATTTTGAAAGGTGTAACACATACATGTACATGACATATCACTGGGGGTTTTTTTAAGAGTAAATTTATTTTCATTCGCTAGTTTTCACTGAACACCCACTTCAATCAACCTGTGAAAATTTTATCAAATTCAGTGATCCCATTTTAGTGAGTACAACAACAAAAAAACAGGGAAAAATGTTCATACATGTATATATCCAACTGCCATTTTCTAAGGGATTTGTCAGACCTTATTTCCCTTTTTTAAACATTCCTCTCTGGGAATAGGTAGCTCAAACCCTAAATATTGACTGTTAAAAATGAAAATTCTAGCGGACATTTCATTCTCCAGCCAGAACACTTGACATTCATGAACACAGGAAATATAATGTCATTTAGCGAGTAGCATTGTTAAGACCACCGTACATGTAGACCAGGAAATAGCTCATTTTTATGATTTAGACTGTACATATATCCGTACTGCATTGCGGGCAGTCAGTATACATGTTCATAACCGAACATGTGAAATCCTCTACATGTGTATGGATATGTACACTCTGCGCGCACAAAGGTGGTGAGTCCGAAAGCGAAAAAAACCGGCCAGCCGAGGCTTCGCGCGCTGGGTCTCCACTGATTGGTCGAGTTCTTGTAAAGTGCGGGGTTCAAAATGACAACCTGACTGACGAACAACTCGGACAGTCTTTGGCAAGTTTTTGCTTGTTTTTTCTTGCAAATATTTTCTCGATGTTGTTTTAAGTGTTCTAAATTGATCCATTACACATTGAAGATCAAATCCGTGTTTTTCGAATGTGTATCAAGATTTCTGAAAGTGGTAAAAATTGGGCAAATCTGGTCACTAGTCTGACAGAAATTGCCGAATTGGCACACACGGCGAACAATTATGTGTTTCGTCTCGTAACCATCCGGTCTCCGACCGTCGGGAGGATGGAGGGTTACGATCATTGCAACTAGGTGAAATGAAGCATTAGACAGCGTGTGTGTGGTCTGTGCAAAATCCGCAGTTAAATGACAAGGCGGCCTTTGCTCCTGTGGTCAGCAATTACATAATGGCGTCTGTACACGGCTTCCGTTTCCAGGCACGTCATCTGTGCAAACTGGTTGAGGTAGATAAAGTGGCAGTCGAATACAGTATTTTCGCCAAAACAAGTTTGTGCTGCTCGTATAGGCCTACTCGTTTATTTTGATTCGCAGCAGTCTTGGAGGTTTCGATGTTCGACCGTCGGGAGGATCGAGGGTTACAATTAGCCCTTCCCATGAAATATGCTAATTACATTCACGCATGCATACAGACAATATTGGTGGGCAAATGCCATAGGGTTGTGCACTAGGCAGACGCACAAACGCGTGTGCGTCAGGCCACCATTAGCCCTACACAAAAAGGCGCGATGTTCCCTCATTTTGCCCACCAGTAGTGTTTGTGCACACGACACGCGTGACATGCAATGTGCAATTTACATATTTCATGGGAAGGGTCTATTATCTAATAACTACTCAACAATAGGCGACTTTTGAGGACACCAGACAGCAGCAGACTTACCAGGTTTTTCCATTGTTCTCGGAATTATGCCATGTATGCGCATGCTCATAACTACGTAAACAATGACAAGTTACTTGGTAAGTCTGCTGCCCCCTATCATTCCAAAGTCTCCTATTAGTGATTGTAATTGCGGTTACGAACTTATCTAGATGATTAATAACACTTTAACAGCAAATCTTACCGATAAAGTGTGTTGAAGGATTTTTGACATCCCTCTAACACACAGGAATAAGGGCGTTCTTTTGTGTGTACACGCACATGGATCTTCAGGCTGTAACTCGTTAAAAACGCCTTCCCGCATCCCTTCTCTTTGCACACGAAACTGAAGTCCCCCGTGTGCGTTTTGAGATGCGTTTTCAAGTTCCCAGCCGTACTGTAGGTACGATTGCAACGTTCAAATTCACAGTTGTATCGGTGGATCTCCTTCTTCTTGGTCTTGGGGTTCTTGCTCTCCATGGTCAGGGTTGCCCCCGCGATATCATCGGGCATGAATGGATAACCGGGCATGCCAGGCGCTGGGCTGATTTGTGTCTGGATTTGATCCGCCGAAATGGTATGATGGATGAAGCCATCGCAGCCGTGGCAGTTTGCGTCGTGCTTGTCACAATTTGTACCGCGGCTTGAACCACCGAGGGTTGCATTATTAACAGCCGTAAGATCATCGGTTATGTTCGTAGTAGATTGGAGGCTCCCTAGGCTTAATGTTACGTTGTTGACGTCGTCGTTATTGTCGGGGTTGTTCACAATGACAGAACCCGTCGGTGGGTGGTGGTTGTTGGGATCGTCTTTACCCTCCGAGATACTCTCGATGTATACAAACGTACGATCAAACTCGAAGGACCCAGTGTCCTGGCAGTCTGCGTCGAAGTCGTTGTCGTCATCCTCCGATTCTTCCTCATTTCCTCCTTCAAAAGAATCCACGGCTAAACCATCGACATCGGCAGGGTCGGAGGTGTCGTAGCTGTCGGCCATTTTTGCTTGCTCATTCACTCTGCTGTGCGTACAGTGAGCTAGTCCTACTCCTACACACAGACTAGCCATGACTATAATACATTGTACGCGCTGTAATGTACGATAAAGGCGCTAGCTCCGATCCCCATTAGTCTAGGTTCCTAGACTATCCGAAAACCGAAATGGCTAAATTTTAACAACAGAGGGCGTACCCTATTGGTGATAGTTCCGGGATGATCACGGTCATGGGCTATAAAAAACAACAGGAAGGTCTTGGACCAAGACTAGCTCCCCATCAGCGGACAACCAGACTAAATTTGGTACCCCTACCACACCACCAGAATCAACATTTCAAATGATTCGTCAACGACCGTCAATGACCGAAAATGTCAATCGTTTCGTAAAGATAATAATAAGACAAAACTAGTAATGGTAATTACAAAGTTTGTTTTAACTCATTCAAAAGCAACTAAGCATCCCAACAAAGGCTACCCACTTAATTAAGTAGTCCAATACATCAGTTCAGTTGCAGCAAGATTTGTCGCAGCATAGAGCAAGGACAGAGCTCTATGGTCGCAGTAAGTGTTGCAAGCAAGATTTGTTGCAACAGTGGATATTTTAAATAAGAATTGTTGATCAAGATTTGTTGCAGCAAAATTGGTTGCAGTCATAGGCGTTCCGCCTCCCAAAAAACAGTGGAGGGAAATCCGCAGAAAGATTCAGTGTCAATAAATGTTGTTGCAGGGCAGGCAAGACTTGTTACAGCACGATTGAGCTGCCGTTTGTAGTGTGATGAGCAACGGTCGTCAACGAAATTTCATCTTTCGTTCCATCTTAAATAATTGGCGTTGGCATTGGTGGTAACTTCGGTCTCTCTCTCTCTCTCTTCACTTTGCTGACTGCTCTGTCAGTGCAACCTTTGACCCGGAAGCCGACCACCTACCCGGCCTGACTTATTGTCTATGGGTGTAAACAGGGAATAGGACCAACATATGCAAGAGAATAAGGCGGTTTGAAAGGCACAGAAATATGACAAACTTACTGGCATTAACACTGTCCTCCAAAGACGGGTAAGACGGGTCGCATGAGTCACCGGAATCGCTGCTGTCCTCGTCGCTGCTGTCCTCGTCGCTGGTGAAGCCTTCTGCAATAAAACAAAGAGCAATTTCTACAATTAGCTATGATTACTTTTCCACAAACAAATAAAAATGGCGGCCAATCCATCGGGTGTGGTGGGGGGCGGCAGGGGCGTACAGTGTATGAAATATGTTTCATGGAGGGGAGGGGTGTTAGGTCATGACGGCCCCAGGCAAAGTTAACGTGCCCCCAAAAGAATTTTCTTGGAGGAGGAGGGGTCGGGAGCCAAAACCACAGTTTGTAGTAATTTGGAAAGACAACTTAAAAACGGGTTTATTTACCTCCAGTAACATGCGACTCACCCTGTAGACTTCAAAGCATTAAAGTGCCGACGCCAAAACTGCTTGACTAAAATCCGAGGAAAGTCGTCTTTGGTAGAAATTGGCAAAAGTTGTGGCTGAAGACCAATCAGCCGTTTTAAGTATGTCATGGGTTGAAACTCCCAACCTGATGCTGCGGATGTAGATGCGCCTCCTAGTAGATTGAGAGCATGCTGAGTGAAAATCAGACATTCCTGATGCGATGTCACGAGGACAAGAATATCGTCGAGGTAAAACACACAGCGGATGCCTTGTTCCATGAGAGCAGACGCCACTGGTTTCATAATCTTGGTGAATACCCGAGGGGCACAACACAGTCCGAAGGGGAGACATGGTTTTTCTCCAACAAAAACACAGAAACTTCTGGTGTGCAGTGCTGACGGGCACCCTAAAATAAGCGTCCTTGAGATCGATTAATGTCATCCAATCTTTGGGAGACAGGAGATCTTTCACCGATGAAATGTTTTCCATCTTGAAGTGTTGATAAGGGATGAATCTGTTCAGTGGACGGAGATTTATGACTGGCCGAAGTTCGCCTGATTTCTTCGGAACCATAAAAAGAGAAGAAAGAAACTGACCATTAACTGATGGTTCTGCTGTAATGGCTCCTTTATCCACCATTTTCTGCACCTTTTGTTGATCAAAAACAATGGCATGTTGGTCTGACTGGGCGTGAGTAATGGGTGTGAAGGGCTGAGAAGGTTCTGACAGGAATTCAATTTTGTAACCAGTAACTGCATCTAAAATTCATGGGTTATGAGTGACAGAAGACCAGTAATGTATAAAAAAAACTGAAGACGTCCAGCAAAAGGTGCAGAAAACGCTGAAGTATGATAAGTAGGGTTGCAAAAAATAGCTAGTTTTTTGAAGTAGTATTATCCGAGGACAGAGACTGCTTCGCTGTTCTATATCTACCACCAGATCCGCTAAAGTTGTGATTGCTTCTGTAAAATTGCATGGAATTCTTACCCGAGTAGGAGCGGAAAGAACCACGGTTGCTTGGGAATCGCCGAGTTCTCGAGGCCCTGGAGGCAGCTAGATGGTAGGGAGTAAAACGCCGTTCTTTGGAGAAACCAACGTAAGAAGAACTCTTGTTGAAGGCAACTTTGGCGGCTAACTTGTTTGCCTTCTCTGTTTCGTCTCCTCTATATCCTTCACAAGAGACTCGCCGAACAATTCGCCCAAAGATGGTGAATTCTTCTTCAGAACATCAAATTTCTTATCTACCACGTCATCAAAAGCGTGTTGACGAGAGAGAGCAAAACTTTGGCAAGCAGAGCCCAACAGAATAAGACCAGATGTCAGATGGTCCATAACCAAGTTCTTGCTTGTTTCATTCGGGCACTCAGGGTCCACGATGGCGTCGTAAAGACGAAGCAGAGGCAGAGCTGGCTTCAAAACATGATTATTAGCCATTTTCAGTTTATCGTCCATGGAAACTAGTGAGGAGTTGGCCTGTTTAAAAACCTTCTTTAGACCCGCTGGTAATTCTGGAGCAATAAAATATTTTTCTTGCTCGTCAGAAACAATGTGTGCACTGATTTCTTCTTTGAGGTTCTCAGAAGATAATTTGTGAGTTCTCAGATCTTTCCACCAAGAAAGAACTTTCTCTGAAATGGGATTACCTGAATCCTACTTGTGTGGGTTGCGAAAACGTACTCTGCAAACAGGTGTAACGTTAGAACTTGGTAGAAAACTCCGAAACATGGAAACCTCATCGTCTGAGTCGGTCATTAAAACCTCGGTATCAACCGCCACATTCCTGGGTTCAAAAGCCGGTGTCGCTGTAGAACTAGCTGCACCCGACGGCTGTTGAATGAACCATTGCGCAGGAGGAGGGGGTGCCACCGGTGTCGCGGTCTCAGGTTTCCGGCGTGCTCAGTTTTCCGGATGACGTAGCCGGGCATTTCAGCACGCGGGCATCATGGTCTCAGTAATCCGGCGTGCTTTAATTTCCTGGTGACATTATGGTACTAATCATACGATTATTCTCCGCACAACCACATTCTCTTAGCCCGTATTTGTACGTGTCCATGGGTTCAAGTTTAACCAGGTTACACTTCTTCGAAGGCATAACTCCTTTCTTAAACGTTGTGTGCAAAATGTGCAAACAATAATGGAGGAGCGGAGCCCATCTGGTAGGCAGTAGACGGTGCAGTAGGCTGAGCGTATGGCGCAGCGTATGGCGGAGCGTAAGATGCCTGAGCCCAAGGTGGGATCACCGGCTGTTGAGAGTGCATGACGGGGCGGTGTGTTCGTGAAGTTGACGTTTGAGGTCCAGGAGGAGGGTAAGCCGATGTTGTTTGACTCGGTGGTGGAGTTGTGGCTGATGAAGTAGTGACCGCGGCCGTCCTAGCTGATGACCAGGATTTGGGGTAAGGCTCACCATAACCCGAAACGCTACTGGACCACAACGGGACCGGAGCTGTGTGCTCTCCCGCCAGCCCACCCCTGACGTGGGACGAAACCGACTCGCACGTAATCTCTCTATCCGCTAGCTACTGCAAGGATGTCAACTGGTGGTTGAATTACATCATTTTCATCATCCGGAACCTTGGAAACCGTGGCTGGAGCCGTAGCAAAATTTAGACGATTTCTAACTGGTGGAGCTGAATCCTAAGGCATCTCGAAGAAGAAAAATCCAAGAAAAAAACTTGAGTAAATCCAAGAAAAACGAGCTGTCGAGTGTTAGCTCAACTAGGTGGTACATTAGTGTTCCTTGTTTCGAACATTCGTAGGACCGTAGCACGGTATAGACCTTGTAATTGTCCAATAAACAAGCTATGCACTGAAGACTCCACCCATTTCTGACAGTTGTTTTTGTTGAACATCATAAATATTCATGGTATTCAAAGAGCCAGGAGTGTGGCAACTACTGAGAAATTTCCGTATTGTGCTTCTACCTGTAAAGCATACAGGGCGAAGACAATTACTGACAATGCAAGGCAGCAATGTGCCCCCACTAATAAAAAAATTGAGCTCGTACATGTACACGTGTGTCACTTAAATGGAGGTTGTGTTGCATGGCTCTTGAGACAAAGTCACATTAACTTGCAATAGAAGATGTGGACACATGAATGCAAATTGAATCGTGGGAAAGGAGGAAAAGGACGACAATTTGGGACTAAAGAACCCGCCTATAAAATATACTGATTGTGTATTCACATAGAAGAGCTCGGTTTGCAGCAAGTTCACACATTCTTTTGAACACCAAGTTGTGTGGACTCCATATTGTTGTTCCATTAGTCCCTTCTATTGAATTACCTTGTGGGGACAGGGTTTGACAAAGAAAAACGTTTGTGGGGACCTTTGTTCCATTGTATAAACGTCCCAATAATGGTGTGTGTGCCTACCCACTTATACTGGCCACCCATCATCCCGTCTTGTGCCAATCATGATCGCTGTTATGGTGGGTGATTAAAGGAATTACGTAACCACTCCCCGGTCACAAACTGATGCATTACTCTTTCTATATCATTGTTTCTTACCAAAATTTGAAAAAAACAATCCTAAGCAATACCTCCAACTTGTTACAACCGGGAAAATGCGTTTTGTCCGTCCGTCCCCCCCCCCCCATTTACACGATGTCGGATATAAATGTAAACGGCATTATTACGCATACTTAATATTAATAGGGTTGGGTGGGGGTGGGCGGTATTGAGAGCGGTAATGCTGGTGGGGGGCGGCGAGATTTACCCCTCATAATTTATATGAGTACATCCATTTTAAAGATCGGCGATCGTTACACATTGATATTACCACGTCATAAATGCATTAGGTTCAACGTAAAGTAGATTAGCCTCCCATAAATTAGTGTTCTCTTTGTTTCATTCAGCGATTAACCACAAGTCTAAGTATAAAGAAATTATATTATATCTTCATTTACTAGTCGGGGTTAATCGTTGACGGTGTATGAGATTTACGAGCGCTGTCAGTGCCAACATTTTTTTTTTCACCATTACATTTTTGTCTTGCAGCATGATGTCAGTTTCTCAACTGAAAAAAAAAACACTAGCGAGACGCAAATGTGCATAATTAACACCATTTTGTACACTGTTAATCGTCCGTGGTTAAGGGTCGACCAGACCGTGATAAAAAACAACCTACGCGTTGGCAGGGTGCCAAATATTTAACCAGGTGACAACATCACCGGCTGAGGAACACCTGCGTTAACGGCCATAACTAAATGCCACAGGTGCATCTTCAGATAAAGAAACGTTTGTTTGGCTTACGCGTATATCAGTTCACCGGGCATTTGCAGAATCGGCAGCACTCATCAGACCACCATGGAAAACACAGTTTTAAACGTTTTGGGGGACCGTCAAGTCCGACAGGTATATTTGAATATTACCTACAGCCAGGCAGATGAGAGGATCGTCCCGGACCGTCGGGCCTTTGCGGAGATGATTCTTGGCGCATTCACTGCGTTGGGAATTCCTGTGCCGGTGTGCTGGTCCTGTTGCAAGGAAAGACACGTGGATGGTGGTTTTCACTATCACATGGCTATTGAACTTCAAGTTGTCAGGCGATGGTTACAAGTGAGAAATCGATTAGCCACTTTACACGGTGTGAGAGTTAACTTTTCGTCAAATCACACAAATTACTTCAGAGCATGGTAGTAGGTCATGAAAGAAGACAAACTTGCAATACAGTCGCCGGGCCATCCCGATTTAGGTAATGCGCCTCCTGTCACAGCCAAAGCTTCAGCTGCACGTCACACTCTGGGTACTCTTAAGACGGATGCTGGACGACCTTGCAAGAAAAGGCGGCGTGCCCGCCTGTCAGCCTACGAAGTCGGCGAACTTGTCATATCCAAAGGTCTGAAGTCACATTTGGAGTTGTTAGCCTTTGCTAATAAACAGAAAACCATGGGGAAGACTGATCTATAGCCGAGTTTATCATCAACCGAGGCGAGAAAGTCGTCCACCAAGTATTCAATGTATAGACCATGTGACCCTTGTTTACAAAAGAGTGACCTTGTACATTCCAGGGCAATTACTGGCAGGCAAGATACTGCATGGGACATATTAGAAATTTTACATTTTGTATCATAATTTCCACATAAATTCAATGGCTATTACATGGTCTATTCTTTGCTATATATTTACTTTTAGACATGTTCACCATTACCGGCCATTTTTTTCTGAACCTTAAGTTTCACAGAGTTAACTGAAGTATGAGTGACATTTTTTTTCATTCGAACAGAAATAAGAAATTCCTCTAAATTGGCTGACTATACAATTGCTTTGTCCAGAATTCGTCCTATTCATGTACCTGAAATTCTATATACTATAAACTGACAACAGCTTATCCAGTCGTAAAATCGAGTCGTAAAAAAAAAGTCGTATGAATCAAAGTGAAACTGGCAAATTGATTCCGTTTCTCATTTCTACTTTTTTCTTGTATTTGTCTTTTAAAGGATGCATGGGCTTTGGAAGAATCAGAAGAGCTCTTGAAGAGAGCAGCACTTAGTCGCCTACAGATACTAGAGAGGTCAAATTTGGATGAATGCATCTGTGCGAGCGAATGGCTTGTATGTGCTGAAAATGTCTTACTTAACAATGATGTGTGCAAAAAGAGTTTTTCTAAATCACTAACAACTCTCTTGGACGAGGGTAGGGGAAAATATCGTAATATCATGATTACTGGGCCAGCAAATTGTGGGAAAACATTTCTCATAAATCCACTAAACAAAATATATAAAGTATTCAACAACCCAGCAACAACGACATTTGCGTGGGTTGGTGCTGAGAAATGTGAAATCATATTCCTAAATGACTTTCGGTGGACATCGCAAATCATACCTTGGCAAAACTTGCTATTATTACTAGAAGGTCAACTCGTCCACCTCCCGGCGCCCAAATCCCACTTTGCACAAGACTTAATTTTAGATAAGGACACCCCGGTTTTTTGCACTGGCAAAAATCCAATAGTCCTTGTAAAGGGTGGATCTATGGACGAGAGGGAAACGGAAATGATGGCCGTGCGGTGGAAAATTTGTTCATTCCCCCACCAGATTCCTGAAGACGAACAGAAGCGTGTACCGCCTTGTACGCGCTGCTTTGCTTCACTAATCTTAAATAAGGAATAGTTTTTAAAATATGTGCTATTTATTTAGACTTCTGAAATGTGCTATATAATATATGGACCTGGTGTTATTTAAGGGAAGTAACATGCTGTTGAAACATGTGAGAAATCTCTTCTTGCAAGAAGTGTTTGTTTGCAGAAGAACCATCCGGCTGTTCTCCGAACGACCACTTCTCTCAAGCACAAATTTCTCACATGGCGAAACCATCATTCCTAAGCATACCTGTAGACCTTTATCACAGTGCGGCTATCTCATTTTTGTACCATTCAAAAGGAGGAAAAATAGTCTGGTTCCTTTTTATGGTGTGTGAATTCGTATCATCATTGTCATTTTGGTATACGGGGAACCAGACAAAGATAGCCGCAGTGTCATATAGGTCTGTAGTTTTGTATTATATTGACTCTGCTCACATGGCAAGGTAACTTGACAAAATGATTATTGCAAATCATACTTTTGCTCACTGAAAGGACAATTTAGGATAGGATTTTTGAATTTTCTACAAGGGTTTTTCATGGTGGTCTGAAATTTGATGCCGATTCTGCATTTCCCCTCCGCGATTTTTTTTCCCGTACCACACGCTGAATAGGGAGCCACAGCGAGTCGTCCCGATTGGTCGGTTGCTAATGTATTATGCATGTTAGGTCACAAGAGTTCGTTTTATGTGCTACGACGCGTACATAAGCCCAGCATAAGTGCTGTACGTGCCATGTTTATAACTAGTAAAGATCGAACAGGGTCAAGAGGCAAGGAAATGCATGAAGTGGGACAGTGACTCGCGATTGTAGGTTTCTTTAACAGCAAAACAAACAAAAAAACACAGACATAAAACACTCTATTGATCAAAAGTGACCAAAAGCAAAGAAAGTCAATGAAACACAGCTTAAAAGAAAATAAATAAAACACAAACAAATCACAGTAAAAGCTAACCCAATACCAAAACA
This sequence comes from Marthasterias glacialis, assembly GCA_911728455.2. Taxonomy (NCBI): domain Eukaryota; kingdom Metazoa; phylum Echinodermata; class Asteroidea; order Forcipulatida; family Asteriidae; genus Marthasterias; species Marthasterias glacialis. The sequence continues at coordinate 25,174,789 of OU452224.1, forward strand.
CAGTACCCAAGAAAGTTGCAGATTGAGATCAAAATAGCTTTAAAGACCGAGTCCATAGCAGTAATAACTCATTCAAACCAGGCAATTAAACTACCAAAATAATGGGAGAGCACAACCAAAAGCTGATGATGCCCCTTGCAGTGCTATAGACCATGTTACCTGTGACATCACATGTTTACAAAAGAGCCACAGAACCTGGACTTCCTGCAGGCAGGATTTGTACACGGCTCAATGGGAAAATACTTTAAATCTTTCATTTTATGGAGATTGCACTGTCCGATTGTCATCAACTTTGGATATGAAGGAAAGGGGCACATCTCACAACTAGTTCAGCTCTCATTTTAATAGCCATTGAATTTATGTGGAAATTATGATACAAAATGAAAAATTTCTCATATGTCCCATGCAGTATCTTGCCTGCCAGTAATTGCCCTGGAATGTACAAGGTCACTCTTTTGTAAACAAGGGTCACATGGTCTATAGGCTGCTGTCTGAAGCCAATTATTACTACATGGGGTGACTAACAACACACTCAAAGATTACACAAATTAAACCAAGTGCGTGAACAGTTTTAGGAGAAACATAAACAGTGGAAAGGTAATCAACTCTAACGTTTATACAAGCTTTGTTCTACACCCGTGAAGTACCGAAAAACAGGTGGCCCATAATACCCTGTCATTTAAGGCTCTCCACAATACCATTTCTTAGTACAAACACATTCTTAGGCTACCACATCTATGTCCCCACATTACTGACCAGAAACTCCCCTGTTGGCCACTATAATGCACATCAGCAGGTAACTTAAAATACCGTAGAAAAGGACCTCACATACACTTAACACGTATCTCAGATAGAAGTGACCTTGGTTATTCTTGCGGCGTCTGGAACACAAACACCATGCATTACAGAGCACTCGGAGGGTCTGTACTTTACGCCGATCACACAAAACTTTCGTGTGCAACAGCCTGCGACCTAAACATGCATAATGCATTTTGTAACTGATCAATCGGGACGCTTCGCTGTAGCTACCTATTGAACGTGTGGTACGGGGGAAAAAATCGCTTCCCCTCCCCCCCCCCCCCCCCCCCCCATCAATAAAGATTACACGTATGATACACTATTTGTCTGTAAAAGATTACAGTCGGAGCCAACATTTTTCTAAGTGCCAATTTTAAAACCAACCTGCGAAATGTTCATCAAACTTGATGTTTGCTTTTTTGAAAATAGAGCGCAATGAAATGGTTTATATAAAGTGGACCCGGGGGTAATAGAATTGTTACTTAATTTAATGAAATGCACAAGTAAAATACACAAGTTTGAAGTTGTCACTCTTTTTAATGGTATCTTTGTAGGCTAACGATATGTGTGCCCTGTACACACATTACTAGAAATACATTGGAACTACATGGAAAGTTAACTTTAAGTAAGTTTCACAACTATGCAGACTTCTTTTTATGGAGTCAAGTTTTTGGTAGGTTGACCTCCCCCCCCCCCCCCCCGCAGCCTCCTTTCAGTAAAGCTAATCTTGAATAAGGAATAGTTGACAATATTATATTTCCAATTTATTTGGAATTATGAAATGTGCTAAATATGGACATGGTGTTATTTAAGAGAAGGAATATACTGTTTTTCATGGTGGTTTGAAATTTGATGCCGATTCTGCATTTGCCCCCCCCCCCCTCCCCCCAACAATAACTATTACAGGTATGGATACTTGATGTTTGCTTTTTTGAAAATAAAGTGCAACGAAATGGTTTATAATGTGGACCCTGAGGTAATAAAAAAGTTATTAAACTTGACGAAACACACGAGTGAAATGCACAAGTGTGAAATTGTCAATCTTTTTTCATGTTAACTCTGTAAGCTAAACGCTAGATGTGCTTTAATTATAGTCAGTTTCACAACTATGCGGACTTGTTTGGTTGTCTGTATCCCCGTGCCCCCTTTCAATGCTGTGGCTCCCGTGCAGTCTCACCGGCGTCCGTAGCAGCCTACTACATGGTTTCTGCAGCGACGAACTTTACTGGAGGTTTCACGGATTAATCCGTGCAGGAACGGCGAACTAACACATGTCGACCATCACAGTCCGACAACTAAAATTGCCGCTCCAACGTAGGCACACAGAGGAAATTCTCTGCCCACTCTGCTACTCTGCAGACCTCCGCCCCGAAACTGAAGAAACTAAAATGTGAGGGGCTGAGGATGGCCCCCTTCCTTACTTATATAGTGAATGCTGAATTCTCGACATTCCAAACTCTGCGAATTCCAAAGTTCTGTTCATGTCTGCGGACCAAGTGTTTGTGTGGCATACGAAGAAAAGTCCCAAACGATTAACAAGATTAAAACACGCGTGACTGCTCACCCCAAACTTAAAGTATGTATGCTCACCCCACTAAGGAATTCTATGACCTTCTATGTAGTAATACTTAAATAAAGAAAACATTTCTATTGCTACTTTAATCCTAACGTTTATTTACAAAACCGGAAATTTTACTCTGGACCATGACAGCACGCACAGACATACATACACACAGCCCTCTACAACATTGAAAAGGGGTATCGGTTCACCAATGTTTTACATTCAGCTTTTGGGTAACCACTTAAAAAAAATTTAGGACACACTCACCTACCCACACTTACATGGCAGTTATACGGGGTCCTCCTATTGTTGCTCTATTATTCCCTTTTCTGAAGAATTCCTCTGTGGGGTAACTTTGTTCCATTGTGTAACGTGCCCCGTAAGTTGGTGAGTGTCAGGCCACCCACACACACAGAAGGCAGGTCAAGGCTGTCACAGTGTTATACCAAAATTAGCACGTAAGCTGTGCCCTACGAAAATAACAGCGTAATAAAAAAAAATCAGTAAATGGAACATAACATTTTTAGCATTAATAGGCATCAGATACCAGCACCATTAAGTGATTGGAACTGCATGGTTGCTGGTAGGCAATCTCAGTGTCATTAGGATTTGTACGTAGGCATTAAGGCTTATAATGAACATTGTTAATAATTCCTCTCTTCGATATTGGCAAACTTAAAAATGGCCCCAAATCATTCTCATGCGGGCAGATGAAAAAAATAATAAAGTCAGCTTGATACGGAAAAAAAAGAAAGAAAACGACAACAAAAGCTAGCAACAACAAGAACAACCATATCATAAAACAAACAAACAAATAGGCCTAAACAAGCAAACAAATAGCAAAAACATGGAAATCGTTGGATCATTCAATACCGGATAACCTGGGAGGCAGTAAGCGGGCAATGACTTAGCAGGCCAACCCCACACCCCACGCACACTATACCGTATAATACCGGTGTGGAAGGAGATTCTGTCCGGGCATATGGCGAAATGTGTACTAACCCCTTCTGATAGCGCCCTAAACTCCTCCAGCCCACGTTAATTTACCGTATGGTGGACACATTAACCTAGGACAGAATACCCTATGGCACCGGCCGCATTTTTGGAAATAAATTAACACCACAAAACTGAAGGAAAAAAATCTACCATGCATATAGAGTACATATAGTATATTATTATAATCAACTGAAGAACACTAGCATCAAGGTTGTGTAGGTCTCGAAACCTGGTGTCCAATCAATCTCGAAACCGTCTTTTTTGCAGTCTTGGATGTCAAAGTCTCAGTATCGGTCTCGGTCTCGGATTTCCGGGTTTCCACTACAACACTGGCTGGCATACTGAATACCAAATCTCAGAGAAATATTTATCTGACACATTAGATCACTGTCCGAAGTTGCGAAAATGGCATTACCCACGGCACAGGCGCGTACGCAGGGGGTGTTTTGGCTGTTAAACACCCCCTTTGCCCTGTAAAAATGGGGATGGAAAAGAGAGTACCAAGTACGGAAAAGGAGAAAGAGATTTTTTTTTATTACCGCTTAACAAATTAAAAAGAAAAAAATAACATAATAAATAACAAGTATGAAACGGGGGGATTTCGACATTGATCGTATAGGCCCTTCCGCCTCTGTCCACTCCGCGCTTACGCGTATTATGTACGTGGCGTGAGCAAAATCGCAACGCGGCGGAGCGCGTTTGAAGACATACCACGTCCGCAGTACAAAGCAGTGTGAAATATGAAGGTGGCACGGCGCGCACCGGTGGTGCAAATCTCCAAATCTCCATCTCCGTAGTTGATTGCAGCATTGCAGCAGCCTTTCTACTAAGCCCACTTTATTCCTATTGTCCGGTAGCAGGTATGTACTAACCAAGTAATAAGATTAACCCTTTTAGTGCACTGACTGAATGCAGTATTTAGTTAATCCCACAGCAATGGAATTACACCACAGGGGATGGCGAGACAAGCAATTAAGGGCGTCGATTGGTGGGGGACTGGGGGAAACCTTCCCCCCCCCCCCCCCCCCCACTTTTTAGAGTGGGGGATAGCATATCAAATGCCCCCCCCCAAAAAAAAAAAAAAAAAAAAAAAAAAAGGATATATGCTAAATAAAAGTAACAATATACAGCATTTCGGGGAAAGTTAACGTTCGGGTTTTTCATACATTTTTCTTCAAAGAACTGATAACGTTCGAATGGTAATGGGTGAAATGATTTTGTGTTTACATTGCCCTGTCGACGGCGTATTCAAAGATGGACCAAGCGCACAATGCTATTTGGGCCTAGCTTGTTTCCGGTGTCAGATGCAATTGTGTCCGCCATGCAATACTGTCCGCTCCGGACACTTTTGCATATGCAATCGTGTCCGGGGCTATGCAAAACCGTCCGACGTACATGTACATGTACATTGTGCGTCAGCGAGCGTGCATGCACTGAACGTACGTATGCACATGTGCGGCATGAATATTCATGTATTATGATTGCATCTTACTGCAACGGTTTCAGCGCTTTAGTTTTTCTTCTGTTTTAAATCTTTTGACATATTTATAAACATAACCCGGGGGTGTCATGGACAAGCAAAAATTCCACGGGCCCGCCGTGCCTGGGGCTTGTTTTCGCCGAATATTTGAACATAGGCTTCGAGGACCGTTTTGCACGGTGGCGGACACGATTGCATATGCAAATGTGTCTTGGCGGACACAATTGCATTATGCAGCAGCGTCCGGGCGGACACAATTGCATATGCAAAATCGTCCGGCGGACGGTATTGCATATGCAATAATGTCCGCCGGATAGTATCGCATAGAGGACATAATTGCATGCGACACCGGCCCTAATCAATGCAGAAAATTGGCGAGTTTTGTTGCAGACATGACCGCGCCCGTTATACAGTATCTGTCTGTTACATGGCATACGAGAACGACCTGCAAAGCAATTATTTTTTTGACGAGGGAGTGAAAACTTTCAGGTATGATTTTTGTTTCTCTGAATGTTTTTTCGTGCCCAACGGCGTAGCGACAGGGGGTGTGTAGGTGACACCCCAAATATTTTTCCTTAGTAAGCATTTAGAGCCACAGTCGGAAAATTGAACCGTACCTGAGTAAGGGCTCGGACTGAACACAAATCCATTCGGCAAGCCTAGATATTTGCCGACTATTGGAGTTACAGGGCAAAGGGGGGTGTTTAACAGTCAACCCCCCCCCCCCCCCTCTGTGTACGCGCCTGGGCAAATTGAACACCAAACGTACCCGAGTAAGGGCTCGGACTGAACACAAATCCATTCGGCAAGCCTAGAGATTTGCCGACTGAAAATTTTAGTTTCATCCTTGTAGTGCAAACTTTGAATTAACAAATTAATATTCTCGGCAACGTGCAGAAATCTGAGCTCTGAAAACACTAAAAGCCGTAGAGCGTCGGGAGGCTTCGCCCCCGACCCGCATAAGAAGTGATGCCTATATAAACTCCAACAGTAGGGGATTTGTCCTGAATCCTAAGTATTCTAAGTTTGAATTTGCAGACTATTTGCAGAGAATTTGCAGAATTTGCAGACACTGCAGACTATTTTGCCACCGTTATACACAAATTTATTTTATGTTTAAGACTTATATTTTGGTACTTTTTATTGTTTCTTCCTCCTTGCTTACGCAATAAAAATCAAATCTGAGAAAATTTAATAAGAGGTTCGAGATCTCTGCCACAGCTTTTAACTGATTTTTTCCACAAAAACACAAGGAAGAGTTAGAGAGATATTCAGTTAAAATGTTCAACTTTATGCCTTCAGAAATGCCTCAGAATGCACCATATAGCATCTTGGGGTCAAAATTTCCCCGGGGCCCTTAAGCGGGCCCGGACCCCACGCCGTAAAGGCTTCACGCTTCGCGCTTGCAGTTTCAACCATGGCTATAGAACCCTGTACTTCACACCCCCCTTGAAAAAATCCTGCGTACGCGCCTGCCACGGCATAATAATTCCTCCTGCTTGCTTCGAACTGAAGCCTCATAATCCAATAAAAAATGGTGCAGAAAATCCTTTTAAAAAAATGGTCGTTTTTCGCTGTTTTCACTTCATGCCAACATGACACGTTCCCTTTTTAAGGAACTACTGTCAACAATTAATGTCTGATAGTATAAATCAACACTTTCTTTTAGTATGACGGATATAGGCTGGGCCTACGAAACGCAGACTTAGGCCTCATGATTAATTAATTAATTTATGTACTTAGAACCATCTTTATTAATAATTTTGACAACTATGATTATTCAAATTAGGTAAATTTTGCCCTTTTTATTTTTCACCTCCTGGCTCTCTACCCACGAATTTCTCACATTGGACTTGTCGCGGATCAAGATTTTGCCACTGCGGGCTGTTTCATTCAATAGGAGACTTTTAAGGACAATAGCAGCAGACTTGCCGGGTAATTAATCCATCGTTCTTGGATATTATTATATATATATATATGTGTGTGTGTGTGTGTAACAGGGTAGAAATAGCTTGTGTTTATGTTAGAGTTGATTTATACCTTTCCACTGTTTACATTCCCCCCCCCCCCCCCCTAAGCTCTTCTAGCATCCCTTTAGTTAACTTCTTAGAAATTCCTTGTAACAAACAATGAACCCTCTTGTGTAGTCCTTGGTAGTGTGGTTAGTCACCCCTTGTAAAGGTAATTAACTTCAGATAGCAGCTTGGCAGCTCCAGGGAAACACCACATTTTTGTGTTCCCCATCCTGTGATACATTGTTAGCTTTGCTTTTCTTCAATTTTCTGAGTTGTCCTACTTCACAAAATTATTGCTGCTATGGACTCGGTTTCCTAAAACTGTTTTGATTTTAATTTGTAACTTGCTTTGGCACTGTGTTTTTGTGGTTTTTGTATTTTGGGTCTTGGTTTAGTTTTTACTGATCTTAAGGTTAGGTTTATCATTTTAAGTTGTTTTGTCACTGGTTCACAAATAAAGTCATTTTTTGTTATTTTGTTAAGTAAACCTACATTTTGTGTCACTGTTCCTCTTTTGCAATTCCTTGCGACTTTTCTCTATTCGATCCTTAGTTTAGTTGAGTTCTTGTAAAGTGAGTTCCCCCAGCATTTAGTTTTATTGGATTTTTCAAGTGTACCATTTACCCAGGTTACATGTGCATGCTCAAAAGTACGTTTAAAAAAAAAATTACCTGGTAAGTTTGCTGCCAATTAGCGTTCCAAAATCCACCATTGGTTTTTACTACTCTCGCACTACCAGGCAGAATTATTTCTTACTTTTGTTTTGTATATTATGTGCAGAAAACATTATGGGGAGCATTTCGACTACATATTATTTACCCGCCAAAACTGAGATCTCTACCATGTCTTCTTTCTCTCCCGTGGAGAAGAGACCGTGGACGCGGAGAGGCTAAAACACCGAGACTCATTTTGAATGTGCCATGCCAGAGAAAAGTAGTGTGCATGCATGTTCCGTCGAAAAGATAAGAAACACTACACTATGCATTCGTAAAACTAACAAATCATGAGAAATGTCTCGGGGCAGACTTTATCAGAGATTATGAGTCTACACTACTTCTCAGGTCACTGTTTCAAAAAATACCATCCAGCCACTTTTTCCTAACTTTGATACTGACAGTGATTATGGGAAACTTGGCGACCAAGAGGCGACCACCCAAAAGATGGATAGGCCCTACGGCGGCGTGCTACAATCAGTGCAATTGTGTTTCAGTTTTAGTAGAGGCCGTTTCTTTGAGGGTTTCTTTAAGAAACTTAGATTTTTCCTTCATACTTAGATGTTATCATTACGCCGATTATAAGCACTGTATACTCAGTGCTTTCCGAGTCCTGCGTGGGAGAATTCTAAAGGCTAGATCTTAACAAAGCGACCCTCGCTTAGTTCTTGGCCTATAAAAATTGTGTCCGGTGTAGTGTAAGTAGCAGCATGCAAGCAAATGCAATGTAATTTTTGATCGTGTGCGGGCGCCCTTTACATGGCATTGCCGCCATCTTTGTATAATCTAATGCACAAGAGACTGAACCACAGCAGCCGTTTTATCGTTTTCAGTTTGTAAACAACTACAATTATGTGGATGTGTACTGTACAGAAAAGACTGTGACAAAGCAAGTATGACAGTTGAAGAGTTATTGGGGCCGTTAAGTGGCATGATAACTGGTAGTTTTACCGGCACGGTCTTGACCGCCGACGAATAGATCAACATCAACGCGGCATTAATTTGCGGAAAGCGGTTCCGCGCGCACGAGACGCAGGGGCAGTACGGGGGAAGAGGACGTCGTAGACAATGGACAAGATAAATCTGAAAACGGAAGTGACTGCATGCCTCGTTACAGTTGATCGAATGGAAAGAGTGTGATTCAAATTGATTTATTCGCCAGTATTTATTTAATTTCCAAGCCACATCATTGCACATATTTCCTCACGGGTACCTCTATTTAAAGACTAAACTAGACGGATTTTAGTTTTACTGCGATTTTTCTTAATTGAGTTGACATTTTAAAGTTATTTAAGTGAACGTTTTCTGGAATTGAATCTCACAATGATATTGTTATATATTGAGTTGTTTGTCAGGAGACATTTTTGACTGTTGAATCATACTGAGTTCGTAAGAACAAGTGAACCATTCAAATTTTTGCTGTTTAAAACAAAAAGGCCTTTTTCAAAGTGTGTGCAATGTCAATCACAACAACAACAACAACAACAACAACACATCCACTGTTTGCGTGTACCAAATGCAACAGCCGTCATCCATTTGAAGAACTCTCGCAAGGTCAACAACTGTGCAAGGTAAACATGGAGTCATCTTACTCCTAGAACTATGAGGTTCGTTCCGCTAGCGGAACGAACCTCATAGTTCTAGGAGTAGAGTCACCTCATTTGCAATGCTAACTTCCGGAAAATACTTGATAAGACATGTAAGATGTGAAGACCGACAAACTTTGCAGGTTATTGTGGAGGGGCGATCTGCAGATTGAGCGCGCATTCTTTGAAGAATGTTGAAAGGGAGGCTAAAAATCCGATGTACGAGCGGCGCAATCTGCAGATTGTGCAAATCCGAAGAATGCGCTCAACATATAGGACATAATTTGGGGGGATGAGTATTACTAGTATAGAGTTAAATTTATTCCCAATGACAAATTTTCAATAATGCAGTTGATGGTGTATTATTGACTGATTGGAACAATAAGAAAAAAAGAGGGGGAAAAAACAAAAAAACATACAGGCATGATATTAATCCATCTTCTTACTTTAATGTGATTTTCCAATTTTTTGTCTTTAGAAACTGTCATTAACCCGCACAACTCTTGGTGCCTTTTTTCGAATAAGTTGATGCACCATTTGAAACCATTGTGGAGTGTCGTGGCCGAGCGGTTAAGATCACCGGACTCAAGTTCTGGTGTTGTTGGCAGCAGAGTGTGGGTTTGAATCCCGGTCGCGGCACTTGTGTCCTTGAGCAAGATACTTTACCATAATTGCTTTGTCCTTCGGATAGGACATTAAGCCGTAGGTCCCGTGTACTAGGATTGGTAGTGCACATAAAAGAACCCAGAACACTTATCGAGGAAGAGTAGGGGTTTACCCCGGTGCTTCTGGTTCACATGGCAAGCACCCTCATATACAGTTCCAATTTAGATCAGGGCCAAATTTCACAGATCTGCTTAACCAGTTGCCGCTGGGATTCCTTTTTGTTGTTGTCCCGTCCCCCTGCTGAGATTCTTTTGGTGGAATTGCCGGAATATTTTTTCTTTGAGGGTAGGGCTGGCACAAAGAAACCCTGACTTGACAGTACCAAGAGAAGAAAGATTCTCTTTAATGGATCTTCCATTTTGTCGGTCCTTTATCACACGGCCACGACCTGCCGGTTTTAAACGGCCGTTTAAGACCTCGGTCACTACTCTTTTATTCCCTTATGTGTGTTCATTTTGCAGGAGTGCAGGGGTTCCTATCCAGTGGTGAAATGTACTTACTGCAGAGCTGAATTCCAACAGGAAAAGTATGCCAGATTAAAATCTAGGAAAAACATCTAACACCATCAAAGTTACTAGAAACACAAGATAGGACACTTGAGTGCAGTTTTGCACTGTAGAATATGTACGGTAACGCCTTTATACCTACCAACCGCGTGATGGCGCCCTTCCCCGTGTGTATCAATTTTGCAAGGATTATTGACACTTTTTTCAATCTGCCTTCACCCTTTTTAGTTGGTGGGATCGTTTGGCGTAAGCTTTTCTATTTAGTAGGCCCTACGTATTGCACAAACGATCTTTTCTTTTACTTGCAAAACGACAGCGGGTGCCCCAATTTTGCGTTTCATGTTTCTGAATAGAGTGTCCTATCTTGGTTTTGTCGTATCTTTGACACCGTGCATTTGCAGCGTCCGAATCAATGGTCGTTGGCCACAGCGACAACGTTAAAGAGTTGCACTTTTTTGGCGTTCCGGCCATAGCCACTGCCGAAGCCATTAATTCGGACACAGCCTCAGATTGAGGTTGAAATAGGGGGTGGTGGATTTGAGTGATAACGATGAAGTTTCCCATGTGGTCTCGACCCTTGGGGGATATTTTTTTGACGTTCAAATCCAGGCCTGATGCTTCACCCTTGTATGGACAAGAGTTTTTTCTTGGTATATTGGGCATGCCCTGTGATGGACTTTTAACTTGGTACTAGCTTATTTCAAGGGGCACCAAGGCAATGCCCATGAGGGCGTGGAGGCAATTGCTTTCTTTAAGTATCAGGCCAGCAGAACAAAACATTGAAACCCAATTCACCTGACGTCGTCATTACGATCTTGGTTGCGCCATTTCTGGTGTAGTTACAGTATAGTGCAAATTTTAGGGTAACAGGGCGTTTACACTGGTACCTGGGCGCAATTTCGTAAAGCCTGTATGCACAGAGACTTGCTAAGCACAAAAAAATCTTGCTTAGCAGAAACAGGTTACCAGCCAACATTCCATCATGTTTACACTGTTGCGACTGGTACCCCACTCATTTTTTGCTTAGCAAAGAAATTTGCTAGGCAGTATTTTCTGCTAAACAGCTTTATGAAATTGGCCCTTGTTGACTAATAAAATGGTGAGCATGGCCCCACAGACCGATACATTAAGCCCCGCCTACTAACGTATTGACCAATCATAGCCTTGACAACACCACTGAAAGGCAGACAAATGTCTGACACGTTAAAAATCCATCAGAAAAGTAAACAAACTGCCGCCATTGTTCTGATACACAACGGCACACACAACTGTACTTGAATACTTTTGTTTAGCTTAAATTTTTTCGTATTTCTGGTGGTGCAAATCCCACAGCAGTGGTCCTTGTACAGTCATGTTTAAGTGTTACAGTGGTTTAACAGTGTTCTTGTCTGCATTGTTCTTTGAACACAATGCACTGCTCAAAAGGCCACGTAACTAAATCCATACCGTTCACAGAAACCATGTGTGTATCAACTGAACCACCGCTGCGATCGTGGCAAAAAAGTCACGCCATGTGCTGTTGCTAGGCAGTTGCTAAGGTAGGCAGGGCTTAATGGAACGTTCTATTGCCGCAAGTGATGTATGTCCAAGGGGTCAATACAAACAATCGACCGATCCATTAAGCCCCGCCCCTTTACGTGTTGACCAATCACAGCCTTGGCTTTGCCACCAAAAGTCTGACAAAAGTCCAACACGATAAAATCCTATTTCAAAATGTAAACATTTGTGCGCGTACTTATAGTGCGCACTTTCATGTCGTGCAGTATGGCGTGGAAGAGACGCGCATTGTGCTGTCTTCGTGTACAGTGGTGATAAGCCAATGCTGTGATTGGTCAATGTGTTTGGGGGCGGGGCTTAATGGATCAGGTTATTGCTGCAAGTGACAGGCGTGCAAGGGGTTACTTTTACTTCCATTTGTTCTTTTATTTATTTTATTTTTTTGTGGGGATTGGGGTCATGGGGATGTTAATATCTCTGGTCACTTTATCAATGGAAAAAAAATGCACATGGAAGCTGTGTTTTCAACAAAACTCAGTTGCATGGGTTGTTGAACAATTTCCAGCATGGTTACCTTCGCACTGTGCCTTACCTTAACCCACTTTGACCTCTGCAGTTTCAGTGGGTGGATGCACCGTCATATGCAGTCATGCTACATAGATTTCAAAATCTTTGTAACTTTGACTTGCAATGTATTCATACACCTGGATAGTCCTCTTATGCAAATTTTTCAACTGGTCAACTGATTTCCTCTTTTCTTTCTTTTTATGAAATGGTGTATTAGAAAACTGAAAAAGCACTTTCAAACTTTTTTGTGCTTGGCCATTCTCTCTTTCTCTCTCTTTTTTTGTTTTTACAATTACATAGTTGCATGTCTGAGAGTTGATGTACCTCCCGAGAGCTCGGACTTATAGAGAATCAGTTCTAAATATTCTTGCATTCAGGGAGGTGTGTAACAAAAGGCAAAAGGGATATTGTTTGTGAGGGACTACATATCTAATAGATAGATATTTTTGCATTTGTATTTTTACCCATACACCGATGTAAGTTAAATACTGTATACTCAGTGTTTTCCTGAGTCCTGTGAAAAAAATCCACAGGCATATTCCTCGGGTGGGATTCGAACCCACGACCCCCGCCATTCAAGAGCAGATGTCTTACCAACTAGACTACCGAGATTGCCCAGCAGCTAGAGGCAGTTCGAATCCTATTAGCAGCGGGTACCGCAACCATTGTAATAGATGTTACTTTTTGTTTATCAACCACACGCTGTACTAATTGTACTCGTAGGTCAATGATTTGTCCTCTCATGGATGTTCTGCTTTAATTTTCATCATCTCTTTCATGTTTGTGAAAAAAAAAATGACAGTTGTTTTGTGTTCTCATTTCTTTCTCACCCAGCAAAAGCAGCACAAACACAATCTGCAAGAAATGCGCACAAAATGTCAAGCTCTATGGCACTGTAAGTTTAAGTGTTTAATCTTGTGTTTTTGTTTGTGTGTAGTTCTGTTGACACGGAGGAACTCGATCAGAACGATCCCAGTGGTTTGACGAACCAAGGATTTCCTCAAGTGGTTTCTGTGTAGAAAACCAGTGGGAACGTCTCGAAATATAAAACGAGTCCAAACTATGGGATAAGAAAAAGAATTCCTCTGTGTAGGCCATGGACAAGCGTGTATAGCCCCTTTCACACAGTGGATGAATTCCCTGGGAAATTGCTGGGGACAATTTGATTAACCCTGGCAAACACGAACTGGCCAATTCTACATAGCTACTCCTGCTTTATCAAGGTAACCTCAGGGGTTTAGCATACTGCGTTTTCATGTTTCCAAGGAAAAGTGCATGAAGTGTGAAATGAACACAGGGTAGTGGTGGGGTGAAAATCTCCTAGGGTTTGATTTCCTGGGAATTTGCTCGGTAGTGTGAACAGGGCTTGTGTGTGTGTGGATACAGAATCCATGTTTTCACTCTTTCAATCATTAATTCCACAGGACTTGATTTACAAGGGCCCAACTGCGTAAAGCTGTTACGCACACAAATTTGCTAAGTGCAGGAAACTCTTGCTAAGCAGAAACAGGTTACCGGCCAAACTGGTCATGTAATGTATATTACTTGTGACTGGTACCCCCGCATAATTTCGCTTAGCAAATTAAATCTGCTTGACAGCTTTATGAAATGGGGCGCTGGACTAGGCCTTGGTGCCATCCATAAGTCAATACCTCAATTCATCCATGCTCACTGGTTGCAGTCTGCCTTGTTGCTACTGTCGGCTACTTCAAAAGTCGACATCTTTGTTGTACCACTGTAATAGATCGTGAATTTTTATTGGTCGAGAACCAATCACATGATGTCATGATTTGCTATCAGGGAACAGGACAACACTACTGGAGGCTGGTTAAAGCTAAAGTATTTTGCGATTTCGTTTTTGAAGGATTTACAATCCTTGAAGTGAAAAAGTACAGCTTTTAACAAACATCCAGGGTAGTTTTCCAGCCGACTTGAAGGAGTATGTGTTTGCTGTATGACTGACCTGTTAGTGAACTGAAACATTGCCACACTGACGCATGCACATGGTGCCCGCGCTCAAGAGGGGGAATATGAGTGATGAACCCCACAGGGTACATTACCTTGATCATGCCCACTGTTGGTTGTTTCCACCAGAAATAACCCCGGGTATGAGGTTGTGCATAGGTATTTTCCTGTTAAAATATCGAAATGCAATGCTCAACCATGGTTCAACAATAAATTAATACAGAAATACATGTATAATTTATTTCACTTTGTATTGTTTGTTTTCACTCCTGCAATCTATTACTATGGTATAACAAAACAATTGTTGCACGCTGTGCGATGGGGGTCCGTGGATTTTGTACATTTCACCCTCTGCTCCGCCTCGGGTGTCATTTTGACACCTGAGGTGGAGCAGAGGGTGCCATTTTCTCCCCTCGAGTTTGCAAAACACCATGGACCCTATTCACAGCGTGCAACAATTGTAGAGTGTGTAATTTCCCCTTGTCTGTCTGTTCATCAGTTATTTATATGAAAGAATTTGACATTTTTCATGAGACCACAAGTCTTTACAGACGTCCTTTACAAAGGAAAACATTTCTTGTCCTGGCAAGCAGTGGCATAACTAAGGGGGAGCGGGTCACGTGCCCCCCACCCCTCTCCCCCCCCCCAACTGCTGTCCGTACCCCCCTTTTGAAGTCTGGACTTTTGAGATTAAAAATTACCAGAATAAAATGTTACATTTTATGAGCTTGTATGTAATATTTTCAATGTTTTCAAAAAAATCTTTTTTTATTATTTAAACGCAGAATGTATTTTGTTTTACCTCAACACGTCACAAGAGCGCTGAAAAGGGGCTTGTTTAGTAAATGCAGCCTGAAACTACAGTTTCAATTGGCCAAAAGTGCCCCCCTAGGAAATATGGTGCCCCCCCTAAGATTTTACCCTAGTTACGGCACTGTTGGCAAGAAAAATGTCTTTACATGAGACTTGCTAATTCCCGTGGAATGATATAAACTCTTTATGTTGTTTTTTTTATTTCCTTGTCTCATATAGCCCAAGCCGTGCGAATACTGCAATGTAATTGCAGCGTTTATCGGTAATAAATGTCAGCGCTGTGCAAATTCCGAGAAGAAGTACGGTCCTCCACACACGTGTGAACAGTGCAAGCAGAAATGTGGCTTCGACAGAAAAGAAGAAAGAAAAAAGGTACATGCTTGAAATGATCGTAGAAAATAAAACACAACTTGGTAATTTTGACCTGAAGTGCGTCATGGCCAAGCGTTGAAGTGCATCAAACTCAAGTTCTGGGCCCAATTTCGTAGAGCTGCTTCAGCACAAAAATTAGCTAAGCACAAGAAAATTATGCTTACCAGAATAAGGTTACCAGCCAAAATAGCATGTCACATGTACCATCTGTGACTGGTATCCTGCTCAGTTTTGCTTAGCGGAACATCTTAAAGCAATATTTACTGCTTAAGCAGCATTTATGAAACTGGGCCCTGATTGCTGAATCATCAGAGTGTGGGTTCGAATCCCGGTCAGTTACACTTGTGTTTTGAGGCAAAATACTGGACTCTAATTGCTTCTCGTCACCCAGTAGTAAACGGGTACCTGCGAGGGTACAGAGTATTGATGTGAATGAGTAGCAAAGTAATAGCAATAAACATGATCAAAGCAAAGTATTACTTTCTTTCTTTCTTTAGGTTGATGGAAAGCTTCTTTGTTGGTTATGCACGCTGTCTTACAAAAGAGTTCTTCAAAAGGCTAAGAAACGGAAGTATGAGTTAGCAAGCAGCCATCACCGCACCACTCAGCAGAGTAAAGACAACAATGAAGTGGACTCCAGTAAATCAGACGAGAAGGTGGACAAAGTCACCAATAGGTTAGTTGCAGCTTTTTAACATGTTTAAAGCCCCATCTCATCATTGGTAAACTGACTGTAAATGCTTCTGTTCTTTGCACAAATCAAGATATTTGTAATAAAACCAACCTGTGAAAATGTCAGCTCACCTCGTTGTTTCATTTGCGAGAAAATGGTAAAAATGCAATCAGCATTTGTAACTAAAGATGTCATAGAACTTTTTCGTTGATATCCTGTTCATGACACTTTGGGCAGAAATGTTTCTGTTGGCAGAGTTCGTCTCACTGAAATGAAAGCTAATTTTGATTCTTCTTTCATTTATTATTTAAAAAAGATGACACTTCAGGCAGAAATATTTTAAGGAAAGTTTTCTGCCATCATTACCTTTATACCATGTAAGGTATATGTAAATCTGTGAACTTTTATGGTTTCCTTCTTACCAATGTTGAGCTGGGGCTTTAAAGGATATTAACATCAAGTTCTTTGGAAGAGTAAACTAATTCGAGTATTCTATTTTTTTTTTAATAAAGACACTATAAGTAAAGATGCTGGTCCGATTTTGGGCTGATTTGACCCCCCAAATTTTGAATTTAAATTTTAAATAGCTACTTTTATAGATTTGAGAGAGTTATAAGCTTTCATTAAGAGTATTGGACAAGAAAAATGTCAAATATTTGTACCTTGAATTGCAAAACCTCTGCCGAGTGCTATGGCATAGGATTGGTACTAAACCTTGAACCAAGGGTGGATTCCCGGTTCCCTCGGACTTCACCTCCGTTGAGTTGAAATACAGTGAGCATTGGTGGAAGCCTCTCGATGTCTCATCCTCATGGAACAAAAGGACAAGAATCGGGGGGTTACACAATTACCCCCAGCATAATGGTTGAAAATTGGCGAAATATTTAAGACCACGTTTCCTCTTTGTGTGGATGCACACTCAGTAGTGGAATGTGCGAGAGACCATTGTTCCCATATTCCCATTTTACACAATGGCATGTGTATGTCGCCTGTTTGCTGGCTCAGACAATGCTTCAGTGGCGCCAGCTGGTTTAACAGTGCTTCCCCACTAGCTTTTCTTTTTTCAAGTTGTACCCGGGAGAGGAATTCTTTAGAAAATGGAACAATAGAGTAACAATGGAAGGACCCTAAAACTTCATCCGTAGGGTTGTGTAAATTAAGCGCACGACCTGTAAGCTCTATAGACCGATCCATTAAGCCCAGCCCCCTTACGTGTTGACCAATCACCGCCTTGGCTAAGCCACCAAAAGTCCGACAGGATAAGTCCGACTGGATAAAATCCTAGTGGAAAATCTAAATGCGCGTACTTATAGCGCGCACGTTTATGTCATTGAGTGTTGCATTGAAGAGACGCACATTGTGCTGCCCACGTGTACAGTGGTGATGTAGCCAATGCTGCGATTGGTCAATATGTTTAGAGGGCGGGGCTTAATGGATCGGGTCTATTGACAGTTTGAATACACTTGTGATACCTAAACCATTGCTCATGTATAACAGGTCTGCACCAGCTGAACCTGAGCCCAACAAGAGAGTGAAGACTGACTACTCCAGTAATGGCATTCTTCCATCATCATTGTAAGTAGGAAACTATAACTAGTAAACTAGTAGGCCCTATAACTAATAAAAAAGTTTGTGCTCGAATTCGCTCCCTTGTGGAGTCCTATAACAAAAGGGAAGCGCAAGAACAATTGGTCTCCACAGGGGAATTCTAAAGAGAGGGATGCTCCACAAGGAAATTTGTGTACAAAGTCTATGAGAAAATATTAAGTACATGGACAAAGGAAAGAACAATAGAATTCTCCACGAGGATGCAAAAATGAGAATGTGTGTACTGTTGTGTGTGCTGTTGTGTGTCAGAACAATGGTGGCGGTTTGTTTACTTTTTTTTATAGAATTTTAACGTGTCAGACTTTTGTCAGACTTTCAATGGCGTTGTCAAGGCTGTGATTAGTCAATACATTAGACGGGGCTGAATGGATCAGTCTATTAGCAGTGGGGTACCACACTCGGGAAGCACTGAGTATACAGTACTTATATCACACATCAGTGTAAGGGTAAAACCAAAACTTGAGGGCAGGGGGGAATGTTACACCCCCTGGTTGTTACACCCCTGCTTTCAAATGATCATCAACTCTGCCGTTTAGACTGTCATCATTTCAAGTCTTACTGGATCTTCTGGTCATTGTTTCAGACCCTAGACAAAGTCTACGCCGATCTTGAAGATTTACGTGAATTTTACGATCCTGACACAGTGGAGCTCATGAACTGGATCAAGTAAAATGTCATGCCTTGATGACCCAAATCTTGATTGATTTGTTTGATTGATTTGAACAGGTCCAAGTCAGACGTTGCTTTTGTCGACCCTGGCAACACTGATCACATGGTAGCCATGACACAGCTGAGGGAGACCATAGCCTCCCTGAAAAAACTACTGGCAGAAAAGGAGAAGGTCATATTAGAACGAGACAAGAAGGTAATAATGATAAGACCGTGGCTGCATCCCGTAGCCTTAGATCGTGAAGGGTCTTTCACAGGATCCTCGCTGTTTCCAAGAATGGTGCCTTCCGTAGTAGATCTAAGGACTGGTGCCTTTATTATTATCTAGTCACAGAGATGCAACTTTTCTGACATTTTTCGGATTTTTTTGAATTTTTTACCCCCAAATTCTGATTTTTTTTTCTGACCCCAAAAAGTCATTTTTCCCCGATTTATATTCTGAAGAATGGGATTAAATCCGGAAAAATTCAGAAAACGTTGTTACAAAATAATAATTCTGTCTGTGACGTACCACGTTAGCCTCTTCTACCGGCCATCAGTAAAAAAGTGTTTAAAGAACAAATTTTAATGGTGAATGGGTCGCAATGATTATCACACATGTCACAGGTAAAGAAAAATATTTAAAATTTCTAACGTGACCGATGCATAGATTATGAATTCTGAAGATCATTATTGTGAGCTTTTTCAGATATGATATGTCTAGCATCGTTGTAATTTCATCTTTTTTTATTAATAATTTTTTTATTTTCCTCCCATTTACTTGGACCCCAGTCCCACTACCGCTAGCGGTGGGGTTCAAACTGAGTGCAGGGCCGACTGTCCGTCATGTTGACCAAATTCCGGACATAGATTTTTCAATTTTTTTTAATAGCCAGTTGCTTCTCTGTTAGTAAGGTTTGCGTCATCACCATGTATTTTATAATCTCTCTATGAGTTGTGGTGGCTCTGAAAAGAACTGGTGGTTTAACAACTCGTCGTTTCAATCAGTATGTTCTGAACGCCTTCAGGAAAATGCCGGTGTGGACAGAGAGTCTGTCCCCCTGGAGATTCTGTCCCCCCATACGGCGAATTGTGTAGAAATTTTGTGCGATAGCGCCCTCTTGTGTTTTAACTTCATCAGCCAATGTTAATTTAACGTATGGGGGACACACAGACTAGGGTACAAAAAACCTTTTAACACCCCATTTATGCAGCTTACTTACTGTGGATTAGGATTAGCTTGATGATGGACAAAGGCGGGAAACCGCTTTATTATCAATTATGTAGGTTTTATTTATTTGTTTGTTTATTTTGTTTACTTATTAATTTGTTATTTTTTTATTTTCTTCTTATTTATTATCAGATAACGGAGCTGAGAGCCACACACATGCAGATTGAGAAGGATCTGAGGAACAAACTGGCTGTACTTCAGAAGCAACACGGAGAAACCATGGAAGATGTCCAGGTAGACTTCCTTTTTTTTAGGATCTCAGTTTTTGCCGCTTGGGAGCAGGTTTTGATCATATCTTCTCTTGGGCAGGGATCGAATTCAGGGGAAAAATCCAAAAGACCGCCAAGCTTGAAGCTCAGAAAAGTTTTAAGAAGACCAGAATCAAAATGAGAGAAGCATTTTTTACTCAGTTTAAATAAACTTTTTATCTGAACAAAGGACTGAAAGAAAAGTATGTATTTTGTCTGATGGGTAAGACATCACATTTAAATACGATAAGAGGCATGTCTACTTTGGAAAACAAATTTATTATTCAACTGAAAAACACAAGACTGTGAGACTTGTCTGGTCGTAAGTTTACTGGCCTGACGGTGAAATCACTGGCCTTAGGCCGGCGGTCCTGTGTAAATTGCCAACCCTGCTGGACCAAACAAAACTTCTGAATTTCAAAAGCTGTTTTCCAATTGTTGATAAAACTCTTTCTCCAGTTATGACCAGTTCACAGAGCACATCATTGATGCATGCCCCATCTACAAATCTCCCCATGGGGCCCCTTGACCCCTTGAGTTGGATGAAGACACCACCAGCTGGTTGAACTCAGACCTTTCTATCTAGCTGAGATGTGTAGATGGATTTCATACCAATAAACGAACCAGGTGGTCAGGTTGGCGTAGTGATATCTTTCCTCGCCTTCCACCTTAAGGACATTGGTTCAAATCCCGCCGGGGGTTACTTTGTGGATTGGGTTTTTCAGTCCCTACCTGATTGCATGGGTTTTCCCTGGAATATTTCTCTAGGGTTTTCCTCCCAAATCTAAAACTGAAACTTCCTTCCTTGTCTTCTCTCATTGGGTTCTTGGCTAGTATAGTTTGCTTTTCTGAGAATCCTTGGCTTCACAACCAGAATTGATAGTTGAAAAACCAGTTGAAAGTGTCTGAAACTAATATGCTTTCTAGTGTATTTCCTCCCCTGCATTTCTAGTAGGAAATTTAAAACCGATGAACAGTTTGTGAGATCCATGTTTGTTTTTTTCTTTTCCCGTATAAAGGCGAAGAACCGTGCTCTTGCCAAACAAGTTTCCTTGATGTGTAAAACTAAACCAGAAAAGACCGAAGTAAAGACTCAACCCTTGGTTTTATGATGATCGGTCCAACTGCAATCCAGAATTTATCAGGTATTATAGTTTAAGATTTTTTTTCCTTCTGGTTTTTAGTATAGGTTTTCTGAGCCAGTTGTTCTTTTTGTTGTTCTTTTTTATTATCAAATTATATATAGACTTATATTATGTTACAGCTCTTGGTTAAACGTTGTTTACTTAGTTTGACTCGTAAAGCAAAATTTCTGAAAAATACCGTCGCGACGGTCGTCTGTTTTTCAAACTGGCAGAAGCCAGATTCTTTAGTTGAAATGACTGAATTCAACCTGCTGGAACCACTTCATTCATGATGTAGGTTCTCATCTGTGCATTCGATAATCTGTGGAATTGTATTTTCAAGATTGTCTGCATTTGTAGCCCAAAGTGTTGCACAGATTTGGCGATTACGCCAGGATGTTTACACAGTTCAATTGATGAAATTGCTGTTTGTGAGAAAGTGTCATATGGTCATTGAGTTTAACTATATGTTACATTGATTAACAGTTTTTGTATACTTTGGTAGCCAATCGAATACCCAGCTTTTTTCTGGCTTCTTCCTGTTAGTTGATGTTCTGCTAGTGCTATTGTACTGCAGGCGTGCAATTCCTCAGGATTTTGTCCTGATTTCAGGATTTTCTGAAAATCTCCTTGAGCCATCAAATTTTCTTGTAAGAAGTCAGTTACCAAAGGGAGAAAGAAATAGTCCATCTTGTGTCCAAACCTGTAGTTTTGTATTACTGGTGATGCACAGAGTCTGTAAACCTCTTAAATTGTAACATCTGGGAGGTTATAAAAGTCTAGAATAAGGTGGAACCCAGGCCAGCAAACCATTGTTCATGAATTTTCACATTCGTCAAATTCCAGCCCTGATACTGGTACTGTTAAACCATGTTTTTTTTTGTGTAACTATTTTTGCATTTTAGTTCGCACATAGTTTTATTTCTAGTCATTTAAGGTTGTTTAAAGTTGCCAGTCCAAATTAGCCAAAACAATTTTTTCTCTGAATGAATTTTGACAGATGAAACTGTTTTCAAAATGTAAAGCATTACAAAAACTTTTGTGGAACATGTTACATACAAAAGAAATTTGTGCGTGGCCTGATGGACATGAGATAATGTTGGGATCGCAGCAATTCATTCGTAGTTTTTAATTAACTAACACTTCTCTTTGGTGGATTTGGCAATACCTGAAGTGAAAGCTTACAACTTTCTCAAATCTATAAAAATTTTAAATTTAAATAAAACAATCTGGGTAAAATCTGCCAAAAATCGGACATAGCATCTTTGCGTAATTCTGTTTTGGGGCATTCAAGACTAGCATACTGCATCTACAAACACACACAAAAAAATAATCATTGACAAACTTGACCATATCACCTTGTACAGTAAGAGTGATTGTGATTATTGTGATGATTGTGATTATTTCAGAGCATTCCTGGAATGCGGGTCGTGTCGTGGCCGAGCGGTTTAGTGCACCGGACTCAAGTTCTGGTGGTTAAGCCATCGGGGTGTGGGTTTGAGCACCGGTCATGACACTTGTGTCTTTCAGCAAGATGCTTTACTATAATTGCTTCTCTTCACCCAGGGGTATAAATGGGTACCTGCCAGGGTAGAGGTTGATACTGTGTTTGAAAAAGCCTTCGGTGCACCACGGCAGCTCGGGTCTGTATACTCCCCTGAGAGCTGAGAAAGATTACAGGAATGTTATTGGCCCAATGACCAGGGCACTAATGTAAAGCACATTGAGACGTTATTGTGAAATGCGCTATATAAGAACTGGTTATTACTATTCCCTGGCAGGCAAGATTCCACGTTGTTTGTATGGGAAGTTTTAGACCACATAAAATCAAACACAATGTATTGTTGAAAATAACAGCTCAATAAGTTTCAACATATGGCCCTTTTTTTAATATGAAATGACGATAGATATCACGTGCTGTCATCTTTCAAGATTGAATTTAGCTGTGTACACTTTGTGCCTGCAAGAAGTCCAGGCTGTGTGTCTCTTTTGTTAAACATGTGATATCAGGAGTGGTGTCGTCTATAATATAGTTTTGTATGTGATTCAGGAGTCCGACTGGTTCCTTTCAGATCTTCATTGAGTGTGTACAGCGACTGCGGTTGGTACCCGCGACCACCCAGCATCCTACTCGCGCAGTTCCCTCAACTGGTATTTCATCTTTTCAGGACATTTGTATTTTAATTTTAACAGTAATTAATTTTTTTGTACCAATTTGTAAATGTTGTACATAGATTCTGTAAGATACCACTTTTTACTTCATGCAAGTGAATTTATATAGTTTTTTATTTTGTAAGATAAGGCGTTTTGTGTTAGAACACATTTTTATCTTCTTCTCTGTACATATTCTCTTGTAGTAGTCAATCAGTTTATGTTGGAACGTAGCATTTAAGCCTGTTAGAGTTACGTATTAGTGTTAGTTTAGTGTGCATTTTAGGCATCACAATTTTTTGCATCACACAACAGGTTTGGGCCCATAAGGTCATGGAGCTGCTCAAGCTCAAAAGTAGCTCAGCACAAAAACAAATTATGCTTACCAGCCAAAAAGCATCATTTCACTTGTGACATTTATGACTGGTATCCTGCCCATTTTTTGCTAAGCAGAAAACCAGGACCCAGTTTCATGGAGCTGCTTAAGCACAAAAAGTAGCTAAGCACAAAAAAAGGAAAAGCTTATCAGAATAAGGTTACAAACCAAAATACCATTTTACATGTGACATTTGTGACTGGTATTACCAGTGGTAACCTGCCCGTTTTCGCTTAGCGGAAAATTCTTCAGCAATATTTTTTTAACATCTATCAACAAAAAATATGCTAACCAGAATAAGGTTACCGGCCAAAATGCCATTTCAGATGCGACATTTGTGACTGGTATCCCGCCCATTGTAGCTAAAACTTCTTAAGCAACATTTTGTGCTTAAGCAGCTCTGTGAAATTGGGCCCAGTTCATGTTTAGTGTTCATGTATGTTCAATGCAGTAGTTTTCTGGTCATTCAATCTCGCCTAGTTCTTGTCTTGTTCTTTTCTTCTCCCGTTAATAAATCCATGTAACCGAAAATAGTCTGGCCCTTTTTTTATTTGGCATACCAAGAATCAGTATTCAAACTTATTAAAGCACGCTGGGAATAAGACACAGATGGTCGTAGGATGAGGAAGCTTTGTCAAAGCCCTCTTTATTCTTTTGTTGACATTCAAAAGCAATCAACTGCACTGGTTTTGTGGTGGTACAACTGCGCATAGGAATAACCGTGTACATGTATGTGTGTACTGTGTAGATACATTCACCCCATGATATCAGATTGCAGGCTACCATACAGATTTTAATATCTATCATTCAAAACTACAGTGGATGATACTGAATGGTCAGAAAGTAGGAGGGTTGACTGTGTTCTGCGTAGATGCTTATTGCAGGCTGGCATAGTTTATCATTCCAAACCACTGTGAATAAAATACATTGAACGGTCAGGCAGTAGGAAGGTTAAACATTTTAAACTTGTGGTTGTTAGATTTTATTTTTAGACTGCGCTAGTCTTGTATGGTTTGATCTTTGAACCCTATGAGTTTAAAGCAAAGTATATAGGAACACGGAGCTCCCAAAAATGTTGGACGAGACGTTACGCACATGACGTCATTTGAACAGGGCGCCTTCGGCTACAGGTCACAAGGAGGTTGTTCATTGGCCAATCCTGTGCGACGTTTGTACAAATCTGTGCGTTTCCATTGTTTTATCATCGGTTTACCTCTAAGATGGCGGCGTGATGACGTCAGTGGATTACAAGAGCTAACTACTTGATGTTGACCATCTCGGAAAATAAAATCTCTCCGATGCACATTCTGAACTGTGAATTTCCCTAAGTATTGTCATTCATTTGTTTTAGTGTTTGGATGAGCCGCTGAAATACAGTCCAGTCCAGAAATACAGTCCAATATATATTCTTTATTTTCTAAAAACTGTTTTTTGGGGGTTTTTTTCGTCGGTGTATTTTGTTTTGTTTTACAAAAACATTCTTTAGTTGCTCAGTTTTAAGACTCAATATCTTTTACAATGCATGAAGTATTTTTTGTCTGTTTGTGTTTGCTTATTTATTTACCAGGTCAATTTGATTGATTTTATTGATTAGGTAATGACCTTTAGCCATTTGATTATTATTTCATAAGCCGCCTGTAAAATTTGTTTTTTAATTGATCAGTATTATATTAATGAGAACAAAATTTCTAATACGACCGTTGTGTTATATTTTCGTTTGGTAGAAGTAATTTTAGAATAAGTTGCAGTTGGACTCAAATGTGATCTAGGTTTTTCCCCATGCACAACAAGCTAGAGATGCCCAAATTGCAGGCCGATACACCAAAAATTAATAAACAAGTTAATAAATACATTTATCTTCCAGTATGCACTAACCCTCCAATCAGATTGCTCAACGGGAGTGCGATAATAAACCATATCACACTCCCAGTAGTGTTTATTGCACTCTGCGTATTGTGAGTATCATGCGTCACGCTCCGTATACGGACAGTTCAAAATAGCGTTCTACTTTACGCGTTGATTGTGCCGCTTAACATGAAATAATGCTCAAAATTGTTAAACTTCACGCGTCGCACGTGAAAAAGGTATAAAGCTGGCTGGAAGATAAATTCGTTATCACACTCGTGCTCGTGGAATACGGAAGATATAGCGCGTAGGCTGAGTGGGATATGGACGCAGACGCGCTATGTTTGTCCATATTCCATGAGCGCGAGTGTGATAACTAATAGTATTTAGTTTTTATATTTAAGATCAAATTCACAAAAAAACCTTTTGAATAAAACCATTTTAAATGTTCCAGATTGCACAGTAGAGCTTTTAAAAACCAAACATATATCAAGTAAAAACATTCCGAGGACCTCATTTCAATTCAGCGTGCTTCGGCCAAACTTTTACAATTTGGGTCCAGATTGCCCCCCAGTTTCGAAAAAAATCCATCCTGACTGATTAAGTTTTTTAACAGAACCTGAGAAATGTCAGGAATTTATTGAATTCAAGATTTGTCATTGATCTCCCATCACCTTCTTTTGAAAGATGTGAAGACATGAAAAAATGGGGGGGGGGGGGAAACAAACAAAAAAAACCAGCCCTTGTTGTGGTCAGACATCTTAGATCTATATTTGTAGTGACAGAAAGAGTCTGTCAACCTCTAACCAAGAGCAGACCACTACCCATCATGCCCATCATGTCCAGCAGGATTTTTCACTGCTGTACAATCACACCCTGAGTTTATGATGTTAATAAGTTTCAGAAATGAAAGAGCTCTTAATGTGGTTACTGTGAGCATGAAGATGAGACAGTTTTTTCTGCATGCGCTGAACAATGTCATTTACATACATTACATCCAGGCCCTTGTAAAGCCTTAACACAGTACTTGTGCTGTATTTTGACTACACCAAGGTGCTTGCCCCATCTACATTTAAGCACAGAATGCTGCCATTGATACGGGTTATGGCGTGGTTGGTAGCCACCAAACCCTCCACCGGTGTTTTGTGGATTTTTCATTTTCATCCACTCTAATCCCTGAATTGAGTTGAAAACGATGAAAAAGGGTTAATGTTTAGTTGGGGATGTTTCAGGCATGTAACAATTGTCAGCTGATCAGCTGATTTCCTCTGGTTTTCTTTAATAGAAAACTGAGAGATGATAAAGTTCAGATTTTTTTCTCTCAGACCTTTTTATGTCTGCTTGGTGAACAAAAAGTAGCTGTTGTTATTTTTTTCAGATGTAAATAAATCCGATAAAGTAAGGATTTGTGGTGACACCATAAGGTTGAAATCTCTTTTGAGTATATGTGGTTCCGAAGGAACCGGTTGACTCAACATTTCAGACAGTATACTCTGTCCGTCAACAGGAGACTGCAGTCTCCTGACGACAGACAGAGTATACTGTCCAAAACGTTGAGTCAAACGGTTCCTTCGGAACCACATATACTCAAAAGAGATTTAAACCACATAGCGTCACCGCAAGTCCTTGTGAGCAATGACTCTCACACCTAAAGGTTAAGTGTGCTAGACCATTTCCTTCCTTTCTTGCAACGCTAAGAGCAAGTTCAAGTGTGCACATTGATCGAACTGTGGTTGACCACTGACTAGCAATGCACATGCGCAGTGACGTATACACTTGAACGACCCGTTAGGCGGTCTAGTTTAAACGCAATTCTTTGTCGGTACTGATACATGCACTTCCCTGACTTTCTGCTATTCTGCAATAGCGTCACTGGTTCCCTTCTGTGCTTCAGACAGGTTGACATGAAACAAGGCTACCGGGACCAGGGAAGAAACCAAGGTCCTGAGGCTGGTTCCAAAATGGTCGACCACAGCAGTCAACCAATGGTCAACCAGCCTGGGTTCGGGTCAAGATGGTCGACCTTTAGTTAACCATAGTGCGCACTTGAACTTGTATGTTTGGATTTAATCCGCATTCACATCAGGCTTGTTGATTGTGGCAATCAAAGTAAGCACCATATTTTACCCTATGAGGGCGCTTTCAACAGCAAATTTCCTTGCATCACAATGACAGTTTTATTTTAAATTTTACTACCTGTATGTTGTCTTCTTGTATCAATAGCCAAATAAACAGTAATACTCGTAAATAATGACAAAACCCGGTTCGCTTTTACTTGTTTGACATCGCATAGATTTGATCAAAAATACTGCGAATTTGGGCGATATTCAAATGGGAATATTTCTCAGGAGAGGTACTGGTGTGAACTGTATTTTAATCGTAAGCTTTCAGAGGGAAACTTATCTTCTTTTTCAACCGATTTGACACCTGTACATTTACTTTAAACTCGTTGAACTGCCACATGAAATCCCAGCCTTATTCTTGCAGCTTGACTTATAGAAACATTTAATGTAAAGTAACATAATTTTCATGTATAGACATTATCTAGTGATTGTTTTGTTTGTAAATGTATCACTGAACTTCTTCGGGTTATAAGACGTGATCATTCAGCCTGCATTGGGTCCAATAAGAGACGATTTAAGCACGTTTGAGCCCCCCCCCCCCTGTGTTTTTATCTCTGTACTTTATGATGTATTCTTTTTCCTGAGGGAATGTATGTCTTGAATCGAATAAGAAACATTATTACACATTATTTCATAAAGATAGAAATGTGGTATTTTGTGCAGTAAGGTCTTACCATACAAAGCTCACTTTGTTACTGTAATTTTGTGAAATAAAATACTGTAAATTTACAGCCATTGGTATTTAATTTTTTTTTTGTTAATTGTTTGATTGTGGAAAAATGTTTCAGGGGCATAATCCAAGATGCCTCAAAATCTCCCATATGCTGTGTACACAACCATGCCAGAATGTTCCTGACATTGTACATGTATGTGTTATCAATCAGTGTCACATATGTGGGGGGAGTGCCGTGGCTGAGCGGTCTAGTCCGCTGAACTTAAGTTCTGTAGTTTTATAGAATGTGGGTTCGAATCCTGGCCTGGCCAGTCGCGACACTTTTTACCATAATTGCTTTATCCTTTGGATGGGATGTGAAACCGTATGTCCCATGTACTAGGATGGGTACCGGTACTGCAGTTAAAGCATCCAGAACACTTATTGTGAAAGAGTAGGGGTTTACCCTGGTGTTTCTGGTTCAGATAGCAAGCATCCTTATCTACAGGTTTTCTCAGGCTTCTGAGCTACAGTGATTAAGTTTGCTTTTGAGGCATCCTTGATTTCATTACCAGAAATTAATAACAATAACATTGCCACTGCTGACATTGTCTAAGGCCCGATTTCATAGAGCTGCCTAAGCAGCAAATGGTGCTTAACAATTTTCTGTTAAGCAAAAATGAAAAGGATACCAGTCACAGGATTGTACATGTGACATGGTGTTTTGGCTGGTAACCATATTCTGGCAAATGAAATTGTTTTCTGCTTAAGCAGCTCTATCTACATTGCAATTGAGCACAGCTGGTGGCTTCTCCAGTTTACCACTCTCATTGAAGCACCTTGGGTAATGGCTCTACTGATTAACAGACACTTTATAATGTTGAGCAGGGGCTTTATGAGTGTGTTTTTGCGAGACGGATTGAGCATGCATGGTGGAGGTGGCAAACCCAACGATCCTTCCTTGGGCCCAATTCCAGTCAGGAGTTTCAAACAGTCCTACATCCAGCCTAGTTCCAAGTCTGATGATCTTTGACTCTATTGTTTTGATTTTTTGGTGAAGAGGAAAAAAGAAAAAGAAATGCGCAGTCTTTATTACGGTGAAAATACTTTGAGGAATGATTATCCAAATATGACAAAATACACTGAAAATAATGGTTTGACCTCAGACTAAACTTGGGTGACAATTTTGTACATCCGTAAATCTCATCGCCTTCACACATTGTTTCAATGTTTTGACCAAGGAATGTAAAAACAAATTAGTTGTGGTTCATTTCAATTAACAAGACAACAACGTTCTAGGAATCCTGAAAAACCAGTGGCCTTGTTGGGAGTTGAACCCATCCATGGCCTTGTGACTGAAAGTACACGTGTTAATACAGCAACAACAGAGGGCGCTAGACGAAATTCCAAATCAATCATGGCGGCTACGGCGTCTGCATGTGTTCTGGTGCGATCTTCGTGCTTACTGCGGGTTGGATCGAGTTCAAGATTGGCATGTACAGCAAGTTCTTTCCACAAACATGTCTTTGTTGGTAAATGTAAGATTTCATTAGTTGTATTGTCCATATTCTATGTAATTTGTTGTTAGAAACTCGTCTTTTTATACTCGATGTATTTTGAGAGAAAGATTTCAGATTTTACTCAAATTACTCTCGGCTCGGTCTTGTCTTGGAATCTTGATTATGGGCAGGGCTGCATACACAGTAAAGACGATACAGTAAAGCCAGTAACTGGGGCGCGGGCGCTGTACTCGTTTTTTGAGATTTTGACATTATCAGTTGTACTATCGAAATCTCAAAAAGGAGTACAGTGCCCTAGTTATATTACTGGGTCTAGACAGGGCATGGAATTGCCTAGCCCCATACATAAGGTTTTTTGCTGATCGCTACGACGAAATAGCGCAAAGCGTGATGGGAAGACAAAGGGGGCAGTGGCAACTGTGCAGCAAGGACACATGATCCCTTTCCTATCCCATCATGCCTCAGCGCAGGATGCAACCTGTTGAAATCAACCGATCGACAATAGACCTTATTGTATTCCAACAGTCTTCTTGCGGCGTTTACATTGTCTGTTTGCATTTGGCGATGGCACGACGAACCAATACACACACATAGCGACACGAAAAAGACTAGTGCAGGAATACGACCCGCGCGCTGAACAGCAACCATCATGGCTCCTGTCGTTGACATGGGCTTCCAGCACGAAACAGAAAATTCCAGCAAACGCCGAGGACGTATCGCACAGGCAGACGTTCGCAGATCTTCTCCAAACTCTGTCTCTGGGTCTGACATGTCTGAAAGTAATGACCGACCAATTATTGTGGGATAAATTTGCCAAACAAAGTAAGTCTCGATTCGAAAGTTGATGTCTGGTTTTAGAGGACAGGGTTCGTTGGGCCAAGAAGCGGAGGGAGTCCAGCGTATTGGCACAATGTATGGGGCTAGGAATTGCCAACCATCTCATCATGATCATCACTGATCTTGCAGTATTGGTAGCGCAGTAGAAACACCGTCACCGGGGTGAACCTCTTCTCTTTTACTTATTCTTTAAATATCTTAATGCCTTAACAATAAGTGTACTGACTACTGGTTCTTGTTTGTATTGTAAGTGCGTTACACAACATACGGGACCTACGCCTACGGCTTTGCGTCCCATCCAAAGGATTTAGCAATTACTGGTTACATGATTGTCCAGTCTTGCTTAAGAACACAAGTGGCATGAGTGTTAAGACTGGGACTTGAACCCACACTCTGCTGATCAGAAACACCAGAGCTTGAGTCCAGTGCGCTTGATCGCTCGTTCTCGGCACGCCGGTGCAGTCACACTGACTTGGTCAACACACACTGCAGTCAGATAAACATGTCTTGGACTTATGCCACGCTTTAACCTTCTCAAACAGAATGGCGAATTACCCAACAGGGCTACCTCTAGCCCCATAAATAGTCCGATCATGGCACTTGTAAAGTAAAAATGTAGGCTAGTACTGTAGTAGTAGAAAGTAGTATAAATAATAGTAATAATATTTTAAATAATAAATTGCTAGCTATTCATTTCATGTAGATTTATGGAACAAGTTGAATGTAACTTGTGGGAAAGATGCTAAATCTGACTCACATTTTCGCTCATTATTTATATGTATGACACATATAATTTTGTTGTTAAAATGGGTGAGTGGTGATCAGATTTCCCTCTTTAGTCCAACTGTTGAGGTGTGGTTGTTCAGGCCTTGATCTTAACCGAGGCCATTGGCCTCATGCCCTGTGGAGTTGGCCAGCATGCCCTTCAGAAATATTGCACTGTCACTGCTAACTTGGCCAGCATGCCCTTGAACAATTTCTCTGATTTGGCCAGCAAAGGCCTGCCCCCGTTTTTCTTAAGATCAAGGCCTGCATAAGTGGAATGTAGACTAGGGTTACAGCATGGTAACAATAGTAACAAGGAACTATGGCTATCAAGTTGGGTTAGAGATCATATAGGGTAGGCTTAGTGATCACTAGCATATCTTATTTATTTATTTATTTATTTCTTATTTACCCTGGGGAAACCTTTCAGTGAAAACACTGATTTTCTAAGGTGCCCAGAAGTAAAAACATCCATTGAAAAATAGAAAAATAGCATACAAAAACACAAAACAAAATTAAGTTTCACAAACAAAAACAAAATAATTGAAATCTGGACCAGCCAGTTCCTGCAAGAAATGAGTAAAGATAAAAAAAAATAAAAAATTAAAAAACTACACATATGGATTAAAAGCTGACACTGGCAGACAAAATAAAAAATGCTGGCAGCTGAACGAACAGCGCCCTCTAGATGTTTACAAATACTTTTGGAGTCTAGTGGCTTATTCAAAACATCATGTAGAGCATACATAGGTGTAGAGATGTACAGATAACCTTGACCTAATCACAATTTTAAGACTCACGACGCAATGACCGAAGCATCGATGAAATGTCCAATCAGTCATTCAAGTCTGAGAGTTATGAAATCTAGAATCTGTTAAGGTGAAGTGGACAGGAAGTTTTACCAAAGTGGAGACATTGTCAATTTGAAATACTAGTCGTCGCGTGTCGTGGCCAAGCAGTTAAGAGCACCAGACTCTGGTGTTCCTGATCAGCAGAGTGTGGGTTCGAGTCCCGGTCGTGACACTTGTGGTCTTATGCAAGACACTTGACCATTATTGCTGCGTCCTTCGGATGGGACGTAAAGCCGCAAGTCCCGTGTGTTGAATTAATATCTATCAACAACGCACACAAAAGAACCTAGAAACACTTACCACTAAGAGAAGGGGTTCGCCCCGGTGTTGCTGACGTGGTTAGTAGCTGCAACTGGCTCCCACAAGTTGGTGTGATGTTTCTGTGAGGATGCTACAATGTATACCGACTATATGATACAGATACAGTGTAGTCTGCGTACTACATGTAGTTTACTAGTCTTGAGTAAACAGGACCATACATCGCTTTGGTCATTCGTCAAATAACGACAAAAAAGTTAAAAGTGGTAATATATTTCAAACCCTACCCCCCCCCCCCCCCTACTGAAAGAAATAAGTTGGAAATATTTATAATAACCAATCTTGTATTTTGTATTTAAACGTCAACATCTCATCCGCAGTTACTGGTCAAGGCAATTTCTCCACATCAGGGGATGATATCACCATAGCAGAAACCACAGCTGACAAGAGACACGAGTACAAAGAGGAGGATGCTGGCAGTGGGTACGGTGAGATAAGAGAACGCTTTGTAAGTCCAGAGTTACTGCCGCCGATGGGTACACGATCCAAACTCCTCGACTACTTAGAGAGACAGGATTGCTACAAGAGAAGGAAAGTCATCGACATCCCTGAATTCTATGTAGGTAAGTTGAAGATTTTGAATCCTATTATCATGGGTTTTGGGCAGTCCACACAATGCCTCTGAGCCCACCAACCACAGTTCTCCTTTCAGAAGAACCAATCAGAGCAGTGCTGACTCTACGCTGAAACCTCTGAATTCCTATGAAGAGACCAGGGCTGGATTTCACAAAACTAGTCCTACCTTCGGACGAGTCCTACAACTTATGACGAGTCATAAAAGTTAGGACTAGTTACCCATCCTAACTCGAAATGAGACGAGTCCTAGCGCTTTGTGAAATCCACCCCAGCATCTCAAACACTCTTTAGTCTCCTGACGACGACTACAGCAGGCTAGTCAAATCATTGAGACCAATTAATAAGCTCACTCCATGGCAGTGATGTATCTGAGAAGTCCCCTCGATCCGCTAAGCGAAAGCAGATTTCTTACCTCCCCAGGTAGTACTTAATAAGCAGCTGACAGTTCTTTTCAGAACTAAGTTGTCTTCCCGAATTCCGAAATCTACTCCGCAGTAGTAGAATAATCACAGGACAAGTTCTCAAAAGAACAAACCACTGTATATAGCAAAGTAGATATAATCACATGGTGTTACCGCAAACCAAATATACATTGATACCTCGCCATGCAATGCCTCAAAACCTATATGATTATTTTTGTTTTACCCATACACCGATGTGAATTAAGCTACTGTATACTTTCCCAAGTCCTGTGAAAAAAATCCACGGGCATATTACTCGGATGGGATTCGAACCCATGCCCTTTGGTCCTTCTAGAGCAGATGTCTCACTTACTAGACCACCGAGATTGTTGGGTAGTAGCGAGAGGCAGTTTGAATCCTTTATTCCAGATGTAAAAAATTCATCATTGTTGTTCTTGTAAAAGGCTGACATTTGTCTTTGACAATTATCGATTGTTTGTAAATGGCCTATGTACATGTAACAGGCAGGAGTGTGGCTAGCGCACTCTATGCCAATACATAATAAATTTACATGGTTATACGCTGAGTTTTTGTCTTGTAAAATACATGTATGGTGGATGGTTTATTACTTATCCCAAATACTATGAAGGGAGAGCAATTAAAACGCTGGGAGGGTGATTAAAACAATAAAACTATAAACTGAAATAATGTAAAAGTACTAATCTCGGCTGAAAATAGAATATAATTAAAAATAAAACCTGACGGTAGAAACTCAGCGTATAACCTTGTAAATTTATTATATATCGGCATAGAACATGTAGAATGCGGCTAGCAGCACTCGTGCCTGTTTTTGTCTTATAAATATGGTGGATGGTTTTATTACTTATCCCAACTTCTAATAAGGGAGGGAGATTAAAACGCTGCATATATCTACAAACTGAAATAATGTAAAAGTACTAATCTCAGCTTAAAATAGAATATAATTAAAAATAAAACCTGAAGGTTCTCGACAATTACAAAAAAAATGAAATATGTTCCCAAGTAAACTTAACACAATGAAACTAAAAT
Source organism: Marthasterias glacialis (assembly GCA_911728455.2). Taxonomy (NCBI): domain Eukaryota; kingdom Metazoa; phylum Echinodermata; class Asteroidea; order Forcipulatida; family Asteriidae; genus Marthasterias; species Marthasterias glacialis. The sequence continues at coordinate 25,209,339 of OU452224.1, forward strand.
ATGTGAAAACTTCTGCAGCATAGTATCTTCAAGTCATCATTTCTTCATTCGTCAAAGTCCAGCCAATGAAGGCCATTCATTTACATATTTATTCATTCACATGTTTTGTTTTAATTGTATGAAGTTTACTTGTATTTTACTTTTAACTGTCGGGAACTGTCATTTATTACGTATCGGCACGCACTCGGATAGTTTATTACTTATTAAGGGAGGGCGATTAAAACGCTGTATAAAACTTTAAATGAAATAATTTAAAAGTACTAATCTCAGCTCAAAATAGAATATAATTAAAAATAAAACCTGACAGTAGAAACTCAGCGTATAACCTTGTAAATTTATTATATATCGGCATAGAATGTGGCTAGCCGCACTCGTGCCTGTTTTTGTCTTGTAAATATGGTGGATGGTTTTATTACTTAGGGGATTTTATTACAGGTGATGAGTATATATTAATACAGTGTTTTTTAAAGATGGGCTTGCCTAATCCAAAGCAGATATCCAACAGAGGCAAAGTGCACAAAATGAAGAAACTTGGAGGATGAATTCTTACAACTTTCTTCTGTCGGAATTCAGTGGCCAAGTGTAAAATCAATACTATGTCATTCAAATACAAATGCAATTAATACTAAAATTAAGTACTCATAAAACGAAGATTAAACATTATAATCCTTTGAAATGAAAGAAAGTAAAAACAAAAACAAAAAAAACCCACTAATTTTGAAAGTTAATCCCTGTGAGAAACTATTGTGTGAGGAGTTGCTATGCACTGGTCAGGGCTCTCTCCCACAACATAAATCACACCTTGGACCAGACCTGTGCCCAAGGCTAAAGGAACATTGGAAGGATTTCATTAGTGCAATTAAGAAACAAGACATTTCATGGAACAATGACTCATCATTACCATGAAATGAGGATGTTGAAATAAACCATGAATAAACTAAGACAACCACGAACATTGCTTTCACTTCATGCAATAACTTATATACAAAATGAATTTGGTAAACTTAAAGTAAATAGGCCTATTTGAATTTAAATGCAAAAGAACAAAAAGCAAACAAGAAAGTAAAATCAAAGAAATATCAAATCAAAGAGCAAAACTATGATCAAGAGCAAAATAATCACTGACTAAATATCAATCATAGTAAATGAAAATGAAGATAATTATACATGTATGCACTGAACTGTTAAATCAATGAAAGTTTCTACGTAAAAGCTATTCCTTATTCCTGTAATGTTCAAAATGATTCCAGAAAGTAATTTTAGAAACAAAGTTGTTTCTTATAACTAAAAAGGTTAAGACAAACAATTTTAAAACCAAGTTTAAAGCAATGAAATAGAAGAGTATTTTATTTATCCTCAAAATACAATAATGATGCAGATATTCAATCCACATAAAATTGTAAATCAAATTCAAAGAAAAATTAAATGTATTGATTACAAAATGTTATTATGCAAAATGTAATTCACATTGTGTAATCAATCAAAAGTTAAAAGAGCATGAAAAAGAATAAGTCAGCAATTATTAAATCAAAATCAGAGCAAATTAAAAAATGAACTTTTTCAGAACCTGATTAGTTCTAAAGCCTAAAACACTGTCCTCACACATTAGAAATAGGCAGTGATTGTTCAAATTAAATGTCAAGTGACAATTGGTCTGAACTCAGAAACTTAAAGAATATAACTCTTAAGCCTAAGTAAGATAAAAGTAAAATCAAACTCACCAAGAGCAGGACAGGAGATGAACATATGAATTAATGCAGTGTTTCTTTAAGCTTGGTTGGCACAATCCAACGCAGATACCGGACAGAGGCAAAGTGCATAAACTGAAGAAACTTGGAGGGTTAATTCTTGAACATTCCTCTGGCGGCATCCAGTGGCCAAGTGTCCAAACACTTTCTTGGGCATGGTCAGTGACCTCAACCCTTCCTCAATGCGCAGTGATTGGTTACATACATGTAGCTTGCTACCAATCACCCGCTCACCACACACCAATCAACCACCCACTCTTTGCCCTCTAGACTCACCCTAGTCATGCTAGTCCAATCCAGACATAGGTAATCTAGGAGTAAACAAAAAAAATTTGGGGCCTGCAATTTCATCCCATTACACACTTGCCTGCTTTCTGAATGGCAGCCCGACATAAGTTTAAACAATCACTACGCAGTTCTATGCGCGCAAATCGCATGCCTAAATATAAATAATAATCGCTAAATAATAATCGCACCCTAAACTAACGACTAATCACAGCATTGGCTACATGACCACTGTACACCTGGGCAACACAGTGTGCGTCTCGTCAATGCCACACTGCATAACATGAACATGGGCGCTATAAGTACGCGCATGCATGTTTACATTTTCCAATAGGATTTTATTTTGTCTGACTTTCGGTAGTGAAGCCAAGGCTGTGATTGGTCAACAAGTAATGGGTTGAGGCTTAATGGATCGGTCTATTAAACGTGTTAATTATTGTCCAGAAAGTAATGATGTACCTTTGAATCGGTCTTTTTAGGTTTAAAAAAAGTCTTGTGCTAAAGGGGTTTGCTTCTTGTAAACTATCTTTAACCCTAACTCCCTAATGTTAATTACTAGGGACCTTGCTCAATCCTTCAAAATCCTCCAAATGAGTTTGTGCATAAAGAATCCTTTGTATATAACAGTGCACAATTTGCAACACAAAGCACATGCACCAAGCATACCCTTCACATACAACAATAAAAATCGTTAATTATTCATTGTCTTCCAAAATCCTCTGAAGTCCTCCAGAATCCTCCATAGTAAATTTTCGTAATGCCCTAAATCCACCATAATCCTCCAAATCTCATTGAAGGATGCTTCCTCAATCCTCCACACTCCTCCATGTATCAAATGTTGACCTTCCTCAATCCTTCATACTCCTCCAATTGGTGGTTTTCCAATGTGCCTCAATCAGACAAAATCCTCCAAATCCTCCGGAGGATTATGGAGGACTTAGGAAGGTTAGGGTTTTAATGTTGGTCTGTGTGTTTTGTTAGGCAGTATACTGGCAGTTACAACGGCTGATAGATATGCCAAGGGTAAATCAAATCGATTTGTTGGCATTTGCACAAGGAGAGGTGGCTATGGCCTAGGAGCTACATTTATTCTTCGCAACATCATCAATGAATTAGGTGAGTGCTTTTTTTGGAACTTGGTTTCCATCTATAAAGGACTGCTTTGTGATGCTTTTCTTCGAAGGTGGCGTGTCGTGGCCGAGCGGTCAAGTGCGCTGGACTCCAGCTCTGGTGTTTCTGATCAGCAGAGTTTGGGTTCGAGTCCCGGTCGGGACACTTGTGTCCTTAAGCATGAATATGTTTGGTCATAGATAGATGACAGATGGCGCTTTACAAGATTGTATTATTATATCAGCCCTGTGAAGCAGGCTGATATATTATGATGCAAAAATTCTTTCTTTCTTTCTTTGGTCAAATGGTCACGTGATCTAAATAAAAACGGTAATAACTCCTAAACTATTTGACCAATTTTACCCAAACTTGGCCAGTGGTCATCTGGTGGTCGGTAGTGGTCATTTTGTAAATATTTACAAAATGCTTCTTCTCCCACATTCTTTAGCAGATTGCAGCCAAACTTGGTGAAATGCTTCATTGCCTCGTGATTCATTTGGGGTGTACACAGATTTTGGCCAGTGGTCACCTATCGGTCAGCAGGGGTTATTTTATAAAAAAATTACTTAGTCTCTGCTCAAGAGTTTGTGACACCTGCCCTAAGATCTGTGGATGGTGAAACAATTTGGCCAGTGGTCATCTGGTGGTCAGTAGTGGTCATTTTATGAATACATGTACTTATAAAATGCTTCCTCTCTCACATTCTTTAGCCGAGTGCAGCTAATTCCCATGGCCATCATTTAGTTCATAGGGCTGATTTTGGTGCTTCGTGAAGCACTTAAGCTGTAGTTAATATTATTGTTGAAAATCCCCTAATCATGTGCACATATCTGTTTATTTTGCCCAGGAGTTGAAATTTGTTTTGAGTTATACAACCCACTCGTCCAGAAGATTGAGGTGTTGAAGTTAGAGAAGAGATTGGACAGCGACTTGAAATACCTACAGGATGCCCTACCAGAATACAGCACCATCGATCCTAACATGGTGCCTATCAAACACCCCCCTGGGAAACCAGTACCCATCAATGATATCAAGGTAGGACACCAGACGCTTGTTTTATGTAAACATTTTAACGCAATTTTACAAATCTGGCACTTCACAGAGACAACGAAGATAATTGCCTCCTGTCAAGCCCCTTGGTAATTTTTATTTATTTTTTAATGCGATTCGCCCATCACAAGGCCCAAAAGCCACTCGAGGTGTAGGTTACTTTTTTTTGAAGGGATAAGAAACCTGCCCCAATGCACAGAAACAAGACATGGAGAGATATAAACCCAAGCCTCTTCACAGTACAGCTAAGAACAGGGAGGGGTATACGAATCCGTTGCGAGACAAACATAACTGCCTCTTCCCCTATTTGAAGCAACTTATAGTTAAGTGTCTTGCTCAAGGACACCAAGTGTCATGACCAGGATTCGAATCCACATCCTGATGACTTAGCCACCAGAACTTGAGTCCTATGCACTAAACCGCTCTGCCACAAGGCGCTACTTGCCTTGATGCCCCTTGAAATGTTCCAGTTGAAATTTAAATATACGTCATACACAGGTTTTACTATTAAACCGCAGTACCAAGCAATCAAGCGCACGAAATGAGCGTGTAGAGTTATCTTTGGTGATAAGTACTCAATTTACTCAGAAGCACTGGTAAACTGTAACCTTGACACGCTTATAAATGTAAAGTTTTAAAACAATTTGAAAGGCCTGATTTTTCACAAAGGCAATGGAGGGAATTGCCTCCATGCCTCCTGGTCATTACCTTGGTGCCCTTTGAAACGTTTCAGTAGAAATGAAAATACCTCTCACAGAGGTGTCGTTTTTACCAAAAAAATGCCTCGCCCTACGAAGTACCAGGCCTGAAGTTCTCTGGTAAAATTTTGAAAAGACATTTTGAAGTGACCCTGATAGTGTCGTTAAAAGAAAAGTACCAGGTACATCATTTGTTTTTGGGAGCCCATCTGAAAATGTCATGAAATTCGGTGTTTGCGTTCAAGTTCAAGCAAAACTACAAAAAACAGATGGCATTTTTACCAGTTGGTTGCTCTTTAAAGATAGGATGTGAGTTTTTGAATTACATGTATAAAGCTCTGAATTTTTCCGCCCCAGAAACGGGCCCTCTCAGCCAGGACTCTGTATCTGTGCACAGAGGAAGAGTTCTATAAAGGGTTGATTAGAGTACTATCCCTTTAAGCAGAATTGTGTTATATCAAACCAATAGCACAAGACGTCATTTGAGCAGGGCGCCCTCAGCTAGAGGTCAAAAGAAGGTTGCTCGTTGGCCCATCCTGTGCGCCGCGTGTACATGATGTGCGTTCTCCATTGTTGCATCAGCTTTTTTACCTCTAAGATGGCGGCATGATGACGCCAATGCATAAGGCCTTTAATTACAACACAGTAATTGCAAATACTGTTTTTCATCTTGGTCTGCCGTCAGGTCAAACTGAAGCCAAGGCCGTGGTACAAACGCTGGGAGAGGGAAGAACTACAGGGTGTGGATTTCTCCACAGTCAAAGAAGAACTCGTAGAACAAGGAAAACAATGGTGGCTACCAGACTACAAACGCATGGATATCCTGCAGCAATGGAAACTGCCCGAGAATTTACGGAGCGGAATCGAACGGGAGGTTGAAAGACATGAGAATGACATCAGTCAGGATAAACGGAAATGATAACATGACGGACGTGCTAAAATGGTAACTCTGTGGTTTTGTGGAATGTTGCACGACTATTACCATTATTGGGAGTCAGCTTTCTGGAGATTTTTAACAGAACAACAAAATTGAGTTTACCGAGGCGCGACAATGTCATCTGCAATGCGAGACTTTCAGGCACGCTAGGTGGCAGCAGATTTACCAGATAAATCCATTGTTCTTGGAAGTGTGCATTCTCAGAAGGACGTAAATAATGGAATATAATCTGGTATGTTTGCTGCCACCTAGAGTCCCGAAGTCTCCCACTGTGAAGCATGGTACTTTGTGGATTCCTTTTACCGGTTGGCGGCGGATGACCTGTTTACACGCAAATGTTTCCCCTGCCTGGAAACAGAAGCCATCTTAATACGCCATTAAGTAGTTTTGGACCACCGGACCGAAGGTCGCCTGGTCATTCAACTACAGAGCAGACACAGACCATACACTCTATCACTTCATTTCACCCACACAAAAACCAAAAAAGGTATTGATTTTACTCGTATTTTGTGGCCATTGAGAGGTGATTTTTGTGTGATCCCCAATTATAGACCTTTGTCCTTTTAAAAGTTCCAAGAAGGGGATTACGTGGCATCGAGAGGCTTCCACCATTGTTCATTCATTGTATTTCGGCTGAGTGGAGGTAAGTCAGAGTGAGCCAGCCGGCAATCGAGCCATGGTTCCGTGTTGTGTACCACTCCTATGCGGTAGGTAACGGCCGAAGTTTTGCAATTCACGCTGTGTGAATTGGACATTGTCTCGGTCAAGAAACAAAAACGGACGATCCAATAAAGAGAATCTTTGCTCTTTGCATTGTCAAGTCAGGGTTTGTTTGTGCCAGCGGTACCCTCAAAAAAAAATAATAAAAAATCCAGCAATTCACCAAAAGAATCCAGTCGGGGACGAGACAAATCGTACATGTAGGAAGGCCAGGGTCTGTGGCTCTTTTGTGAACATATGATGTCACAGGTTACATGGTCAATAATTTGGCTCGCTGTTTCACTTAAGTGAGAAACTGTCATTGTAAATCCATTAGAAATTATATGCAACACTATGCTAATAAATTACAGAGAAAAATACAAAGTCTTTTTTGAAATAGGATAATCTGTGTAACATTTAATAAAACAGTATATCACGACCAATGTTTATTTTGCTTATACAAATCAAGTCCCACCACCCCCAACACCCCCCCCCCCCCCATGCCTACTCAAAGCTTCCCCACTCCCTTTGATGCTCCATTACAGTGAATACTTATGAAGTGGAAGGATATTCTCTACAAAATAATACCAATGTAGTTTTGGTTTTATCCTTGCACCAATGAATAGTTTAGGCACTGTGTTAAACCAATAGGCCTTATTTTTGACTACAAGAGGGCGCCCTTTGGGATAGATTGGGGGTTCATACCCACTGATCTCTCAGTGGCCATACCATAACAAATACTGTATTGTGGTATAAACCAGATGCAATAAGACTTCTAATAAAGCGGTCAATATACAACTTTTAATGTTTTTTTCTATTGACAGTTTAACAATGTAATCAGATATTCGCATGGAAAATTTGTATTTTTTGGATGTTTTGAAATATTTTTGTACTTTCAAAATGGAATTAGTATTGTGCCCTCTGGCTGTTAAAAATACAGCTTATTCACCTGACATTGTCATCACAATGAAAGCTGATGGAACGCTAGATGGCAGCAGACTTACCAAGTAAATTTCCATTGTTTGCGATGGATTTACCTGGTAAGTCTGCATAGTGTCCTCAAAAGTCTCCCATTGGTTGTGCCACTCTTGGACTCGATGTCCTCATGTGTTACACAGTGTAGTGGGCATTTCAGGCGACATGTCATTAACACGCATACCATAGATTTTACAGGCAATTTTGCTCCTAAAATGGGAAACGTGGCTAACAGCAGCCGCCCATGACGATGGTTCAAGGGGTCTTAATATGCCATCCTTTTTCAAATTCCACAGAAAAATGTTTACAGGCAACGGCGTGTGAGAATTGAGCCCAAGATCCCTGCATGTTAGAACGGACATCTTTAGCATTTATAAGACCACCATTTAGTTCCCATCGAATCTTGAACACAGATCAAGTTTAATGTTGCCTTGCACATTGGCTCCCATTTCAAATGCATGTTGTCAGAAGTGAGTTTTTTAGTTCAGTATAGTACTGTATAGTGGAAGAAGTTAAGTTCATTCTGACCTGACTCACTGCATTTCTAAAAATCTTTCATAAAAAAATAATTGAATAGACCGATTGCGCGACCCGCGTCACGTGACCACTTTTGGGTATAAAATGTAAACACACGACATCCTCCATAGGAAAGGGTGGTACGGTACACGATTATTAATGCATTTAGTTTATTCGATCGAGGCTTTTCTTGCTCGAAATCATTGAAAAATATTCCAGAGTTTGTACCAGAGACCTTCAAGTGGCTGAATAAAGCCAGTAAGGACAGTTCCAGAAAATCTTGAAAGTTGTAAAAGTACCGTATAAATGTGCACGATGTGTACAGTGCACGACGGAACGTTAGGCCAGACCAGACGACCGCAACCACCATACACTTTTCAACACAAAAATTTCAAAGTTTTGAAGCTGAAATCCTCCAAAGAAATTGCTTTCCACAACTGTGTGATTCCTTTGCCTATTTGAAATTCTGCAAGGCTAGGTATTAATGCTCACTTTTCCAACGCTGTTTATCCTTTTTTTTATACAGTGATTTAGGCCTACATTACAAACAAAATAACAGACGGGTGGCTATATAATAGTCGTCTGACACCGGTAGTGCATGGCTAAAAAACCCTCTTTTCAGTAGAATTATGTTAAATTATGAAACAGAGATGTGATTTAAATTAATGCCACTATAATACTACTTTAAATAAAGGGGCTGATTAAATAATTTATCACTTAACAAAAGTAAAATCAACTGTTTTCGAACTCACTCACTGTATACTCGGTGCCTTTCCAAAGTCATGTGTTTAAAAAAATGCACAAGCAAACAACTCGGGTGGGATTCGAACCCATGACCCCCGCCATTGTAGAGCAGATATCTTATCCACTAGACCACCGAGCATGCCCGGTGACAAGAGGCTTTTTGTTTAAATCCTTAAAAACAAAATAGAATTATCTATCTCCGATGCAACTATTACAAAGATTAAACATTACATATTGAATTTCAAGAGATCCTACTGAATATTTGATTAAAAACAATTGTTTTTGGTCTCATTATTCAAAGTCCAATGCTTGGAGGAGTTCAGGTGATGCTACCAAACCGGTAATTCAAAAGTAGGTTAACTCGTCATCTTCAGTCTTGTTATCCTGACAGCGAACAAATGTAACTTCTCCACGGAGCGGCAGGTGCAGACGGATATGAATGAACTCACCGCCTCCAACATCAACCTGCGTAAAATAACATTACATTCTTAGAGGTTTTAGGCCTATTACACCATTGGTTTTGGGAAGATAAAATGAATTGTTCCGGATGTACCCCTACACCAGTGTGTATACTTAGAGGTGTCCTAGGTGTGTGGAACTTGACAGACCCCCGCTGTAAATTAATAATAATAAAAATAACTAGAAATTTAGAGTTTGTGAACAAACTCACGGTGTTCGGCTTAATTACGTAATTGAAAATTGTAAGGTCAATCTCCTTGTGCAATGCTGCTGGCCGAACACCTAGGGGGAAAAAAAGGGAAAAAAACCCAGAACAATAACAATAGGTTTCGGCTGCTGGCCGAACAACTAAAAAAAAAAAAAAAACGAACAATAACAATAGGTTTTCGGCTGCTGGCCGAACAACTAAAAAAAACCCAACTTAACAATAACAATAGGTTTCCGGCTGATGGCCGCACACCTAAAAACAGAACAATAACAATAGGTTTTCGGCCACTAGCCGAACATTTAACAATAGGTTTTTGGCCGCTAGCCGAACACCTTAAAAAAAACGTAACAATAACAATGGGTTTTCGGCTGCTGGCCGAACACCTAATTAAATGGCGATTTGGAGGGTCCTCCAACTACGAATGTCAACAAGACGTGAATGTTTTACTACATTTGGCCGACCATGCCATCAGCGCAATTTGTTCATCAACAACAGAAAGGTCTACTACTGTGCAGTGTGCGTTTTAGGCAACGCCATGCAGACAGACGAGCACCACGACATGTAATCCCAAAATGGCAGACCGTCATGACCATGCGCAGACAGCAGCTGCATAGTGACATAGTGCAAGAGGTCAATAGACCTACAGTATGTACCTTTACAAAATAGTTGGTGCCAGCGACAACTTGAGTTCTGTACATCTTGGCTACGTAAATAGTAAGAGATCTTCCAACTGCTTCCTCTACCTGGGGTTTTACCTGTAGGATGACAAGAACAAACATCATTAAAGGACCAGTACAACTTTAGTTTCGGGAAGAGTACACCCATTTCAGTTTGAATGACTAAATACAGCATTAATGGGTCCTAAGTCTTTACAAATTTCAAAATTGATTTCAATCTTAAGGCTCTTTGACTCGGCAGTTCATACCACTACCAATCCTCCAGAGAAATATTTTCATCTGAAATACTTTTTAAGTCAAGAAAAAACGAGACACTGAATGTTTGTTGTTATTATTATTATTATTATTATTAATTTCTGGTAATGAAACCAAGGATGCCTCGAAAGTGAACTTAATCACTGTAGCTTGGAAGCCTGAGGAAACCCTATAGATATTAAGGATGCTTGTTATCTGAACCAGAAACACCGGGGTAAACCCCTACTTTTTCACGATTATTGTTCTGGGTTCTTTTACGTGCACTACCCATACTAGTACACGAGACCTACGGCAAACGTCCCATCCGAAGGACAAAGCAATTATGGTAAAGTGTCTTGCTCAAGGACACAAGTGTCGCGATTGGCCAGGCCTGGATTGGAACCCACATTATGTAGACTACAGAAATTAAATTTGTCGGAATAGACCGCTCGGCCACGACACTGAATTACAAACGGTGTTCGGGTTTTCAACATGATTTATGCAGTGGTGATGTCACTGAAACACCCGTTTCGTAATGCTTTAATAAATAAAGGTAAGATGACTCCAAAGCAGGGATTCAAATGGATATTTTTGTTCACCATAACTTCCGGTTTGAAGCGGAAGACAGTGTCAAATTGTTTGATCGTCGTGCCGTCGCATTGTCGCGTTGTGCCCTCGCATAGTTGCGATGTGCCGTCGCATAGTCGTGTTGCGTAGTCGCATTGTTGTGTTATGCGGTCGCATTGTCGCACTGTCCCAGTGTCGCCTTTGTGTTGTTGGTCTTTGTAGCTGCTTACGCGGTGGATTGCGTATAGTCGCGTCGTGCCGTCGCATTGTCGCGTCGTGCCGTTGCATTGTCGCATTGAAGCAGTTTTACTGTATTATTCATCATCGTCTGGTCACCAGTTCTATCGATCTGAAAAGACAGCACCAATTCGTCTATCATTAGAAAGGTACCACACTATTTCTTTCATTGTGTACTCGTTAAGCAATAATAATATATTATTGCTTAACAAGTAGGCCTACAAAGACCATAGGCGACAATGCTACAATGTGACAGCACGACGTGACGGCACTATGCAACGTGTATAAAAGTAGGCGACGGCACGACGCGACAATGCGATGGCACGACGCGACTTCGCAACGGCACAACGGTTTCGCCAACTTCCCGAATTACCGGGGACCTTAATGCAAGTTAGGTAGGGCACATACTTTCAACCAGTCAGGTGGGGTTGTGTAGGACAAAAGCAGAGCCGGAAACAAATTCACTTCGGTTCAGTTTTCAATAAACTGATTGCGCGACAAATATTTACATGCCATCTAGTGACCTATTGTGGGTACTATGTCATCTGAGCTGATGGCAAACTACTTGCAAATACATGCCGTGACTGACAGAGTCATACTAAAATCGGCTTTTGGTAATGATAAAACAGTTACTAAGCCATTTTGTTAAAGTTGTATGTTGTGACATTGATATTAATCACACTGCTGTTTCTTAAATACCAGTATTCTATAAAAGAGGTTTATTTTGAGTTATAAACTACAGGCGTCGGACGACTATGTAGCCACCCGCCTGTTTAGAAAAGCCTTGATCAAATAAACAAATGCAACAATCATCATGTTATGGAATTCTATTTCTGCCATTTCAACGGCGCATGTATGGTGGTGTTTGTGTCCCTTGCCGCTTGCGTCGTAAACGGCGCATTGTCGCGTCGTGTCGTCGCATAGTCGCGTTGTGCTGTTGCATTGTCGTGTCGTGCCGTCGCCTCCTCTTGTACACAATGCATAGTGCCGTCGCATTGTCGCGTTGTGCCGTTGCATTGTCGTGTCGTGCCGTCGCCTCCTTTTGTACACATTGCATAGTGCCGTCGCATTGTCGCGTCGTGCCGTCGCATTGTCGCGTCGTGCCGTCGCATTGTCGCGTCGTGCCGTTGCATTGTCGCATTGTCGCCTGTGTGTTGTTGGTCTTTGTAGCCGCTTACGCCGTGGACGGCGCATAGTTGCGTCGTGTCGTCGCATTGTCGCCCGGAAGCAGTTTTACTGTATTATTCAGCATCGTCTGGTCACCAGTTCTACCGATCTGAAACTACAGCACCAATGCGACGGCACGACGCGACTATGCACCGTCCATGGCGTAAGCGGCTACAAAGACCAACAACACACAGACGACAATGCGACAATGCGACGGCACGACGCGACGGCACGACGCGACAATGCGCCGTTGAATAACAGACTGATTGCGGGACCCACGTCACGTGACCTGTACTGGGTATTGAATGTAAACAAACACGACGTCCGGTGTGGTACATGGTAGTTGTTGCATTTTGTTTATTCAATCCTATCCAGGCTTTCTCGAAATCCGTTTAAATATTCCAGAGTTTGTACCAGAGACCTTCGAGTGGTTGAATAAAGCAACTTAGGCCAATTCCAGAAAGTCTTGCAAATTCTACAAGAAACATTCTATGATCCTGGTATGGTAGTTTTAGTTGCATGACGGAACGTTTGGGCCAGATGACCACGGTCACACGCTTTTGAAGCTGAAATCATCTAAAGAAAAGATTTCCAGAACTGTGTTACTCTTTTGTCTATTTAAAATTCCGCAGGGCTAGGTATAACTCACTTTTCCAACGTTCTTTACCTTTTTTTAAATAGTGATTCAGGCCTACCTTACAAACAAAATAATAGGCAGGTGTACATCGCCGTCTGACTCCGACGCATAAGTAAAAAATTAATCTCTTTTGTTGTAGAAACAGTAATGTGATGTAACTCAATGTCACAACTTACAACTTTAATGAAAGGGCTTAGTATTGAAACAAGAATTTCTTCTTGTCGGATCCAATGACAATCTGGAGCAATAACACACGGTAAAATCCGGTATTTTTTCTGTACTTTCTGGGAGCTTTATTGTCACACTTCTGTTCTTTTCCTTACACAAAAACCAGACCTAGAAGACGTCTCAGGCGAGCGGGTTTCCCGATCTTTCAGCAGGGGGCCCCGCCAGCGGATGGCTCCACCGTGGAGCCGTGCTGGCGCCCTCTGCTGGCTGATCGGCATGAATGTTACACTGCCCCCTCCGAGAACTCTGCTTGTCCTCACAGCAGGCAGCAAACACCATGACCGGCCCCACCGGAAAGACGACTCCTTCACAACAACTGTAACTAAAACTTACAATTACACAAATCAACAACAGGCATGGATCCTGGCTCTGGCTCGTCGGGCGTGGCTCCTGGCTCTGGCTCGTCGGGCGTGGCTCTAGCGCTGCACCTCCGTCCGCTGACTGCTCCGCTCCGAGCTCTCCTGGGGGTGTTGGTCGGGCATCTTGGGGGCTGGGGTGCCCCCATTAGAAACAGTCTCTGATGTCAGATCTCCACGTCGAGAGGGGGTTGGGGACGGCTCCAAGTGGGCGTGGTCCTCCTCGTCGGATCGCTCCGGATGTCGGGGACCCCACGGCGGCCCCGGTGAACCTGGGGGCTGCATTTCCAAACGGTCACCAGCCCCCCGGCAGTCCGACTGGCCGGTGCGTGATTCCGGCCCCATATCCTCGATGCCGACATGGTTCACGGATGCTGGTTTGCGTCCACAATTCCGCACGTGGCAATCCCGCACGTACTTCCTGTAGAAATGGAGGCCACAACCGTGGGTGCAGGGAAAAGGCCTCTCCGGGTGGAGCACCTCACAAGATGTGCGCCTGTGTCGCCTCATGTTGCTGGAACTATTGAACTCCCTTCCGCAATTTATGCAGGTGACACGCCGCACCCTACGAGGGAAATGCATCCGCCTGTCCTTCTCTGCAGGCGCCCCACCGGTTCCGGCACCCACTCGGTTGTCTCCATCTCTCCTCTCACACATCGGTGTCGTGCGGAGCTGATCCACAGGCTCCGCCCATCGTACATGTTCCGTGCGGAGCCAATTCTCAGGCTCCGCAGCATGTACTGGTTCTGCGCGGAGCCAATTCTCAGGCTCCGCTGCTTGTCCTCGTCCCGTGCGGAACCGATCCTCAGGCTCCGCACTCCGTACATGTCCCGTGCGGAGCCAATCCACAGGCTCCACAGCATGTACCTGTTCCGTGCGGAGCCAATTCCCAGGCTCCGCACCCCGTACATGTCCCGTGCGGGGCCAATCTACAAACTCCGCAGCACGTACTTGTCCCGTGCGGCGCCGATCCTCAGGCTCCGCACTCCGTACATGTCCCGTGCGGAGCCAATCCACAGGCTCCGCAGCATGTACCTGTTCCGTGCGGAGCCTATTCCCAGGCTCCGCACCCCGTACATGTCCCGTGCAGGGCCAATCTACAGACTCCGCAGCATGTACTTGTCCCGTGCAGAGCCGATCCACAGGCTCCGCCCCATCCACTTGCACTGTGCGGAGCCGATCCACAGGCTCCGCACCATTCACTTGCACTGTGTGGAGCTCCGAGGGGAGCACACCGCCAATGCCCTGTGCAGTGCGGAGCTGATTCACAGGCTCAGCTCCATTGACTTGCACTGTGCGGAGCTCATTCAACAGCTCCGCTCCATTGACTTGCACTGTGCGGAGCTCATTCAACAGCTCCGCTCCGTTGACTTGTGCAGTGCGGAGCTCATTCAACAGCTCCGCTCCATTGTGTTGTACAGTGCGGAGCTCATTCAACAGCTCCGCTCCATTGTGCTGTACAGTGCGGAGCTGCCCCACAGGCTCCGCTCCATTAACTTGTACTGTGCGGAGCCGATCCACAGGCTCCGCACCACTCACTTGCACTGTGCGGAGCTCCGAGGGGAGCACACCGCCAATGCCTTGTGCATGGTGGGGGCAGGGGTTGCATGGCTCTGAAAAGAGCCGTTCTCTGATGTTCCTCACCGAATACCACGGGGAGTAGAAGGTTGGTTCCGTGTGGGACCGTCCCAACCCTCCCCTGGCCTCTGGCGTGCTCTGCGGAGGGAGCCGGAATGATTCCGTCAGGTGCCGCTCCGATGCTTACGTCCTCCTCGTGTCGGTGCACGGCGGAGAGAACCAGAGCGGTTCCGTGAGGTACCGCTCCGACCCCCCCGCGCCCGCCTGCCCCGAAGCGGACGTGACGCTTCCTTCCCTCAGAACCCGTGGCTGGCCCAGTGTAGACGTCACAGTCTCACCCCTCAAGAACAACGACAACTCGTCCACGGTGATGAACGGCGTGCCACCCGCTAATTCGGTCTGGTCCGGTTTATCCCCGGCGTATGGCGAGTCCGATGCCATGCTGTCCCAATCACAAAATTACACACACAAAAACACCAATTTTTACCTGGTTTCCCTGCTCTTGTCATCCCACCGCTGCCACCAATGTAACAAGAATTTCTTCTTGTCGGATCCAATGACAATCTGGAGCAATAACACACGGTAAAAACCGGTATTTCTTCTGTACTTTCTGGGAGCTTTATTGTCACACTTCTGTTCTTTTCCTTACACAAAAACCAGACCTAGAAGACGTCTCAGGCGAGCGGGTTTCCCGATCTTTCAGCAGGGGGCCCCGCCAGCGGATGGCTCCACCGTGGAGCCGTGCTGGCGCCCTCTGCTGGCTGATCGGCATGAATGTTACAGTATTAACTGTGTTATTACCAAAAGCCGACTGTTGATGTGACACCACGTATTTGCACGTAGTTTTTCATCAGCTCAGATGGCCGACTACCGTTCACGTGATGACATGTAAACATTGGTTGCGCAATTGGTATGTTGCCTTTTTTGATCTACAAGTTCAAAAAGTGACGTATTAGGCCTTATGAAATCATATCAAATATAGTTTTGATATGTCCATACTTCAAAGATTATTTCAACCGCTGAAACAATGTTTAAATAACAAACTGCTTTGGCCCAAAAGCTCATACACGTACTAGCTATTTTGAAGCTTGTTCCACTTTGAATTGGAAGACAAGGTTAAATTAGGGTCATTTTTGTACAACATTTGTTGAGTTTTCTTAGCCCTCCTACATGGCGTACAAGTAAAAATCCATTGTATGGTTCTGGACTTATGTTTGTAAGGAATTAACCCTTGAGTTGGTGTAACTTGACACCTGGTGATGTCGTCATGACGTATTAATTGTTAGGTACATGTGCATGTACAAGCCTAGGTCTACAGTGTGTATGTGAGAAGTTTCAAGTCTCAATGAGTTGCGCAAGTAAGAGAAGTCTTGCCGAGAAAGTAGTGTGAGAAGAAGAAGACAAACCATAAAGAAACAGAACAATTTCAAAGAGGTATTTGGGTGGTGCCCAAACACCTAAAAAGCATGTTTGAAGACCCGATATGACCATTGCTTTTTATCTTGACAGCCCGCTCAAAACTGAAATGAGCATCAGGCGTGTGATTTCTCAGGATGTTTTCCTGATTTCAGGATTTTCTCAAAATCTCCTTGAGCATTTAAATACTTTCTTGGAAAGCAGTAAAGCACAGAAGCAGTCACCAAAGGGTGAGAGAAATAGTCCACATTGTGCCCAAACCTGTAGTTTTGTATTTCTGGTGATGCACAGAGTTTGTAAACCTCCTAAATGTTGATAATCAGGGTCTAAAATAAATGGGGGACCCATGCCCGCAAGCCAATTTCTGGAATTTTCACAGACATCAGCTCTTCACCCCTGAAGCAGAAGTTCTATAGATCCCTGTTCAGGGGAGGGGTGGAAGGGGGTTCCCCCACCCCCTAAGCTGCGGAGTTCAGGCATGCCATTTTCAGCCGATCAGCTGACTAAAAATAACGATTGAGAATAAAAAATTTGTGTCCCCAGACTTTTATGCACCAGGAAGTTTTTCCCATTTTTTTTTTTCAAATAGCAAGTTACATGTCTGGGAGTTGTGTTAGGGGCTGTGCCATCATGGTTATGGCACTAGCAGGCCTGTGGCTGAGCAAGGAAAGATGAACTCTCACCCAGATATTGCACACGTGCGCGCGCGCTTGCAGTCAAATCACAAAGGGTGCCAACTTTGTCAAACAGTGACACAACCGCCTGCGTGTAGTAACTGGTTTATTCCATTTACTGCTATAATCATGACGACACAGCCCCTTTATTGAAACAGTAGACCATTGTCTTGGCTCTATGGTCGGATAATCTCTAATTCCACATCATTACCTGCTCGAGGTATTCCTGTACTTTTTCATCAGCTTCCCTAGGCGCATTCATTACTCCACCACTCCTCTGCTAATGAGCTGCCATACTGCTTTATAATGAAATTGTTGTCGTTAGCTCTGTATATAGGCCATATACATGTATATTAAGTTGTGATAGAATTAATAAAAAATACAATGTCACGCCCTACACCAAAATCAGGTCATTCTCAGATTATAGTAGTAGCAGTAGCAGCAGCAGCGGCAGCGGCAGCAGCAGCAGCAGCAGCAGCAGCAGTAGCAGTAGTAGTAGTAGTAGTAGTAGTAGTAGTAGTAGTAGTAGTAGTAGTAGTAGTAGTAGTAGTAGTAGTAGTAGTAGTAGTAGTAGTAGTAGTAGTAGTAGTAGTAGTAGTAGTAGTAGTAGTAGTAGTAGTAGTAGTAGTAGTAGTAGTAGTAGTAGTAGTAGTAGTAGTAGTAGTAGTAGTAGTAGTAGTAGTAGTAGTAGTAGTAGTAGTAGTAGTAGTAGTAGTAGTAGTAGTAGTACTAGTACGGTAGTACTACTACTATTACTATTACAAAGTACTTTTAACTAGTCAAAAGAAAATTTTAAAAACAAAAGAGTGGGCGTAACTTTGCAAACAAAATACTGAGCTATGATGTTCTTTTAACTTTTGTTGTTATACTCAGGGGACAAGCTTTCCAATGATACTAATAGTAATATTGTGTAGGTCTGTGTGGCAATAAAAAAAAACTAAAAAGTGTTTTCCTCTCTACACTACTATTACGTACTAGTACAGTAGTAGTACTACAATGACTTCTACTTTTACTACTAGTACTAGGCTAGTACTACTAGTCCAAAGAACATTTAAAAAAACAAAAGAGTACAGCTCCCCAGTTACTGGGCCTATTGATACTAATACTAAGTAATAGCAATATATTTATTAATGAAAAAGAAAAAAAGAGTAATTAATAAAGACAGAGTAGAGTTCTAATTCCCCCATGCTGAAACCGCGGCTCTGACTCTGAAAGAGTCTGGCTAATATGCCGTATGCGGCTGCCACTTTTTTCTTTAGGTCAATATTATATCCTTACCTGTCCAGAAAGGTTGACAGAATGCATACAGAGAGGAACAGGCACTTTTAACGATAAAAAAGTGTCAACATCATGAAAAATAATCCACTTCCACGTCTTCGTTGGGCTTCACAACGCTACTCGCTAAACTTCCAACCCGACTGAGCTTCCGAAGGGCAAATAGTACATCCGTCATTAGTATTATTTGCAATGATTACTATACTATTTATATTAATTTAGCATGCATTTGTAATGTATATTACCGCTGGTTGCACTGGTCACATGATGAAATACTCAACAGGTGGGTGACACAGGTAAGCGCCGTATCACAAGGCGCAGGGTTAAAATTATCATAATTTACGTCACGAGTTAAGCATACAGCAACCTCTCAGGCTAGGCTGCACGCGTAGTTTTTCCTCGTAGGAAAAAAATTGTTGTCCTGGTAGTACTGTACATGTACATGTAAATGTACATGAACAACTCCAACTTCATGTATTAGGTCCAAGTGCGCATGTGCGAGGGTATTTCGGGTTTACGCACGCCCACTTTATGTTAATTGCCCACGTTCGTCCTGGAAAAAAAAATACGCGTACCACGCAGGCTCCTATTTTGAGGAAAGCTTATTTTTATTTTGGCTTTGAGACTTATTTGATAAATAGATACATTCATGTCCCTTGTCTTTAATCTTTTGTTATACATATAATAAATAAATAAATGAACACTGTGAGCATCAATGTAAGGAAAAGCCCACAGTTACTGTATTATACAACTCATCCCGCGCTCTCGTAAGAACCCATACCAACCGACAGACAGTTTAGTTAACCAATATAGATACAAATTGGTAAGCATTGGTATAAATTTATAAGTATTAAGCATTTAAAGTTAAGGGCTTTTTTGCAGGGGGGGGGCAATTGTGACTATAAAGAGACTAAACATACATTTGTATATACAGCATAGAAGGAAACGACTCAAAAAAGTACACTGCATAATAACATCACATTGTGGTTAGTTTGGGTGCATCACAAATAAAATAATATTGTAAAAAGCAATGGAACAGCTGGCCGTTAAGACCTACCCGCATCATACCACCATGCTAGCCAAAGGCCCTTCTAATGCATGCACAGTCTACCCTCGAGTATTTGTATGTTGGCCACAATCATCACCCACAACCCTCTTCGTAGATATTTGTAGACATCGTTACATCATCAAGGCTAAAAAGGCCATTCCTAATTAATTATTCCACTTTCTCATAGTGATCTAAGGTTTTTTTTCAAAATCGTATATAACAAATATGACTTTGTTAGTGTCATCTGATGATGTATAATCGTTTTGTTTTTGGGCCAGCCAGTAAGGACAGTTCCAGCAAGTCTTGGAAATTGTACGAGAACATCAGAGAACGACTCTTTTCAGAGCCATTCGACCCCCGCCCCTATCATGGTCATGCAACGGCGGAGCGTTCCCCCTCGGAGCCCCCTTATCAGGCACAAATCGAAGCGCCAGATGCTCACTCCACGTCACGGCGGGCCCAGGAGCCAAGTAGTCAAGGGGCAGGGGTGTGCCATCCGGGGGGACGGGCGCGGTTAGCACGACCCTACGAGGCGGAGCCCCTTATCCAGCTCCGTACTGCACAAACCTATGGAGCGGAGCCGGCGAATCAGCTCCGCACTGCACAAGTCTATGGGGCGGGGCCGGTGAGTCATCTCCGCACTGCACAAGCCTATGGAGCGTAGCTTGGGAGTCAGCTCCGCACTGTACGAGACAATGGAGCGGAGACAGGCTCCGCACTGCACAAACCTATGGAGCGGAGCCGGCGCACCAGCTCCGCACTGCACAAACCTATGGAGCGGAGCCGGCGAACCTGCTCCGCACTGCACAAACCTATGGAGCGGAGCCGATGGCTCAGCTCCGCACTGTACAAGTCAATGGAGCAGAGCCTGTGGGTCAGCTCCACACTGTACGAGCCAATGGAGCAGAGCCCGTGGCTCAGCTCCGCACTGTACAAGTCAATGGAGCGGAGCGGATGGCTCAGCTCCGCACTGTACAAGTCAATGGAACGGAGCCTGTGGGCCATCTCCGCACTGCACATCATACTCAATGAGGACTAAAAGGAAATTGGAAAAACAGAGATCCGATTTCATGGTCACTGTTTCACAGGTAAAGGTGTAAAAGTTGACAAGTCAAAAGTGGAGGCAGTTTTGAACATGCCACACCCAACAGACATCCAAGAAGTGAAACGCCTTTGTGGAATGGTGCAGTACATGGCAAAATTCCTACCTAACCTTGCCACTGATCTTGAGCCAATCAGAGCCCTAACTCGAAAAGACACTGAGTGGAACTGGTCTACCGACTGTGACGAAGCACTGGCAACGGTGAAGCGAAAGTTGTCTGACACTCCAGCTAGTGCTTGCATACTTCGACTCAAATAAGAACGTTGGAACTCCAGGTAGACAGCAGCAAGGACGGCATTGGAGCTGTTCTACTACAGGATGGCAGACCTGTAGAATACGCCTCTCGCTCACTTACTGCCTCAGAAAGGAACTGGGCACAAATTGAAAAGGAACTACTGACTGTATTTTTTTGGACTTGAGCGCTTTGACCAGTACACATAATATGGTACCAAAGTGACCGTCCAGAATGATCATAAACCACTTGCGTCTATCCTCAGAAAACCACTCAGCCAAGCTCCGAAACGACTGCAAGCTCTTATGAGAGTCCATCGTTATGATGTGGATTTTTACTTTCTCAAGGGATCAGAGCTTGTTATCGCTGATACCCTCAGTCGTGCCTACACTGACTCACCTGACCTCCGACCTCGCATTATGACAATCAATTTCTTCCCTGACAAATCAGACGTCAGACTGCAAGAGGTCAGAGAAGCAACCTCCAGAGATGTGTCGTTGGAAACTCTCAAATTACTCATTTGCGATGGTTGGCCCGACGCAAAGTGCAAGGTGCCAAATGACGCACGTTCATATTATGATATGAGAGATGTATTGAGTTATGCAGATGGAATCATCCTGAAAGGTGAGACAATCTTGATTCCAAAATGTCTGCGGCGAGACATTCTGAAGAGATTGCACTCTGTCCACATGGGCTGCAACAGTATGATTCGTCGTGCACGATCCCTCGTTTTTTGGCCCAACATGGCCAAAGATATCAAGCAGCTTGTAGATACCTGTGAACCTTGTCAAGAACTTAGACCGCGAAACCCGAGAGAGACACTCCAACCTCAAAATGATGGAAATGGTCCATGGGACAAAATCGCAAGTGACCTTTTTGAGGCAAAAGGTCGACAATACTTAGTAACAATTGATTACTATTCAAATTTCATCGAAGTGGATCATTTGCAGACAACTACCAGTGCCAAATTGATCTCTGTCTTCAAAAAACAGTTTGCACGATTTGGAATTCCGAGAGTGCTTACCACGGACTCTGGTTCGCAATACACATCCGCAGAATTCCAGCAATTCCTGAGAAACTGGGGAGTTGTTCATGTTCAGTCCTCCCCAGGACACCATAGTGCGAATGGCAAAGCTGAGAGTGCTGTCAAAGTTGCCAAACATCTCATTCTGAAAGCAAGCAAAACCGGCACAGACCCAAACATTGCGTTATTGGAGCAGCGCAACACCCCGCGTTTAGACACAGGCAAGAGCCCAGCTGAGATGATGTTTTGCTACAAACCTCGCACAATGCTCCCCTGTATCAAGAAGGATAAACACCCACCAGATGCTGTGAATAATAAACTCAAGCGTAGAAAGGTTGTGAAACAGTACCACGATCGCAGAGCTCATGATCTGCCACAACTACAAACTGGCCAAACAGTTTATTTTGAGCATAAGGAAAGATCCTTGGAAAAATTGTGGAAGTGGTAGGTAACGCACTTATCTAGTAGGACAAAACAATGGTCTCTACCGTCGAAACCGAGTACAACTCCGTCCAACTAAGGTGAAAATGCATAAACACACACCACCAGTGTGGGTCCCAAGTACCAGCTCTGGAACCACATCACTCCATCGCAAAAACCCACAGAGCGACTCCCAGGAGAAGGTCAGACAATGACCCTATCCCCATCCCTAAACCCATATCCGTCCCTCATGCTCAGACTGCTCATGCTCACCCACCCGTTACTGAACAGACTTTACGGAAAAGTGACCAAGCCCATAGAGAACCAAACTATCTGAAGGACTTTGTTCGCAAATAACTGTTTGAGATTTCTACTGCTACAAATAGTTGATAAGTAATGGACTCTGTTTAAAAAAAATGGGGAAAAAAACTGTTGTTTTTGTTTTTTTTCTTCTTCCACAACCACCATTGAAAGGAACAGAACATTATTTTATTACTGGTTCACTACTGGATGGACAAATTTTTTATTTCATGGCCTCTAGCGAGAACACAAATTTTCGTTTCACTGTATTTCCTCATCTTCAATCCTCACAGAAAAACAAACAAGCAACGGGAAAAAAGGTCATTTTCAAAAAGTCAGTTTTTTTTCTCGTTTCAAAAACAAAACAAAAACAAAACAAAAAACAAGGGATGTTGAGTATTGATAAGTCAGCATAGCGCCCTCTGTTGACACACTGTTTTGTATGTTGCTGAAGTTACATGGAGTAGTAACCTCATGTCAGATACTTTGTCTGAATAAACATGTTATTTTTCTAAATAAGGTCTCGTTTCACAATTCATTGATATTGTGAATCTGCTACCAAACCACGCAACATTAAATAAATTTTCAATAAAATCATGATGTAAATAAGTGCTG
This sequence comes from Marthasterias glacialis, assembly GCA_911728455.2. Classification (NCBI taxonomy): domain Eukaryota; kingdom Metazoa; phylum Echinodermata; class Asteroidea; order Forcipulatida; family Asteriidae; genus Marthasterias; species Marthasterias glacialis. Next base: position 25,232,555 of record OU452224.1, read on the forward strand.
TGTTCGGTACACGTTAAAGGTTTGGTGAATTACTAAGTACTGATGTTTTTAATTTACACCAAACAATTATACAATAATTCAGTTAGAATTTTTTTTGGTGCCTTCCAGTTTATTTTTACATGACTTTTTTTCTTTAAAAGTAATGGTCTTCAGGAACGCCCACAAAAGTAGGTCACTTACTGGATTCCTTCCGTGACATCATCATACACAATTTATTCATGAGCTCGTCCAGAGGACAATCGTTTCTGGACGGGGTCTGCCAAAGGAATGACAAATAATTGTGTGTTCTTTCTTTTCAAAAATTCACTCATGAATATATATTATGTAATGCATGTGATGTCACAGAGGGAATCCAGCCATGCCAGCAAAGGTGACCTATTTTTGTGGGTGTTCCTGACGACTATTATTTTTAAAGAAAATAAATCATGTAAAATTATACAGGAAGGCACAAAATGACTTTTCTCAACAGAATTATTGTACATTAACTGTAAGGTGTAAAATAAAATCATCAATACTAAGTCACGGTGCGGTACGGTTCGATTTCATTTCAACGAGCAGGGGCGGAGGGGATCAGGGGAGGTAGCGCCACCAACGTTGGGACGTGTCTCATTCTGTCGTGGAGCTGGGAAGAAGAAAGCGTGTTCCGTCCATAGAGTATAAGAACTAGAGGGAGCACTCGCTATGCCACGCACGGAACTCTACTGACTCACCTTGGGCGCAAATCCCTATGGGTCAATTGCATACAAATGTCCACTTAGAAAATGGTTGCTGTGTGAACGGATGAGTAACCAGCGTACATGCATGGTCCGCACCATTTTCTCATTGGGAAAAAATGCTCCTTGTCGGGCCGTATGGCATGGTTTGTACGCCCTCTAGTTCTTATAATTTATATAACTCTATGGTTACGTCCTAGTCTTGATTGGCGACGCTAGTTTTTGTATTAGTCATTGATAGAGGGCGCAACATAGACTAGACGACCGCGACCACCATACACTTTTCAACACAAAAAATTTCAAAGTTTTGAAGCTGAAATCATTCAAAGAAATTGCTTTCCAAAACTGTGTGATTCCTTTGCCTATTTGAAATTCTGCAAGGCTAGGTATTAATGCTCACTTTTCCAACGCTGTTTGTCTTTTTTTTTTTTACAGTGATTTAGGCCTACATTACAAACAAAATAACAGACGGGTGGCTACATAGTAGTAGTCTGACGCCGGTAGTGCATGGCTAAAAACCCTCTTTTTAGTAGAATTCTGTTAAACTATGAAACAGAGATGTGATTTAAATAAATGCCACAACATACTACTTTAAATAAAGGGGCTGATTAACTAATTTATCACTTAACAAAAGTAAAATCGACTGTTTTCGAACACACTCTATATCTTTACACGTATTTTGCCATCAGCTGTACGGCGTTATACCCAATAAGGGGTCACGTGACCACATGTCAATGTAACCCCGGGTAAATGGTACACTTGAATAAATCCAATAAAGCTAAACGCTGGGGAACTCACTTTACAAAAATTCAACTAAACTAAGGATCGAATAGAGAAAAGTCGCAAGGAATTGCAAAAGAGGGACAGTGACACAAAATGTAGGTTTACTTAACAAAATAACAAAAAAAAAATGACTTTATTTGTGAACCAGTGACAAAACAACTCAAAATGATAAACCGAACCTTAGAATCAGTAAAAACTAAACCAAGACCCAAAATACAAAAACCCCTAAAACACAGTGCCAAAGCAAGTTACAAATTAAAATCAAAACAGTTTTAGGAAACCGAGTCCATAGCAGCAATAACTTTGTGAAGTAGGACGACTCAGAAAATTGAAGAAAATCAAAGCTAACAATGTATCACAGGATGGGGAACACAAAAATGTGGTGTTTCCCTGGAGCTGCCAAGCTGCTATCTTAAGTTAATTACCTTTACAAGGGGTGACTAACCACACTACCAAGGACTACACAAGAGGGTTTATTGTTTATTACAAGGAATTTCTAAGAAGCTTACTAAAGGGATGCTAGAAGAGCTTAGGGGGGAAATGTAAACAGTGGAAAGGTATAAATCAACTCTAACATAAACACAAGCTATTTCTACCCTGTTACATCAACATTGTCGCGCAATTGGTCTATTCTTGCAATTTTTGAGCATTTTTAGGCCCTCGGTAAGATTATTAAAAATAGACTTCAAAAGCTATTAAAGCCTATACACTCATCCCAGCAGCTCATACATGGTGTTTACACAAACAGCAATCCTGTTGGTAAGTGATGACGTTTTGGAGCCGGAAGTGCAATGTAAATGAATGGTATACATACATGTACATGGGCATTTCCGGCTCCAAAATTTCATCACTTACCAGCCGCACATAATGTATCAATAAGCATGGAGAATTCACAGTGTGTGTGCATTGATGCGTGCGTGCGGCGGCCACAGCTGAGGTGGTGCAAACCACCATGGACGAGCTGCTGGGGTTAGTGTTTACCTAGTGTAAGAGGGCCCTTGTGCTGGGTCCTACTAATTGCCAACCCCTGCCGACCCCTACCGACAACTCGAAAAAACCTACCGACGACTCATTCCATATGCACTCTTAGTCACTGGTTTAAGCTTTAAATGACAGATAATGTTATTATGAATCCTAAAATCCTTATTTTTACTTCTTTGATATCGGAGAAATAAGTATTTTCAATCACGGAATGTGATTTTCCGCGAAGCAGTAAAATCCTTAAAAACAGAATAGAATTATTTATCCCCGATGCAATGATTACAAAGATTAAACATTACATATTTGAAATTCATGAGACCCTACTGAATATTTGATTTAAAAAAATTGTTTTCGGTCTCATTATTTAAATTGAATTACTTGGAGGAGTTAATTCAAAAGTAGGTTAACTTGTCATCTTTAGTCTTGTCATCCTGACAGCGAAGGAATGTAACTTCTCCTTGGAATGACTTGTGCAGATGGACATGAATGAACTTACCGCCTCCAACATCAACCTGCATAAAATAACACAACGTTACATTTTAAAAGGTTAATTACACCATTGGTTTTGGGGAAGATAAAATTAGTTGTTCTGGATGTAACCCCAACATCAATGTGTGTATACTGGTAAGCACTGTATACTCAGAGCTGTCCAAGTCCAGCTGTGGATTTCACAAAGCGCTGGGACTAATCTTTTCTCGAGTTAGGATGAGTAACTAGTCCTAACTTATAGGACTAGTCATCAGTTAGGACTAGTTTTGTGATATCAACCCCAGGAAAAGCAAACTCACAGGCCACCCTGGTGGGACCCCCAAGACCCACGCTGTAAATTAATTACCCTCCTCTATAAAGTCTAACTTTTAAATGAACAACAGTGTACAATCAACTTCAGGGCTCAAATTTGACACAAGTCTGCTGGCCCGAGGCCAGTTGTTTTAGTGTCAGGCCAGTAAACTTGTAACTGGACAAGTCCGATGTCTTTGTCTTTTCTAATTGATCATTAATTAATATTAGTACCTCACTGATGTGTACTAATTAGCTTGAACAAAGACAAATTATGTCAAAATGTTGATTTTGAGTCTGATAAAATACCTTCCAAATATAATGAGTGATAGTAGTAAGTGTACTATTTAATGAGAAACTACGGGGAGCCATCAATGCAAAGCAAAAACAGATAATCACAGTTTCCAAATGTTAAACAAATATTCAAAAATTTTTTAGAACTTCTTGGACACAAACCAAGGAATAATGGCTCATTTGCTGTGAACAGATAGTTTGCAAAAAATGTTTGGTCACAATGTCTGTCAACAAGACGTGAATGTTTTGCTACATTTGGCCGTCGTTGTTTATCAACAATAGAAAGGTCTGGATAGATGCTGTTTGCGGTACCTGCTGCTAATAATACAGGATTCGAACTGGCCCCTTGTCACCGGGCGTGCTCGGTGGTCTAGTGGTTAAGACATCTGCTCTAGTCATGCGGGAACCGTGGGTTCGAATCCCATTCGAGTTGCCTGTGGATTTTTTTTTCATAGGACTCGAAAGCACTGAGTATACAGTGCTTATCACACATCGGTGTAAGGCAAATTGAAATTCATATAAAATAGAAAGGTCTACTGTGCAGCCTGCATTTTAGACAACGCCAGGCAGACAGACGAGCACCATGACATGTTATCCCAAAATGGCAGACGATCATGACCTTGTGCATGTACAGCAGCTGCATAGTGACATAGTGCAGGAGGTCAATAAGCCTACAGTATGTACATTTACCTTTACAAAATAGTTGGTACCATTGACAAGTTGAGTGCTGTACATTGTGGCTATGTAAATATCAAGAGATCTTCCAACTGCTTTCTCTACCTGGGGTTTTACCTGTAGGATGACAAGAACAAATATCATTAAAGGACTAGTACAACTTTAGTTTCGGGAAGAGTACACCCATTTCAGTTTGAATGACTAAATACAGCATTAATGGGTCCTAAGTCATTACAAATTTCAAAATTGATTTCAATCTGACGGCTCAATGATTAGACAGTTCATACCACTACCAATCCTCCAGAGAAATATTTTCATCTGAAATACTTTCGTGTTTTAAAGGGGCTGTGCCGTCATGATTATGGCACTTGGCAGAGTATAGCTGGCCTGTGGCTGTGCATGGAAAGATGAACTCTCACCCAGATATTGCACACGCATGCGCGCTTGCAGTCAACCCACAAAGGGTGCCATCTTTGTCAAACTGTGACATGACCACCCGCGTGTAGTAACTGGTTTATTCCATTTACTGATAATCATGACGACACAGCCCCTTTAATGAAACAATAGACCATTGTCTTGGCTCTATGGTTGGATAATCCCTAATTCCAGATCATTACCTGCTCGATGTATTCCTGTACTTCATCATCAGCTTTCCTAGGCGCAGTTATTCCTCCAACCATCCGCTGCTGAGCTTCCATACTGATTTATAATGAAACTATTGTCTTCAGCTCTCTACAGATACGTGAAGTCGTGATAGAATTAATAAAAATAAAATGTCAAGCCCTGCACCAAAATTAGGTCATTCTCAGAAAATCTGCATTCACAGTGAAGACAACTGAATCACTACCTGCCATGACATCAATGTCATGTCTTAAAGCCCCAGCTCAACGTTGGTAAGAAGAAAAACATAAATGTTCACAGATTTACATATGACCCGTATAAAGATTGATGGTAGAAAACTTTCCTTCAGAGAAAAAAATCCTTCAGAGTTGTGAATTGTAAAGAAATAGTGTTAGATTGGAGGCACCAGGATTGACCTATTGTGATAAACAGAGCCTTATGATTAAACGATCTTTTGAACAACTGATTGCACCCAACAGCTCTACACTAAATATTGAGTAATGACCCATCCATGATAGATTGAGTATATAAAATTTAAACCTAGTAAATGGGGCGCCATAGGCCTACTCCTTTTTTAGAAATTTTGACTTGGACGGTCGTGCTATTGCTGTACACTGCTACAGTTTATACTACTACTAGGCCAAGTTAAATAAAAAAAACAAATAATAATAATAAAAAAAAACAGCTCCCCAGTTACTGACCCTAAGGCTAAAGTATTATATAATACGAATAAGACCCAGCATTATAACTGGGGCGCTGTGTGTACTACTTAATATTTTTTTTTTTTACATTACTGGTCGCTAGCTACTGTAGTAGTATTAGCATAGAGCAAGGGTATTAGTAAGTACGACTGATAATGTCAAAAAAGTAAAATGCAAATTCACTAATTTGATTAATAAAAAAACAAAAAGGGTAAACAAAGACAGAGCAGAGTCACTGAGATTGAGAGTCTTGATTGATAATGATTGAATTTATAATATTGAACCAGTTGATTTTACCTGCTGACTAAACCATGTAAACGTCTGAAGTTTTGTGAAGTACGTCAGGCCCAGCTACATATTGGATTGACTTGTGGCCTGTGGATGTGGAGTTAAACCTGCCAAACCCAAAGGGAAACTCTAGCTAGTTCGTACACTAATGTAACTGGTCACATGATGAAACGCTATTTCAATAACAAAACATCAAATAGAAAGTATCATCAGGTGACAAACTACATGCGCTACGTAACTTGTTTATTTTTATATCCACGGTTAAACTGTCCTGTTTTAATCCTAGCACGATGGAAGCCTCAGGGTGCGATCATTTCTGCTTTTATGTGCAGTCGGATTGTACACGTACCTTTCGGGGGCGGGGTGGGTGGATTGGTTTGAGAGGGGGGGGCGACAAACTATTTTTGGTACTACTAGTCACAGCATTACAAGTAGCCATCCCGTGCGGTCCCCAGTGGTTGAAAAAGGGGAACGGAATAAAGAAACTTAAGTAAAACAAGAATGTTCCCACAACTAATCAGTATTTTTGGAAAATTTCGGAATACTTTGAAAAAAAGAGAAAAAAACCCACAACATATAATGCCGATAGAGGGCGCCCGTTATAGACAAAATAACCGCATTCCCAGACTTGAAAATCATGCCCCAGGCGGAGGCCTCTTATGATGTGCAGGGGGGTGTCGTACCCAAACCCGGTTGTGTTTTCATTGTTTTCTGAAATTCTCAAAAATTCTTTTGAGGATTTTATGGGGTGGGGATACTTCTGTACAACAAGAGGGGAAGATTTTGTTAGAGTATGGGAACCTTTTTATTTTTAAATTTAATTTTTTGTACTGTGTATTTTGTTTTTTGTATTTTGTATTTTGTATTTTGTATTTTGTATTTTGTATTTTGTATTTTGTATTTTGTATTTTGTATTTTGTATTTTGTATTTTGTATTTTGTATTTTGTATTTTGTATTTTGTATTTTGTATTTTGTATTTTGTATTTTGTATTTTGTGTTTTGTGTTTGTTTATTTGTTTATTTATTTGTTTACTTATTTAGTTAGCTAGTTAGTTAGTTAGTTAGTTAGTTATTTACTTATGTATTTATTTATTTATTTATTTATTTATTAATTTATTTATTTATTTATTTATGTATTTATGTATTTATGTATTTATGTATTTATGTATTTATTTATTTATTTATTTATTTATTTATTTATTTATTTATTTATTTATTTATTTATTTATTTATTTATTTATTTATTTATTTATTTATTTATTTATTTATTTATTTATTTTTTTATTTATTTATTTATGTGTTTATTTATTTATTTATTTATGTGTTTATGTGTTTATGTGTTTGTTTGTTTGTTTGTTTGTTTGTTTGTTGGTTGGTTGGTTGGTTGGTTGGTTGGTTGGTTGGTTGGTTGGTTTGTTTGTTTGTTTGTTTGTTTGTTTGTTTGTTTGTTTGTTTGTTTGTTTGTTTGTTTGTTTGTTTGTTTGTTTGTTTGTTTGTTTGTTTGTTTGTTTGTTTGTTTGTTTGTTTGTTTGTTTGTTTGTTTGTTTGTTTGTTTGTTTGTTTGTTTGTTTGTTTGTTTGTTTGTTTGTCAGTTTGTCTGTTTGTTTGTTTGTTTGTTTGTTTGTTTTACTACTACTACTGCTGGTGCTCGTGCTGGTGCTGGTGCTGTTGCTGTTGCTGTTGCTGTTGCTGTTTGTTGTTGTTGTTGTTGTTGTTGTTGTTGTTGTTGTTGTTATTGTTATTATTATTGTTGTTATTATTATTATTATTATATTATTATTATTATTTTTTTTTTTTATTATTATTATTATTATTTTTTTTTTTGGGGGGCACTGTTTATATATCGGGCCATATATCGGGCATTGTATACCCAAACGAGTCTTATACCGGTACATCATTCTTCGAAATCAATCATTGTGTGCTGAAGGTGTCATACTTCAAAACGTAAAGTATGGGCGACATGGGCTCTCCAGCTATCAACATTTCTTTAAAAGTCATGTTGTAATTTTCTGGCGAAAAAAAGGTTGACAATGTCCAAGAAAATAATGTTTTTATTATTTTTCTTCCTCCATATGTCACAAATTTCGACCAAGAAAAAATAAATTAAAGCACACTTCCGGGTTAATATTAGACTAGCCACAGTCTCTCTGCGCACAAAGTGTGACCTGTATGTAATACACAATACACGATGTGTATGTGTAACGCGCGCTGATGTGTTGTGTAATATAAAAAGCACACACAGTACACAAGGCCGTCTCGATCGTCTCGAACAGAGAGTTGCCAAGCCGAATGCAATTCGTAGGGAGGTAAAAATGCATTGATTTTTGACGATGACACGGCTGTGCTGTGTCATTTGAAGACATCTTCATTGTTTGCCGAGCATGGTCTAAGGTAGGAGTTATTTCATGATTGATGTTACCTGGAAAGCGTGTGTTTTAGGTCCGTTTTGTTAGTTGCTAAGTTTGGTCGTTTGTCATTGTTTGTTGAGTTCGCCACATTCACTGACGTGACGTGTAGAATTACCCTATGTTTACGGCGCATACTGTAACATGTACTATGTAGATGCCGCATATGTAAAGCATGCACTCACACTCAGTGAATGCAGCTGTTTATAAAATGACATTGTATTTGTTATTGTAATGTTCGAAAATTTGTGGAATCCGACCGCCACTTTTTTTTCATTATGACATAAACAAAAATCTTAATAAGATTAATATGTCATAAATGTGAGAAAAAAATGACACACATTTTGGTCATAATTCATATTATAATAGTTAGACCCAGTATTCCTGGGGTGCTGTACTCCTTTTATGAGATTTTGACATGATACATGTAGGTCATGCACTAGTCTAGTACTACTACTAGTAGGGTACGATTGATAATGTCAAAATCTCAAAAAAGGAGTGGACAGCGCCCCAGTTACTGGGCTGGGTCTGCATATTCATAATCATATACTTTTAATTGACTAAAAACTACATAAGTAAATACTATATAGTAAACTAAGTAATTGTAGTTGTAGTATAGACCCAGTAACTGGGGCGCTGTACTCCTTTTTTTGAGATTTTGACTTTATCTGTCGTACTAGTTAGTAATGACCGATGATGTCAAAATCTCAAAAAAGGAGTAGGTACCTACATGTACAGCGCCCCAGTTACTGGGTCTAGTTGTAGTACTAGACCAGCCTACAGTCATTGACAGTGAATAGGCCTGTATAGTATAATACCAATACAGCAAGGCTCTACTCTATACTATCCTATACTAGCCACCAATCATGTACCAATATAGACCGATCCGAGTGACAATCAGGTGCAACCATCAACAAAATAATATCCAATGCATATTCATGAGTGCATTGTCGCAGAATAATCATGCGGTTAAACCGGGACTGTTCCATTTCACAAGGCGAAGCCAAGTAAAGCAAAAAAGCCAGGTTTCACTGAGTGAACAAAATGCGTTCATATTTGTTTTATAACTCACACGTCGATCTTTGTCATTTGAATTTTGTTCACAATAAACACAAAATAGCCACTGTTCCTCATCCCATCAAGATCTGAAAATTCTGAACAACGTAGATGACTCCATGTAGACACCAACCTTGTCCGCCCTGACATGACCTTGCCTCGTTTGGACGAACTGACAAGACCGATTATTTTTTTAACGGCGCTGTGAATGACAGACGCGTTGAAAACCATATTCGACGTCCGATAATTATCCATACATTGTACGACGGCCCACTGTTGCAGCAGTAAATACGTGGCAAAATAATGGATGACTTGTGACACTTGTTCCACCAATGGTACTGATGCAAATATTACGACGTGCCAGTGTTTATGTGAGATAAAGCCTTAGTTTGCGCTCCAGTAACAAGAAAGAAAAACACAGTAACCACAGGACGTATGCAAATGGCAAAAAAAGAATTGGTTGATAATGTATTGGTCATTGTGCGTGTCATTTCGACCATTGTACGTGTTACAGCACTTGTACACAATACACTAATCCAAGCAACTCGTCCATTGTGGTTTGCACTACCGCAGCTGTGGCCACTGTAGGCACGCATGCCTAGATGCACAGGCACTGTGAATCCTCCGAGCTTTTTGGTACGTATGCTCGACTGATGCACTATTGTAGCGTCGCGCGCGTGTGCGGTGGCCATAGCTGTGGTGGTGTAAACCACCATGAACGAGCTGCTCGAATTAGTGTACTAGTACATGTACGTGTAACTGCTGAAATACTTTGTATTTATAAGATATGTAACATTGTATAAAATACTGTTATATACACACAATACAAATATTGAATGCATGTGAGTGCATTGTCGCAGAATATAATCATTTGAGGTGAAATCTGGACTACTCCACGAGGTGAAGCCGAGTAAAAAGGAAAAGCCAGATTTCACCGAGCGATTGTATTCTGCGACAATGCACGAACAAAACGCATTCAGTATTTGTTTTATATACCTCACACCTTGATAGACACGGAAACTCATCCATGTTCAGTCTCACAGCCAGCTAAACATGCGTACATTACTGTAGGTCATTTTAACAGTGATGTGTTTTTCTTATTTTGTCATGTTTGTTTCTTGTTAACTTGCAGTAGAGTCCATGATTATGAAGTTGTGTCAACACCACACTCGGCTTGAAGAATCAGCACCTCTTTGTTTAGAAAAGCCAGTGCCAGTGGTCATCACAATGGAAGCTTAATTGTTGGAAAGAGTGGACGTCAGTTTTTTTGAAAGACGTGTTTTTTTTGTGAGAGACATTAAAAAATGAAGCGAAAAGTGGCATCTGCAAGACAGCCCCAGGATCATCGTCGTTCACGCGGCAGCAGCAGCAGCCAGGTCCCTCAAGACCGCCAGACCATACATGCATCGTCTAGGTCTAGGGAAAGAGACAGAGAATTGCCCACTCTCGTCGCTTCCCTTTCGTCGTCCTCGGAATCATCAGAGTCGGGTTTCTCTGAGCTCAGCCCATCTTCGTTTCCTCAAGACAGGCCTCTGTACATTCGCCAGCAACAGAACGGCACGTCTAGCTTTGCCAGCGTGCCCTCAGTGTCACCCAGCATCCCAACAGTACCTCAGTTTATCGATACGAATACAACTAGTTCCTCGTCACATTCCCCCCTGACAGCCCAACTCGGTGCTGCTATATCCAGAACACTCTCTCAATCTTCATCTCAGGAATCTCTAATCGTCCCATCCCTTCAGTTATCAAGAATTCAAGAAGCACCTGCTGCATCAGCAGAGCCCAGTCATGCTTCTCTTCAGCATTCGGTACAAACGGTCGCGTCAACGCTACTACAGCCGTCAGAGTTATCAACGTCTATCGGTAACATAAGCTCCCAGGTTGTAAGCCACAGTCCAACGTTAACGCTGAAGAGGGCAGGGCCGTACCTGCTGGGTCCCCGGTTAGGAACATCCCCTGTGCGGAGCATCGTCCAGTGTCTGGCTCGAAGGGAAGGCTCTGACAATTTTTATTCAATGAAGGTACAGTATACATGTACATACATATTAACAAGTAGAAGTTCAACTGTTAAGCGCAGTTCATTTTCATGTGAAACTGAATGTGAAGCGAATTCTTAAAGCTGCAAATTCGGGATGCAAATATATGCGAATAATTAATTTGTGAAAAGTTCATCCAGACATTTGACCACCAATGCTTACAATTGTACATTGAACATGTATACTTGTACACAGGTGTAATGTGTGCACATGGCTGGGTGACATTGATGCGCTCATTGACGTACATTAACCATACGATGTTCATAGTCTCTGTTCAAGGTGTGCGCAGCTGGATTTGGCACCACGCTTTGTTAGTCTTTAATACAGCTGTCCATGTTAACCGCATTAAGTCAAACGTGAGCATTCAAAGTTTAAACAAAAACCATATCTCCAGAAATACAATGTACATAAAGCTATTTTCAAAGTCTATACACCATATGAAAGGGCTTGAAATACTTCATAAAGTGGTACTGACATGACCCCAATTTGACCTTGTCTTCTGGCTGAAACAGTTGAGTAGAACAAACAATCCCGGGCCTCGTTTTGAGGACTGCAGAAGTTATGAACTGGAATCGTCTCTTTTTATGCCATTGGGCAATAGACCCATCCATTAAGCCCCGCCCCCTAAAATATTGACCAATCACAGCTTCGGCTATATCACCACAGTACATGTTGGCAGCGCAATGTGCGCCTGTTCTTTGCCACTCTGCACGCCATGGACGCTCACGCTCTAAGTACCCAGGTTTACATTTTTCAATAGGATTTTATCGCGTTGGACTTTTGTCCGACTTGTGGTGGCGTACCCAATGCTGTGATTGGTCAACACGTAAGGGGGCGGGGCTAAATGGATCAGCCTATTGTCCCCATTGCCTCCATGAAGTAGCAGACGTGAATCACTCACGATTTTCAATCTTTTTACCTTTTAGATACTAACTCTGTCCGAGCAAGGGAAAGAGAGCAACGATGAGAGACAAGGGAAGATGCTGCTGCACACCGAGTATTCACTCCTGTCATTGCTACACAACCAGGAGGGCGTAGTGCATCACCATGGACTCTTTCAAGTAAGCTCAAAATAATATACACTATTTTTATTTTTTTAAACCTGACAAGCTGGTCATACTGGAAGGGGCTCAGCAGCTGTGCATTTGGCTCATTCTATAAATTTGGGGTCGTTTTTTTTTATTGTTGTCCCTGTTACGTCTGACACAAGATTTCATACATTTACAGCACACTCTTTGGTGCCTTCTACCTCCAAGACTGTATGTTAACGCAAAGTACATGCTGAACAAATCAAAACAGTTTGTAGTCAAATTTAAAGATATTTTCAGACTAAATTGCACACGTCAGGTGTAACAGGGACAGGAAAATGTCACACTTTGGACCCCAAATTTATAGAATGACCCATCTACACTTAAGCCTGCATAAGTTCGGTGGATGCCCGGCAGCAGGGCATAAGCCTCTATGAGCTTCTTCCAGGCTCATAAAGTACTGTACTTTTACTCCCAGTAACAGATGGTCCTCAGCGATACAAATGGTTCTGGCGGTGTCTGACAATAGAAATTATGTTTCTGATTCCCATGCACAAATTAACCTAAGTCATATAATGACTGTGTATGAATGGCAGAAAAACTGCTCAAACTTCCGCGCTCGGTTTTCTTGAAACACAATTTTGCACCTTAATTGTACGCCCTTTTTTTCTGGTATGCTGGGTCCTTTTTTCCCAATCTCACAAAGATTTATGACAAGACCGTGTGATTTTCACGTGGTATTTTCATGTAAAATAACCTACATTGTAAATGTAGTGTCACACCAGGTTTGTTGGTAATGTTTGACTAGCTTGCCAGGCTACCTAAGGGGCAATTTTGACTTGACCCCGGCCCAATTGAATAGAGGTCGTACGCTGGGCTGCTGAATAAATCGAGCTCTGCTTATTGCATATGTTGACCCCTTGCACCACTGTCGCATACGGCTACTGTCTGCCACGCTCGTCATTTTGGGAGTCAGATTGCAAGTAAAAATTATGTTAAGGCCGAGACCGAATTGATGGATTTGGCAGTTGCTGCATCCAAAATGCGGAAAAGTTGTATTCTTCAATGTTGTCCCTGCAGGCAATGGCTATACTGTAGTCAAAGTCGCTTGATTCGTGCCAGACATTTACCGGTAATCCTTACCATAGGCGATTTTTGTTGACTGCACTCATACCCCCTTTTCTTTACCATTGCCGATTTTTGTCACCCAAGCTTACACACAAAAAAGCACTCAAACCTGAGTACAAAGGCCATATGTTATAAAGCTGTAGTTTTATCCTTGTTTACCCTCCATACCCAAGCCCACCGTTTGAAGCTTATCATGGAAAGAGAAAGATGAGATCTTTCTAATGATGGTAAAATAAAATTAAGGTTGGTATTATGTAATCCCTTCAAATTTGAGTGGAAAAGATCCGAAGTGCCGAACACCAACATAGCGCCATATGGATAAATGTACTTGTTAAAAGAGTGAGTAACTTGCAGATAAAGCTGAGGAAACAAAGACGAAGAACTTGGACATTTATTGGCTGATCTCAATGATTTTGGATTATTTTATTACTTATTTTCCTGTAAAACAATATCGTCAAGGTGAGAGTTAGTACAATTTGCCTTGAAACAAAAGATTTCAGTTGTGTACGATTGTGTGCTTCATGCTTGAGTGGTCGAACAATGCGGTCACCAGAGGTGGTTTAATGTCAAAACAATACAGTAACCATGGTAACAAGAGGGTCAATGTGTAAACACAGCGCCACCTAGAATGCGTGCTACACTGTATAATAACACACAGGGATATTAAATCCCAAAAAGGTGCAACCAAGATTATTGATGATGTCAGGTAATTTATGATATAAGCACTTTGCGAGATCGATTTGATTAATGTATGGTACATTGACTTGCTTGGTCATGAGAGAACGCTAAATTTTGAATTCCTCAGACTAAAGACACTGTTGCTACACATACATACATGTATGTCTCATGATTTGGGGCAAGCTTTTGTATAGCAACCACCAGACAGTCAAACCCTGGTACCATTGTGCCATACACATTAATTGGTAGTTGTGTATGGGTGTTTGCCGTCTCTTACGTCTCAAGAGCTTGTCCCAGCAGACTGTTCAGGCTTTGGCAACAAGCCCCGCCCACACACCTTAGTTTGTGTACATTTACGCTGCACGTGTGACCGAGTTTGACCGAGGTCACATGACCAAAAGGCATGATCAAATAGACCGTTCCTGCCTGTCAATCAAACTGTGCGCATTGACCAATTGAAGAATCACGCCTTTTGGTCTTGTTGCGGGGCTTGTTGCCGAAGCCAGAATGGTCTATTGGTCAACACGCACAGTTTGATTGACAGGCCGGAACTCTATTATGTGACATAGCAAAAGTGTCTGTAGTCTGAGGAGTTCAAAATTTAATGTTCACTCATGACCAAGCAAGTCAAAGTATCAGACATTATTCAAATATATGCAAAAGGCTAATTACCAGAAGTCTATCATGTCTATTCAGGAAGGGTGCCAGTGATGCAGTTTACCAGTTTACCAGTCCTCCAAGCAGAAAAACAACTATTCACAATTCAATTTTCACATCATTTTTGGGAGGACGGTAAGGCTTAAAAAAACATATCTCTGGCAGGCCTGTATATGCTTTGTTCTTGAAAGGGCAAGTGTACCAAGGCATTTTCTTCTTGATAAAGGGCACCTCTATGAGGAAATTGTAAACTTCTATTGGATTGTTTCAAGGGCACCAAGGCAATGACCAGGGGCAACGGAGGCATTTGCCTCCATTGCCACCGTGAAGTGTCAGGCGTGCTTGATGTAGAAGTGTTCCTTTTGCATGCAGTGCAGTTGGCTGGCTCCAAGTTGCCTTAGAAAATTGCTTTGCATGACAAGCTCCTAATAAAATGGCCCATGCCCACGCCCTCTCTGTGGCAGGACAATCAGATGGTCTATTGTTGTAATACTGACTTACCATGCTTTACATGGTTTACGAAGTGCATAGGTTGTGCATATTCGTACGCAGAGTCCAACCATACTTTCGAGACAATAATGTGCAAAATCTCCTGCTCCAAGCCTTATTCATATAAAGGGGATCAAGGACTACAATGTAGCGTCCAACACCATCAGTTTTTATGCCCCATGATCAACTTCCGCACTCAGTTTTCTTGATTGTACGCCCTTTGTCCAGTGTGCTACGTTCTTTTTCCAGGCTCACAAAGACTTATGACAAGACCGTGTGATTCTCATGTGGCATTTTCAAAATCACTTCTCGATAATACAGTAATAGCAGGCCTTGATCTTAACCGAGGCCATTGGCCTCATGCCCAGCAGGCCCTTCAGAAAAGTTGCACTGTCACTACCAACTTGGCCAGCATGTCCTTGTACAAATTCTCTGATCTGGCCAGCAAAGGCCTGCCCCCTGTTTTTCTTAAAGATCCAGCCCTGATAGTAGTGAAAAGTCTGTAAAAGTGAAATTAACGAAACATCAACCTTTATATCAATGTGATTTGATGTTTTAACTATTCAATATGTTGATAAATACTTACCTTATACGTAGGCCCTATAAATACATAGGTGTTATTTGAAAGGTCTTCTCATCTATTTTATGAGCAAAAAAATAGACCCATTTTTGATGGGCGAAGGAAGTGCCAGGTTCTGGCATGGAGCGTCACATTTGCTTGTTCATGGATGGCTTGAAAATGAGGCTCCCTAAAAAAATAACCTCATCTGTAGCTAACACTGTGGGCTGGTGGGTTGGCTATTAACTACTGTACATTTGTACTGTATGCTGTACATGTAATTCATCGTTACATATGTGAATATAATTAGACTAACTACTGATGTTATTCTAACTGGTGACTTTTATTCCCGGGATGGGTTTTGAATTACATGAAATTTGAAGAACATGTACTTCATCTTTTAACATTTAACAGAACAATACTAATTGACAGATCACTTGCATGCTACACAGTGATAACAATGAACAGAGTCCTTCTGGTTACAATAACACTTTCTTGCAGCGAGAAAGGCTGAAAACCAAACAGAAACTGAGGAAAGCAATCAAATTACAAAGTTTCCTTGTATACTGTACATGTAGGTCTACAGTGTATAATGTCTTAGGGCCGTGCCACGCGAGGCAATTGACAGGCAACCAGTTCCAGGCAATCTCTCAAGAAGAAAAGGCATTCACATTTGAATGTGTGCCTAATTTTCTTGAGGATTGTAAGACACTGTTAGAAAAATAACCCCTGTGCTACCGAAGTGTTTCTTTTGCGTGCGGTGCAGTTGGTTGCCTCCAAGTTGCCAGTAGAAATTTCCCTGTGTGACCATGGTGGCATAGCCCTTACACTGTGTTAGCATCCAGTATCATCCACTTGGTTTTGAATGATAAATGGCAGTGCCCCAATGATACAGTCTGACAATGCGAATGTATGTACACAGAGAGGCCGTGTCTGAACTGATGGCTGCAGCCGGAATGCCGAAAAGTCCTGTTCTCCAACATTGTCCTTGTAGCCAATTAGCGGTAGCCAGAGCCGCTTGATTTGGACACAATTTAACATACAGAAAGGATTCATGACAGTTCGGTTGGGATGTAAAGCCGTTGGTCCCGTGTGTTGTGTAAATGTGCACGTACAAGAACCCAGTTACACTGATCGCTAAGAGAAGGGGTCTGCCCCGGTGTTTCTCGCAGTGGCTGCTGAATGCGCCACAGCACCTTGTAAACCATAACAAGGTGCTACATAAATTGGGCTGATAGTAAAGAAAACCCTCAAAAACATGCCTTAAAAATAATATAACACATGTGTGGAACAGTCTCCCTCCTCAAATTCAAAATGCCTCATCCTTAGAAACATTTAAATCCATGTTGAAAACTCACTTATTCAAATCTCTGTAATACCTGTATGTCCTACCCAATCTGCTGCTTGGTCCACACAAACTTTGTTGTACTACTGTTAGTTTCCTTTGTATTTTGCAAACCTTTTGTGTTTGAACACTCCATGCATGCCATGTCAGTTAGTGTTTTCTACCTGTAATTTTGTTTCTTCATTTTTGATGCGGTTGCCCTTGTTTCACCTAATAGTCTACAAGAACCCATGTAAAGCATGATCAGTTTACGTATGCGGTACCCAGTCCAACACAGTCCAACAAAACCTGCTGTTAGAGTTTGATGGAATAGGGACTGTTAGGGTTAAGCAATTAGGAGGGTTTTAAGGGTTCATTTGAAAAAAACAAACAAGTATCGCGTGAGTCCACCTCTCTGAGACCTGGAAGGTATAGGATGTACAATGTAGGTTCCATCTGTTGATCCCTTGCAAGCACGTCACACGTGCCGACTGTGCCATGCTTTGGTGGTCAATAGGTTTACGTGTAAACGCCGCGTCTCCTAAAATGCGCTCTTCATTGAATAACTAAGTGACATTGACCACCAAAATGGCGCAACCAAAATTCTTGTGATGATGACGTCACGGGAAATGGGTCAATAGGCAAGCAAACTTGCAAAGCAAACTGCATACTGTAGGTGCTGCCCGTTCTCCATCCCCTCAAAAAACAATTTGACTGTTTTGTTGCGGCAGTCAGTGTTTTTGCCCTGGCTGCTGGTCTGAGCGAAGTGGTAGAAATTCAAATTGATGGAAGCTAAATTTACACGGCCTGCAAACAGACATGACAGACAATAATACAGCACTCACAGTCACACATTCCATCTATACATCAATCTACACATCCAAATTGTGTCTACTTGATACATACATCTACACTTCCCTGTTCTTAGCTGTGCTTTGGAGAGACGTTTGCGTTTATATCCCGGCTTGCTTCTCTGCATTGGGGCAGGTTTCTATCCCTTCTGTAGCCCACACCTCGAGCTGCCATTGGGCCTTTTGATGGGCGATTTGCTTTAAAAAAAACAACATAAATGACACAAAATGAAAATTTTTTGGTTAGTAATTTCCTTTAAAATGGCAAATCTTCAACTTGAGATGCTGCTACTGGCCAAAAGCAGTGGTTACTGAAAGTATACATTTGTAGCAAGGTGGGCCACCTCATGTTTGAATGGGCAAGTAAAAATACAGGCGGTAGTCTGAAGACAGCACTGCAAGATCAGTCAAGCTCGGTGTGGGGCCAGGCATAATCTGAGTCCAAAAGTTTGAGTGTTACATGTACATGTTGATTACCATGTAGTGTTAAGACTTTGTCAGTAAAGGATTTTTGATGAATACCTCATGTGAGTTAGGGTCTGGGTACGGAGTTTCAAATGCGTATTGAATTTTGGTGCTTTGTGAAACCAAGTCCAGGTGAGACGATTAATGGTGTAACATGTAAATTTCATCTAAAATGGATTAGCCACGTTAGATTTTGTATGCCAGAAATATTAAAGAAAAAAATGATTGAGCCTTTGAGAAAGACTCGGCTAGGGTTGAAACCTGAGGTTGTTAACACTTGTTTGCAGAAATATTGAAGGTTACATTTCAATTCTTGATTGATTGTAAAATTTCTCCCAATTCATTTATTAACAGGATCGAGCATACGAACTGAAACATGACCACCATCGCAATAACAGAGGGCGCCAGACAGCCCCAACGGGTCGTTATAAGAAGCGACTCTGTCTGGTGCTAGATTGCCTCGCTGCCCATGAGTTCAGCAGCAAGACGTCGGATTTGATCAATCTTCAACACTATGTCATACGAGAGAAGAAGCTAACAGAGAAAGAGGCTATCATTATGTTTTCTGACGTGGTTCGCATCGTTGACAGCTTACACAAAGTAAGTATAAGATGTTAATATTTGCATCGGGGGAATAAATATTAAATTTCAATTTGCCTTACACCGATGTGTGATAAGCACTGTATACTCAGTGCTTTCGAGTCCTGTGGAAAAAAATCCACAGGCAACTCGGGTGGGATTAGAACCCACGACTCCTGCATGGCTAGAGCAGATGTCTTAACCACTAGACCACCGAGCACGGCTGGTGACGAGGGGCCAGTTCGAATCTAGTATTATTAGCGGCAGGTACCGCAAACAATTAGATAGATGTTAATATTTGCATCGGGGAATGAATATAAATTTAAATTTGCCTTACACCGATGGTCTAGTGGTTAAGACATCTGCTCTAGTCATGCGGGAGTCGTGGGTTAGAATCCCACCCGAGTTGCCTGTGGATTTTTTTCCACAGGACTCGAAAGCACTGTGCTTATCACACATCGGTGTAAGGCAAATTGAAATTTATATAATAACATGAATAATAAAAAAATATAATAATAATAATCCAAGCACTTATAGGCCTACAGCATTCATACGCAAAGGGGGGTCACAACGCTTTGCAACAAATAATACTTCAATTTATCAATACAAAACGCAGGAAGATAATAACCAGCCTAGGCAAAAATGAGACCTGCAGAGTGTAAGCCCAGGTGGTCCGTATGATGCGCTGCAGTTTTCATTGTGCAAGGGCAACTCAAAACCCGCTTTTTGGGTGCAGAATCGCCCACAGAATACGACCCATGGTCAACAGTGCAGAAGCGCCCTCACACAGTCAAAGATTTGGCGCATTGGGCCTGTGTCTAATCACAATGCTTTATCAGCACGGTTACGTACTGCACAGTGTAGTTGCAAGTGCTGTACCCACGTAATCTATACAGTTGCTTTGTGGGTGATCCTAATAAAATTGCCTAAGCCTCGTGGCTTATAAGCAGATAAGCAGGTTAATAATAGCTAGACATAATCCTAAGCTACGGTCTAATAGCGTAGGCATCTAGATTAGCCCAGTGCAATACACTGGTTTAAGCAAAGCCAGTGATGAGTAACTCATCAGCTTGCATTCGTTCACTTTCATCTACGTAGGAGGGGCGTACATACATGTACTTTACACACGTAATATAAGTTGTGGGTTGGTTGGGTTGACTTGGCCCAAAATAGTTAAAACCCTCCTACGTGTACATGTATGTTCCAGAAACTTCCACAAAATTGCCTACTCCTACCACTTGTGCATGTTCTCCACAAGAGTAGAGCACAAGTCCCACAAAGTTCCACTGTGAAATAGACCATTACACCAGCGCTCGGTACACTTCGCGAAACCTAATTTGCATAATGGCGCGCATGGCCGTGAGCGGGGCGCCCATAGAAAACTGTAGAATGATGGCGTGCACGACACTGCGTGTTTTTTTCTTTAAAGTTGCCCGTGCAGTTTCGTACGCGCAGGGGCATGAGGGGAGGCGTCTGATTGGTTTAGGGCTTAAGCACTTCGAGTACTTTCGTGTTCGCGTTCGGGAAAATTCGGTCCTGTAATGGTCTAGTATAAATTAAGTCCCACACACTGAAGAGTTCCACAGATACTGCAGGTTTACATGTACATGTACAGTATGTGGAACGAGCCTGATATGCTCACTCGGTGTCTTGTTTTCTAGAGGCCATGGTACCACATGGATTAGACCTCTAGACATACAGAGGCCAAAATTCCGCAGTCTGTTGTGGTACTTTGTGGAAGTGGACTTTTGTTTTTTCTAACTCGCACATGTTCTTCAAAATTCCACAATCTGCTGTGGAATTGGGTGAAATTGCATTATATGCTACAGCAATACACATGTTCTTCAAAATTCCAGAAATGTGGAATTCCATGGAATGAATTGGTTTTTGAACAAAGCAAACTGATTGCAGGAGGTTTGACGAAACGATATCATGTATATGGAGAAATCAAAGGTACACTGTAAATTTACTTTTTTTCAAGAGCCTAAACCATTCAAGGCTTTGTTATTTTATGTGTTATGGTGTATATCTTTTACACCGATGTGTGTGACGAGAACACATTCCCATTTTTCCATCCCTGTGGAAGTTCCTTTTTGTTCTTTCCTTTGTCCCTGTTCTGAACATTCTCCCGTAGACTTTGTGCACAAAATTCCTCGTGGGACATCCCTCTCTTCAGAATTCCAACAGTGTGGAGAACTTTGGTTCCTAATTGCCTTCGGTCTCCATCAGGTAGCGAATAGTAATTTAACTCAGTGCTCTTTAAAGTCCTGCACCAAACAAAGCTCATGAATGTGGCGTGTCTCGGCCGAGCGGATAAGGACACTGGACTCAAGCTTTGGTGTTTCTGATCAGCAGAGTGTGGGTTCGAGTCCCGGTCGTGACACTTGTGTGTCCGTAAGCCAGACACTTAACCATTATTGCTTAGTCCTTCGGATGGGACGTAAAACCGTGGGTCCCGTGTGTTGTGTAATGCATGTACATGTAAAAGAACCCAGTGCACTTATCGAAAAGAGAAGGGGTTCGTCCCGGTGTTCCTGGTTTGATCGGCTGCTGACTGCTCCACAGCACCTTATAAACTATTACATGGTGCTATGTAAAGGAACAAGTCTCACACTTCAAAACGTATAACTCTGCATACCTTGCAGGAAAAAATAATGAGTGCTTTAAGACGCCCATCAGGTGTGATAAAGTGCTGTATAAGAACTGCATATTATTATTATTAATGTTGATGCAGAAGTAAAGGATTTTTCCTTCACCCACTGACCAACTCTACATTAGGTTCAGGCCTTGCGCTTAAGCTTTTTGTAAAGTAGCCCAAGGGGCTAGTAAACTGTGCATTTTACTTGCCCCCATCCAGAAAGTTTTCAATGCCCAAATTTTAAACATGTATTGTCATTATGTATCTTCCTGAAACTAGGTAGCGATCACAACCAGTTTAAAGGTCAAATGAAGTTACATTCACACACGCAAAAATAAATTAACACACACTTCTAAAATTTATTGTTCACATCTGAAAAGGAAGAAGTATGAGCATTATAAACAAGTAAGTTGCACAGTTTTTAGTAGCCCACAGGGCTAGTTGATGAGAAGTGGTGTCTACTAGCCCATAGCAGTTTTTACTAGACAATGTACACCGGGCTAGTGCTAAGCGTGAGCCCTAAGGTTATATGGCCCCTTTGCTGTCCAAGTACGTTACTCCCCCTCCCCCCCCCCTTCCCCAAATTCTATACTCTGAAAATCTGAAACCTGCCTTCCTGATCAGATATTGAACACACTTCACTCATATGATGACATCATTCCTTGAGATTACTTGGTTCCTTCATATATTACCACGACTAAACTACCTTGTCAAGACCTGGAATGAAAAACAGGAAAGCCCCAACTTGTGGCCGAGTATGGGATGCATTATCTAATGAGACCAACATTACATGCTGAATTATGTACTATGAATAGAGTTGTTGTGTCATAACCAAATAGCTGTCTGAGACTTGTCGGTGGGTCACTGAGTTCAAGATGCAAAGTGCAGGTCCAGGTTGTAGCCTAAGGAGTAATTATAATAATAATAATAATAATAGCAACTAGTTCTTATAGGCCTTTAGGGCATTTCAGTTTTCACAAAAAATTTACGTCTCAATGCGCTTTACATTAGTGCCCTGGTCATTTGGCCAATAACATTCCTGTAATCTTTCTCAGCTCCCTGGTGAGTATACAGCCCCGAGCTGCCTTGGCGCTCTGAAGGCTTTTTCAAACACAGTATCAACCTCTACCCTCCCAGGTGCCCATTTATACCCCTGGGTGAAGAGAAGCAATTAATAGTAAAGCATCTTGCTCAAGGACACAAGTGTCTTGACCGGGATTCAAACCCACACCCTGATGACTTGACCACCAGAACTTGAGTCCGGTGCACTAGACCGCTCGGCCATGACCTGCTATCAAGTTGATCACCTTCACTTTATGGTCAAGTCAGTTCAGGTACAGTAGCTACTTCAAAAGGGCTAGATCAATATTCCTGTAACAGCAAAGTACAGGATTGGTGCAATGTAATTGAACTCTAGAAAATAATCATAATATGGCATGGGTGGCTTGTGCGTAAAGCGCTCGCCTCTCACCAATGTGTCCCTGGTCCGAGTCCTGGCTAGGGCCATATGTGAGTAGAGTTGTGCGTTGGTTCTCTCCTGTGCCACGAGGGTTTTTTCTCCGGGCCATCCGGTTTTTCTCCCTCAAAAAAAAACACCAAACACTTCTGATCTCAGGCTGTGCTGCATGGGTTGGTGTACACTGTAGCTGGCTGCCAAAGGCGCCCTTAAATGTCTGCAGCGCAAACATGTGTAGGTCCACGTGCTTCGCTATTCAGCTTCCTCAGCATGTTAACTACAGCACAGCATCCATCTTGGCAACTTGATTTCTTTTTTAGCTGTACTCTTTGTTTTTCCAAGATGCATTGCTGTATATTTAAGATGACACTTGTGAATACATGTAGCCCCGATAGACCTTTCTTTTGCGGCGTAACAGCCGCGAGTTTTGCCAACCATGGTTGGCAAAAATACGGGCATCCTTCACCCGTTCACTGCAAAATAATACAACAGTTCATGATTTGGCAAATAATGCTATGGAATTAACAATTGCTGATAAATAAAATTTGTCATCCAAAACAAAAAGTAAACTTACACTTCATAAACAATGTTTTAATTTTTTTTAGTAAAAAGGATACATTTTTATCCAGCCAGTTTACACATTTTGTGCCACTCAAGGTCTCCAATACAAAATGGTGGCCATTGTTTGTGAACAAAAGAAAGGTCTACATGTATAGGCGATTTCACTATACCAGATCTTGAGCCAGGAGCACTCAAGACTGTTATGTCATAACAACTACAATTTTATCATCTCTCCGTTTGTAATTTTAAAACTACTTTTTTTCACCTGAAAAGTAGTTTTAAAGACAAAGTATGGGATTGGGAATTAAACCTGCCATGCCCCCCCCCCCAAAAAAAAGAAAAAAAAAGAAATGACAAATAAAAAATAAGTAGATAAATAAATAAATAAATAAATACATAAATAAACAAATAAAATAAGAAAAAAGTAATAATAATAAATAAATAAATAAATATGTAAAGGAGAAAACAAGTTCCAAGGTGAGCGCTCACTGATTATAAAATTCATACCTGAAGCAATCCTCCACAGAAATATTTATAATTCTGCAAAGTCAAGAAAATGGCATTTGAACACCCCCCCAACCAAAAACCCAAATCACCATTGCTTACAGTACAGTTTTTTCTTCATTGTAGCAACCAAAGTTAGCATAAAAAGTTCCCAAATTCCCTTAAAAAATTAAAAGGGGCTGATGTGCCTCCAGGTACATGTATCAGCACTTTGTGTGACCAAACTCATGTAAAATAACAAATCTGTGAATGTTTTTAAAAGCTAGGTCATCGGAAGCACGAGAAAATACTGAAAAAAAAAAAAGAAGTTTATGTTTTTGCTGTTTTAAAGTATTGAGTTTTCAATGATTTTTGACTTGGGAGATCCAAACTATTTGTTTTATACTCATTTCTCAAAAGCTGTAGCAACTCAGACAAAAATGTTTCAGGGAAATTTCCCACCATGACTATCTTTATACCATACAAATCTGTGAATGTTTATTTTTGTTTCAGTCATATCAACGTTATAAAGATGGTCATGGTGGGAAATTTCCCTTAAATATTTTTGCCCGAATTGCAATAGTTTTTGAGAAACGAGTATAAAACAATTAGTTTGGATCTCCGAAGTCCAAAAATCATTGAGAGCTCAATACCCTTTAATGGGAAAAACAACAATGACTCGGTGAAGTCAACGTTTGATCCCGTGTAGAATAACAAGGGGGGGAACCAGGGAAGAAGTGGAGCACATGTTTGTGTGTATTGTAGCAGTGTTTTTACCTCACTCTGTCAATGCTGGTTTCCTGATAGAGGGCGATCATCAATCAGCCAGTCACTCAATCAAACCTAATGCCACCTTGTTTTTATGTGCTGTGGTTTCGGTCCTGATATATCATCTCAAAACACATTCATCTCTTATTATTGAGTTACAAAGCATAGACCTACTTTACATTCAGTGCCACTTAACCCTATTAGTGATCGGTAGACTCTCTTGCCCAACTGGCTCTTGCCACAAAGGTCCTCAGGAGACTGTGGAGACTAAGTCCACAGTACACAAGCCGTGGGGTTTCCTCACACATGTATTGCATCATACCAGTTGTACACACATAGTACAAACAGAAGAAACCCATGCACCATGAGAGTTTTACAGAAGAAGTAGAGGGCGTACAAAACCATGCGACGCGGCCAGACAAGTAAGCATTTATAGGTCGGTCAGGTTGGCGTAGCGGTACTTTCCTCGCCTCTCACCTCTGGTGTACCCGGTTCCAATCCCGCCAGGGGTCACTATGTGGATTGGGTTTTCAGTCCCTACCTGATCGCGTGGGTGTTCCCCCCGGAGTATTTCTCTGGGGTTTTCCGCCCACATCTAAAACTGAATATTTCTTCATCTTCTACCCAACAGGTTTCTTCAGGCTTGCGAGCTACAGTGCAATATGCGCTTTTGAGGAATCCTTGGTTTCATCACCAGAAATATATAATAATAATAATTTTTGACCATTGAACAAGTGGCGCTGACCAATCATGGTTCATTGG
This sequence comes from Marthasterias glacialis, assembly GCA_911728455.2. Classification (NCBI taxonomy): domain Eukaryota; kingdom Metazoa; phylum Echinodermata; class Asteroidea; order Forcipulatida; family Asteriidae; genus Marthasterias; species Marthasterias glacialis. Next base: position 25,258,315 of record OU452224.1, read on the forward strand.
TCACTCATCAGTTTACACAGCAAACATTCTCCAAGTGGACATTTGTATGCAGTTGTCCCATAGGAATTTTTGCCCATGGTGGGTAAGCGTAGTTCGGTGCGTGGCATTGCGAGTCCTCCCTCTAGTTCTTATAAATAGAATAACTCTATGCCATGCACCCAATGCTAGCCTGACAGGTAAGGTACAAGTACATCAACCTCGTTCCCAGGGGTGATCGCTCTGGCCGTGCCATTTTCCCCTTCATGCCCTGCTCGCTCATAACCCCTGGAATTGGTTAATTAAAATGTGCCAAGTATATAGTCACATGTTAATTAGGCCTGTAGCCGATCCATTCAATGTGCGTGCTAAAGTATGGATGGTAACCTGCAAAAGAGGCATTACAATGTATCATACAGCAACTGGCCCCCTCACATTCCTCTTACATACTTGCAGTTAAGGGTGCCCATCTAAAAATTTGATTTATTTAAAATAGAATCGTGTCAAAATACTGCATTTTAATACGTGCAGACTAAACGTTCTACAAGCGCCCAACAGGTGCGCGAAAGTTTTTAACAAGCGTGTGCGCAAAGCAGTCACTTTTGGGAGCCAATCAGCGTTGTTTTTCAGTACATCCCTACCAGGGGTTAGTGATAAGAGGTATCGATACAGCGCACTGCCCATGACGGCGAGGCTGAGGGTACATGGTCATGTGCGTGTACTTTGTGATCCGGACGATATGCATGATTAAAGCAGCGGTTTGGTTTCAACGATGTACATATATAGGAGTGATGCATGAAAATATACCTTGTAGTACGTTTATTTATATATTGTTGAAACCAAACCGCTGCTTTAATTGAGCATATCGTCCGGCCGATTATTTCCTGCAATAACTGTACATGTAGCAAGATTGACAGACTGAGACAGAAAAAGGATTTTAAATGCGTAATTTATGGAATTTGAATCACCTGCATTCACTATGTACACACGGTCGGTAAATGTCAAACTTTCCATTTTGTGTGTGTGCATTAAATTACTGAATGATCCTCTATCTGCCTGGCACACTTGTTGACATCTTTTCTGCCAGGCACCTAGGCATCTAGCACCCAGGCATCTAGCACCCAGGCATATACATGTAGCACCCAGGCACCAGTTTTATAAATAATCAGACATTGGATGGTCGAGTGATCAGGGTGGTCTCAAGATGGCATTGTGGTACATGTATCTTTCCTCGCCTTTCACCTCTAGGACCCCGGTTCGAAACCTTCCGGGGGGGGGGGGGGGTGGTTACTATGTGGATTGGGTTTTTCAGTCCCTACTGATTGCGTGGGTTTTCCCTGGAATAAATTTCTGGGAGTTTCCTCCCAAATCTAAAACTGAAACTTCCTTCCTTGTCTTCTCTCCATGGGGGGTTCTTGGCTAGTGTAGAGATTAAGTTCGCTTTTCTGAGAATCCTTGGCTTCACAACCAGAATTAATAAACTAAGTAAATAAATTGTACTTTTGGAGGTATTGTGCATCTTTATCTCTTGGAAGAGTTACCGTCGCAGTAGACCGATCCATTAAGCCCCGCCTACTTTAGCAACTGCCTAGCAACATCACATGGGGTGACTTTCTTGCCACAATCGCAGCGGTGGTTCGGTTGCGGCCACACACACGTATCAGATACACACCGTACATGGTTTTCGTGAACGGTATGGATTTAATTTCGTGGCCTTTTGAGCAGTGCCTTGAGTCCAAAGAACAATGCCCCCATGAAAAAATATTGCCACTTTTACCCCCCTAAAATTTTACCCTACATGTAGTTGACTGGACCACAGGGCTTGTAGCTCAACATTTTTACAAGAGCAGAACCAAATGAAAAAAACATAAAACAAAAACTTTCTATACAGTTTAGAATAGAATAGAATAGAATGCTTTATTGTCATCTGTATATAGAAACATACATTGAAATTCATTATGGCATTACAAGCTTTTTTAAAAGTATAAATACATAAATACATAATCAATCCGTGAAAGAAAAAAAAATAATAATAATAATAATAAAAAAATAATAATAATAAAAAAAAATAAATAAAAAAAAAAAAAAAATAAAGGCATGAACTGTTTTTATTTAAACAAACATTAAGAAAAGATTGATCTCGTTCTTGTAAGTGTACTCCCATACTCAACAGAATGGGACACTTTTGACAGTTCTGAGCATGCACGCACATGCTCAGTTGTGCCTGTGTTGCTGTGAGCATGCGTACTACTGGTGAGAACGGTGTAAAAGGACCGTCCAAAAGATATTTATCAGTGTCAAAGTCAACATTTGAACATCAGTTCTGTTTGTGAAGATGCTTGTTGTTGTCTGGTCATGAGTTTCTGGCCGGATCCTGCGGTCCAGTGTGAATTTCGAACCCTGTTATCTAGCAGTCCTTGGTGGGGGTCTTGGACCTGGACTTGTCTCAGTCTTGACCCCAAACCTTTGGTGTTCCGTGTCACTCTCTGACTCTTTATGTTCAGACCTTCAGATCTGGGTCTCAGTCTCAATTCTGCCCTCCCAGGGTCTCAATTACAACACAGCTCCCAATAACTCCTCCAGCCATCTCCTCTACCCCACTCCCCTACCCCCATGGCAACCATCCGACCGTACAAAAGCCCCCCCCCATCTAGACATAACAAGTGCCCCCAATAATCCCACCTCAGACACTCCGAGGAAGTCATTGATTTCAAGAAATACTCTACAAACAATCTCAAGAGTTGTTTTCACCAATAAATAGTGCAGTAATGGGAAAAACTGCTGAGCCCAAAGAGACTCTGCGGGAGGCGTTGGGAGTGTGCCAATTACGCTGCTGAGTCCGTGACTCATCAAAAACAATGAATAAAACTCCTGCTTGCCTGGGTCAAAATAAGTTATTTTTCACCGGCAGTGATAAACACGGCCGTGGTTGGGCAATTTTCACAGTTACTGGTGTTACATTGATTACTTCTCTGGTGTGTATTGGATCATTTTTGTTATTGTAAACTTGGGTTCCAACATGCATGAATGCTTTTACCAGGCATGGTTTACCAGACATGATATTGTTCTGACTTGGGTCGGATTTCCGACTGTTTTGCTGTGGGAAAACAAAAAATGTTGAGAGGTAAAAAGAAGTATGTTTTTTTAATTGTTTGTTTTAAATTTATCTTCCTTCAAATGCATAACATGAAAAAGTGGGGGGCCACACCTAAAAATAACATCAAAACTGCTGATCTGTCAGAGGCCCCGCCCTCACCCTGTTTTTCTATAGGTAATTAGAATTTTCAGGTTTGTGCAAGGACATCAGGTTTATGCAAGGACATTTGACACTAGTGCTAGCGATCAAACCCTGGGAACGGCCCTGACCTTCTCCCCAGTGTGGGGCTATCACTGACACTCTTTCAGGTTTTTAATAGACCTTTATCATGCTGCCACCATCTTGGTCATGTTCCCTGTATCCAATAACAGTAATAGATGCTAATATTCATTGCACAAAAAGGAACCAGACTATTTGCCCTTCCAGCCTCGGTTTGGTTACATTGGTTTGAATAGGAGAAAATCAAGATGGCCGTGCCATGATAAAGGTCTATAACATTGTGAGAATCTTCTGGTACATGACAAGGCCGTGTCCAAATCGAGCGACTTCTGCTATGGCTGTGGCTGTGTGCTGCGGAAACAAATTTGAAGATCAGTCTTTCCCAGCAAATCAGGCCATAGCAAAGATACTACAAAACCAAGATAGGACACTCTATTCAGAAACATGGGGGCGCAAAATTGGGGCGCCCGCTGTCGTTTGGTAGGATCTTTGACCATAGCCACAGACGATGAGCAGAAGCAATCAACATGGACTAAGACCCAACGATGAAGGTTTTGAACCTGGTTCAATAAACTTACCCGTACTTCTGAACTTCAAACCTAAAGGAGTATTCAGACTAAGTAGCCTGGACAGTTGGGCAATCTAATTGGTCCAGACACGATCACTTTGGGCTATATTCACACCCAATATAGTCTTGTTATTATCCAAGTCAGTCTGGCGTACACAGTACACATGTATGACTCATAAACACAGCTGTTACCATCGCCATATCGCAGGGTTTAAAGATAGTGAATGCTGATCCGATATAGACGAATTGACCTGCTTCTTCATGACGGGTTTAGTTCCAACTTCAACTCTGTTAATGAACAAAAGGAACTGGGTGAATGCTCGGTCATTCCCAGCGAGTGGGGACTAAGGCCCTGTGCGTTTGCGTTTTTTTTTTTTTTTGTAAACGTGTACATGTAGCTGGTTTCTGAAATGGTCGCTTGCACGTGTAACCATTTGTTTCAGAAACAAAGTTTAGGGTTAAAAAGGGAACGTTTACTCGACGACAGCGCCTGTGCCTGTGGTAACAAAATTGCGACACACAGCATTTTGACTTTGAGCAATCACCGTCCAAAAAAAACCCACAAAAAAAACAAAACAAGAAGAAACAAATCTTACATTAAAATAATATTTTTGTTCATCCAGTGTATCCTAAATGTTATCATTTTGGCAAAACAAAGCCTACACGTTGCATAGTTTTTTGTAAACAAGCTACAATTTCTGAGGAACTGTGCTCTGCCGACCAGGCTCTTGACTGCTTTCGCATTCTCACCAGCGACGACATTGGTGTGTATACAGCTAGTATTGGGTACAGCAGCGATGTCCGGAGCATGTGAAGACCCGTGTATTCCTAGGTGAAGGCGGTCTTTTCGTTCAGTAATTTTTAAATGAATGTTTCTCTTCATTTGACGAAAAAAGAAAATACCTATCTAACATTTCAATCAATTTTGCTTTCCTTTGACAGAAAAACATCGTTCACCGAGATCTGAAGCTTGGTAACATGGTACTGAACAAACGCACCCGTCGTATAACCATCACCAACTTCTGCCTGGGTAAACATCTAGTGAGTGATCGCGATCTGCTTAAAGATCAACGAGGGAGTCCCGCCTACATCAGTCCCGATGTCTTAAGTGGTTAGTGTTGGGTTACGATACGGGAGTAAATAGTCGGGATGGTACGGACACGACAGAATGAGATCCTGTGAGACAAAGCTAAACCAAGTGGCCCAGTGTGATGTTATTTCTGGTCAAATCGGGTGAACTGATGATGGTGATGGGGTTGAGCATGGTACTTAATGGGCCCCTGAAGTGAATATTTCTGGGGAACAAATTCTGTGCTACTTCTAGTTCCCTTAAATGTATGAAAACTAAAAGACCGATTGCGCGACCCGTGTCACATGACCTATTGTGGGAATTAAATTTAAACAAACACAAAGTCCTCAACAGTAAAGTGCGGTACGGTACATGATGATTGTTGCATTTGTTTATTTGATTTAGGTTTTTCTTTTTTGAAATCTGTGAAAAGTATTCCAGAGTTTGTACCAGAGACCTTCCACTTGCTGATTAAAGCGGCTGATTTCAGGGAGACACTGTGGTTTTCGTTAGCGTAACAACCAAAGAGGCACTGAAATAGCCTTGAAAATGGCAAAATGAAAAGTTATAGTAAGATTAAAGGAGACAAAAAGGTGCATTTCCAGGGATTGCATTAAAAAAAACACATTATGGGCCATTTAAATGAAACCAAGGATGCCTCATAAGTGAACTTAATCACTGTAGCTCTCAAGCTTGAGGAACCCTGTAGATAAGGGTGCTTGCCATGTGAACCAGAAACACTGGGTTAAAGATTCGTGTAAATTTCAGCTGATAATTGCAAATTACGGCTGATACGCAGAAAAAAAAAAAAAAAAAAATTAAGATCAAATTAACACAAGTCATAAAATAAAATCGTTTAAAATGCTCTGGATTGCACTTGCACCAAACAAACATCAAATAAAAAACTTTTCCTCATTTCAACTCAACGTGCGTCAGCAAAACTTGCAAAATTTGGGTCCAGAATGCCCGACCCCATGACCCCCCCCCCCCCACGACCCCCCATCCCATTAACACACATCCATCGGTGTAGGGGTAAAACATTACAAACAATATTCTACTGTATATAGCAAAGTAGATATAATCACATGGTGTTAACGCAAACCAAATATACATTGATACCTCACCATGCAATGCCTCAAAACCTATATGTGATTAAGGTTATTGAAAAATGATCCATGTTTGTTTGTTTGGTTTATTTTCTCAGGTAAGCCGTATCTGGGTAAGCCAAGCGATATGTGGGCTTTGGGCGTGGTCCTCTTCACCATGCTTTACGGTCAGTTCCCCTTCTATGACAGCGTACCACAGGAACTATTCCGCAAGATCAAGGCGGCTGAATATGTCATACCTAAGTAAGTTGGATTCCATAGGAATAGACCGATCCATTAAGCCCTGCCTACCTTAGCAACTGCCTAGCAACAGTGCATGGTATGACTTTCTTGCCGCGATTGCAGCAGTGGTTCGGTTGTGGCCACACACACGAATTGGATACACACACACAGACATGGTTTTCGTGAACGGTATGGATTTATAGTTTTGTGGCCTTTTGAGCAGTGCCTTGAGTCCAAAGAACAATGCAGACAGGAACACTGTTCAACCACTTTTACACGACTGTACAGGGACCACTGCTGTGGGATTTGCACCACCAGAAATAAGAAAAATTTAAAACAAAACAACAGCTAGTACAGTTGTGTTTCAGAACAATGGCGGCAGTTTGTTTATTTTATTTTTTAACGTGTTGGACTATCAGTGGCGTTGTCAAGGCTATGATTGGTCAATCTGGATTAGTAGGCGGGGCTTAATGGTCTATTACTTGGGCTAGCATCTACCTGTAATATATCAATAAATTACGGCAGTTTTTACTTGTGACGCCCCATGCCAAGATCAGGCAGTTATCAGAAATAGTGAAATGGCATTAAAAGTGAAGGTAACAAAACATCAGCCTCGATATCAGTGTGATGTAACGTCTTAAACATTCTTTTTGTTGAGAAATACTTCCTCTTTTTAGGCCCTCAGTAGGTGTTGTTTGAAAGGTCTGTGACGAGCAAAGATACCCAGTTTTTGAGATTGGGCAAAAAAGGCCAGGCATTGGCGTGGAGCATCACTATATCATATATCACAGAGAAGGCTGTATGTGCTTAAGAAAAAAAAAAATTGAAAATCAACGAGTAAGAAAAACAGAATTCATTTTTCACTCGACCCCCCCTACACACAATCCAAATCAGAAACCCAAAGTGTACACTGGAAATGAAAAGCACTGAATTTAGTGGAGAATGGAGATTCATTGTTTGCAATTTTGAACGATAATTTGTGGAGGGTCAAATTCTCTTACAAAGCCTGATACTATTGTACAATAAGCAATCAGAGGAAATGTGCCTTCTTATCTCCTGGGCCCAATTTCATAGAGCTGCTTAAGCAGAAAATATTGCTTAAAAATGTTCAGCTAAGCAGAAACGAGTAGGATACCAGTCACAAATTGTACATGCAGCATGTTAGTTTGGCTGGTAACCTTATTCTGGTAAGCATAAAAAAGCAGCTCTATTGAATTGGCCCCTTAAAGCCCCAGCTCAACATTGGTGAGAAGAAAAAAATAAATGTTCACATATTTACACATACCTTACAGGGTATAAAGATAATGATGGTAGAAATCTTTCCTTGAATTATTTCTGCCTGAAGTGTTATCGTTTTTAGATAATAAATGAAATAAGATCTAAAATTTGTTTTCGTCTCAGTGAGACGAAAACTCTGCCTATAGGAATGCGTACAAAAATGCTGATTGCATTTTTACCGTTTTCTTGCAAACGAAACAAGGAAATGAGCTGACTTTTATTTCACAGGTTGGTTTTATTACAAATATCTTGATTTGTGAAAAGAATGGAAGCATTTACAGTCAGTTTACCAATGTTGAGCTGGGGCTTCAAAACGTTCCCTTTACATTTAGTTCACAGAGACGATTGACAAGGAACATCTTGCAGTACCCAGAATTTTGAGAAAATTTGCTGACTTCTTTGACAGATAATTTTTGTTCACACTGCAAGTCAATAGAGGGCGGTATTTATTCTTATAAAGGACAACTGAGTGAAGTACATGTATGTATGCCAGTCCATGGAAACAGAAATTTGTTGCTGACAAATATTGTGAAAGTTGAGGAAAGTTTAAGAAAGAAACCCAGGAATAAAAAAGTACATAAAATAAAATAAACCGTTTGCCACTGAAACTTGTATGTGGAGGGAAGCATTGACATTTACAGTGGATATAATTCTTGCCTCAGTCATGTGCTACCTACATGTACAATTGGCGTCAAGATCACTTACATGTAGCCACACTTTGGTCAGAGCCGTAGCCAGGGTTTTTTTTTTCACTGGGGGGTGGGGAGGGGCCCAGGGGCCATGTTTTTTTATAGCATTACATGTACATGTTTCTGTTTTTTATGGGGGACACTGGAAATTTGTGGGGGGCACTTTATACTCAGTACTTTCCCGAGTTCTGTGAAAAAAATTCCTCAGGTATGTTCCTGTTTATTTTCACAGGACTCGGGGGAAAGTACTGAGTTGGCTATGCAGTGCTTAACACACATCGGTGTGTGGGTAAAAAAATAGTTAATATTCTGTATTCCCGATGCAAAAATTTACATCTATTCTAATTGTCGCGGTACCGGATTTGCGGATTAGGGAAAGTACTAAGTATGCAGTGCTCAACATACATTAGTGTATGGGTAAAAAACACAAATAAAATTGGTTTAAGGATGGAGGAACTATAGAGAAATATTTGATCACCCTGCACCCCAGATGCTACAGTTACCATGGTTACCAAGCATAGTAACATGTGTGCACAGTGTAATGGAACTTCTGGAAAATTCAAATTAGGCATTTTTCCCCCAACTTCCCTTTTTTCTACCTTTTTGATACATTGTTTGGGAGGGTTTCAACAAACATTTTGGAACAAAACTTATCTCTGTTGCAATTTTGTCCAGGTCAAACCATAGATTGACTAGACTACTAAGGAAAATGGTGTGAACATTGAAAACATGAAGGTGTTCTCTTTTTCGGAGATTAACTGGAACTGATGGGCCTATCAATTGCTGTAACATGGCTGTAGTGGGCTTTATAAGAGTTCTCCGTTTTTATACATGTATTTCAACATGCACTGTAATTTGTAGCATTTCTAATCGTATTTTGTTGCATAGTGATGGTCGTGTGTCCGAGAATACGATAGGACTGATCAGGAACTTGCTGGTGTTGGACCCTGCCGTTAGAATGTCTGCTGCTCAGGTCTCCGAGGAACTAGATTCTACCTTGGCAATGTGGTAAGGTGCTAAAATGTGTGCTTAAGAACTGCATTTCCTCGTTTCAGTGCAACAAGGGGCACGGTCAGTCAAGGACTAGCCCTATATACATGCAGGACTCTTCCTCTGTGCTGTACACAGATACAGAGTCTTAGATGTGAGGACCCGCTTCTGGGGCGAGAAATTTTCAGAGTGCCATAATTCAAAACTTACCTGTAAGAAGGTACTAATCTGACTGCATTAACATTCCATGGCCGCATACAATTTTTGGCGGTGGGTTTTGGACGCCAGATATTCCTCATTAATCCGTCATTTTCGGGAAATAATTGGGAAAGTATTGAGTATACAGTGCTTAACACACATTGGTGTATGGGCAAAAAACAACAACAACAAAAAAACCCACAAATGAATTTATTCTTCCCAGATACCAACAACCTTTCAGACCGATCGCGACTAAGAACTGTAATTGTAAATGAAAGGTCGAAGGGTGAGGGTCGTAGGTCTTTGAGAGTATTCCAGGGCAGGATTACTGGATCAGGACTGAGCTTCCGACTGAACCTCCCACAGGGGGAGGGATAATCCTCTGGAATTCAAGGTCAGAGGTCAACACGGGGGATCAAGGTCAAACAAAAGCGGCTGTCACTGGTGGCTCAAACTTAAACTGTAGCACACTTAGCCTTTTTATTTTTCAGCCCCAGGGTATAATTCCATAAAATTATACGGTGGTGTATTGATTGATTGATTTATTTCTCGTTTATCCTGGGTAAACCCTTCAGTAACAACACTGTTTTTCCAAAGGTGCCTAGCATTTACAAACATTCAATAAAATAAAAACAGAAAATAACCCAAAACATTAAAAAGATAAAACAGAGGGGAAAAAGCGAGGCAAGGTAGACCAAATGGACACAATACATGTACAGTAAACCTCAAGGGTGATGAGATATCAAATCTAGGCCAGCCAGAAGAGATGACAAAAGACAATATTCAAAAATTGCACCAAGATACATTAACAGAAAGACAAAACAACAATACAAGCCGTACATGTACCACAGATTAAAACCTCAAATTCTTTGAAATAATTCTGAAACTCTGTGAGTAGGCCTACATGTGTGTTCAAAATAAAAAGAATCTTGAGCAAAAATCGGCAAAATTTGATTCACTTCAAATCTGACGTTCTCTTAGTAAAAACAAAAACGAAAACAAAACGACATAAACGAAAGAGAGAGATAGATAGGTGTGTGTTTGGATATCTTTACCTGTGTGATTGGAAATTAGCAACTTTCATTTCATGTGATTTATGTTTGGTTTTGACAGATTATTGCTTTCTGGTGATATGCCAGTTTCCGTATAAACAGAAACTCGTAAATATTGGAAAAGTTGTTGCATTCTGTTTTTATTAATTTTGTTTATATTTTTTTGTAGAGAAACTGTACATAAATAAGAGGACCATCAATAAATGTAACCTTTATCAAACCTCAGAAAAACATGCATACAATTTTAGTGAACCAATCCATGTAGAATGTGGTCAATAGAGGGCGTGCTTCATACATAAAGAACATCTGTCCTCTATAGCTATTGATGATACTCATAATAAGATTTAAACTCTTTCACTTCGGAATATAAATGTACAGCTGTGACGGAATTGTTTAATATTTTGTTTGTTTCGAGCCGCTAGCAGCGGCTCTCCGGCGTATGAAGTAATTCACCGAACCGCTATGAGCGGCGCACTGTAGTGAAAGAGTTAGAGATGTAGATCAAAAGTAATCATATGCAAATATTTATCATTTATGTGTCATACTACCATGGTAGAGTCATATATACCTAGAGTTGTTATTTTATTATCAATATAATTTGACAGTGATTGAAATTTTAATTAATACAATATTTGCATGAATGATAAAAAAACAATGTTAGTTTTTGGTTTGGCCATGGCACTGATGTGCTACACAGTGCTTTCCTAGTCCTGCAGGAACACACCCCCCCACCCCCGCCCAAAAAATAAATAAATAAACAAAAAATCAAAATAACACAGACATCTTGGGTTAGATTCAAAGTGGGATTTCGAGATTTAAACTGGCCTCTCCTCACTGGAATAGCTAGATGGTCAACCTGTTTAGACGCACATGCTCTATAACTGCAGAAGGTTGGGTTCTGTATGCTGACTGTTACTAATTTAGCATTATTTTTCACTCAGTTAATAGTGTAGGGCGCAGTGGGGGGGGGGTGGGGATGGACTGGGCCGCCTAACGTTTATTGTTTTGTATTTTATTTATGTCATTGTTTTTATGAACATATCTATGTTTGTAATAATTTTTGTTTAATTACTAATAATGTAAATTCAGTAAAGGGTCTGTATACGCTTGGCAATGACTCTGAAAATGTATGGCAATAATAACTTACTTGGTAAGAAGCACAGCAGCTTTGGATAGTATAATGCATTTTGATAAACGTTTCACTTTGAAGTACTGTAGTTATGGAAAAATATATCACTTTTTATCCCCCAAAAACTTGAATCTGAGAAGCGTTATGGCCGTAATGCTTCTCAGAATGTGTATTCCAATGACGGATACTTCTTCTGCCTGAACACAACCGCTCCAGATTTTTGGCGATATCTCAAAAAACGCTGCCACCTTTTGAAATTAAATTTACACAGGTTAGTTTTATGGTATATATCTACAATTATATAGCATAAAAGGCCAATGTACGGTTCTAAAAACCAAAGGTATACTTTGCCCTTAAGTAATTTTACAAATTTTCCATTTTTATTTTAAAGCTGTACAATAAATCAAAATTGAGTTGAATAAAATTTTAGATGTTGGAGAAAACGGGAAACCCAAGTAATTCCGGCTTTTTTATAATATCGCAGCTTACCACAGAATTCTGCGCTTACGATGCCCTGTAAAGCGTGTCATTCTATGGGCAATAAGCACAGAATTCTGCAGTAGGCAGAACCATGACACTGGGCCCTTAAATAGGAACTGAAAACCCAATCCACATGCAAGTCTTCGGTCTGAGGTGGGATGCGAACCGGGGTCCACTGAGGTGAAAGGCACTGAGTATAATTATCACACACTGGTTGTGTAGGGTAACATATTTCCTCCATTTGTTAATTTTTTGCATCTTGTGACTGTTTTTGCCTCTTTCTTTTCACTTCTTTCCACTTGACTACTTCTGTTACTCCAGTATACTTGTATGTGTGTGTTGTGTTGTCATTTAGCCTTTGAGAAAGACTCTGCTGGGGTCGAAAACGTGAGGCCATTTGCATTTATAGCTCTTTTTACAACAGGTCCTTGTGTTTGGTAAGCATTTTGCAGCAGCTAATTTATTTTTTTCATAAAATAAGAAAATAACATTGAGTTTGTTAACTTGTTTTTTGTTTGCATCATTTGCAGGAAATCACTGGCTTTGCAAGGAGAGCAGTTACAAGTCGTACCTGATCTGGACATAGAGGGAGAAGGTGAGGAAGAAGTAGATGGTGTCCCTCCAGTCAAGCGCATGAAGGAGACACCCCTACAAACACCTCCTGAATGGGACTTGAAGGTATAATATTACATCATCGGTTTTTGAAAGAGTAAATTGGGGATCGGGTTGGCTTAGTGGTATCTTGCCCTGCCTTTCACCTTTTTGGACCCTTATTCGAATCCCACCTCGGACGGTGCCTCTCATGTGGATTGGGTTTTTCAGTCCCTACCTGATTTGCAAGGATTTTCCACATGTGGGCTTTTCCTCCCATTTCAAAAACTGCAAAGTTCTTTGTCGTTTTCTCTACAGGGATATCTTCAGGCCAATGGGTCACAGTGTTAGTCACTTTTGAGGATCCTTTGGTATCATTACCAGATAGATTTGAAATTAAGAAACAACTTTTGCTTTTTTAAAAAACGCCTACTTTTAGGAATATTGAAGCTCCGCCCACAACAGGGGCAATTTTTGTACAATCATCATGATCATTTGTGTCCCAACTTGTAATGATTTACAGGTTTATATATTTGTGCCAAAAATATTTTTCTTTTAATTTTTAGCATAATTTCCACCAATATTTAGATCTGAGACCCCCTTTTTATGCAAATGTGGCTCCGCCCCAAAATAGGAGTGACCCAAGGGGGGGTCCACTTCTAAAAATAGCATTAAGCCCAATACCAACCATCGTAGCAAATTTCATGCTTGTACCACAAAGTGCACAATTTTTTCTAAGCAGCTGCAATAACAAATAAATAACAAAACTCATTACCATTCTGTACTTTTTAATAAACACACCATTCAACCACAACTTTTTATCCTGATTGAATAAAAACAGCGAAAAAGTTAAAATTATGTTATGTATGTTTATATTGGGCTTATTTTGATTGCAGCCATCAAAATAAGCAATGGTTATTTTTTATTTCTTTATGTTTTTTATGTAGGTTTTGAGGCATTGCATGGTGAGGTATCAAAGTGTATTTAAATTGCGTTAACAACGTGTGATTATATCTACTTTGCTATATACCGTAGATTGTTCTTGTGAGAACTTATTAATTGGTCTCAGCGTTTCGACTAGCCTGCTCTCATCGTCAGGAGACTGACGATGACGATGACTAGAGCAGGCTAGTCGAAACGCTGAGACCAATTAATAAACTCACTCCGCGGTAGTGAAGTTATCCCAGAAGTACCCTCAATCCACTAAGTGAAAGCAGTACTCGTCCCGCCGATTTCCTACCTCCCCAGGTAGTACTTAAAAAGCAGGGCAGTGCTTTTCAGAACTAAGTTGTCCCCCCGAATTCCGAAATCTACTCCGCGGTAGTAGAATAATAACAGGACAAGTTCTCACAAGAACAATCTGTACTGTATTTAGCAAAGTAGATACAATTACATGGTGTTACCGCAAACCAATATACATGTATACATTTTTTTATGTATTTCATTTTTTTGTTATTTATTTATTAGTTTTCCTTTTTTGGGGAAGTCTTCAAATAATATTTTTCTTGACTTGGAAAGTATTCCAGACGGAAATAAGTATTTCAGATGGAAATATTTCTGTGGAGGATTAGTAAACTTGACAATCAGTGGAATGAAACTTGATCAATTAGAAAACAAAACTAAAATGACCATGGCTGTGTTTTGTCTTTAAAGATCCATCAAGATCGCTGTGTCGTCAGTGTAGACAGGAGACTCCATACACCCCCAAAGAGGCGTTTAATACACCCACCAGTACATAGACTAAGTCAAGACGCTAGACCGCTCACGCCGGCAGAGATTATGGCACATCGGCATCTCTTGATGTAAATATGTCAACTGTTTGTATCCCTCTTGTGTGTTTGTTTTATTATCTTCTTGGGCACAATGTCGAGCAAAAAACTGCAAACAGTTTCATTTACCAGAAAAAAGGGCAATAATAATAATAATAATAATAATAATAATAATAATAATAATGATAATAATAATTTGGGAGGCTAATCATCCTTACTGAGAAGCTGATTTGCAAAGGACCAGGCTACACGTGTTCGAGCTGTTCGGCAGCCAGCCACATCAACCCATATTGACCACGGAGCATAGCCTGAGATCGAAAGTGTTTGGTTTTTCCGGAGGGAGGAAAACCGGATGGCCCGGAGAAAAACCTTCATGGCACAGGAGAGAACCAATGCACAACTCTACTCACTTACGGCCCTAGCCGGGACTTGAACCAGGGACACATTGGTGAGAGGCGAGTGCTGTATGCACACGCCACCCATGCCACCAGCCACAAAAAAAACAATATTGTTTACTGTTTGTGACTGGTTTCCAGCTGGAGCATAACACTATAGCTGAGGCTGAATTCGAGTTAACAGCTATGGCAGTTGCTATGTCAGATTGCTGAAAATACTTATCCTGCAACGCTGTCGTTGCAGCCACTGACCATAGTCAAAGCCAAAGTCACTTGATTCGGATGCGGCCTAACACCAAAACAAAATTGGCTTACCAGAAAAAAATTGTTACCAGTTAAAATACTGTGTTGTGTGTATTGTTTTCGGCTGGTTCTCTGCTCAGTTTTTCCCCATTGCAGAAAAGTTTAAGCTTTAGCGGTGGTTTATTTTTTGCTTCAGTAGCTTTTTGAATTTGGGTCGGTGAGGAGTTGGTGGCGGCCATCTTGTTTGATTTGGAGTCTTTTTTAAAGTGGGACCTTTAACCTGCTAAAGTGGAATTTGTTCAGGGATAAGATTAGTTGTTGGAAAAAAAAATCTTTATGTCTGCCTGACTCAAGATTTTTTTGATAACACTTCCGACGTTACCAGAATCTCAGTTTTATCCTCAATTTGACCCTGACTGTCAAAACTGCTTAGCAAAATGTTGCAGGGAATCTGTCCGGCTCAATACAAATTACATTTTATGTTGTTAGCTTTAAGTAGTTTTAACTAGATGTCAGAAATCTTTCTGATTTTTTTCCCCCCAGACAACCATGTGCGCTTAGAAATGGTACAAAATCAGGCCCTTAAATCATGTGCATAGAATTGGTAAGAGTGAAAATATAAAAGTTAACAGATTTGCACAGAACTTACATGGTATAAAGATTGTCATGGTGGAAAACTTCCCTTGAAATACTATGTTTTTTTTTCTTTTTTCTAGATAACGAGTAAAACAATTAGTTTTGATCTTGCTAATTCAAAATCTGATGTTGGGTAACAGTAAAACATGGATGGGGTTTCTAATCATTTTCTCGTGACTCCGATGACCGATTGAGTTTAAATTTTTACAAGTTCGTCATTTAATATAAATGATGGGTCACAGAATGTGTGAATACAGGTCTTTGACAATAGACCGATCCATTAAGCCCCGCCCCCATACGTGTTGACCAATCACAGCCTTGGATACGCCACGGAAAGTCAGACAAAAGTCTGACATGATAAAAATCCTATTGGAAAAATGTAAACATGCGTGCGCGTACTTATAGTGCACGCGTTCATGTCGTGCAGTGTGGCATTGAAGATACGTACATTGTGCTGCCCACATGTACATTGGTGATGTAGCCAATGCTGTGATTGGTCAGTGTGTTTAGGGGCGGGGCTTAATGGATCGGTCTATTACCAATGTTGGCCACTTGCTTTAAAACCCCAGCTCAACATTGGTAAGAGGAAAAACAATAATTTTTTTTCAGATTTACATATGCCTTACATGGTATAAAAATAATGATGGTAGAAAACTTTCCTTGAAATATTTCTGCCTGAAGCGTTATCGTTTTTAATTAATAAATGAAATAAGATCCAAAATTAGTTTTCGTCTCAGTGAGATGAAAACTCTGCCTACAGGAATTCGTACAAAAATACTGAGTGCATTTTTACTGTTTACTCACAAACGAAACAACGTAATGAGCTGACATGTTCACAGGTTGGTTTTGTTACAAATATCTTGAATTGTGCAAAGAATGGAAGCATTTACAGTCAGTTAATCAATGTTGAGCCGAGGCTTTAATGAGTAGTAAGTGCTTGTGCTGAAGTAACAAAGTCATTGTCCCATGTCCGTTATTCTGTTTGTTTGTTTGTTTCTCACCAAGTGGACCGTGAAGCCGACGTGTACTTTATTAGTCCTAGATTCGTTCCCTCCTGCATTTTCATCATTTTACGATCTGACATGTGAAGTGAGATCATTTCGTCGTGGATCATTTGACGTGCGCTGGGAATGTTTCACTGGTTTTTATATCGCACAGTGCTCGCTGAGGTGTGTTGTATATTGATCGTTTACTTGCTGTAGGTCTTTGATGTTTGCCTACCTAGGTATCGCAGAGGGGATGTTTTTCCAATTCTACCGGGGCCCTAATTTCAAAGAGCAACATGTAATAAACCATAGTACTATGAATATGAATCGGAAAACATATTTTAAGGGACAGATCCAGAGCTTTTGAGCGTCATTTGTGACTCTCAAAAGAAAAGTCTACTCCAAGCATTTTACATACAATAACAGAATATTTCTTTTCAACAAGATCAAAGCACAATATGAGAAAGCCAACCAATGGAACAACACTCTCAGACATTACACTATCAAGTGGCCTTTGGGCCTTGTGATGGGCTAATTGCATAAAAAAAAGAAGTTACTTTCAACATCATTGAACACAAGTCGCTTTACTCATCACTTAGAGTGTTAATTGAAATACTATTCAGGACGTTGTTTTGACTTTGTCGGATATGGTACTGCAGGCTCAAGTAGCAGTTGCGTGTCATTGGAATAGTCAAACCAATTTCATCCAAGTCCAAACATTCAGGTGTTAAGTTACCGTACAGTGAAGTATTTTGGAGAATGTGAGAGGATCTCCAGCCAAAGACACTTGAGGGTGGGGGTTAACGAACTTAGGTTTTTAATGCTGCTGATAGACTGATCCGTTAAGCCCCGCCTACTAGCGTATTGACCAATCACAGCCTTGACAACGCCACTGAAAGTCAGACAAAAGTCTGAATTGGTAAAATCACATTGGAAATGTAACCAAACCGCCGCCATTGTTCTGACACACAACAGCACACACAACTGTACTAACTTTTCACGAAATTTTGTCTTATTTCTGGCGGTGCAAATCCCACAGCAGTGACCCCTGTAGGGTTGTCTAAAAGTGGTTTAACTGTGTTCCTGTCTGCATTGTTCTTCGGACTCCAGCCACTGCTCAAAAGGCCACGAAACTAAATCCATACCAGTCGCGAAAAAAACATGTACGGGAGTGTATCCGATTCGTGTGTGTTGTTGCAACTGTACCATGGCTGCGATTGTGGCAAGGAAGTCACACCCTGTGCTGTTGCTAGGCAGTGGCTAAGGTAAGCGGGGCTTAATGGATCGGTCTACTGACTCTACTGGCAATTATGTCAAAGATGGCTGCAAATTTCTAAATTGTATAGGCTAGAGTTACAACTTAAAAAATGGTAGGTGTTCCTTGTCCCAAAGTCACATCAGGGCAAATTGTAGTGAGTGATGTCCACTGAACATAACAGACAAAGCACTCACAGCTTGCAGTTAACATTTTTATTTAGACAATCGGAGACTTTTGAGACGCTGGCAACAGCAGACAACGGTTCAGTTCTGAGCGTGCGCGCACATGCTCAGTACTGCGTGTGTAGATTCTGAGCGTGCATACTACTGGTAAGAAATGTGAAAAAGGACCATTCAAAAGTCTCCCATTGCGGCTAGATTTTGCACTTAAAACAAGCAGTTTGCCCTATTTTGCATGAAGACTGTCACATTCGTCACAGCAATTGTAAATTTACCATAACGGTGATTCGTATTCTTTTTGTGTGAATGGGGAATCTGTAAAGGGCTGGGGGCAATCTGGAAAGTGTCTTGGGTTGTGCATGGCCTGGGCCCAATTTCATGGTGCTGGTTACCAAAGAATTCTGCGCTTACGGCGCCCTGTAAAGCGTGTACTCCTATGGGCCGTGGGAGGGCAAAAGCGCAGAATTCCGCGGTTAGCAGAGCCATGAAATTGGGCCCTGCTGGCTTATAGACAAATCCAATAGGGATGTTTTCTGCCAGCACTGTGACACAAATACAACAGGCATCTCTGACCGTTGACGTTGACGCAGCTATACAAAACGCCCAGCATGACACCAGTGAAGACCTGCGTATGGGAACAGGAAAAAGCGTCCCAGTAGTGGCGGAAACACTAGTACTAAAATGGATTGGTCTATAGACTAATCCAAGCAGCTCGTTCATGGGCGTTTACACCACCGCAGCTATGGCCGCCGCACGCGTACGTCGACTGTAAATCCTCCATGCTGCGTGGTACATATGCGTGCTGATGCGCTATTGTCGTGTCGCGCGTGCATGCAGCGGCCATAGCTGCGGTGTTGTAAAACACCATCAACGAGCGCCGCTCTGATTAGTGTATAGCTGCAGACAGTGCCTGTAAAGAACAAAACAGGAATCGTTGTATAATACAATAGTGTATCTTAGACTATATGGTTGATTGTGTAGATATGAATGCAGTGAAAGTGTATAGCTATTTTTTTATATTTCAAAGATGTTACTATAACCAAAGCTATAGTAGGCCTTTTTATAAAATCCGGACATTACTCAATGTACCGTTGGGGCTATACATGAAGTACAGTTTGTCTTATACTTGTGATTCACTTGTTGTTATTTTCAGTCAGAATGTTGAATTCATGATGCCAAAGATATTTAAGAATTTGTTGGCAGCCGTATAACATGTCTGCTCTGGGAAATCTGTCAAAATAATCTTGTTTGTTGACAATCGTTCACAAAATGGTATTTTAATGGGTCAGAAAAACTCAGCAGGTTTGATTGACAAAGTAGATGAGATTGACTGTCGCTGCCTTTGTTCAACCCATAAAAAAAGAAGAAGATTGTTTTACTTTTTGGATTAACAGATTTGTCCAACAGGCAATGGTGATATGATCTGCTTCTGTCCCTCAGTAGCTAATCCAGAGGTTCAGGTTTTTTGCATGATTGCATATTGGTTCATTTCCTGTGACCCAATGACATTCAATGTATTAGCTGTGCCTAGTTGCTGTGCTTAGCACACCATACATGACGTCACTTTCTTCGCAAGATCTTGTGAAGCAGATGGCTTGTGCCAGCCGTATTAGCTGTGCCTAGTTGCTGTGCGTGACACACCATACATGACGTCACTTTCTTCGAAAGATCTTGTGAAGGAGATGGCTTGTCCAGCCATCTTGGATGAAACCGAATGGGCCGGGGTGATCAGGGGTGAAAACATGGTCACGCCAAGCAAAGAAACTAGAAACACAAGATGGGACACTTGTGCTGTTTTGCAGGGTAGCAGATGCAACACCTTTTTACCTACCAACCGCGTGATGGCGCTCTTCCCCATGTGTCAATTGTGCAAGGATTATTGGCACAATTTATGGCCGAACACCAATTTTTTGATCTGCCTTCACCTTTTTTGTTTGTTTTTAGGATTGTTTGGCCTGAGTTTGGCCATTTAGTAGGCCCTACTTATTGCGGAAACGATCTTTGGTTTTACCTACCAAACAATAACGGGCGCACCCGTTTTGCATTTCATGTTTCTGCATAGAGTGTCCTATCTTGTGTTTCTAGTATCTTTGTGCCAAGTCAAAAAACAAAATTGTTTCTGGTAATAAACCAGAAGGGAAACTGACTTAGTACATATATGAACCAACTTTGGGTGGACAAAGAAAAAGAGGATTTGAACCTGAGACCTCCAGATGTCTGGGTTAGTGCTCTTTCAACTGAGCTATCTAGCCTTTCGTTGGCGGTCTCCCTATTTTGTAGTAAGTAATAAACCACAAGGGAAACTGACTGGGTAAATATAAATCAATTTTGAGTGAACAAAAAAAACAAAACTGTCTCAACTTCCTCTAAACTGGCACCCTAAAACAGAAACATTGACAAAATAGGGAGACCGCCAGCATCAGGGTTGGATAGCACAGTTGGTAGAGCACTGGTACAGATAGCCAGTGGTCGCAGGTTCAAATCCCGCTCCGATCAATTTTCTTTGTTGGCCCCAAAATTGAATTAAACAAATTTAACCAGCACCAGTCAGGTTCCCTTGTGGTTTAATGCTTGAGACTGAAAAGATTGTTACTTCTGAATATCATATCCTGTTGATAAGTGATGACGTTTTGGAGCCGGAAGTGCAGTGTAATGAACGTTTATGTACATTAGATGTATGCCATTCATTTACATTGCACTTCCGACTCAAAAACATCCTCACTTACACAAAGGATAATAAATAAGATTGTTTCTGTGGCAACATAATTCCCCATTGAGCATGTTATCAAAAAAATTCTTGATGTCTGATTTTGTTGGCATTTGTTAGTGTACATTTTTTTGGGTAAACTGTTTGTATATCGAAGATTTTCACAACATTAAATGTGTATAGAATAGTTTCCTTTGTGTACTTAAAAATAAGTTTTAATGAGTCAATCTGAGCGTGAATGATTAATAACCAGGGCCAAATTTGATAAAGCCTTTAAGCAGATATTTTCTGCTCATGGAGAATTTCTATTTCATAAACACTGTGAACCGTAAGCAAAGCAAAAGGCACGCTAGTTTGCCGCCATTTCCAGAAGCAGATGAGTGACGCAACAATACAAATCCATCGTGAAAACGCACACATGCTGTTAAAATCTTCCGGATCTTTTTTATACATTTTTGTTTATGGATGTTTGTTTTGTTCTTTTCTGCCGTAGTAAGCATGAAAATTTGCTTACTGGCAAACAGCTCTATGAAATTGGGCCCATTCGGACAGAGGAAAGCTGTGAAGCCTGCAATCTAGGACAAAATCTGCTGTAGCCCCTCCCCTAATTAAGGAGTAGGGGGTTGTCCTGTATTTTTCGGGCGACTGAACGATATTGTCCATTATATTAGTTTAGCATTTATTGTGGTGATTTTCAGGGCCCGCTTTCATAAAGTCTGTAAGTACAAAAACTTGCTAAGCACATACAAATCTTGCTTAGCAGAAACAGGTGACCAGCCAAAATTCCATAAAGTTTACATTGTAATACGACTGGTGCCCTACTCATAATTTGGTTAGCAAAATGTAGTATACTCTGCTTAATAACTGCTTGATGACATTGTGCCCTGGGCCCAATTTCATAGACCTGGTAAGCGGACAAATTTGCTTAGCACAGAAAAATATTGCTTAGCTGAATCAGGTTACCAGCCAAAAGTTTCAGTTTTCAATTATATATTTTCTCAGACCCACCCACCCAAATTTGGGAAAACAAGAACCCCTCAATTTTAATTCTGAATGGCTCCTATTAGCTTTTGCAATGAAAATTGTTTCGTAATTCTTCTCACCAAATGTTGAATGTAACTCTAAATATCTGCCTGATTGATATACGAAATCTCTGTGATTCACAAGATGCAAATGTTGGCAGTTCTGTCGATATATACTGCAAATGAAATAACCCCTTCATGTATATGCGAAATACTGACCGAAAAAAATAATATAGTTGTTGTCACTAAAATAATAGTCTTTTGCAGGTTGATGTTGCATTTATTGAAAACGAGAGGGTTAGATTTCTACTTCCCCTTCCCTTGTATCTTGTACCTTGTACCTAGGTGTTGTCCATCCACTGCTGGGGGTAGCCCTCTGTCAGATCTTTCCAGGCGTTCCGTTCCTTACCTGTCCTTGTCCAAGTTCCCCCCACCAGTTTTGTTCATCCCTCCATCTTTTCTTCTGTCTGCCCCTGTCTCTTTTTGCTACTCTGGGTTGCCACTCTGTGCTTCTAATGGTCCATCTATTGTCCATCAGTCTCGCCACGTGACCTGCCCACTTCCATTTCATGTTGCTGATATTATTTGATTATGTTTTTAACTTTTGTTGTCTCCCTGATTCCCCCTGCCCACTTAAAAAAACAACAACAACAACCCCAAAACAGTCATGTTACACTTGCCCTTTAAGCAAGCAACGTCTCTCACTTGAATAAGCTTTACACACATTGTACTTGACAGAAACGAATGAGCATAGCGGACCTGCAGGAGATTGCTCCCGAGTGTAATTTAGGGAAAGGCTTACGTGCTTTCGCCATCAGGCAAATGCCCCACCGGACAAAATAACATTGCCACATGTTTCAGTTCCGGTGGAGATGGGCAATGCATTTAAGAGTGGACTTCTTTGATGCTTCAGACAGGTTTTGTGTATCTTTTGATCTCCTTGAAGTGATTAATTCTGTCTTTATAAGGTGAAATACAGGACTTGATATGTGTCAATCTGGGAGCTCACTAATTTTCTTGTCAAAATTGAAAAAAATAAAGAAAAATCATAAATACTAATGACAAGAAGAAAAAAAAATAAAAAAAAATAAAATAAAATGAAATAAAATGAAATAAAATATAGGATGATAAAACTTTTTTCTTTTTTATAATATCACCGTTGCTTATGGTATCATTAACTTGCAGAAAATCTCTGACGATCAACATAAAAATGTTCTTCATTGTTATCACTAAAATATGGCCACCTGAAACATTATGAAATATAGTATTCATTGCAACTGGTTGGATTGGATTGGAGTTATTTTTCCAAAAATCAATAATGTATAATACCTTTTAACCCTAGAAGGAAAGTGAACATTCTCATCACCAAATTCTCAGAAAGAAGTATGATTTTAAAACCTTGATCCTGGAAATACTTACACGCGTAGAGTCTCAAATTAATTTGTTAGGAGAATGATTACCGGTATAAATATTTTGCTACTAGTCTTTTTTGTATGGGGTTTGGAGACTTAGACTTTAAAGAGAAGTGTGTTTTGGTAAACATTTTTTTGTTTGTCGTCATTTATGTGTGTATATCCATGGTTCTGGGACATTTTTACATGCAAGACTTAGTCCATAGCATCCTAATAGTGTACAAAAGTTGTAACTACTAAATGTAGAAATTATCAAATTATATTAATAGACATATGATTGGAATTGGTTGTTCATGGTTTTGTTTATAATTCTTATTGTAAATATACGTGTATTCTCTTGCGTTTTGTAAATCACTGGGTTGAAGAATTTTTCGTGGAGTGAGACAGGTAGTGTCTTTACTCTTTTTAATGGAATAATACTAATTAATACTTTTATGTAATTGACTATGTACTTTTATCACGATGTAATTTTAAAGCAGTAACCACTTGTATATTTTAAAAGAAAACAAAGAATTCAGATGATGAGTTTGTTTACTCAAGTTAAAGTGTATTTTGTGTTGTTTTTGTGGATGGTGTGTAAAGTTTTCAGAAGTGTTAATCTCTTTTAACGCACTGTTAAATTGAATGAAATTGCCCTTATCTTTGACCTCTTCAAATTAATGTACAAAACCATATCGAGGCTGGCAGTAGAAAGTAGTCTGGTCCCTCTTTTGTTAACACGGAGAACCAACATCCATTATTGCTGATGCAGATGGAGACATGACATATCAAGATGGGGACAGCATTAATGTTAATTTCAAAAATGTTTTTTTTAAATACATTTTCCCTATGTGGAGTACTTGTTATTTGAAAAGATAGACCCCCCGCAGGTTTACTTATCTGAACGAAATCATGACCTAAATACCACGTACTTGTTACAGACATGTCTGTTTAGCCATAAAAATATACAAAAAATGAGCCCCTTTATACAAAATATTGGCGATGGTTAGAACTTCGAGTGAATGAGCTTTCGGTTCAAATGCAAATTCCCTGCAATCAAAGTAGCAAAGAAATTGTGTACCATTTGCCAGGACTATTTTTGTTTAAATGTAATTTTTTCCCTCTCTGTCTCTGCATCGCTGTTATTTAAGTGGCAAATATAAAGCAGTCTATGTAATGCAATCCAAGTGTAAAGGTACAGTAGGGCCCATATCGTCAGTACACAGTGCTTTTATAATACAGTCAGTTTTTGGTGTGGATGGAATGTGTAATTCGACGATCAAAGCTAAATATACCGCCGGGCGCCCGAGGGCCCCTTTGGTATTTTGTCACATGATTACAAAACGAATTTTTTGAGCGGAGCTGGTTTGGCGCGATAAGCAGTTTAGTTTATGAGATCATTGCAATGTGATGGGTGGCGCATAGCGCTCATGCAGTGACTTCTTTTTCATCCCTCTTTTTTTTTGAAGTTTTCAAAAACAGATGTAAAATGTTCGATTTGGCCACATGTGCATAATTTTGTGCCTGAGAAATACACATACAAGTAATTAGCCCACACTTCTTACAGTGGTGGTTTGCTGGATGCTTTGTGTGTGACGAGCTTGCCTCATCATTCTTGCATGCTGCATACCCCTCTGGGATATTGGACCCAGTAGCTGGAGCCTAGCTAGCCCTGTCACACACGCACACATACAGAAAGGGTCCACACATTTGGAGTGATCGGTTGAAGTAAAACGACCTTGCGAGTTGTTGGGCTAGTGTTTTGTGCAGGACTGGCGTACTACTACTGGTTATTTTATTACATTTTATTGCGAGAGCATGCAGAGCACACGGACTATATGATCGACGGCTGAACTGACTTGATCGATCGTGTGGAAAGCCTTGTTCAGAACTCGTGTTTTCTCCGAAATGAGGTGAAATCGGCAGTTTGTGTGTGTGCTGCTTGGACCAGTTTCTCCGGAACATTGTGAAGTGTTGACGTTAACTCTCGAACAGTTCCACCGAGGGCCCGCTCTCTTGTGGTGGAAGATTAAACGCAGGACGTGCCACTTCGGGTGGGGAGAGCACTCGTGTTACTTCCTCCATGATCATAAATACTTGTTTACGATTTTGCAGTAAATCGTGTGGATACGGGCTCAGAGATCCTGGTGAATTTATAGTGCGTTGATGTACCCAGATACCGGCGGGATGGTGCCCGATTTACTACCGATGGTGTTTACGGTCATAGTGGGACTGACTTTCCCATATCTACCCGTCAGCCTCGCTGATGGGAGTACAGGTGAGTGCAACAAGAGGGTTGAATTTGGGTTCCGGGCATTTAGTGGTAGAGGGGGGAAAACACCGTCTTTCTTGCTCGAGTGCCATTTGTGGTTGTAATTGATTGCATTGTCTATGAAATTATTTAAAAGAATGAATTATTCGAGTACTTTTTTCAGTAGTAAACTAAAAGTAGTGCCGTGGCAGAAGAGAAGGGTATTTGACGACAATCCATCCAGCTAGCTTTGACAGTCGCTGATGCATTTGATTGAAAACTTCCTATTTTTCACCACAACAACACTGGCTGGCTGCACATGGTTGCGCCTCTATGGCATGCACTTCCATTTGTGGTTAGGTTAGAAAAAAAAACCCACATCCATTTTTTCATTTTCCTGGTTGTTGAAAATGATGTGTTTTCAAAGATCAAGTTTCAGCCGGGGATGTTTTGTTTTTGTGTTGTTTTATTTTGTCATAACAGCATGCTGGGACCACCAGCTATTGTTTTTAAACAAAACTTCAGAATGAATGGGCCTCAAGAATTCTAAACACAACTTACACAAGAAGGGCCCAGGCAAACATGGCCTTCATCTTGACTTTTACCTTTTAAACACAAAGTACAGGCTTAATAACACTGAAAAAATAAGAAAATAAATCTGATATTATTATTATAAAATTCATAAAAAAGTCTGCAGATACGGTTTGGCTTCTGACTGGACCCCCACGAGCAAAAAGTTTTGGCATTGCGCACGACTGCCCAGGGCTGGTTAGCTCAGTTGGTTAGAGCGCTTGTACTACAGTATTCAAGAGGTCGCGGGTTCGAGTCCGGCATTATCAGCCAAATTTTCTTAGCTCACCCCAATCATATTATATATTTGGAGGGGGGCAGTTGGCCCCCCCCCCCCCGACTTGTACGGCTATGCCCCCCCCCCAAAAAAAAAAAAAAAAAAAAAAAAAGAGAGATAAAGGAAATTCTTACAACATACATGTACATATGACAAATATTTTGTGTATTGTACAAAAAAGTGTGTTTCTCTAAAACTTTATATATCTTGGTAACATCTAATGATATAAGGAAATTCTTACAACATACATATTATGACAAATATTATGTGTATTGTACAAAAAAGTGTGTTTCTATAAAACTTTATATATCTTGGTAACATCTAATGATATTGCTCGAGGTGAAAGAAGAGGAAAACCGGGAAGAAATCTGCGAGCTTCAGTTTTTTTTTGTATTCCAAAACAATTTTCTTTAATTTCTTTTAGCTCATAAAATAGACAGTGTGGAAGTTTAACAGGTATTCAAACTCAATTTTAATTAAAAGTGAAGATTTTTTTTCCCCTTCACACGTTATAAAAGCAAGGTACGTTGAAACCCAAGATTCAAGAAAAAATATTTGAATACGCTGGAGACTTTGGAGACTTTCACGGCCTGTTACCACCGGCATGCACAAAGATGATTGAAGGATAAATTTATTATTTCAGACAGAGGCAGCATTAATAAATTCATGGCTTGTCAAACTGATGCCTGTCAGTAAGGGACGCTTGAGTGTGAAGTAGTGGTGGCAAATATCACACTTGCCTCCATTTGATCACACTGAAACTTATCATATAAAAGTAGATTAATTGACCGCTGCTCTTGTTTGAAGTATGGATAGAAGATCACATGTAATTATGTACGCAACAATGTTTGTTTAATACCGGAGTCTTATATAGCGCACGTATCTACCAGCAATTAGGTACTCAAGGCGCTTATTATTGTCATTTTTTACGACAGGTTTTTAAAGTTTTTTTTTTTTAATTACATGAGAGCCATTTATGTAGCACCTTACAAGGGTTTACAAGGTGCTGCGGCGCATTCAGCAGCCACTGCCAGAAACACCGGGGCGAAACCCCTTCTCTTAGCGATAAGTGTCACTGGGTTCTTTTACGTGCATTACACAATACACGAGACCGACGGCTTTACGTCCAATAATTAGTGTCAATTGCTTAAGGACACAAGTGTCAAGAACGGGACTCGAACCCACATTCCGCTGATCAGAATACCAGAGCTTGAGTCCAGTGTGCTTGACTGCTTTGAACACAGTGGGCTGGCCATACTTCTAATGTTGATCATCACAGTATGCAAATTACTTTCTACAATGGGTAGGCTCTATTGAATACAGGGTAAATCTCCCCAGGATTTTTCAAAACTGTTATTCTGTAACAAAGTTTTGCAAGTGTGGCTGAAGCACGCTGAATTAAGTGTCTTGCTTAAGGACACAAGTGTCAAGACTGGGACTCAAATCCACACTTGAGTCCAGTGCGCCTGACCTCTTTGAACACAGGTCCTCAGAATTTTTTTTTTATTCGATGTCTATGTTTGGTTTGAAAAGCTTTACTGTGGAATCTGGAGATTTAAAATGGTTTGACGTCATGTTTTTTAAAAATTTATTCTCCGATAAAAAAAACCCCCCAAAATTGGTTGTAATTCCTGCGTCGGCCTGTAATTTGTGCGTATCGGCCGATACGCTAGTTTAAATAGGAAAACCCAGTCTTCTTACTCTTGGTAACTAACATTGTCCAGTGATTTGACCAACCATTTATAATCATTCAAAACTACACAGTTTGTGTATGGTGCCGCCACTGTCACAGCTCAGAACTTACTGGACTTAACTGCGTTCATGTACAAACAATGTGTATCATTACAGGCTGGCTTAGTAAACAAATGCAGGCTACGTGTATGTAAGTAAATGTACACATCATTCAAATCCACTAATCTTAGATGACATTGAAGGGTCAGACAGTAGGAGGGTTGACTGGGGACTGTATCATGCATTCACCACATGACATCATTATTGCAGGCTGGCATTGTGCATCTATCAGTCAAAACCAAAGCTGGATGATATTGAATGGTAAGACAGTAGGAGGGTTGACTGTATACTGTGTAGATCTGCATTCTCCTTTCATATTGCAGGCTGGCACAGTGTACCCCTTCAAAACCACAGTTAGATTAGATCGAATGGTCAGACAGTAGGAGGGTTGACTGTGTACTGGCTGTAGATGCATTCACCACATTGGCCTATCATATTGCAGGCTGTCACAGTTTTCCTATCAACATCATTCAAAACCACTGTGGATGGTAATATTGAATTTTGTCAGACAGTTCGATGGATAGAAATAAGCTTTGAACTGATTATTTTAAATGTCACACAATCCTAAACCCAACCGTAGCAGAACGTTGATGTAGAGGCCCTCAGGGGAATGTGGTGGGGGTGTCTCACCTCTATCCCCCTGACCAGTGGTGCTGCAAGAAGGGGTCTGAGAAGGAGGTTCAGGCGTGGGTGTGTGTGTGTTGGGGGGGGGGGGGAGGGGGGGGGAGGGGTGTGGGGGAAAGTACGCGTAATATCAATCCTTTATTTTTATCCCACCCGATTGTAAATTTATGTATGCCTGTGTTTTTTTGTTTTTTTTTCCACAGTACTCTGGGAAAGTACCCAGTATGCAGTGCTTTAAAACACATCGGTGTATGGATAAAACAAAAATAACATTCTTTATCCCCGATGCCAATTTAACATTCATTGAACAATTTTTATTTGTTACTAATTATTTAACAGCAGGTTTTTGGGTGAGCCACCACCCCTCCCCCCTGACATGCTTTCAATGCTTCTTTTTGTCAATTTTCCAATCCCTTTAAAGAATAGATTTGTATGAACAGTAAGAATAAAAATAAGTCTGCTGGCCTATTTCATTTAATTACACACACAAACCTACACCTGTAAATGAAAGATTAACTCGGGGGTCCCAAATGAACAACCTGAGCTGAATAAAGAGATAAAGAGGCAATAGGCAAGTCTTAATGACTGCTTTTAGCTGGTACAATGTAGAGGCTCTGTATTCAATATCTTCCGTAAGCTTATTGTACTAATTAACTGTGATTAATTACTCTAATCAACCAGTAGTCGGGCTTTAATTCACTTGTTCAAGAAAGGGAATACAATACACGTACTTGTTTGTGGGCAGTAGGCCTTATAATATTCTGCCCCAAGTAACAACTTTCCCACACATCTACAATGTAAACCAAGTGTTGGCATGGTTGGTGGGGAAAAAAAAAATTCAGAACGTGGGTAGACATGCACCGAGAATGTCAATTTTTTTGGAGCAACGTGATCAACATGCAAAAACTGTGCTTTGAAAGTGAGCCTGATAAAATTCAGGCCAGATACTTCTAGGAAGCAATGGAGGCTATCTGAAATTCAAATCAATGTATGTTAAACCAAATCGAGGCTGGAAGGAGAAGTAGTCTTTTTTATACAGTGAATATTATTATCCATCACTGTTATTGGATACAAGGATAGTGGAAGCATGGTGGAAGCATGATAATGGTCTCATTGCCTCCATGCCCCTTGCATGGCTATAATGCCTCGGTGCCCTTTGAAATTGGGAATTTACATAACCCTCACAGAGATGCCCTTCTCTAAAGTTGGTAAAAAAAAAAATGTCTTGCCCTTACAATGTACAAGAACAAAGTAACAGGCGTACAAATTGTTTCTACAGCTCTGTGGTACAATACATTGCATGTGTGTGGATTGTGTATGAAAGTTGGACCACCTGTACTGCACATTGTGCAGTAAATAACACAAATTTGTTCGGGTCTGCCGTGCCAGGCCATATTTCCACTTTGATATTTATTAGGCTCCAGGGAGTCTGTTCTACAAGAGTTTTTCTATTTGTAGTTTGGGCCACGTAAAAAGGGGGCTTTTGTGTGAAAGCAATTTTGTTAATATTCGATGATAAAATCGTTCCCATAAATTTTCATTGTAAGTTGCATAACGTACAAGGTCCATTTTCTTATGACTGTATTTCGAAGGGCCTTGCTTGTTTATAACAAACGTTTTATGCAGTAAACGTTTTTTAACTGGCATGACTGGGCTGTGGTATGGGCAGTCATGCGCAAAAATCATCCCCCATAGTAAGTGTACAGTAAACCCTTTGGATGGTAATTAAATCTAGTGGAAGAAAAGATTTTGCTGTGAATGCACGGATTTAATGCTCCAGCGTAGTCGGTTAAAAAAGGAACCACACTAGCAAAGGTTATCGACTTATGGCCCCAGTGAGAACGAGACCCACTTTGGGAATTCTGTGTGGGGAGATTCGCTAACTAGTCCTTGATCTTTAAGACCACACTTCCAGAAAGTTAATTCCCTTGTGCTGCTATCTTTTGTCAGCATTCTGAGAAGTTGCAGATCACTGTGTATCATGATCATACAGCATGTTAAATACAAGAAGTATGTGTGGTGATAGGATGCAAACTACAGTATTGTTAATTATTAGGGCCTATTTCGTGTAGTTTTTTTTTTTTTGCATAGCAAAATATTTTGACAAGTTACAGTTGGCTTGTCATGGGCAAGCCGTCCAGCACTCTGGACTCTTGTGCTGTGATCAGTAGAGTGTGGGTTCATGTCCTGGTCTTGAGTATCCTCATTGTTAAAGGCAGGGTGCATACCTTTGGAACAACGGAGTGTTGTGGCATAGTGGTTGAGATCACCGGACTCAAGTTCTGGTGTTGTTGGCAGCAGAGTGTGGGTTCGAATCTCGGTCGCGGCACTTGTGTCAAGATACTTTACCATAATTACCGGACATTAAGCCGTAGGTCCTGGGTACTAGGAAGGGTAGTGCACGTAAAAAAAACAAGAACACTTAATCGTGGAAGAGTAGGGGTTTACCGCGGTGTTTCTGGTTCCCATGGCAAGCACCCTTACATGTATACTACAGGTTTCCTCAGGCTTGAGAGCTACAGTGATTAAATTCACTTATGAGGCATCCTTAGTTTAATTACCAGAAATATAATAATAATAATAACACGTTTGAACCGAAAAGGTTCTCAAGTCGCTGTAGAAGAGAGCGAAGAAAATACAAATAACAATAAATACATGTACTACAAAGTACATTTCCTTCTTCAAGTAGTCATGGCAGAGTAACAAAACATACCTGTAGACATAAAAGTCTTCAAAAAATGTTCAATATTGACATGAGGTGTGTTTGAAGACATTTCTTGAAAGAGTCGATGGTCTGGCAGGATTTTACATGATTTTACATCCCACAAACATGATGCAGCGACTGAAATAAATCCATATTTGAAATAAGTCTTATTTTTATTCAATATTAGTTGTTTCTACAATTAGAGGGGAAAAAGAAGACGTAAAGACTATGAGGCTCTTCATGTATTTCCAACAACCAAGTTCATGCACGTACTTGGAGACAGTTGCACCACGTACTGTACGTATAATATAGTAAATGGGAAAAACAAATGTCTCAAGTTACATGTGGGATGATGATCTATCTGTCCATAGATCTGGAGGCCTACATTGTTTTGGTGAATTGTTAATTTGTGAATTGATGTTTTACAAATTTAGTATCGAAAGCAGATCTTCAACTTTAAAGTTACTGACCACAGGTGCAGTATGTGTACAATGCCCATTGTTTAACAAAGAACTTTGACAAATGTGTACATTTTGTACTATAAGCGTGTGGATTTCACCTTTAAAGTAAAAGTTAAATTCATCGTCGTGCATGTACATGTATTCAAACATTGGGGTCCATTAAAGTGCACTATTTTGTTTTCTTCACGCAATAAACTTTAAAGCAATACGAGCAAGACTTGCGCAGTACGCCTAGGGATTAACAGGACCCAATTTCATAGAGCTGCTTAAGCACAAAAAGTAGCTAAGCATAGCAAAATTATGCTTACCAGAATAAAGTTACCAGCCAAAATACCATCCAACAAGTAACATTTGTGACCGGTATTCTTATTTTTGCTTTGCACAAAATTGTTTTAAAAAAGCACTATTTGCTGCTTATCCAGTTGCCGCTGGGATTCTTGCATTTGTTCCCGTCCAGCCTGACGGAATTATTTCCTCGGAATAGCTGGAATCATTTTTCTTTGAGCCTGCTGCTGGCACAAAGAAACCTTGACTTGACAAAGCCAAGAGAACAAATATTCTCTTTATTGCAACGTGAGTTTTGTTTTCTCTACGGAGAAAATGTCAAATTCATGCACCAGGACTTGCAAAACTTAGGCCAAGAGCTACGGCATAGGATTGGTACTAAACCTGGAACCATGCACAGGATCCCTGGTTCACTCTGACTTACCTCCTGTGAGCTGAAATACAATGAATGAACAATGGTGGAAGCCTCTCCACATCCGTGTATCGTAATCCTCCTCTTGGAACAAAAGAACAAAGGTCTGGAATCAGGGATTACACAAAAACCACCGCACAATAGCCAAAAATCGGTGATATATTCAAGACCATATTTTCTCTTTGTGTGGGTGAAATGAAGCATTAAACAGCGTGTGTGTGCTCTGTGCATGTCCAGGTGACCTTTATTCCGATATTTCAATTTTACACAATGGCATGTTTAACGTTGCCTGTTTGCTGGCTCAAAAAATATTTTAGGGATTCACGTCAGCCGGAGCCAACTGTTTAAGCAGCTCTATGAAATTGGGCCTTGGGCCCTGGGCCCAATTTTGTGTCACTACTTAGGAATACAGCAGAATTATATGAATACAGACCATAGAATCACACGCTTTATACGACGCCGTAAGCAAATTATTTGGTAAGCAGAACCAAAAATTTGGTCCAGGACCAAATTTCATAGAGCTGCTTTAGCACAAAATATTGCTGAATAATCTGCTGCTAAGCAAAAATGAACAGGATACCAGTCACATAGGTACATGTAAGATTGTATTTTGACTGGTAACCTTAGTCTGGTAAGCATTATTTGTGCTTAGCTGCTTTTTGTGCTTAAGCAGCTCTATGAAATTGGGCCCAGCATAGAGCTGCTTAAGCAGTAAATGTTGCTTAACAGTTTTCTGCTAAGCAGAAATGAGCAGGATACCAGTCACAAATTGCACATGTGACACGGAAGTTTGGCTGGTAACCTTATTCTGGTAAGCATAGTTTTCTTATGCTTAGCTGCTTTTTGTGCTTAAGCAGCTCTATGAAATTGGGCCCAGGTCTGCACAGTGTTGTGAAATAATGACTGGGTTGGTATTGGGGGCTGGCTGCTGTGGTTCGAGCCAAAGTACCAGGAGTCTATGTCATGCACACAGTACTTGAATTCTGGCTAAATCTAGCCATTTCTTTCTAAACTGAACCATTGTAACTTTACATCCAGAATTCCAGTTCCCCCCTGCCCGACTCCCCGAAACGCTGCCAAAACAGAAAAATAACATTTATATTTTCGCATCACCGGACATAATTTCTTCATTAAAATAAATGCAAAAGGGAAAGAAGTGCTTACATGTATGTGGGTCATGGCAGTCATGCATGGGGTAATTGGGAAATAATCAAGTTTGATCATTTAGGGCATTGACCGTGATTGTAATATTGCTGAGATGAAGCCAATAATCCACTTGAGATGACTGTAGGCAAGACATGTTATTAAAAGTCAGTTGAGTAGCCGCACCTGGTTCTCCCGTGGGAACGTTGCCCACTTATTAATGTGTACCTGTCAACTCCTTAACATCTATTTTTAGATTTATCATGATATATCTGCTTGTATGCTCACAGCAAATCGTCCTTCTAAATTAAATCAAACAGGAAAGTCATTGATGGTGGGTAGAGATTGGTTTTCTTGAAGTACATTATACACATTCTGTACATACTGTACATGAGGATTGCTGTAGTGTAAACGATGTACAGTACTACGCACATGCCAGGCACTCTTGTCTTTGCACCCCTGCCTTGGCACCCTTGCCTTGGCACCCTTGCCTTGGCACCCTTGCCTTGGCACCCTTGCCTTGGCACCAATGCCTTGGCACCCTTGCCTTGGCACCCTTGCCTTGGCACCCTTGCCTTGGCACCCTTGCCATGGCACCTTTGCCTTGGCACCCATGCCTTGGTACCCTTGCCTTGGCACCTTTGCCTTGGCACCCATGCCTTGGCACCTTTGCCTTGGTACCCTTGCCTTGGCACCCATGCCTTGGCACCTTTGCCTTGGTACCCTTGCCTTGGCACCTTTGCCTTGGCACCCTTGCCTTGGCACCTTTGCCTTGGCACCTTTGCCTTGGCACCCATGCCTTGGCACCTTGCCTTGGCACCCTTGCCTTGGCACCTTTGCCTTGGCACCCATGCCTTGGCACCTTTGCCTTGGTACCCTTGCCTTGGCACCCATGCCTTGGCACCTTTGCCTTGGTACCCTTGCCTTGGCACCCATGCCTTGGCACCTATGCCTTGGCACCTATGCCTTGGCACCTATGCCTTGGTACCCTTGCCTTGGCACCCATGCCTTGGTACCCTTGCCTTGGCACCCATGCCTTGGTACCCTTGCCTTGGCACCCATGCCTTGGTACCCTTGCATTGGCACCTTTGCCTTGGCACCCTTGCCATGGCACCAATGCCATGGCACCAATGCCTTGGCACCTTGCCTTGGCACTCTTGCCTTGGCACCCATGCCTTGGCACCACTGCCTTGGCACCCTTACCTTGGCACCCTTACCTTGGCACCCTTGTCTTGGCACCCTTGCCTTTCACCCTTGCCTTTCACCCTTGCCTCTGCACCCTTGCCTTTGTCACAGTCCTGTTATTCCTTCCTCTATAGTATACTTAGTCTTCGGTAACACCATGAGCAGTGCTTACTCTACCATACACAAAACATCTGAATCCCTATAAAGAGACCAGGGGTGGATTTCACAAAACTAGTCCTAACTTAGGAATGGTCCCAACTTATGACAAGTCCTATAATGTTCATTGAACATGTTGAAAGATCTTTAACGCTTTGCCAGTATAGATGACTACTCACCCTTCCTTGCAAAAACCATACGGTAAAGCCCGGTTCATACGTCACACGAAAGCGAAGGC
Organism: Marthasterias glacialis; assembly: GCA_911728455.2. Classification (NCBI taxonomy): domain Eukaryota; kingdom Metazoa; phylum Echinodermata; class Asteroidea; order Forcipulatida; family Asteriidae; genus Marthasterias; species Marthasterias glacialis. Next base: position 25,293,662 of record OU452224.1, read on the forward strand.
GAAGCGAATTTTGGTGACGCAACAATTCAGTTTTTCAATTGTGACACAAAAAAATTCGCTTCGCTTTCCCCATTCGTTTGTTTTGGCTTAACTTTTTAATTATTTTATTTATTTATATGTTAGTGCTGTGATGTATGCATGGCTGAATGTCTTTGTAACAGTTTTTGGTGTTTAATATTTTTCGATTTGTAATTTTTGTCAATTCTCTAGGTTTCAAGGTGTAATTTTGTTGCGAGTCTTCAGTTGCAAAACTCTATTATGTAATATTTGTGCAACTTCTAGATTTGTATGCATTGTACAGTAAATGTTTTTAAATCTTTTTAAATCTTTAAATCTTTAAACCAAAGCGAAACAAAGTATGTGATAGAACAGTAAGCAGATATTGTACGAAAAGTTTTGCTGCAAGATGCAACTATACTGCAAAGCAGTGTGTGTGAGCATGTGTGGGTAAACCTAAAAGGCATGCTTGGTAATATAGGCCTTCATGTAATGGCCTGCATATGTACAGTAAATTCAAGATTATCACAAAAACAAATTGACAACTTTTAATCTACTTACATCATAATGTAGGCCTACATAAAAAGATTACTCGGTACGCTATGAAGTTTGTACAAACTGTGAATGAGAAATATTTCTATGTGAAAAATTGTCATTTTTTTCAGTAAATATGGTGAGCTCCAGTGCTTGCCAGACACGGCTTGTTATATCAGTACATCATTGAGCATTTAACACAGATAATTAAAATACTTTTTCGCACAAACCTTAGACTCTTTTTTAACTAAACTTCACGGGTAAGTTTAAGACTGCAATTTCCCCTGGATGTTACATGTAGCCTACATTAGTCATGTTACCAAAATTATTATTATTAATAGGCTTATTTTTTTTAAAGTCATTAAACAGTTATTTTACCGAAGTTCCTTTACACGATCGACTTCCTTTCAATAGTAAATTGGTAAATTTTTAAATAAAGGCAAAAAGTACATCAAACAAGGTACAGCGAAGGCCTATTAATGTATGCATTTGAACATTATTATATGTGTGAACTATATAAGATAGGGCCCCTATGGTCAGACTTAAACGAGGGAATTTCTTTTTTTTAATACATATCAAAAGAGATAACCCCAAATATGGTGTCCAAAGAATTACATTTGTAAGTGCACCCCTGGGGTTGGGGAAGGCTACAGTGGGCCTTTGCAAATTCCTCTAAATTGTACACTGTAAATAACATACCTGTAAAACCACATACATGGTACATGTACATGTACATGTACATGGTAAGTGTTCTGTACAAGAAGAGGGTATACACTGAATTTTTGAAATGTTACGGGGGGGGGGGGGGGGGGGGGATACATGTATACAAAAATGAAATGTCAGCGTTACTATAATTTCTTTGAAAACAGCAGGACTCTAGTCGACAAGGTTATTTATCAATTTTTGTTCTTCCGGACTAATAGTGTTGGAATGACAGGGATACCAGGAGGGTCATGACTTTTCATTGCCCGGGGGCGCAATTTTGTAGAGCTGCTTAACAGAAAATAAACAAAATTTGTTCACTAAGCGGGGACTGGCAGGGAACCAGTCATAAGTAGTACACATTATATGGTATTTTGGTTGGTTACCAGTTTTTTTTTTGAAGCAAAAATCTTCTAAGCTTAGTTCTTATGCTCGGCATTTCCGTGATAATTGGCCCTTGGTCCTTGCCTCCATGCAGCTCACCCCTTTAATCTTTCTTCGGATAAACACTGAATCTATTTGAATGGATTTAAATTTCCCCCCTGTGACCAGAAAAATTGGCTCGTCCCCATCGAGCCTGTCAATATACAGATCAAATCATGAATGCATGTAATGTATGCACACCTTGCTATACAATTGCCCTGTAATTCTTGCCAACATTTTAGACACCCAAGAACCACCATCAGGGATCCTGTAGCCAGGATGATGACACATTGATTTCATTGATTTCATTGATTTTGATCGATTTGTGGTTTGGCTAACAACAGGTGGACGCATGTTGTGTCTAAAGCGGAGGAGTTGAAGTTATTGAAAAGATGTCAGGCTATAAACCACTTAACTAATTAGCTGTTAATGCAAGGAATTGTACTCTACAAACTGTACACAGATGGATTCATCTGATGTGCACGAACCAGCGTGGTTACCGGTGCAGTATGCAAGTGCAGTGTGTGCCATATGTGTACATTGTGTATGTCAAAGCCAGCTCAACACTGGTAAACTGACTGTAAAATTTATGCTCCCATTCTTTGCACAAATCAAGATATTTGTAATAAACCCAGCTTGTGAAAATGTCAGCTCATTTCGTTGTTTCATTTGCGACAAAACAGTAAAAATGCATTCAGCATTTTTGTACGCATTCCTGTAGGCAGAGTTTTCGTCTCACTGAGACGAAAACTAATTTTGGATCTTATTTCATGTATTATTTAAAAAGTGGCTCCACTTCAGGCAGAGATATTTCAAGGAAATGTTTTCTACCATCATCATCTTTCAGGCATGCAACTTTTCCTCGGATCAGCTGATTTCCTCGTTTGTCACCTCACACTCATGCCATTGAAAATTGAAAAACACTGTTCAAAGTCTTGTAAAGATTGGACTTTCCTCGTTTTTTGTTAAGTCCAAGTTGCATGCCTGATCTTTACACCATGTAAGGTATATGTAAATCTGTGACCGCTTTTGTTTTTCTTCTCACCAATGTTGAGCTGGGACTTTAAGTCATCAAATAAAAGCAGTGTTGTGTGACTTGTGACTCGGATTTGGACTCGTGTTTGAATCGAGGCACATTTTTGACGACTCCGACCAAGACTCGAGTTATGATGGTCCAATAAATTGAAGTCAGACTCGAACCCAACCATCTGGACTGGGACTCGATGTTTGTGACTTGAGACTCAACAGCAAATTTTAAAAAAAATTGACAACTTGATTTCTTGCGAAAATTATGAATAATGAAATTTCCCTTGTGAATGGCTATTAACGTTCAAAGATTTATGAGCTTCAGGTGTAACATTTCAACCAGCCTTCTACTAGTCTTCATAAGAAACCAGCACCACAGTAACTCAACACCCAAACTGTTGGATCCTGTAGCCGTGTAAGTCTACGAAAAATCTCTGTGTTGGTCACTGACCTTTTAACATTACAGCATTTCAATTTGGCGTTGACCCGTGTAGAGTGCTTGAGCCGTGTCAAAACCAACCCCTGGCCGGAAGAGGGTTTAGAGCTCTCGATCCGTGGCAAAAATTCCAACACGTGTCGAAAGCCGTAGTGTGATTACTCCGTGGTTCATCTTCGATTCGTGTTGATTGCGTAGCGATCCGCAGTAAATGCAGTATGGGAGTCTTCTGCTTGGATCCGTGTAGGACCCTGGCAGTGTGAAACGATGGCACAACACACGGGTCAAAAGTTACACGTGTAACCCACAAGCTGGTTTTGCGCAGACCTTAGTGTGAAAGCAGAGCGGATTTGAACCGTGTTGAAATTTTACCGAGTCAACACGGAGTTGACCCCGTGTAGATTTCGACACAGATCGGACGATGATAGTGTGTGAAAAGCCTTCATGGTGGTTTGCCTGATCCCATGTAAAGCAATCAGTTTAAGACAAGTGCAGTCCTCACCCCAACAGAATCAAACAAAGCATGAGGTTGGATTGTTGATGGTTCGGGGCTGGGTTAGGGTTAAGTATGTCCTGGCTCCTGTCATTTTCTGAAACACCAAAGAATTTCACTCAGACGCCAACAAGGTAACCAAAAACCCCTCACTTAGAATTTGGACCTTCAGTCATTCCAACATAAATGTCAAAAATGAGCAAAACATCCCAAGGCACCCAGTTTTGAACAGTCACAAACTTTGGGTAAAATTTGTAAAACCAAGTCCCTGAGCACCTAACGACTTATAAAAATAAAAAAAAATAAAAATAAAATAAACTGAGGAGAACCCTTTATCATAGAATTGTCACAGAATCTGAGTTTTCCACTTTTTTTCAAGAAAAGGTCAGTGGGCTTGCCGATCTCATCTGGTAAAAGTCTATTATGTATCCTGGATTGAGAAATTGATCCTTTTAGCTGTGTACATAATTTTTCTTTTCTTCTGACCTTGGAGTGGTTTATAGCAGACCCCCAGTGGGTCCTTGCCTTTACCTACCACTGACTGACTCATGATCACTTTGCCCTCTGTGCTCCACTCTAACCCCCCATAAATGACTGAAATGCAAGGAAAACAATTTCCTGGAAGACCGTGTTATGGCACTTCTGGGCATCCATATCCACGGCGCCCATAGTTCAACAAATCTGATTAAAAAGATGCGGCCTGGAGGCATGTATTGAAATCATGTTGCCCGGTTGCTGATTGGAGAAAACTACGGGACATACCAGCTAAGCACTACAAGGTGCTTCAGTCCGCAGTCAATGAATTCCCCAGTAATCCCCTGCCCAAGGGTATGCAGAGAACACTCTGATCAGGTCAATTCTCAAACTGAAATGTTTATGGGTACTTTTTGCAGTATGCTGTACACCATGTACTATCTAGGACTACTGTATTACCAGACCTTTACAATGGTACGGCCATTTTTGTTGGGGGGAATGTTGGGTTCCCTGTATACACAATGCAAAATGATAGTTCTTATACTCATTCACATGGAGGCACCCTACTATTTTTTCCCCAGCCTCAGTTTGGTTACATTGGGTTGAAAGGGAGATGGTCAAGATGGCCGCACCATAATGAAGCTCTAACCTCAAGTGACTGTCAATGTTCCCTTTTGTTGTTGAACTAAAAAGGGAAGTGGGAACAGAATTGGTGATTGCATGAGGCAGCAAAAAAAATTCAAAGTTTTAATACTTTTATGGTCCCACAAAGTGAACAAGTACATGTAGGCGTACATGTTTTATGTCCAGGGGTGGGGGGGGGGGTTACCATAGAGAAAACAGGGGAAGAATATGATTGTGAGGAAAACACTTGTATAACTGCCGATAAAAGATTTCCACTTGTCTTCCTGTTGACGAAAAGCGTAATGTGTAAAATCATGCCCCAGGCTGTGTGTTTAAGTACACAATGCTCCTACATGCTCTTCACAAATTCACACTGAGTCCCTCTTCATCTACATAATGTAAGTCTGAATTCTTGTTGAAAGGAATTCCATGAAAACCAGTTTTAAATGCCAGAGAGTGAATCTTTAGAAAGTTTTTTTTTTTTTTTTTTTTTTTTCTCAAGGGAAAACATTTGCGATGACGTTTAAAATAAGTGAGACTGAAACTGAAAGTATAGTGAGTGGGGGACATCCGGTCATACATCATTTGAAAAGGCAAAGGAGAAACTCTACTCATGACTCACCCTTTTTCTTGGTATTTTCGCTCTGGCCCTAAATGCACTCAAACTTGTTTCACACTACAGAGCCAAATCCAAGGAAATAAAACCCCAGGAAATTCCTGTGGAAGTTTAACCCCACCCCATGTTTGCTTCACACCTGGTGCAAACTGGGGATTTTTACTGGGGATAATGAGCACTCATTCTGCTAACTCCTGGGTATTCTAATAGCTTTAACCCTACTTCCAAGCAGGGGTAATACATGTAGCTATTTCCACTGAGTTTGCCAGGGTTACAATTCAAGTGCGGAAAGAACAACCAATTTTATACACGTTACTGGACTCTTGCTTGCCATTATTTGTTCAGCAACTCAGTATTACTAAAAGCTTGGACCTTTTTATTCAGAGGTCAAAATAGAAAGCACGATGCTACAGTTTTGTGGAGCTATGTAGCAAATATATTCATGGTTTGCCCTTCACATTTTCAGTGAGTAGCCAGCAGGACAAGTAGGGCCTGATAGCTTGTTGTTCCACGAGTTTACCAGCAATTCATCTGATGGCCATATCTTCATTCAACATCGTCTTTTGTATGGGACCTAAATTTGAAGAAAAAAAAAACTAACTGTTGCAAACTGCTCACCAATCAAATTGACCTGTTGTGGTAAAAATACAAACATTGGCCAGATGGCGTATTTACTCAAGCAGGGTTTTTCTCAAAAGGTAAATGACCACACAACACACACTATAATTTAGTGTAATGGGAATAGAATGCAGTCAGGAAAAGCATAAGACGAACAAAGACAAGTTATCAAGAAGGAGTCAAGGGTGGGGGTAGACTCTGGAATTTATCCCTAGATGCTTTGTATTGGTTAAGAAAAGAGTTAAGAAAAGAGCTCACTCCATTGTGGACCACAGGTTTCATCCTGCCCATGACTTGTTTCAGCCGTTGTGGTCAAGGTACCAATATCGATCAAAATCTGGTTGAAATGGTACATTGTAGAGATTTTATCAGACAGCTGTCGGTATTCTTAATAATGGTATTATAAAACAGGTGTATAAATGATGCAGTCAAATATTTTGATGCTCTCTCTATATTTTTAATCTTTGTAATGGTTCAATCTTTGTAATGGTTTTTCGTTTGTATATTTTTGTGTGTATTTAATGTTTTTAGACACGCATAACCCTAAGGCTTTTCACCTTATATAATTATATGTGTGACAGTAAACAGTATTCTTAACAACAAAGAATTAAAAAAAAAGGTTGAGACTACAAGAGATGGCTGGTATAGTCACAAACACAGGGGATAGAGAGGTAGGTTGTAGCACAAAATAAATAATTAGTGAATAAAGAAAAAAACACACATAAGGGACTTCTGTGAAAAAAAAGGCGATGCGATGACAGAAAGTTAATAATCATTCCCTTCTTGGACTGGGATGTACTTTTGTATAGACTTAAACTTGAAGACATAAAGTGCAGGCAGTTGTTCATTCTTAACTTAACTGCAGAGAGCCCTTGCTGGAACCAATGGGTGTGAAAATTTCATCAGTAACTACATGGTCATGTTTTTGTAAAAAAAAAGAAAAAAAGAAAAGAAAGAAAAACACAAAAATAGTTTAATGAGTTGCCAAGGATATTTGTGTTTGATGATGACCAACCAACTAGTCTACCTTTACTGACAAAGTAGGCTAAAGTTTTTAATTTTTTTATCAAAAACAATTATATTAGTTTACTTCTGGACAATCACAAACTGTTTCTCTAGAACTAGACTTGTGGACAAGGCGTTTAATTTTTGTCGCCGTGATAGCGAAACAGTTCTCACTCGACTCTCGCGGTACTGCTACTCTCTCGTGTGACTGCTGGCTCCTGACCACTGCCGTAGTCGGGAGAGCAGTTCGATCTCGCAGGAGCAAGCAGCATCAGGAGAGACCAGCAGTATCACAACAGTCGCGTGAGAGCCAATACGCTCTCACCACGACAAACATTTAACGGCTTGTCCACAAGTCTACTCTAGAACAGGACCCACCAAAATTTATTAAAATTTCACAGGTTGTTTGTGTGGAATGTTTATTGAAAAGTAGAGGAGGGGGAGCTAATTTACACTTCCGACACAGTCCTCATGTACGTTCCCTTTAAATACAAAGGGGTAGTTCCTTTCACAGTTCTCTCTCTAGTACTAGTGTGACATCAGGCAGCTGGTGCTCCAACTAGCTGGTATTTCCCTTGAGGCTCTTTGGTCTGTAATGGATGCAGAACACCTAACTCTTCTATCAGCAAACTCGAGATGGTCTGAATAGCTTAGGGTAACCTGCCTGACCCCATCAGGTCACGCAGGTTACAATTGGTCAATATATGTGGAATGTCAGACCACATGTCATCATTAACAGCTTAATAGCCCATGGCTGGATTTCACAAAACACCCAGATTCATCTTTTCAGATGAGTTGTCAAATAGCCAACATGGGTTGTGACGTCAAACTTTGCTTTGGGGTTAAGATCGATACACATTTTCTAACCACATTTACAACTCCTTGAACAAAATCCCATCTAACCTCAGAAATTTGAATATTCCTTCTCAATTGAAATCAGTCCTCCTTGACCACTACCTCACCAGTGAGCTGAAATTTGCGGGGAGAGTCACTTTGCGTGTGCAATACGTAGCTGCAATTTTATTGAATTGTATAGAATAGTAGTTACTATTTTGTGTTTGCGATGTTTGAAGCTTTGCATGCCGTGAAGAATAAGAAGTAACTTTAACTAGTAAACTTGTGGGTACAACCATGTATAAATCTCTTTTGGGAGGAGTGGTGGCTCTGAAAACAGTATACTCTGCTCGTCTCCTGGTCATACTGTCAAGATCACAACGGCTCTTTTCAGAGCCACCACTCCTCACAGAAGAGATTTGTACATGGTTGTACCCGCAAGTTTACTGGTTATGGTCACTTCTAATTTTTTGTGTGCTGTAGTATTTCCCTGATTTTTGTTTTTGTTTTTTGGGTTTTGATGTGTGAACAAAGGGTCCCCATTTAGTGGGCATGTGTGCCTAATAGGGGTCTCCCTTTTGCACCACATTTTGTTCTTTGGTGTTTTTGTGCAATACAAGGTAATAAACTAAACCAATTAAACTAACTATATCGCAACTACATCGTTTAGCTCTTTGTGAATAGGAGCCCATTAATAGTATCATCGTCAACAATAACTGTTTGTGTGAAAAGTAGTGTAAACTAGGGATGTACAATGTAATATGATGTCACATTTTTTCAAAAGACCCCTTGGGGTCAAAGGTTGGGAGGCACATAATGTACACAAATTTGCGAAAGCAATTGTAAGGTTTTATGCAAAAGCACGAGTCGAACACAATAAAAAAAAAAATCAGGTGTAAAATACATAGTCCATGCGTATTCTACCCAGGCGTGATACTTCACAGAGGCAACAGAGGCAATGCCTCCGTGCCCCTGGTCAGTGCCTTAATGCCCTTTGGAATTTTCCAGTAGGAAGTTAAAGTTCCCTCATAATGAGGTGCCTTTGACCAAGGAAAAACTGCCTTACCCTTGCACAACATCGGAGTACAGTATCACCATCAGGCCAGTGTACATGTAGGCACAGTGTCTTGTAGCACAGCTCAAATCAAATTGAAGTCTCGTTCAACATTTAATGAAAAAAATAAAAAAATAAACAAAGAACAACGCAGAACTCTGATGGAACCTTTAAATACCCAGGCACCTGTATGTGGGAATGAGGTCACTCTAAACAATGTGAAATCGTCCCGTGCACTGTAATAATCGGAAAATATGGATTACCTCCAGCACTTTTTTGACCAGAAGCTTTGTTTGAGAAAGTTTTGTTTGATTCTGATCGTGCAGGCAAAAGAAAAAATGTGTCAGGTAGCATAAATGCCTTTTTGTTGAAAGAAAGCCTTCTGTTGCACACCCCTTGCAGTACATGCAGTTTAATAGGTTGCACGATTAAAATCTGCGGAACCTGCCCCCCCCCCCCCCCACGTCCCCTCCCTTTTCAAAGTACCCTAGCACCATATCAAGCCCCAGCTCAACATTGGTAAAGTGTCTGTAAATATGCTTCCATTCTTTGCACAAATCAAGATATATGTAATAAAACCAGCCTGTGACAATTTCAGCTCATTTCGTTGTTTCATTTGTGAGAAAACGGTAAAAATGCACTCAGCATTTTTGTACGCATTCCTATAGGCAGAGTTTCTGTCTCACTGAGATGTAAACTAATTTTAGATCTTATTTCATTTATTACTTACAAACGATAACACTTCAGGCAGAAATATTTCAAGGACAGTTTTCTACCCTAATTATCTTTATAAAACGTAAGGTATTTGTAAATCTGTGAACATTTATGTTTTTCTTCTTACCAATGTTGAGCTGGGGCTTTAAGAAATATTGTTTTCTTCAGAATTTAATGCATTTTTAAAAATCTTACATGTAATCCCCTGTAGATTGATTAACTAGGATCCTTCCTCACCCTTACAAAATCCCAAACCCTACTAAAAAAAAACAGATGTTTGGACTCTGAATATAGTGGTTGAAGTATGCTTAATCCCATGTAAAGCATAACGGGATCACTAGTGCAGTCCTGGGTCCATCAAAATCATATAAAACTGTTGAATTATGAAGGGTTACAGGGTGGTTGGGGTTTTTAAGAGTTAAATTTATCCTGTCGGTAATTCATATCTGCTGCGCACTGAAGTACTTTATGCTACTACAGGTTCCAAAGATGGCATACGTTACTGTGTTATTTTACCGACAAAACACTCATTCCTTTGTTCCAAAACGTTTCTTATGAAAGAAACCGATATTCCTGATAAGACCTTGAGTCTTTGCAAGACACACATGAAAGGCAAGTTCAGAAATGATTTTTGTTCTTAATTAAATCATCGAAGACAAAAAGTTCAGTGCATTCCTTGTATGGGCATCTGGTAATCCATGTGGAGACAGTTTGTGTGAAGTGGGCTAGACTTGTACTGGAATTTATGTCACACTTACCAACAGGATAGGGTGATAGACTTCTTTATACCATGATTATACATCTTTAAAAAACCCTCAGGAGCACATTTTGTTTTTTTAACAATTTATCTTGATTTAGTCCCTGCATCTTGAAAACAAGAATGATCAATGCTTGCCTTTGACAGCTGCAGCTATACCCTCTTCCTTCCCCAATAAACACCCCCTAATAAATCCATCCATTGCAAGAGGAGTGTGGTGTTTTACAGTAGAACGCAGTCAACAGACAAAGCCTAATCAAAGGGGTCCAATGGGTGGAAGGGGGGGGGGGGATGAGGGGCGTGGAGACATTTCAGTTAAGCTGTGAAGGGATTGTAAAGGATTAGCTGGGGTCATCATAATGAAGACATTAGAAAGGGGCAATCTGGCCTCTTAGAGCAGGTATGGTCTGGGCTAAGCTCATTAGCATAGAGTGGTCAATCTCAAGCAGAGAAAAGTGCCATCCCTGACTCATGTAATCCCATTTGGGCTTATACTCCTTTCAGAAAGTTGTTGGGATTTAAGATGCACTGGTTTTTTTGTGTGCCATTACCACATTGTTGTGATAATTCACAGGTAGACCAATAATGGGATAAATACATCATTGGTTTTACATTCCAATCCTCTAGTTTTCAATAAACACAAACATCAGCCTGAGAAAATCCGGTCACCAAATTTGGTTTATGTTTGTGAAAATAATGGAAAACGGTTTATGTTTTGTGAGGGATTTTGTGAAAGTAGTCCCTTTACGAAGGCTGTTATTAAATGCTTTGTTCTTGACGTTGACAGTATTTCAGACATAAATATTTTTTGGGGATTGGTACTTTAGGGGCCAAGCATGGGCATTTCTTTTGGGAGAAAGGAATGGGGTGTATGGAAGCCAGTTTACCGACTTGCCGACTAAAAATGTTCTCCACTTTTTCAAGAAAGATTACTCTGTAAATGTGGTGTCAGTTTTGGCGCTTCTGAGAGTGAAACTCACTGTGCATCACCCTTTGTGAGTGAAATTTTAGTGAATGTAACTCTGATTCAAGTTGAAAATACCCGTCTTTCACTATAGAAAGAGTTGTCTTCCACATATTCCTCTTTGCTAGAGTGGTATGGCGGACAAAACAAGTGGTTTTCCACTCTTTTACATTTAGAGAGCAGTGCATCCAGCATGTGGAACCCCACTCTGTATTCAATAATGTCAAAGCAACAAATAAGTGTGCTCAAAAAGTAAAGACAAGAAATTTTGTCGTCAAAATAATTGAATTTTAATCTGTATGCCCTTCGTCTACTTGACGCATGGATACTTTACTTGCATTTTTTGCCAACCAGTCTCAAAATGCCGAGTGAGAAAAATTATTGTGGGGGGGGGGTGGATGGATACGATGTCTCACCCTTGTACTATCCCTCGGTTGCTTCTTTTACTGGTATGAAGTGTATAATAATAATACCGGAGTCTTGTAGTACATATCTATCAACAATTAGGTACTCAAGGTGCTTATTGAATTATTTTTTAAGGCAGGTATTTGAGTTTTTTAATTCTGAGAGCCATTTATTTAGCACCTTGTAATGGTTTACAAGATGCTGCGGTGCATTCAGCAGCCACTGCCAGAAACACCGGGGCAAACCCCTTCTCTTGCGATAAGTGTAACTGGGTTCTTTTACGTGCATTATACAGCACACGGGACCAACGGCTTTACGTCCCATCCGAAGGACGAAGCAATAATGGTTAAGTGTCTTGCTTTAAGACACAAGTGTCCAGACCGGGACTCGAACCCACACTCGGCTGATCAGAAACACCAGAGCTTGAGTCCAGTGCTTGTGACCGCTCGGCCACGACACGCCATAATCACTGAGAGTTCAGCTACCCCTGACTGATCCTTCCCCCCTCCCACCCCCATTGGTCGCTTCACCTCTGACGGTACTGGTATGAACTGTATAAACTATAATCAGTGAGACTTTAGATTATCATTAATATTTTTTTTTAAATATATAATTACCAATCCTGTACTCTGTAATATAAGTGGATCCCTTTGAGTCTACCTGCCCCTGATCCTCCTAGTCGTTCCACCCCCATCTTCTCTCTTGTCCATACCCTTAAGAGACATTTCTGTCAGGTACTTCAAACCTCTCCAAATTGTCCTTGGGAGGCCAACGGAGCAATAAGCTAGACCAAATAAAGAAAAGTAATTGGTTGACAGCATGTCCATCTTTCTGAACTACCTTGGTGGGGAGCAAGGTTTTGTTTGCCATTGTGGGCCCTGAGTTTTATCAGTTGAGTCGTTGAAAGACGTAGGAAGATTTAAAATGAATGCAACAAAATGTTTGAGGGAGGTGACTCGGGTTTTTGTTGTTGTTTGAAATGTTTTATTTTATCATTATCATCATCATTTACCATAGCCTTATATGGAGGCTGTTGGAGCCCCCATTGATTGACGTCCTTTCTTCCAACCATTTCTGTCTATGCCCCTTCTCCTAGTTTGTAACTTTCCCACTCTGGTCCAATTTATTATTATTGTTAATATTATTGTTATATATTTCTGGAAATGAAACCAAGGATGCCTCATAAATTAACTGAATCACTGTAGCTCTCAAGCCTGAGGAAATCTGTAGACAAGTGTGCTTGATATGTGAACCAGAAACACCGGGGTAAACCCCTACTAGTCTGTCATATCACTCTTGCTAAGAGACATATGACGGACAACTCTTTTCAGAGTGAAAGACAGGTAGCTTCAACTTGAATCAGAGTGAAGTTCGCTCAAATTTTACTCAAAAAGGGTGATGCACAGTGAGTTTCACTCTCCAAAGAGCCAAACTGACACCACTTGGGCGAGCGAGTGAAATGTTCACTTTTTTACATTAAAGCCCCAGCTCAACATCGGTAAAGTGTCTTTAAATGCTTCCATTCTTTGCACAAATTAAGATATTTGTAATAAAACCAACCTGTGAAAATGTCAGCTCAATTCGTTTTTTATTTATGAAAAAACGGTAAAAAAAATTATACGCATTCCTATAGGCGAAGTTTTTGTCTCTTTGAGTCGAAAACTAATTTTGGATCTTATTTTATTGATTATTTAAAAACGACAACACTTCAGGCAGAAATATTTCAGGAAAAATTGTCTACCATCATTATCTTTATACCATGTAAGGTAGATGTAAATCTGTGATCATTTAAGTTTTTCTTCTTACCAGACAATGTTGATCTGGGGCTTTAAGAGAGTTTATTGCGTTGGATGATTGATTAATAAATAATGTTAACTTTCCCATGGTTTTCAAACTGTTGGTCACAACTGGAACACCACAAAAAATGTATACCCATGGTTTACGGTGGCACTTATATATTAAATGAATAGTCTAGAAGATTATAACAGCTTTAGTGCAATCAAATGTAGGTTTCTAGGTTGGTATGGTCGATGATGATGATGATGATGATCCCATTTCTGCTGTAGTGCTGCTACACTACACCCAGTGAATTGTGGTCAGGCCGTAATTGGAAGTTAAGTCCCAGTGTTACCTTTTTCAATTTTCCAGTTGTGAGTATGATTGTCCAGCCACACAATAGCATGTAACTGCTTTCTTTTGTAGGGCACACACAAGTACCACCCTTGTGCAATCACAGATTGAAAAGGCTCCGCGGAAATCCATGTACAAAGGAATAAAAGTAACAATAAAGCATCAGCCTTTTTTTTCGTAGACCCCCCCCCCACAAGCGGCATTATGCTGTTTGAGATTGAGGCAATGTGGTGAGGAAATTCAGTTTCGTAAAGTCCCTCGTCGGAAGTTTTTAGAGATTGATCGGATGTCACATCAATAGATTGAGAGAAATCCTTTTCTTGGAAGAAACATGTTGCTCCTTTCAAATAATGAAAGAGAAACTACTTTGCATTTTTTTTTTTTTACGTTGACATGTTCACCCATGCGCATTATAAGAATAAATTTGGGGGTGAACAAAGAAAGAGAAAGGCATAAACTGCTCTCTTTAAAATATTGAGGAGAGCTCTTAGCACTCCTCAGAATAAAAAATCGTGTCTTAGAAGTGAAACTAAAACAAAGTTTTGTATAAAATACGACATATTCATGATGTTTATATTTAAGCATGTGTGGATTCATATACTGTACTTTACCAGATTGCAGGATTGGATGGGCAGATTGTTGTTTTTCGTTACAAGATCATCAATAAATCGTGGTGTGCTCCGAAGAAGGTCATAAGGCTGTACGACCTTTTTCACAGCACACAATTTACAACTTTTTGCCCCAGCAGAAGGTCACAAGCAATAACATAGCTCTTTATTAAAAAAATATGGCATGGCTGTTGTATATTTGTTGATAGAATTACTTCCAAGACATGGTTTTCCATTCCTATATGCAGAATTTAACTTTTCTGGACGACTTTATAAATAGTAGAAAAACGGCCAAGCTTTCACACTCAGTTTTCTTGAAACACAATTTTTGGACAGTAATTGCATACGACCTTTTGCCGGTTACACGTTCGTTCTGTCCTTCTTCCGGATGAACGAAAAGATGCCACGAGTATCGGTGGCTTCCTGCTGTAAATAAAATTCATTTTTCCCCAATCTTTTTAAAAACACATCTCAAATTTTAAGCAGTGCTATTTTTCCCACTCCTCGGATATTGCACTCCTGGGCCCTATTCCATAGAGCTGCTTGAGCACCAAAAAGTATCTAAGCACAAACAAAGTTATGCTTACCAGAATAAGGTCACCAGTCAAAATAGCTTGTACAATCTGTGACTGGTATCCTGATAACTTTTGCTTAGCAGAAAGAGCTTAAGCACTTTTTTCTGCTTAAGCAGCTCTGCGAAATTTAGCCCTGTTCCTTATTATTTCTACTGGGATCTAGTACAGCATGTTATCACATCCCTAAGGGCACAGCAAAGCGCTCATTATTTGTTTTACAACAGGATTTAAGGCAAAGCTATGTTTTTAATTATGAGACCCATTTAAAGGCAAAGTATACCTTTGGTTTTTGGAACCTTACATTTGCCTTAATGCTATATAGTTGTAGATATATGCCATAAAACTAACCTGTGTAAAATTTCAGTTGAAAAGGTGGCAGCGTTTTTGATATATCACCAAAAATCTGGAGCGGTTGTGTTCACGCAGAAGAAGTATCCGTCATTGGAATACACATTCTGAGAAGCGTTACAGCCATAACGCTTCTCAGATTCAAATTTTTGGGGGATAAAAAGTGATGTATTTTTCCATAACTGCAGTACTTCGAAGTGAAACGTTTCTCAAAATGCAATATACTATCCAAAGCTGCTGTACTTTTTACCAAGTGAGTTATTATTGCCTAAAATTTTCAGAGTCATTACCAAACGTATACAGACCCATTTAAGTCTAAAGGCTTCTAATAGGCCTAATGGTTTACAAGGTACTGTGGTGCAATCTGCTGCCAACCATGCCAGAAACACCCCGGCAGACCCCTTCACACCCCCCACATTAAGGTTGGCCTTCTCCAGATTCAAACCAATGTAACCAAATCGAGGCTGGTAGGACAATAAAGTCTGGCCCCAGTTTGTTATCATGGGAATCTCCATTTGTTATTGCTGTTGCACACAGGGGAACACCGACAAATCATCTGGCAACCCGATCCATATGAACAGCAAGAAGCGGTTCCTTTAATATGAAACTAAAAAAAAAAAAAAATCTCAGCAACTTATTGAAGAAGAGAGAGTCTCACTGCTGATGTGTATCTTGATGTTAATCCTCACACTATGTTAAAACTTACCAGCACCTGCAGGCATGTCACACACCAAGGACATGTATTTAATTAATGGACCCACATAACCTACCCTCCCTCGTATTGTAAGGCTTCATTCATTAATAATAGAAGCAACACACATTCCTGGACAGTCCCCCTGGCTTTCAAGTGGCTATTCACTTGTATGGTGGCCTTGGTAAGGGGGGCTTACTGGGCCTCTCTCTATCCATTAAAGGGGGGGTCCTCCAAGAATTGTTAAAAAACGTTCAGAGTATTGCAGCATACAGAGCAATGATGATTAGTCAGGGGGGTGGGAGGTGATCAGCACAGTCTTTGTGTTGTTGTGATTCAGTTATCAGAGGACCATTACAAACAGGCGCTCTGTAAACATTGGCGACCCATTCTGCAGTAAGTGTAGACTCATTCACAAGTCACTTAGCACAAATTAACCCAGAATAAAATAATAGATCATTGGGGAAGGGGTCAGTAATTTAGTCTGCTTATCTAGGCCAGTAGCACCTGCATATATGTTAACATCCCTTGGGGAGGGGTGGGAGTATGGTACAAAGACATTTGGGGGGGGGGCTGTTTAATATATCAAACCATTCATTTGTGCATTTTTTAAATCTCATTTGGGGGAGCAAGTGTTGAGGGGGAGGGGGAGGGTTCTGAGCAGAGTGGCTCCAGCCCCCAGCCCCCTCCTCTGGTTATGCCTATGTATTAACATGGAGGATGGTATTACGAACCAGAACCTACAATCACCTGCCTGTGAACTGCATATTGGCCTGCGTAGGCTATAACTTTGCCTGCACTGCTAGAGAAAAAATGGCTTCACAATCTTTGCCTTTTTTTAAAACTGAACAGAAACCAGAATTCAAGCTAAATTGACTGAGTTCAACCTGTATGGACTGCTTCATCCATGAGGTATAAGGATCTCAAGTCATCTATGTCATCTATCAAGTCAACTGATAATCGGTTGTGTTATAATAATGTATCTTCAAAGTTGGCTTTTGTAGCCTAAAATGACGCGTACATTTTGGGTTTGTGGAAGAATGTTTGGTGTTGAGTGTTCAAATAAATGTGCAGTTTTGACAAATGTATGATGTCACACACTCACATGCACAGTCAGTGACATCATCTGTTTGTTGCAGACATTGGTAGCCAATCGAATACTGAGCGTCAACACCATTCGTTCATGTTAGGTGAAGTTTGACTGTGTAATGGTCTATTCTTTCCAGTGTTCACCTTCGTTCATCTTCAAGTTCATGTTTGTGATGGATCCATTTTGACTCTGAGAAAGACTCTGCTGTACTTATAGGCTCTGAGCATAAGGCAATCACTGACTTCAATTTGAAAATGTTTGTTAATTAGATTAGACGTCGTAATTATGAAATACTTCTTGTATTTCAAATTTGAGACTAATTGAAATGAACATAACTGTACCAAACATGCAACAGTATATGGCTTTTATTTAAACATCAAAAACAGTTTAAGAGATTAGGAGACATTGCATGTGATTTGTTCCTCCTCCACAGTCTATCACAGTTCCTCACAACACACCTTGATTTCAGTTTGTTCCGTTTGTTTTTCCGGGGCCGGCTGAAAATGGCACAGCCCTATTGAGCATTATACGTGCATTGTGAACCACTTGCACCCAATTTTAAGCTACCGTGATAGACCGATTGAAAAATAGGTCATGACTTCATGACTTCACTGATAACTGATTAATTAATGAACGTCTCGGGCAGGGAAAACTTGGAGGGATTATATGTCAGATATCATCTAATCATTGTTGTTACTGCGCAGTTTCTGTCAGCTTCTGGTTCATCAACTGCGGAGCAAGTTCATTCGGAGAAGGATGGGCTTGTTTACCTGACTCTGATAGTGATAGGAGCATTTGATGCGACTAAAAAAATATATGGATGTCCCCATACCTCCTTTTAAAGGGCCCATGAAAAGGTTTTTTGTCACAGAACATTTTTGTGGCTTACTATATGGTTTGAAATTAACAAAACATAGTATTGACTATTTTGATGTGTCCGTTATGCGTTAATACACTTTAATTGAGTCCCGAAAATGTGTGCAAATTTGATTGCGCAATGATCCGTGACGTAGACTGTGGTAAAACTTTTCAAAGACTGCTCTGGTGCCGAGTGGTCAACAATGCATTGTGTGTTATTGTCACACACATGGCCCTGGTCAGCCGTTCCACTGTCTACGTCAGAGATTTTATGTTAATGAGGAAGGGTGGGCGGAGTGCAGCAACCCCCTAATTTTAGAAATCGTTATTTCTATGATTAATACGCATGTAAAAAATGTGAAAAAAGTAAAGATATACTATAATAGGCATACTTTATTTTTTTAACCAATAAAAAAATATAATTCATGGGACCTTTGAAGGGACAGTACAATATTTGTCTCATTCAGGCCTAACAAAAATATGATTGTTTCCCTTAACACGATTGACTGTTGAAAAACCTGCAGACTGTTATCAATAGTTCGATTTAGAAATATTATTTATTTATTTATTTTTTGAATAATATTTAAACATCTGATTGCATAAAAATATCCCATCCTGCAAAACAAGTAAATAACAAAACAATTTCTTCTTAGACAATAAAATTTCTTTTTGGTGTGCACAGATACATTTTTTCCTCAAATAGTTTAACGACCCTCTTTTTTTTCTTTTTTTTTGTGTGTGAGTATGTTGCACTTACAGGGAGGGCCCCATCATATTTGGTTTGCCATATCAATCATGCTTTACCATTAATGCTTTCAGTGACATAACCAGCAGTTAGCTTGACATTTCACTATACCATCAGCTTTTTTCGCTGGTAAATTTCAAGGTTTCTTTTCAACAATGTCACTGGTATGGCTATTGTATTTTGAAGAAATATCAACAGTCAGTGTTTGACATTAGCAGGGGAAAGTGATAAACTAGCCAACCCAACCACTTGATTTGGCCACGGAGAAAGGACCACAGAAGGAGTTCGAACCTCCTGGGCAGTAACTACAGTGATCAGTGGGCCGCGCGAACCCTCTACGCAGGTTAAGCAATGCCACATTTCATGCTGGTAAACTGCAGTTCATTTGCGCCCTGCGTTGGAAAATGCTGTGTGATATTTTCTGATCATTTCACTGCAAGATTTTTCCGCAGTAATGGAATATCAAAAGATTTCTTTACATGAACATGGGCAGTTGTGTATACACCCTGGTGCATAAAGACGCACGCAATCTGGAGATTTTACTGACATCTATCCAGCAATGTTTTGCTGTTTAAAAACAACCAAAGTTCAGGATATTTACTCCCAAATCTTCGAAATTCATGTGAGAATTGTGACTTTAAGCATAATGATTATGCTTTAAAACTACAGAACTTAAGTTCGGCGGACTAGACCGCTCGGCCATGACACTCAACCAAATGCACTACATACATTATGTACAAAAGCAATGGAGCAAGATTTAACACACGGCCTGTAGACCCGTTTTCTGAGAGGACCAGTTGGGTCTATCGGTCTACATGTATGTAGCCGAAAGGGTAATAGACCATGTCAGTTGAGCCTGTCTGGGGATAGAACTTAAGGGGGTTGACCTGTTTGGGCGAATAAAAAAAAGGAACGAGTAATTAACTCAAATGTGTTTACGGTCTACAAACTGCAGTCACATAGCACTTCCCATTGTTGGGAAGAGCAATGTCTATAACCTCTCTTGGTAGCTACAATAGACCGTTTTGTCCTGTCAATCAAACTGTGCGCGTTGACCAATTGGATCACGCCTTTTGGTCATGTGACCTCGGTCAAACTCGGTCACACGTGCAGCGTAAACGTACACAAACTAAGGTGTATGGGCGGGGCTTGTTGCCAAAGCCAGAACGGTCTACATGTATGTAATACGCTGCATACATTGGTGAAAATCACCAGTAGTCAGTTAAAAATCATATTTTCATTCCTGATATCAAGAGTAAAGAACTAGATGCAGCTTTTTCATAATATTTACCAAGAAAATAGTTGTTATCTCTCTGTAGCAACAATGTAAAACCCTGCGAACATTGGTGAAAATCACCAATAGTTAGTTAGCAATCGTTTTCTTTCCAGATGTCAAGGGTAAAGAACTGGATTCAGCTTTTTTCATTATATTGAACAAGAAAATAGTTGTCATCTTTGTAGCGAGGTCATGCCCTTTCAAACAGACAAAATTAGTTCAACCAACTATTAGTATATACCATTATATTTACCATAGTCTCAAAAATTAGTTCTTTCTGTAACCTTTGAACTCTGTCATGATAAACCTTTGAACTCTGTCATGATAAACCTATTTTTAAGCTGTTTATTGCTTGTGTTTATTGCTTTACAGATTTGTTAATGTCTACTTTAAGAAGCAAGTTGGTGTTTGCCTGCGACAAAGACTTCCTGTCGTTCAAGTGTCCGAACAACACGGTCATTACAATAGAAAACGCTAATTATGGACGGCAGGTCCCAAATAAACACATGTGCCCATACAGATGGAGCACAGTTGGCAGCTATCAGGTCAAGCAGTTTCATGAAGACACCAACTGCAAGGCAAGAAACTCTAGACAGGTTGGTATACAAAGCATGTGGGGGACTAAGTCATGTACTTGTTCAACAGATTTAACATCTAGTAAAATCGTTTGCAGTATCTGCTGCTAAAATATAGGATTCGAACGCAGCCTCTAGCTACCAGTGGTCTAGTTGGTAAGACATCTGCTCTAGAATGGCAAAAGTCGTGGGTTCGAATCCCACCTGAGGAATATGCCTGTGATTTTTTTCACTGGACTTGGGAAAGTACTAAGTTAACAGTGCTTAATACATATCGGTGTATGGGTAAAAACACAAATAATATTGTTCAACAGAGTCGGCAAACCAGCGGGAGACTTTCCACTGTTAGGTGGCAGCAGGCTACCAAGTAAATTTCCATTGTTTACAATACTTGAGTTGAGACTTTATCTTGTGGGCTTGAGACATGACTTATGACTTTGCCTCAAGGTCTTGAGACATGACTCGGACTTGACCTCAGTGGCTTGAGACATGACTTAAGACAATACCTCAAGGACCTGAGACATGACTTAAAACTACACCTCAAGGACTTGAAACTTGACTTGAGACTTGACCTCAGTGGCTTGAGACATGACTTAAGAGTATACCTCGAGGACTGGAAACTTGACTTGAGACTTGACCTCAGTGGCTTGAGACATGACTTAAGAGTATACCTCAAGGACTAGAAACTTGACTTGAGACTTGACCTCAGTGGCTTGAGACATGACTTAAGACAATACCTCAAGGACCTGAGACATGACTTAAGACTTGACCTCAAGTGCTTGAGACATGACTTGAGCCTATACCTCAAGGACGTGAAACTTGACTTGAGGCTTGACCTGTTGGACTTGAGACATTATTTAAGACCATACCTCAAGGACTTGAAGCTTGACTTCAGACTTGACCTCAGTGGCTTGAGACATGACCTAAGACTATACCTCAAGGACCTGAGACATGACTTGAGACTTGACCTCAAGGGCTTGAGACATGACTTAAGACCATACCTCAAGGACTTGAAACTTGACTTGAGACTTTACCTCAAGGGCTTGAGACATGACTTAAGACCATACCTCAAGGACTTGAAACTTGACTTGAGACTTGACCTCATGGGCTTGAGACATGACTTGAGACTTTACCTCAAGCACTTGAGACATGACTTGGAACTTTATCTCAAGGACATTAGACTCACCCTTTACTCAAAGACTTTATTCAATTTTCTTGTACTCATGAACATGTGTACAATTAGGAACTGATGTACACTGGTTTTTACATATGAAATTGATATGCAACTGACAAATAAGGAAGTCAGTGGGTTAATATGACGACCATAAAATTGATTGAAAAATAACTCAATGAAGGCTGAAGGTCATTGCTTACAGCAACAGTCGCCTTCAAAATTACCTCGGTCACATCTTGACGTTTTTAAGGGCAGTTGTTATTTGTGGCTCACATGTCATTCCGGCTTACACCTCAAATTTGTTTGTTTTGATGGGTTTTTTCATTTAATTTGTAATAGTTTATTATGAACGCTAAGGGGCTGTAGGATTCCTTATAAAACAAATTGTTCTTGAAAGTGTGCTTGCCTAGAACTATTGCACTTTTCCGAAACCACGGCTAGGGCTTGGGCTCCGGCTTAGGCTGCGTCCACCTGTTCGAAAGCCCTTTACCGAAAGCACACATTTTCAAAATAACTGACAGAGCCCAAGACCAAGCCCACGATGAAGCCCCAG
Organism: Marthasterias glacialis; assembly: GCA_911728455.2. NCBI lineage: Eukaryota > Metazoa > Echinodermata > Asteroidea > Forcipulatida > Asteriidae > Marthasterias > Marthasterias glacialis. The sequence goes on from OU452224.1 coordinate 25,315,961, forward strand.
TTTTGAAAAACAATGGAAAGTTACCTGGGGTGTGATTTGGCGACCCTGACCAAAAACAAATGTTCCAAGAAGAGGAATACGAGACATTGAGAGGCTTCCACCATTATTCACTCGTTGTATTTTGGTGCAATGGAGGAAAGTTGGAGTGAACCTTGGATCTAACCTTGGTTGGTGAACCTTGTATCTAGCCTAGGTTGCGGGTTTAGTACCAATCGTAGGCCATGTCACACGGCCAAGGTTTTGCAGTTCTCAGTGCATGAAACCAAAAATCACGGTGCAGTAAAGGGACATTGTGTTCTCTTGGCTTTGTCAAGTCAAGTTCTCTTTGTGCCAGCGGTACTCTAAAAGAAAAATGACTCCGGCAATTCCGAGAAAATAATCCTGTTGGGCTGGATGGGAAAAAATACAAGAATCCTGGCGGCAACTGGTTAAGGAACATTGTTGGTCATTTTATGATGGCTGACAGATTCTACTTCTGTCAAAGTTGTCGAAGCATTCACAGAAACATCAATGATTTCAATGGCTCATTATATTTTCTGTCACCAGTTTGTTCTTTTCCCTTCGATGCTTATTATCCCTTTAAACGTGTTAAATCTTCAAATACCTTTCTGCCCTCTGAATGGAATTACCCGTTAAAACCGGCTCATAAACAAGCCCAGCACAGTTTGGTGACAGTTTACTGTCTGGCACCTCTCAAAACATGAAACAGCCATCATTTTCCCACGATGGCAAGTTCAAAATTCACAAACAGACACCGGTGATGCATTGATCATTTATAAGGGGAAACTGGGGGGCCCCAGTGAAATTGCTTGTACAGCATATCGCAGCTGGCCACTAGAACACGTTGTCGACCACGTGGCATCTCTATGTAAAGGTATGGTGAGACGTCTGAAAACGGAGCCCAAGGCAGGCTTAAAAATCACTTGCAGTAGGTGTTTAATTTCCTCTTGAATCTGTCTCCTTCAATCGGAGAGGATTTAAATTGATGAATTTAACAGTCCGAATATTAACACGAAGGTGTAGTGCCAAGAATATTAAAGCAGTGTTTTCCCTTTAGAGTTGTGCCTCGGTTTGTTTTTCCTAGAAGAGAATAATTCGTTCCCGTCCTCTAGTTTTCAACAAACACGCCGCACAACCCATCTGTGAAAATGTTATTAAATTGTGCGGGTCACGTTTTAGTGAAAGCAACAAAAATATCTTTTAATTGTCACGGACGCGCTTATTTTGATTGCTGTAGTTGAAGTTTAAGACGAGAAACACAATAAACACACAACGGACACTTTGCATCCGTCCCGTTATCAGATTTCTAAAGGTTGTAGTGAATGTTTTAGTGAAAGCAACAAAAATATCTTTTAATTGTCACGGACGCGCTTATTTTGATTGCTGTAGTTGAAGTTTAAGACGAGAAACACAATAAACACACAACGGACACTTTGCATCAGTCACGTCATCAGATTTCTAATGGTTGTAGGTTTTTTTTTTCAACTACCTGAAACCACCCTAAAAGTGTTTCAACATGTGAATTGTCATGCAGGCTTTATACTGAAAGTAATTTGAGTAGATCAATACTGAATTATTTTTTAACTATCCTTAAATTTCAATCAAATGATGGATGGCAAAATTCTGTAACTTTTCCCGCCCATTTTGGATGGAAATTTAAGGGTGATTAAAGAAAATTTTTAGAAAGAATCGACTCAAATTATTTCCAGTAAAAGCCTGCACGTCTGTTCACATGTTGAAACACTTTTTGGGTGGTTTCAGGGAAAAAATATGACAACCATTTGATAAACGTGACGAATGAAAAGTTGTACCCTATTTGTCATAATAATGTTTGTTTGTTTGTTTGTTTGTTTGTTTTGTTTTGTTTTGTTTTGGGTTTTTTTTTTTTTTTTTTTTTTTTGGGGGGGGGTCTAACAAATGCTGTTTCTTGACTTTTACGGTGTATGTATGTATGTACGTGTGTATTACTTCAGACAGAATTTTTTTCGTCTGGTGGATTGGCACTGGTATTGAACAATATAATAAGGATGCATCTGGATTAAAGATGAATCCTTTTCCCCCGTGATTGCCAATCTTATATTTTACATTTTAAACCTTTTTATGAAAAACTGTTTTTTTAATTTTTTTATTTTGATGAATGGGGTGTTTTGAAGAAGAAGAACCAACATGTGTATTACCCTTAATATATATGTTGCCTCGAAGCCAATGCTGTTCACGTATCTTCCCCAATAACATGCTTTTCATTAATGGTCCCAATATAAACCAAATTCTAATTTTAAAACCCAGTTCATCACACGTATACTTCAGGCAAATTGTGATGTCAGGATGAAGATTCACAAAGGAAACTTTCCGGTGGAGAAGAAGAGCACATATCTACAAGGTTGACTGAGTGATCCTTCCTCTTGAATTAATGATTGCTGAGTTTGCATGGCGTCTAACATGCATCAGTCTTAAAAGAGAGGATGCATTGCATTATGCATACATCAGCGATCGTGCTTGTAGTTTATTTTTTAATTTTTATTTACAGGTCCACACTCACTGTTGTGAGCTTTTCTTTTCCATCAACCATGGCTGTAGCTACCTAAATTTTCGTTCTTTTTTTTTCTGAGTTGGCATTTTGAGCTTCTATCGGTAAATGAAGCACCCAATCATCTAAAAGATCGAGGGCTATCAGAAGAGGGAAAATAAATTCAGTCTTTACTCCCAAACCTCTGCTGCCAGAATATTTATAGTGTTTCTTAAAGCTCCAGCTCAACATTGGTAAACTGACTGTAAATGCTTCCATTCTTTGCACGAATCAAGATATTTGTAACAAAACCAACCTGTGAAAATTCCAGCTTATTTCGTTGTTCATTTGCAAGAAAACGGTAAAAAATGCATTCAGCATTAATTGTGTGCATTCCTATAGGCAGAGTTTGCGTCTCACTGAGACGAAAACTAATTTGTAAAATACCCTAGATTTGCTTCTGTAGTTGTCAAAAGGAGTTCACCTGAGATGAATATCGTGACATTTTCACAGCCAGGTGTTGAAAAGTAGAAGAAGAAAATAAATTTACTCTTCCAGAAACCAATGATGTGCTCTTCCTTTAAAGGGGCTGTGTCATCACGATTATAGCAGGCCTGTGGCTGTGCCTGGAAAGATGAACTCTCACCCAGATACTGTATACTCGCGCGCTTGCGGTCAAATCACAAAGGGTGCGGTCTTTGTCAAACTGTGAAGTGACCGCCGGCGCATGCGTGCGTAGTAACTGGGTTATTCCATTTACTGCTATAATCATGACGACACAGGCCCTTTAATTAAAGGTTAAAGTAATTGGAGATTTGTCTAAAACTTGTGCTGTCGATGTCTTTGATGTAGACAAAACGTGTGAGAGCAGGCAACTTTGTAAGATCAGGTTAAAGTAATTGGAAATTTGTCTAAAACTTGTGTTGTTGATGTCTTTGATGTAGACAAAATGTGTGAGAGCAGGCAACTTTGTAAGATCAGGTTAAAGTAATTGGAAATTTGTCTAAAACTTGTGTTGTCTTTGATGTAGACAAAATGTGTGAGAGCAGGCAACTTTGTAAGATCAGGTTAAAGTAATTGGAAATTTGTCTAAAACTTGTGTTGTCAATGTCTTTGATGTAGACAAAATGTGTGAGAGCAGGCAACTTTGTAAGATCAGGTTAAAGTAATTAGAAATTTGTCTAAAACTTGTGTTGATGTCTTTGATGTAGATTATACAAAACATGTGTGAGAGCAGGCAACTTTGTAAGATCAGCGTTTCAAGTGATCTGTTCGGAGGAGACCCGTGCCCTGGAACCAACAAATACTTAGATGTCACTTACAAATGCAAACCAAGTAAGTTTATATCGTTATATTAAATTAAAAAAAATCATAATAATAAAAAAATACATAAAAAAATTGTTGATTCTAATTACAAGATTTGAACTGGTCAAATCAGCTTGGTAGTCCGAAGTAACATTCCACAAACTATGGGTTGCGACCCAAAAGTGGGTTTCGAAAATATTCTTTTAGGTTGTGAAAAAAATTGTGAAAAGCGCTAAAACTTTTCTTAACACTTTTGATCATTCCTTCAACACAAAAGAGTGCCTCACAATCGATCCATCATCGAAAACATGGTATTTTACTCATAATAAAAACAAGCTGCTTCAATAAATAGTTTACTAGTTTTAAGAGTAGCCTGTTTTTAGGACGTAAGCTCTGCAGCTTGGGGTTATATCTGCCAGCGCTTGAAGCGACGAAACTAGGGTACACCTGTAGAGGGCACAAGGGGTTGCACCATTTTTTTCCAGGGGGGCACTTCTTTTAAAAATTGTCCTTTTTTTCTAAACAAGGCTCTTGTTGTACTATTTACTATCTTTTTCTAAGATAATCTGACATGGAGATAAAAACATCTACATTGTCTGCTTGTGAATCGAAAAATAGTCTGAAAAAAAATGAGCTTAAAATGATTTGAAACTTTGCATGGTAGTAGTGAGGGTTGTGAAGACACCATGTACATGAAAACTATGAGTTTTTCTGTACAGGAGTGATTCTGTCTCAAAAGTCCAGATTTCAAATGGGGGGAGGGGGGCACCCAGAGGGAGGTGATTGACATCAATTTGGGGCCCCGTTAGTTATGTCAATGGGCCCTCGGCAAGTGGGTTGCTCAGCGAGTGGGTTTCAGTCGAGTGCTTGAAATTTTTATTAGGTCAGCGGCCAAAACATTTTGCGGACTGCTGGTCTAGAGGTAAAGACATCTGCATACTATAAGTATGCTGGGGTGGTTGGTTCCAATCCCACCTCAGTCTGCATTCTAGAGCAGATGCCTGAACCACTAGACCAATGAGCTTCGGTCGATGATGAGAGACACCAGCGCATGATGTAATGCTTCAACGTTGTATCTTTGTTGTGTGCATACTACAGGTACATTTCGTAACATGGTTGTATGCGAAGACAGTCACATGATGCTTCATTGTGACAATAAAGAGGTTTTAGCGATACATTCAGCTGGTTTTGGTCGGCCGATTGCAGAGAACATGAAATGTCCGTCATTCACTATGGACGAAACAGGTAAGCGAAACCACTTACTCCCCCCCCCCCCTCAAATAACAACATTGGAACATTTCACATGAGTAGATTTGATATTTGATAAAGCTTAAATTATCTTAAATGTGGCGTGTCTTTGCTGAGCGGTCTAGGTTTTGGTGTTGTCAGAGTGTGGGTTCGAGTTCCGGTCGTGACACTTGCGTCCATAACCAAAGTTGCTTTGTCCTTCGGATGGGAGGATAAGCCGTAAGCCCTGTGACACCTTTGTTTATTTCAGTAGCCACAATCAAAATAAGCCCAATATGAGTGTCTACATAATCCCGGATGAGCCATAACTGCTTATCTATGTTGTAACTAAAACGTGACCACTGAGTTAGATAATATTTTACAATTGTATTTCTTTAAATTTAAAACTGAAGAGAAATGAATGAAATCTACTCTTTTAAAAACAATGGTGTACATTTAGTTTCCCTTCAAAGCATTGGAGAGGGACGAGGTTGGGTGAGGTTTGTACATTAAACAAAACTTGCTGTTTTGTATTAGTGTTAGTTTTTTTTATTTGAGGTCCCCTCCCTGTCTGCCCCTCCCTCCTCCACCCCATTATCCCTCTCCCTCCCCCACCCCTCACACACAGTTCCATGCATTATAAGGCTAAACTTCTCTCTCAGTTACTTCTAAGGAAAATTTTCTGGGTGCCACACTCTACACTATGTAGGCCTACATGTACAGTTTCTTAAACACATCTGGTGTGAGAATAAGTCACACGTATTTTGTAATTACAATTTAAGGCCTTCCCCCCCCCACCCCAGGTTGTGCCACTGATGTGTGGAAGGGTACTTCATCATCAATACTGTATGAAATGAAAAAGTCCTTATTTGGCAGGGCTCATTACAGATTTGTTTGCACAAATGAGTGGTTCGGTTAAGCCTTCGGGAGAAGGATCGACTGGCGGCTTGTTTCTAGATTACGCCGGATATCTTTGCCATATTTCTGACCTGGATGCAGAGTCATGTTTTGGCGTAGGCTCCTGTACTTTTTTCCTTCCCCCCCTCCTAATTAACACGGATTGATTTATCACACATCTCAATAAGCTCTGTCTTGTTTATTTCATAGTGAAATGAACTTTCATTGTGTGCTCATCTCAGAAGAATACAAATAACAGGGATGGGAGTTTTCAGGATTTTTCCTGATTTCACGTTTTTTTTTCAGCATTAAAACTTTCTTGAAAGAAGTAATGCAGTTACCAAAGGGAGAGAGAGATATATAAGTCCACATCGTGTCCAAACAATGGGTTGAATTTCTGGTGATGCGCAGAGTCTGTAAAAATATTTTGGAGGTTCAGGTTCTAAAATAAGTGGGACCCAGGCCCACAAGCCATTTTCAGGATTTTCACAGTCGTCAACTCTCGCCCCTGAAAATAAGAATGCAATATCTGTTTTAAGTTTTGTAGCCAAGTAGTTTTTAGTCGAGTGTCCAGTACTTGTGTGGCCGAGTAGTACTCCGCTACGAGTACTTGAGCCATCGAGTATGGGTACAAGTGTCTGAGTACCGAGTATTCTGATATCGGAGTACCAACTCCAAAAGCCGAGCACCGAATACTTGGGTCTTCGGGTACAAGTACCAGTACTTTTTTTTATACTGCAAAATGAGGTTTTAACACATTTATTGTTTTTTGGACTAATTGTGTGCTTGTTATGATAATTATCTTTTAAACGTAAATGCGGTATAGACAACTTCAATTTTTTTTTGTTTTATCCAGAACTTTATTCCTCTATTTCTTGCATTTACGCACAAGGAAAGCAGAAAGGAAAGTGGTATTTTGGCCAAGAGTACTTAAAATCAGAATCGGAGTACGTATGCAGTCGAGTAGCGAGTACTACTACACTGTGAGGTATTCTCCTGGCAATTTCCCTTGTACAGCTGTACTTTGGAACGCCCTACCTGTATCTTGTTTTTCCGCCATTTTACAATATTACGACAAAATGGGATTCGAACTGGCCTGGATTATGTATGGCACCTTTTAATTAGGCCTGTGGCTGATCCACTCTATGCGTGCACTCAAATGCAGTAGCCTGTAAAGGAGGTATTAAGTCATAAAGCATTCTTATTTGATTTTGTCACATGTATAACTGTATGCAGTTTAGGGTGATCCCGTAAAAACATGATTGGTTTGAAGTGGAATTGTGTCAAAATACTTTAATTTTGACACGCACGTACTAAGCGCCCTACAAAGCAGTCGCTTTTGGGAGCCAATCAGCGTTGTTTTTCAGGACATCCTTACCAGGGGTTAGTGACCAGAGGTATCGATACCGCGAGCTGGCCATGGTGACGAGGCTGGCATCATTAGACATGTACAGTGTCTTCTTTTTACAAGCTCTACTACGACATGAACGGAAGGTGCCTGAATGTCATGTTGCTCATACCACAGATGCCAAGTACGTAGATGTTTGGGTTCCTTCCTCATCCCAATCCAAAGTTATCACACACCAGTATTTATAGAATTTTAATTCGCTCGCAACTGTGATGTAAACCACAAGCAACACAAGAGCGAACCCCGGTGAACTGAAATACCATCGGACTCGGGCAATTGGTAGTTATGTTGAAACTATGTTGCATGGGGTGACAAGGAATGCTGTAACTGTTTGACAGTGTGGACGGAGTCCGTAGCAGCCTTGAAATTGAGGAACTGTCGGTGTTCGTTGGCATCATAACATCATTATTACCCCCCCCCCCCCCAAATGGCTAGAGCCATCTGTCTAACCTATCAATTTAGTCGGTAACAATCGTTTACTCTCAGGGGCCTTCCTGTCCGTGAGGATTTCTGGATTGCTCGTTATGTAACAAGCGAGAAAATAATTAGGTGTATGGGCTGAGCACTCTTTGTTTAATTACCAGAGGTATCTTCAGAAGAATTTCAGCGTTGCTTCTGAAAATAAAAACATTCGTACTGAGAGCACTTTCGTAAAGCTGGTAAGCACATGAAGCATGGAAAAGCTTTTGAGTAGCAGAAATACATACAATATCATGATATGTATATCGTTTTTGACTGGTTTCCTGCTGACTCTCGCTTAGCAGATCGATTCGCTGAGCACCATTTTCGCTTTGATTTCTGCCCATGGCCTGTTCAACCATGGTCTGTTTGTAAAGGAAGAAAAAAACAATTGCTGTGGAATACCATTGGACAAGAAATACCCATTCTGCAGTGTGGTTCAATGGGGAAAAAATGTACCTTTGGCCTGTTGGAAAAGCAATTGTTAAGCAATTTATATAATTCTCAATTTGATGAATACCTTTAGCTGGACGTCTACCATGTGTATGCCCACCAAAGATTATAGAGTGCTGTAGGCGCAAGATGGGGAGCTCTGGCTGAAATGTGAAATCTCACTGGACGCCATTTCGGCAAGTGACTTTATTGATACAACACTGATGCGTGTGGACCAGTGTAGACAATGACAATTGCTATCAATGGGAAACACAGGCATTCACTTGCCGAAATGGCGCCCATGTGTATTTCAATCTCCAACAGTAGATGAAGGCCCAGTTCCCCATCTTGTGCCTACTGTGCTTTATAATCTTTGATGTCCACCTTGTCCAGGTTTATTTTTATTCAAGGAATGCAAACATCTGTAATGGAACACTAGGTTGCAAGAGACTTACCAGGTAAATTTCCGTTGTTAACATAGTTCTGAGCATGCGCACGTTTCCGAGAACAATGGATTTTCTTGGTAAGTCTGCTGCCACCTAGTGTCCCAAAAAGTCCCCCCATTCGATCGTAGGTACCAGATATTTGGTATCCCTGAAATATTGTTGTGCCTTGAAACGTTGATGTTTGTGCTTATCAATAGCATTTGAATCAACACATCAGGCCCTAAGAATCCTTCAGAAAATCAACTCCAGACACACATGTGGTCAAAGTAACTGAGTTTAAACCTATGAAAGACAAGGTGTAAGGTACATGTACATGTGTTGGTACAGACCACAGGCATGTATGTGGTTTTATGTGTTATAGTAACAGGTTAATAGTGTGGTTGATTGATGTGCTTGATTTCAGAATGCGAATCTCATAACTCATTGGAAGAAGTGATGAAGAGATGCCATGGTAAGAGACACTGTGCTGTCAAGGCAAGCACTCGCGTCTTTGGGGAGCCATGTGAACAGGGTACCTACAAATATCTTAGAGTCATCTATACTTGTGGTAAGTGAGCGCAAAACTTTTTTATGGTGTTTACATCAAGCGTTACATTGACCTCATTGGCACGGAGCTCTTTTTCGCGTGTCATGGCCGGGCGGTCGAGCACACTGGACTGAGCTTTGGTGTTTCTGATCAGCAGAGTGTGGGTTCGAGTCCTGGTCTTGACACTTGTGTCCTTAAGCAAGACACTTAATGATTATTACATTGTCCTGTGGATGGGATGTAAAGCTATAGGTCCCATGTGTTGTGTAATGCACTTCAAAGAACCCAGTACACTTGTAGTTAAGAGAAGGGGTTCGCCCCATTTGTTTTCTGGTAAGGTTGGCTGAAATTTGTGCCAGAGCACCTTGTAAACTGTTACATGGTGCTATGTAAATGAATGGGTTTTATTATATTCTGAACTTAATGATGCAATGAAGGGGACAAGCTTAATGCAATCTATATAAAGTTCAAGAAAGTTCCAGGTGAGTAAGTTCAGTTAACAGGAACAAAGGTAGGCTGGTGCATCATTACTCACCTGGAACTTTCTTGAACTTTATATAGGTTGTATTAAGCTTGTCCCCTTCATTGCATCTGATGAATAATAAGGAACTATAATTAAATAGTAAACTTGCGGGTACAACCATGTAATTCAACTCTTTTAGGAAGGAGTGGTGGCTCTGAGAAGAGCCGTTGTGGTCTCGACGTTTCGAACAGTATGCTCTGTTCGTCTTCAGGAGAATGAAGTAGTTGTTGAAGTAGTTGTTGCTACGAAATCTCATGCAGTTTTTGACTATTAGTAAGTCTTTAAGTGCTATCATTAAGTTTTTTATATTTCATCTGTTAGACTAACACGGCTATCTCTGTTATATATTTGAACGTATCTCCGTACACCCTGTAGAAAATCAATGAGTGCTTTAAGACGCCCTTGGGTGTGATAAAGTGCTATATAAAAACTGCATATTATTGTTAGTACTAGTAAACTTGCAGGTACAACCATGTGTAAATCTCTTGGTGTTGGCCCTGAAAAGAGCCATGGTTAACAGTGGATCTTTCTGGTGTTTCTGGTTCAGATAGCAAGCATCCTTGTCAACAAGTTTCCTCAGGCTTCCAAGCTGCAGTAATTAAGTTGGCTTTTGAGGCATCCTTGGTTTCATTACCAGAAAATAATAATAATGATAATAATAAAATAAGCAAAAAAGTGATTAGTGTCATTAAGGAGAGGGATGGTATGTAAAAATTGAGGCACATGTGTTTGTTATAAATAATAATAATAATAATAAAACAAGCGAAAAGTGATTAGTGTTGGAGCTTTTCATTAAGGAGACGGATGGTATGTAGAAATTGAGGCTCATGTATTTGTTTTGCTGCGATGTGACTGCCATCTTCTATCACTCCTTAGCCTAATGACGACATTTGTTAAGTGGATGGTCGATCTTACTTTTAAGCGTTTCTGCTTTAGATAAAACCATTTCTTTAACAATTTCATCATGATCTGTCTACCCCCTAAGATTGTTGATGCTTGTTTCACAGCCCTTTTCAGATTATCTGTGTCTTGTTTTCTTGCTTCGTTGTACCAAACCACACAATCATGAGTAACAGCACTTTCAGTAACAGATGTGTAAAACAAAAAGCATCATTGCCTTGTCTACACGAATTAAGTTTAACTTGACGCAATAAATACACTCTCTGATTACCCTTTGCAATGAGCGCTGAATAATGGCTACCCCAATATAACTGTCAATTAAATACTGTAGTTACGTACAGAAAAATGTACTTTCGCCTTTTCTTAATTCGCACGCTTCACCGTTGGGGAGTTTGTTTCTTTGTTCCAATTCCCCTTTTTTTCGTTCCTTCAATCTATTTTTCTTCCATTGGTTTCACCGCAAATGGACCCTTGCCCCAGTGGCTTTGGATCAAATATTCCTCCATAAATTTTTACCGTTTTTTTGTCCCAGTGGATAAGTCATAAATGCTGTACGTATTATATATATCTATATATGGTTGTATTGAATTAAGTAGTGAATCATTGAGCAGTGAACGTACATTTAGGAGTCAGTCACTTCATGGTTGAGATGCTGTATCTGGAATGTCATTCAACCATGACAGTCCCCTGGTAGGATGGTGAGCAGCCGCAAAAACGTACCCCCTAGTGGGCTCAAGCGTAGGCAAAGTTAGGACGAAGGTAGAGAGGTTGACTTTGAAGCAGTAGCTTTGTTATGGTTGTCCGAAGATTAATAATACTTTATTTAATCAAGCAGATGCTTGTTGAACTTTGTTTTGTTTTTTTCGGTTATTATTATTGAAAAAAATAAAATTAGCTGTTGCAAACTGCTAACCAACCACAGGGATCCGTTGTATAAATGCAAAAAAAAAGGTTGTTATTGTTGCTTGAATGGAAGAATTTTTGAGACGTTAGCGGGCGCCCCAGTAACTGGTCCTTTTCTATTATGAGAGCAATAGAAAAGGACCGGTTACTGGGGCACCCGCTAATGTCTCAAAAGTCTCCCATTCAACGTGAACGAGCGACTTCAGTCATGACGTAGTGTCCCATCTCTGCAAACAACAATCTGTGGAATTACATTTTCAAATTTGTTGGCTTTTGTAGCCCAAAATGGTGCTAGAATATTGTGTTTAGGCGAGAGACTCGTTTTAAAGGATGTCAGTTGTCCCTTTTCGTCAGCATACAAATGCATGCAACAAAATCTTGTTCATTTTTTGTTGGAAGATCAAGCCATTCTGCTATGCTTAGTTATGACACCATTGTTTTGCGTTGTTGTATTTTTACATCTTGAACGAGCCTCTAGCAATGCCATACTTGTATCCTGGATGTTTAAAAAAGCACACTGTCTGTACAGATGGTAGGTGTGGGAACGAGAACGCCGTTCTGCTTCAAATGAGGTAACCCACATCGCAGGCTTCCCAGGATTTTCAAATCATATAAATGTCGCCGTACTTATTTCTTTTTCGGGATTTTGTGCAGGATTTTTGTCAAGCAACAAGGAGTACGGAATTTAATGTGTCTTATTACATATATCTACTTAACAAAAATTTAATATTCCAACATTGCAAACTACGGTTTTGAACACCTTGAGCCATTATCCCATTTGTCTGCTTGTTGTAAACATGCAGTTCGAGATAATTGAACGGTGTCATACAGTCATTGACTTCTACTGTATACTGAGTTTAAATTTGGGTAGAATTTGGTAGCCAATCGAATCCTGAGCTTTCAAACCACTCGTTCCTGTTCGTTGGTATTCGGCCATTTAACGATTTCAGGGATGAGAAATTTCAGACTTCTGCTGAATTCACACATATTTGTGTCTGCTTGGTGACAAAAATAGCTGTTTTTTTTCATCAGATTTAAAGAAATCATGCTCTTTGATGTACTCTGTAGTGCTTAGGATACTGTTCCTAAAAGCTCCTTGAAATTCTATAACTCCAGGAGGGGGTTACTAAAATGATAAAAAAAATAAATAAAAAAAAAAAACATAACTTCAATATACCTCCCTCAATTTGGATCCAACTTCCAGACCTTTTTGTCAGCAGTGACTGTCATCCCTGTGATTTGTAGAAGTACTATCCATTCGCAAAATGAAAATGGATTTACCCTTTCAAAGATGAAGTTCCAGACCCGTGGGAAGCAATGTTTTATGCCCAAACCGCTAGAAAATGGGCCCTGTTATAAATGCACAATTTAAGGTTGTTCTTTTTCCGAGTTGACATCCTCTATACTAGGTTCTAACCAGCTGATCCATCAAGCTGTCATGTGATCTAATATTGAACCAATCAGAATGACAGGCTCATAGTTGTGGATTTTGAATGGGTTTTTTTGTGCGCCTCAAAATATTGAAATTGCCCATTGGCCAGTGTAAATAAGGTACTTGTGAAAATTGTGGCAATTCAATCAAGGTTTCAAGGTTGCTTTCTTGAGATCAATGTTGGTATTGATAAAGAATGGTGAAGTTGTATGAACGTTGCCAGTGTTTGATGTAAGACTTCATCAGTTCACAATGGACTGGATTGATGTCCATCCAAGACGACCGGACAAAAAAACACGACCATTGCCTTGCGCAAAACCACATATGACAGATTGCCCCTCCTGTTGTGATTTTAATTAAAAATATATATTGCAAACAATATAAATATTCCATCACTGACGAATTCCGGGTGTCCCATTGCAAAATTCTACCCAAATCCACATTCTCACCATGATTTTGGTTAACACCTGTTTTTACTGTATGAGCTTCTTTTCAGTGATTCTTTCTTGGCCTCAATGTTTTGGCAAAAAGTTCTTTGGGAAACCACCGGTGCTGGTAGTGTAGTTAGTATTGTACAGCATCGGTAATTGTCAAAGTTTTAATGTTGGCCGAATAAATAAAAAAGGAAAAAAAAAAAAATGTGACATGGTCAGGGTTCCCCCTAGAAACTGTGGGGCATTCTGGACCCAAATTTTGAAAGTGTGGCCGAAGCACGCTGACTTGGTAGCAGGTCCTTGGAATGTTTTTATTTAATGTTTATGTTTGGTTTGAAAAGCTCCACTGTGCAACCTGGAGCATTTAAAATGGTTTTACGTTAGGATTTTTTGTGAATTTGATATCAAAATCTATAAAAAAAAAGAGAGAAAAAAAAGGGTTTTTTAATTTTTTTTTTATATTGCGTATCAGCCGTAATTTCTGCATTATATCGGCCCGTAATTCGCGCGTATCAGCCCGGTACACTAGCTTGTGCATGGGGAGAACCCTGACATGCCTGATTGTCTAAAATACATCAGGGCATTTACATGTGTAGCGTTCCAAAACAATGAACAGTTATGGACACAGAATTGTTTCATGTTTGTCATATTACTTATATTCAATTTTCTTTAAACTCAATAATTATCATGTTTTAAAGTTTTTATCATCATATTCCAATTTTGTCCTACTTGCACTTTCACCTAGAGAATTACTCCTATTGTTTCCAAGTAAATGTTTTATGACCATAAACACAACAGGTGTGTTATGTAACTTGAAGGTCAGTTTCTTCCAAGAAACTTCCAAGAAACTTAGTCTCTTTCTTATGTTTTTATATAAACTATTGACTGACTCATTGTTCCAGTAATTTGGACTCAATAATTCTTATAAATAGTTTGCATTCATTCATTCAATTCATTCTGATCTATCCTATGCTACGATGTACATCTAATCTTCAATTACACTGTTGTACTATGCAGTTACTGGTTCTTCAACATAATAAAGTTCAGTTGTAACAAATTTGTGTATCGACAGTAACTCATTTCTGCCGTGCGCTAAACATGTATGTACCCATGGAGGACGGAAGTGTACATTGTACCAGAACTTCACATGCGAAAATCTGTCTGCAATGTTGTACAAATGCTACATAGTGTATACAATGCTATCTGGATGTTTTGTTTGTAAAGCAGATAACGTTAAGTGCTGGTGATGTGTCCTATATATCACCTAACACATGTATGCATACACCTTTCTGTTTGATCGGCAAGATAACTGTCACTATAGCAGCCAGTATAAAATAATGATGATAATTTCAGTTCTGGTTACACCCTCATACATAATCATGAGATAATGCTGGTCTCTGATTGGTTGAATATTATTAATGGTTTGTAAATTAAGCACACTTGTGCCCTTGTTCGTTTTCACGAATAGCCAATTTCATTTACGCATTGGTTTGTACATGATGCCCTACACACAGACCTCATCCGTGCAGTTTTTACGAAGAGACAATTGTATTAAACAGTTAATTACCCATTATTTAAATTTAGTATGATAAAAATAACAACATATTTGCATGATTGAATACCTTTACTTTCATGGTTGGTAAAATGTCAAAGTTTAATTGGCAAACAGTCTCTGAAACACTGATTTAAAAAAAAAGTTTTACTTCAAACTCGGTTTTCTCCAAGCATACAAATTTTGCTGCAGGGGCTAGATTATCTCTTCATTAAAACAGTGATGATGTGATACACTTGTCTGTAATGATCAAAGACACTGGTCAATAATTTCTTAATCTGAAAGCTCATCTTTAGTTAAAAATTTGCTCTTTGAAATGTTTCTGTCTGAAATACTGCCTTTTGCAAAAACAAATGTCCCTCTAAGATATAAGTGTAGATTTTCATCTGTTTATTTATTAAAGCTGATTGCGCCATCTTTTTGCTAAATTATAACCCCGCTGAATAATCTCTGATCTGTATTATGCTTGCCTTGTGTCAGTGTAGCTGTTGTCATGTTCTATGTGTGTCTGTCCTTTGTTGTGTTTGTTTATTTATTGTTTGACAATTATCTACAAGCTTTTGCTCATCAAAACGGCCCCATACTCTTATTTGTTATGTTTATTTTGCCTAGTGTTGCTTAATTTTTGTTTTGTTTACTCTGTCATTACATGACTTTGTTTTTATTTCTTGTAGAAGTATGGAAGTATAAATGTGTATCTGAGTTGTTAAAAATGATTTGAATTGAATTTGCCAAATTAAACCAGGCCACACGTGGAAGGAACGTCCACAAAATCCCCAGCAAAACATGTTATTTGAACCTTTTTCTCTCCACAAAAGCAAAACAAAATGCAACCACGTCGGTGACATTTTCATCTAGGCGAAATTGATTATTGAAAACTAGAGAACGTGATTGGGAACGTATGAACTCTTCCTGAAAAAACAATGATATATCACATCTTTAAATGTCAAATTGAATCCAAGCCGAGTTGGGACAAGCGCCATGAGTGTAAATCACTTATTTTTTTATTTTTCTGTATATAGCCTGAACTTATTTTATGCATTGCTAGTTATTTTATATCACTAAGTGGTGGCTTCCTTCTCCATTAAGCACACCATCAAGGCTTGCTCATTTCTTAGATGACACCATACGGTAGAAAGCCTGGGAAGACACCAACTGCTTATTACATTTAAGACTGTGTCTCGAATGACTTAGCCCCGGCAGAATGTAATGGCATCTCTGATCCCGGCCAGCAATGAAGTTACTCGTGATGGATTACATGTTTTTGTCTTTGCGATTTGGATATTGCCTTTGATATGTCAAAGGATGGGACGGGGGTAAAATGAAGAACGAATCCTAATTATCGGTGTATGCCTGAATTTCAATGCCAGCGGGATAGTTGGACCAATGATTGCTTTACCAAGTGTCATATTTCTGATGAGTACATGCTGTGCTGAGTAGCCCTGTGCATTCTGTGGGATCACAGCGGGCATGAACGCAGTGCTGCAAGCATGGCCTCCTCATAATCATATACACCAAGATATTTATATCTCAATTCGGCATACCTGCACCAGAGTCTAACTGCAGTCTGCTCGATCCTTGACTGTAAGTAAGGTTATATTAAATTGCAAAATATCAAAGGTAGCAGTTGTATCATAAAGGTAGAGATATTCTACTTATGTTTGAAGCTATGAATGCTATTTAGTCGGGTGGATAACATGTTGAAGGGGATTCTTCAAAGTGTGGTGTAGTGACTGTGCAAGTTGCTTGGTTGCAGTACACTATCTTTGATCAGCAGTATACAGCCAAAAGTATGCATGTACTTTGCTGTGCACTGAACATGACAAAATGGGATTAGTGTCTTTCATAGATCTGGGCCCGATTTTATAAAATTGTTTAGCTTTGAAACGTCTTGCTTAGCAGAACGGTGTACACCAGCCAAACTACCACATGATGTGTATTGTTTGTGAGTAGTTCCCTGCTAATTTTAGCTTGGTAGAAGAACTAGCTAAGCACCATTTTCTACTATAAATTGCTTTGTGAAAATGGCCCCGGGTTTTAAGTTTGTACTTTTTCAAATGTTGAAAACGATGGAAGAGTAACGACAGGTTACAAGTTATGCCACCTCAATGAGTTCTGGGTTCTGAAAGATCATTTCTATTTCTGTCCTCTACATATTGTCTTCAGACACGTTGTCGTGTGCCCGGTAAAAGGACGTAATGACAAGTTCTCGGTAAAATGGTATAAGCAAATGATGTGAAATTTTGTGTTTCAAGAAAATTGAGCTGGAAAGTTTGATAAATTTTTTGCCATTCAAAAGTTATTATAGGAAGGTTAAATTCTGCATGGGAGTGGGAAAACATGTCTTTGGGTTATTTCTAGCAACAAAAAGGTAACAATAATGCCATATTTTTCATGTCAGTGGCCATTTTATTGCTTATGTCCTTGTAATACTCGGACGAAATACTTTATGTACCCAGTAAAAAAGGGTGCAAGACCTTACATACATACATACATCATTTATACCGCGCTTATTCACAAAACGGGTCTAAGCGCCAAACAAACTGCTGCCATAGGCAGGAAAAATATAAAACAAGCTTACATAAGAACAAGAAGAAAGGGGGAAATTAGATATCGTGCGAAAACAAATATGACTTTAACGATTTTTTGAAAACTTTGACAGAAACAGCTTCTCTTATGAAGAGTGGGAGCTTATTCTAAAGGCGAGGTCCTGTGAACGCAAAGGTCCTCTCACCAATGACATCATGCAAGTATGACCTGTGAAAATTTAATCAAATTTGGCAGTCATTTTGGGGGCGAGATAACAACTTGTATGTATTTTGTCAGGAATGATGTACACGATTTGTGTCTCTTTTCATTCAGTTAAAGTTAAACGAAGAGCCAGAGTTCGGGGGATTGATGTTCGCATACATTGCAGTAGTTTACATGGTTTCGGTAGATGACATTTGTCCACACTATTGGCAGATTGGAGACTTTTGAACGGTCCTTTTTCACGGGTCTTACCAGTAGTGCGCACGCTCAGAATTACACACACAGTACTGAGCATGTGCGCGCACGCTCAGAACTGTCAAAAAGGACCGTTGTGTCTGCTGCCGCCAGTGTCTCAAGAGTCACCCATTGGTACACATGTACTAAAATTACATGTAATACTGTGCAAAGTGTAAAATGTCTGTATGCTGTCAGATACAGATGAAACAAACAATTCCTTCCTCTTTTAGGCAAAAATCATGCCCACTGAATTTGTCAAATGAATTCAGGCTCCATAAAGGTATGCATAAATTTTTTTTTTTAATATCCTAACCTTAAGTTAACCATAAGGCACTGTGCATGATTGCCAAGTGCTTATTTCAGTTCAGTTAAAGTTAAAGATAGCAGTAGTTTGGATGGCAATTTTTCTCCACCCAATTTTTTACTAAGGTGCCTTTTTTTATAGGTATGTGCAACTGCAAAATGTATGCTGAGATTGCTGTCGGATGTTAAGTTCCTTCGGGCCTCTTTTGTGATTGTTGTCAAAGACTTACACCAGTGTTATACAGTAGACAATAATTGGTATATATTTGCTTGAAGCGTTTTAATTCAAAAAAATAGACGTTGGTCGGCGTGGAATATGATTGATGTGCTGTACGATACCAACTGGTGTAAACAAGTTATCCTTACTCAGTCTCCCTGACGATGGCTGGAGCACACTAGTTGAAATGTTGAGAATAAACCAACTGGGCTGTCTTCAAAGTTTAAACCTCTTGCAAAACAGAAGGAGTATCAGTAAATATCTATAAACATTGCAAGGCCGCAAACACTACATGAAAATATTGGCAATATTACAAGACAGAAGGGAGTGCGTGTTATTTTTTTGAGAGTTTAAAAATACATTTTTTTTATTTGACTGTTTGACTAATTCTATTATTGCTTTGTATTTTGTTTTCACAATAATGTTCGCTGTTGAGTTTCATTGTTCAAAATTGTGTAGGTTGTTATTTATACTAATGATCTGTACAGCGCTGTGATCCTTGTAGAGCACTTTATAAATGCATTTATTGTTTTGTATTGGGTTGTATTTTTATTTTCTTTCCCCCCCACATACAGGCCTAATGTTTGTACTCATAACGAAGTTATGAATGGTGTTGGAAAGGGCTAAGTTCGCACAAGGACCATTTGTCGACTAGAGGTCGATGTTGCCTGGTACCCAACACTTGTTTTTGAGGATGAGTACTAGTTAATATGAGCCACTAGTCGGCAAAATGTCCTTGCGCGAACTTGGCCAAGGCTGTTGAAAAATTAATTAATTGATAAATAATTAATTAATAAATTGACTGAAATAGTGCAGGCATGTCAAAAATTCAGACTGATTTTGTACAAGAATTGGATTTTGTACAAGAATTGTACAAAATAAGGGTCTGAATTTTGATGTAGCCGAAGTCCAATTTTGTGAAGTGTTAAACAGGTCATAAGGAAGCTGTGCTTTGAATGGCATGTTTGGAAGCAGCTTTCTTCTTTTGGGATAGTACAATCCAAAAAATATCATTTTTGACAATTTGAGTACACTAGCTTTTTCACTGAGGTAATAATGTAAGCTAGTTTGCAACGTACTTCTGGCAATTTTAGCGTATTATACTTTATACAAACCTTCGGGCGAACGCAAATAGGTTGTATTTGGCGCGGTGTACTCGAAGCTATCGCCCACGATCAGTCTGTTTGTTAAAGTGCCTCTTGTCATTCTGAATTGTGTGCTGCTGTCACTGAAAGGAGCTGGCAAAGAAAACATCTAAAGTATGAGATTTGGGTGTTTATTACACGAGGGAATGGAATCGGAATAGTGTATAGATATTGTGTACGCTTAAGGATGTTTAGATATTATCTAGTGTTTCAACGCTGACGTTGGAGTTAAGTTGCCGGGAACCTTAGGTATGGGACGAACAATATCAGCTGGTTACGTATTATTTGCAATTATTCTCTGACATTTCTTCAATCTGTGGTTAAAGACAGAGTTTGTATTTCACACAAAATATATACACCACACCCCAGGGCATGTATTTCTGAAGTTTCCCAAGTTTTCGCTTGCTGACCTTTTGGATGGAGAATTGTTTGGATTTGAAAGTCTCACCAAAATAGTCTAGACGTAATTCTCTGTTTAAAAAAAAATTGTACATATGCAGACACCGTTAGGGGGAAACATGAAGCCACTTAGCATAATTTCATACATCTGTTTTGCAGAAATAGTGCTGAGCAACTTTTTTTGCTAAGCAAAAAATTAAGAGGGCACCAGTTCTGGGAATGAAAACTATATGGCATTTGGGCTGGTAACCTGGTAAGCAAGGTTTTATGTGCTTAGCACATTGTTGTGCTTACTATAGCTTTTGTGAAATTGGGCACTGGACGGCTGTTAATGTCAGTTGATAATGTTATTTTGGTAAGTTATGTAAGTACAAATTAATATGCAAACCAGGAACAAGTCTTGTACAAAAGTGTACATTACACGACACTGTGACTGGTAACCCTACAAATGTTTGCTTACGGTAAGCAGCGCTATGAAATGGAAATCACACAGTAAGCACAAAATTAGCCGTTAAGCAGCTCTATGAAATTGGGCCCTCCTCAACGGTAAGACATTTTTCAACGGTAAGACTTTTTTTTAGCAAGAAAAGTTGGTGGACAGTTCGTGCGTTTACCATGGATAATTTGTTTGTATAATTGTTATGTCTTTCATTTGCTTACAGTAAGCACCGGAAGGTTAGCATGCCGTTTCCTGTGCTTATGGTTAGCGCTAATACATGTAGCAGCGGTATGAAATGGAAATTTCACACTAAGCACAAAATTGGCCGTTAAGCAGCTCTGAAAATTTGGCCTATAGGTTGTATCTACATGTACCATGTATCTTCACCATGTACAGGAATGATGTTGAATGTCTCGGTAATGTTATTCTTTGATGGTGTGGATCAGGATGTGTTGATAAGGCAGTCTGATGGTCTAGGTGTTTGCTATGACAGGCTCATGTTGAAAGTGTTATGATAACTAATTGAATGGACAACAAGACCTTCCATCAGTGGGTCTCATCTCCTTAAGCAAACAGTCCCGGCCATACCACACCCTCTCGTCAGAGAAAGTCACTGGATTTCCACGCAGTTTTCCACAGTCAACGTCGTCGAGTCTTTGTGCTGTAATTGCCGAGAAAGTTTTCCCACTTCTGTGAGACATTCTGATCAGCTAGGACAAAAGGGCTGTGCTGACTGCTACCTGCAGGAAGTGAGTTGATCTGGGTACACAGGGACCCTTGATCTGCAGGGTACATCAATCATTGGCTGGAGAATCATTTGAGTATAGAGTGATATAGTATGTATACATTGTAGGGGGGGGGGGAAAGTGTTTCGGGGGAAGGTGAAGTGTGTACATTGATGTCACCAAGTTGTACATTATTCCTGATGGAGTGGGTTTTTTTTTTTTTTTTTTTTTTTTTTTAGCAGAGCAGTCAAGCACGGATGAGTGAAGGGATAATCATGGGCTTTTGGTCCAGGGGGGTAAAGTAGTTTACACTGTGGGTACTTCAGTCATTATTTGCACTGTGTTAGCTGGTTCCATTTTTGAAACAGATGGCCTTGGTTTCTGCTGACTGATCTTTCTTATTTGGGTAGCTGGATATATTTGATTGTTTATTGGTATCATCAGGTTGGATAATAATAACAATAACAACTGTGCACTTATGTAGCGTTCTCACTCAGTGGTATTGGAATACTATACAAAAAGTATTTATTTTTATTTGTAAGTGAGTTTTTTTTAATTTTTTTTTTTTTTTATGAAGGAGAACAAATTGAATGACGTTCAGTTTGTGCAGCCTTGCAGGTGTTAGAGCGTTTCATGGCTGAGCGGGTTAGTGCACCAGACTCAAGTTCTGGTGGTTAAGTCATCCGGGTGTGGGTTCGAATCCCGGTCATGACTCTTGCGTTCTTGAGCAAGATGCTTTACTTTAATTGCTTCTCTTCACCCAGGGGTATAAATGGGTGCCTGCGAGGGTAGAGGTTGATATTGTGTTTGAAAAAGCCTTCGGAGCGCCACGGCAGCTCGGGGCTGAATACTCCCCAGGGAGCTGAGAATGATTAGGGCCTACAGGAATGTTATTGGCCCAATTACCAGGGCACTAATGTAAAGCGCATTGAGACGTTATTGTGAAATGTGCTATATAAAATATGGATATTCTTATTATTAAGAGGCACTGTGGTGTAATATGCTACCACTGCCAGAAACACTTCGGTGGTTTGGTTGGCGTAGTGGTACCTTTCCTCGCCTTCCACCTCTAGGACCCCGGGTCGAATCCCGCCGGGGGCTCTATGTGGATTGGGTTTTTCAGTCCCTACCTGATTGCATGGGTTTTCCCTGGAATATTTCCTTATATCTAAAATATATAAAACTTCAACTTTCTTCCTTGTCTTCTCTCCATGGGGTTCTTAGCTTGTATAGTGATGGAGTTCACTTTTCTAAGAATTCTTGGCTTCACAACCAGAATTAATAAATGGGGGAAAACAAATGAAAAAACATGGGCAAGCTCCCTTCCTTAAAAAAAGGAGAAAACAAGTGTCCTGCGTTCTTTTTTAGTGAATTAAACAACACAGAGGACAAGCAATGTACAAGTTAATGATGTCACCTCCAGATGACAAAGCTATTATGGTTTTAAGTTCCTTGTTCAAGGAAAACAAGTGCCAAGACCAGGAGCTGCATATCACACACTTGGGCAAAACCAAAGTCCAATTTGAGTCCATTGTGCTGATAGATTTAAATAGTTTTTTCGATTGAGCTGAGTAGTCAAGTAAGACAAGGCCTTTTCGTACTAGCTACATGGTCCCAATATGTGTTGACTTCAGAAATTTTCAAAATGGCTCAAATCCGCTCTGCTTCCACACTACCCAACTAAAACCTAGTTTTTTCTTTTTTGCTGCACTTGTTGTTCTATACATGGGTCATTTTCTACATGGGTCAAAAACCCTCAACCCACCTCCCAAGCAGGGTTGGTTTCGACACGGATCGAGCGCTCTACATGGGTCAATGCCGGCTTGAAATGTTATAGTGTGAAAAGGTCTGTCAAACTTAAAGGGGTCAAACCTGTGTCCCACACGGAGAATTTTCATTGTGTGAAAATAAGACCGAGCCTATACTTTTGATGGGAGAATTATGTACAGTTTACTGTGTTGCTCTTGAAAGCCATTATACACTATTGGTAAAGTGTCTGGAAATACTTCCATACCTTATGAGCATCAAGAGTTATTTAATAAAATCAACCTGCGAAAGTTTCAGCTCATTTCATTGTTTCCTTTACGAGAAAACAACACAAAGTCATTCAGCGTTTTTGAATTCATTCTAACGGCCGGAGTTTTCGTCTCATGAGACGAAAAATCATTTGTGGATCTTATTTCTCTAATTATTCGAAAACGATAACACATCAGACAGAAATATTTCACAGGAAGTTTTCTACCATCATCGTCTCTGTACCATGTAAGTTATGTGCAAATTTGTGAACATTTTGTTTTTTGGTGTTCCCAAAAGTGAGAATGGGCTTTAATCATGACCATGATGATAATTCTCAGACTTTTTATCCGAGTCACGTTTTTTTCACATCTGCCTGGTGAAAAAAAAAGTAGCTGTTACTTTCTTCGGATACAAAGAAATCGTGCTCTTTGATCTACTTTTCTAGTTCTGAGGATACTGTTTCATATAAGCTCGTTGAAGTCCATAACTCCGGGGGTTAGGTACCAAGAGGTGGAAATGCCATCATTTTCAATTGAACATACATCCTTGAATGTTGAGCCTAGTTTCAGAGCTGTTATTTCAGTCAGTAGTGACTCACACCCCTGTCATGAAGTTCATTGTTGACTGGTTCCATTTTGGAATAGACACCTCAGGTCCCGGTACTCTGACTGATCTTTCTCAGTTGTGAACTGATTTTATTGCATGGTGGATTGACTAAAATTAAAGGTGATCTTCACAGCCTTTTTTTTTAAATACAAGTATTCAAGCAATTTTTCTAGATAATGAGGCACTTTTCAGATGTCGCGCTCTTGCCGTGTCAAATTCAAATCATTTGAGTTCAGCGGTAGTGCGGCATTGACATGGCGGTGGTTTCAAACGTCATGCTTCTGCCGAACTTTGCCAGTAGCACGGCAGGGCCTGTCGAGCCATGGTCAAGCTAAGCGTCTGCCGTGCTAACTTCCAAAAGTGGTTTCAAACATCACGCTCCTGCCGTATGGAATAAAAAAAAAATTGAATATTTGAATTTGACACAGCAAGAGCGTAACCCTTAGCATGCTTAGTTGGCTTTGAGTCGAGTTAAGTGGATCAGGGGTTGATTTCATGAAGCGCTAGGACTAGTCTTATCTCGAGTTAGGATGAGTAACTAGTCCTAAGTTTTATGACTTGTCATAAGTTAGGACTCGTCCTAAGTTAGGACTAGTTTTGTGAAAACCACCCCAAGGAATCGTAAGTCTCGTTTGTGCTGGTTTATTCTTTGAATCTGCAAATTTGTGAAGAGAGCAAAAACAGTCAAGATCAGAATGACAAGATCAGAATGACTTAATATCTTAACAGTTATTACAACTAATGGAAACTTAATACAAATGATGATTTAAAATACAACTGGTCGCCATCTTGGCATGAACACATTACTCTTGTGCAAATTTCCTTACGAAATACTTGAGAAATATCAAATAGCACAATTGTAAATAGATTAAAGAAATACCTCAAATCCTACAATTTCGTTCAAGTTATAAATATGACCTATGGTATAAATGCAAAAATGGCTAATGGCCCCATGTTTTGACCGTAAGAAAGACTCTGCTTAGGTCAAATCAGGAGGCCATGAACCCTTTTGGGAAACATAGAAATCCAAATTTTAAGATGGAAATTTCCGATAATTTCATGTATTTAATGTCTTTTGTAAATATGTGTGTATAGAAAAATAGAATAGATTTTAAGATAGACAACTTTGCATCTGAAACATGATTTTGGTCAGAAACACAAAAACACACTCCAAGTTGAAGCAACGTCATGCCGTTTAAAAATTTTTTTATCACAAGAATATTTTACTCTGCTAGGGTCGAAACATGAAGCCATTAATATTTGTTTGCATTTACACCACAGGTCCATTTGGTTGGTAAGCAGTTTGCAACAGCTAATTCTACTTTCTCAAGAATACGTGCTTAACTACACCATCCTCCATGATTACACCCTAACATTTTAACATGTAAATTTTATTGATGTTCACAGTATCAAAGCGGATATTTCGCAAGCCTCGACGGTTTATTGGTGTTCCGACAGTACCGTACAACTTTGTCATCAATCCAACCTCCCCAACATATAGTCACGGGTATGATAATCACAGCCAGTCACCTAGCACCATGTCGGAATCAGTAGATAACCAACAAGGTAATGTATTATTCTTTTCTATCCATAAAGATACATGATCCATGCTCAAGCCGGATTTACCTTGCAAAAGAAATCCAAATGTTGAATTGCCATTTTGGTAGGATGACCAAACAAATGAGATATTGAACGGAAAAAAATCCATCAACGAATAATGACAGAGTATTTAATTTAAGAAAATGAACTTTGGTGTGAACACAATAAATAAACTTTGCGCCTGGCCTGCTCAAATCTCAATTTCAGCCTGGTGCCTTCAGACAGGGGGAAAAAATGCAGGCAAAATGACCTTGTGGGTACATATTTTTTTCATAGGGGTGGTTGGCCAGGATAATCGTTTCAAAAACAATATTTTTATAGCCATCTACAAAGTGATAATGCAATTTATATAATATTTAGAAATAGTTTTAATATTATGTACATCTGAGTGTTTTTTAACTTGTGTGCTTTGCAGAAATTTAGCCCCTGGGATACAAATGCATTGTTTTTCATAAACCAGAAATAATGATAATGTTAATAGTTGTTATAAAATAGAATGCTTTTCTAAATTTCGTTTGCTGGAATCAATTCATTTTCAAGGTAAAATCGGCTTGAGCACGGATCATATATCTCTAACTCTTACCTCCCCAAGCTCATCAAAATCCATCATCAAAGCTTGTTTTAAACCCTAACCCACTAGAGGCTTTGGCTATAGAAAGCAAACTGAATCCTCCAAAATACTACACTCTATGGTCACTCCAACACCCAAATGTTTGGAATCTGATCAGGGGTATGTTTTGGCCACCTCGACCAGAAACAAGTTTGAGCTTCGGTCATTGACTTGGCGTTTTCGCGTGTTCTGATCAACTGCAGTGACGCAGCTGTTCCGACCAAACCGTAACCGAGATGTTGGCTCGGTTAGGCTTGGTCTCAAGATGGCTGATTCCACAAACATACAAAAAGTGTCGACAGAATTCTTTTAAAAATGAAAAATATTAAAGCATACCAATCCAACAATGTTGATAAATTACAAAAGCTTAAGTTCCATTACTTGAAAATAAAAAGAAGGCTGTGCATTTTGAGAACATTAATTTCTAAGAAATGTACCCACATCACAAACTGTTCCTGGTTAGCCGACCCGTTTTGCGTAGCTCCCAAAAATTGTTATGGTCTGTGAATTTGACGTCAAAAACTTTTTTCTTGTCGAGGTTGCCAAAACACACCCCAGGTTTGTAGGCCTCACCCGATGTTGCATATTTTTTGGGGGGCCTGCAGTATCCTATCCTACAAAGTCAGACAACTTCCTGAGTAGGATTTTGGAGGATTGGGACTTCCTAACATAAAAAAAATGTCCTGCCGGTGTTAACTGTCCCAAATTAATCAAAACATTATTGTTAAAATTATTATCCTTATCATATCGTTCTGGTAATGAAACCAAGGAACCCAATAAAGTGCTTTGGCTTGAAGACACATGTGGAGAGAAGATGATGAAGAAATCTCAGTTTCACCACTCTGAAACCTCCGCAGGGTCATTCCGTGTCAAATCATGTAGATATTTTGAAAACTGCCTTAACCAGTTGTCGCTGGGTTTCCTCCATTTTTTCCCCTCCTGCCGGACAGAATTATTTTCTCGGAAATGCCGGAATCATTTTTCTTAGAGAGTACCGCTGGCACAAGAAAGCTTGATTTGTCTAAGCCAAGAGAGTACAAATTCTCTTTATTGCACCGTGAGTTTTGTTTTCTCTATCGAGAAAATGTCAAATTCATGCATCGTGAGTTGCAAAACCTCGGCCAAGTGCCACGGCCTACGGTTAGTACTAAATCTGGAACCAAGGAAGACCACTCTGACAAGCCTTTGTCAAATATGACAGGGAATAGATGATGTAATTTTGTGATGAATTTTCTACGATTGTTTCGGTTTTTTCCCCTTCTATGTAGCCAGAAATTTGGGAGCTTAGATTTCCACAAGCGATCTCACCTTAAGAAACTGACGGTTAAATTACCAAAGAGCACTTTGTCAAGCCCGTCAGTTTTCACCAGGGAATAAATAGATGACATAATCTGTTTAATGTCCAGGCTTCTTGTTGGTGTTCTTTCATTCCTAAACAAAATAATTGTTTCCTTTGCAACTGCCAGATCCTGTTATTTTCATTCATCTTCCGCTTTTGCAGAGTATCATCGGCCTCTCTAAGGTTTATCCTTTACTTTGAGGACACAAGGGTATTGAACCAATGAAAGAGCAACTGGCTGTCAGCAAGGATACTAAAAGATAAACTCACTCTGACACTTAAATTGTGCGTTGCTACCTGCCTGGGTGAAAAACATGCATTATCAACAAGCACATTCGGACAGGTTGTTTGTTTGGTTCGTCTGTTTTGGTTCATTTTAGATTTACTTCGACCAAAACCTTCCTTTCTGCACATAGAGTGAACGTTTCCTCAAATATCTGGCTGGTGACCCAATTCACGTGACGTCATCGTCACAATAATCTTGGATGCGCCATTTTGGGAGTCAATGTCCACGTGTGAAACTGACTGGGTACACTTATTTAATCAATTTTGGGGGTAAGCAAAGAAAAATCGACTGGAGCGGGATTTGAACCTGCAACCACCGGCATTATCTGCATGTCCTTTGATACCTTTTCGGAAATTGAGATGAAAGACATCAATTGAATTCCACATTTTGGTCAGACTGCAGACAGCACTCAGGCAGCCACAGTAATGTAATGAGGTATCAGTGACAATCCTTGACAGGGATGTACCCACGTACCTGATGCTAGCTGGAGGCACGGAGCACGGGTCTCCACGGGCCAGCATTTGGATTTCATGCCATGAACTCTTAATCAGAGTCGTTCAATCATTGAGTCCATGCACCACTTCGTTGCCTCGTTACCCCTATGGGTATGATAGCAGAGATGATAGTCTCTCAACCTCCCCCAAGAGTGCTTGTGGCGGTCATCTACTTGAAAGTCAAGATTGAATTAATCAACCATGCCATCTAAATGCTTGTACATATCGATTTTATTGTCTTCAAATATCCCAGCTAACATGTGACCTACAGGCATACTCTCCGATAATGTTGACAAAACTACTAAGGATGTGAAGGACCCCATGAAAACAGTGCCCATCCCCCCCCCCCCCAAAAAACCCCCCCCCCCAAAAAAAAAAAACAAAAACGTAACAGTAATTTTTAAAAATCCAAATGAAACAAATTGGAAAGATTCTACTGATGTATTTTCTTTTTCCTTCCAAATTAATTAGTGAGACTCAGCCGTTCAAAAATCTCTCTGAATACCAGTTTTCTCGTACCC
Organism: Marthasterias glacialis; assembly: GCA_911728455.2. NCBI lineage: Eukaryota > Metazoa > Echinodermata > Asteroidea > Forcipulatida > Asteriidae > Marthasterias > Marthasterias glacialis. The sequence goes on from OU452224.1 coordinate 25,344,598, forward strand.
GTGGCCAATGTAATGTGGGTTACTGTGAAATTGCCCGCTTTGTTTCAAAATAATTTTCAAAAACTGTGTATATTTTATGACTTTGTTATATCTATAGCGTCCAAGGTTGGTGAGATTTGGTGTTGATTTTTAACCCTACCCCGATGTGTGATAAGCACTGTATACTCAGTGCTTTCCCTGAGTTCAGTGGGGGACAATTCCACTCTACAGGCATAGCCTACTAGTTGGTTGAGATTCGAACTACCTCCATTTCTATCTACAGCGGATGTACGTGTACATTAAAAAACTAAATTAATACTCTTGATTCCCGATAAAATTATTATATTGGATTGCTATTTCTTAACACAGACTAATTTTAGAATCATGTTGATGGCAGTTTGACCCAGTTTTTTTCATTTATATTCGATAAGTATTTTTACTTGATAAATCAATGAATTTATTATTTGATTCCTTTTTTTCTCAAGTGCTTTTACACTTTCATCTAATCTTAAATTAAACGTGAACTGTTTTTATGTCTCAGATTTTGTGACTATTTACATGATTTAGGCATATTTGCTTTATTTTATTGTTTATTTAATTACAATTTTTAGCTTGTTTACTGTCATTATGACACAGATTTTGTGACTATTTAACTGCTTTATTTGAATGGTTGTTCAATTACCCTTTTAAGATTTTTTCATTTGTATTTTAGGTTTTAAGTTTAAGTTTCTGTGAACTGTCTAACTTGTTGACGTCTTAGACTTAGTGACTATTTAATTGTGTTTTAGTAGATAAGGATGCTTGCTTTCTGAACCAGAAACACAGGGGGGGGGGGGGGTAAACCCCCTACTCTTTCAAGGTAAATGTTCAGGTTCATCTTTGTGCACTATCCATCCTAGTACACAGGACCTACATCTTAATGTTCCATCCGAAGGACAAAGCAATTATGGTTAAGTGTCTTGCTCAAGGACACAAGTGTTGGGACTGGCCAGGCCAGGATTCAAATTCACATTCTGTAAACTACAGAACTTAAGTTCGGCGGGCTAGACCGATCGGAAGTTCATTTTTTTAATACACATGATCACCTAATTTGATGAAGTTTTCACAGGTTGGTTGTATGGTGTCTTTTGTTTTTTTGCAAACTAGAGGATGGGAGTTAGTATACTCCCCAAACACAATTTAGTTTTATCTTTTTAAAACCATAAAGCCTGGTTCATACTTTACGCGATCACCCAAGTTTGACGTCACTCTCCTACGTTCGCAGCGAATGTCGCAAAAAGTTTAACACAGTTCAACTAGAGCAAGTTGTTGCTAATTTTTGACATCAAATTAGCTTCGCCTTCGCCTCCGCATGAAGTGTGAACCGGGCTTACACTCACTTGAATGATTTACTGGGATAAATCCTCACTCCAACAAAATCCAACACCATATTATGGTAACTCAACAACACCCACATTGTTGGACTCTGATTATGGGATGATGATCCCACGTAAAGCATTAAAATCAGTTTTTCTACTAACAGTTGTGCAGTTCTCAGTCCTACAGAATCAAACAAAACATGCAGTTGGATTTTGAAGGGTTGGGGATGGTTAGGGTTTTGAATACCAATCAGGCATGTGATTTCTCAGGATTTTTCCTGATTTCAGGATTTTTTCCAAATCTCCTAGAGCCTTCAAATTTTCTTGAGAGAAGTTGAGAAGTCACAAAAGGGAGAAAGAAATCTTGAGTCCGCATTGTGTCCAAACCTGTAGTTTTGCATTTCTGGTGATGCACAGAGTCTGTAAACCTCCTGAATTGTAACATCTGGGAGGTTCTGGGTCTAGAATAAGGGGGAACCCAGGCCTCCAAGCTGTTTTAGCGTGTCATGGCCAAGCGGTCTAGTGCACTGGACTCAAGTTCTGGTGGTCAAGTCATCGGCGTGTGGGTTCGAATCCCGGTCGTGACACTTGTGTCCTTGAGCAAGATGCTTTACTATAATTGCTTCTCTTCACCCAGGGGTGTAAATGGGTACCTGCGAGGGTAGAGGTTGATATTGTGTTTGAAAAAGCCTCCGGAGCGCCACGGCAGCTCGGGGCTGTATACTGCCCAGGGAGCTGAGAAAGATTACAGGAATGTTATTGGCCAAATGACCAAGGCACTTATGTAAAATGCATTGAGACGTTATTGTGAAATGCGCTGTAAAAGAGCTAATTATTATTATGATTATTATTATTGTTATACAATACTATTAACCCAAAATCCATTGCTTTGTTGTATTTTACAGGAGGGGATGTTTTAAGTACTACAGGGTCTAGTGTCTACACGACCAGCACCTCTCATAACATCAGCTATGAACCTACAGTCCAGGCTGAACAGGAAGAACCAATGGGCTTCTTCACTGGTATATTAGCAGCTATTGGATACATCCAAAGTAGGTATCCATAGGGTCAAATTGGAGACTTTTGAGACACTGGAGGGCAGCAGACACAACGGTCCTTTTTTACAGTTCTGAGCATGCTCGCACATGCTCAGTCATGCCCGTGTCGTTCTGAGCATGCTCGCACATGCTCAGTCATGCCCGTGTTGTTTTGAGCATGCTCGCACATGCCCAGTCATGCGCGTGTAGTTCTGAGCATGCGTAATACCGGTGAGAACTGTGAAAAAGGACCGTCCAAAGTCTCCCATTGCATAAAGCTGTGAATGAATTCACTTGCTGAGTGAAAATCGATGGGGATTCTGTCACAAATTGAATCCAATGCTCTGTTTATTTGATGGCATAATGGAAAAGTGGCAACCTTGTCAAATGATTCTCTGTCGTCTCCCCCACCAGACAAATGACCATCTCCATTGAACAATCAACACTGATAATTAGATAGATGTTAATATTTGCAAAAAATCCACCGGCAACTCGGGTGGGAGGAGTGGGTTCGAATCCCACCCGAGTTGCCGGTGGATTTTTTTCCACAGGACTCGAAAGCACTGAGTATGCAGTGCTTATCACACATCGGTGTAAGGCAAATTGAAATTTATAACAGTGATAATGTATGGACTGTGGTGCCCCATGCCAGCTATGGTAGAACACTTTAAAAAGTTAAAGGGGGAGGGTGGCAGTGGGGGGGGGGTGGCAAAGACATACATGTAATACATCACTTCAAATTACTGAAAGTATGGCCTCCTCCTACCATTTGTTAATGAAAATATTTAGACAACTTGGTGGAAAGGTGCAGGGGAAATAGCCCCCACCCACGTCCCATAAACAGTTCCGTCACCTAGGCCCCTAGCCACATGCAGTACACTGATTTCAGTTAGACTTGATTTCAAGTCTAAGAATGTGGTTGTTTGTCTGCCTCAGTGGGAGGAACAACAACCCCCACCCACCCCCACAAACAGTTCCGCCACCCAGGCCCCATGCAGTGTAATACTGATGTCAGTTAGACTTGATTTCAAGTCTGAGGTCGTAGTTGTTTGTCTTCATCAGCATTGCAAAAACCTTCAGAGTCCTTGTCTCTATATTGAGTCAGAAGCCGGTGCAAGAGGGCGCCACTTCATTTAGTTACGTACCAGCTCTGGGTGCACCACACTTAATAGGCTCTCATAGCAACCAATGCTATAGACGCTAAATTTTCAAAAATACTAAAAGATTATTTAAAAAGTCTCTCAGCCGCCAGAAAACAAATCAAATATATTTTCTGACAAATAAACTTCAATTTTCTTTTCAATTTTTAGCAAGTTAGCCGTTAAGAATTTTTGGTATGCTGATCCAAAATAAAAACACCCCTGAACGAGTAAACTGGCCAGACTCCATCTTGGAAAAAATGACCCTACACTTTTTAGCAAAATAGGGCCATTTAGAGGGCCAGTGTACCCAAATTGCTCCATGTTGAAAGTCAACAACCCCAGGGGCACAGTGTTGGACCATATTTCATCAATCCGTAAAAAGCAAGGACCTTCAAACCTTTGATTTATTGAAAAAGTTATGGGTTTACATTTTATTATTGAAGCTTGGTGCGTGGATTTCTCTCTATTTAGTGTAATGCACCCAGCTTTCAGGCGGACAAACAAACACTACCACCGACATTGAGCCAAGTCTACCGTCCAGTTGTTAAACAAAGACGGACCATACGTCATGGTGATTGTAGTTGCAAGTCATACCTTAACACATCCTATTTTTTTCTTTTGTATGTTATCTTGCAGTGAACAAAGAAGTATTTATTTTGTACATGGCCATTGGATGCTGTGTAGGACTGTTAGCAACTTTACTTTGGTGTGTCGTCAGACTTCAATGTCAAAATTATGACCTGAAGAAAAAACTTAAGGAAACAAGTAAGTCACGCTCTTCTAATATATGCTGTTCTAACAATCCCCAAGAGTTATATTGAAGTTTCTAGGAAATTCTGATATACTTGGGCATTTTTGGTGATACAAGAACGTGGTTAGCTGAAATACTTTTTGTTTTCAGCTTGATTTGTCTTTCCCCCTTTGTTTTTTCCTAAATTCCATATACACATTATAGTCAGCAGACTAAAAATGTTCAATCTTTCTATACTTTCCAAACAGTTGCCGCCGGGATTTTTCCATTTTTTCCCTGTCCAGCCTGACAGGATTATTTTCTCAGAATTGCCAGAATCATACTTGTTTTAGAGTACCACTGGCACAAAGAAACGTTGACTTGACAAAGCCAAGAGAACAAAGATTCTCTTTATTGTTTTTTGTTTTCTCTACCGAGAAAATGTCAAGTTCATGCGCTGTGAATTGCAAAACCTTGGCCGTGTGCCACGGCTTACGATTGTTACTAAATCTAGAACCAAGGCTGGATCTCCGGTTAACTCTGACTTATCTCCATTCAGCCGAAATACAATGAATGAACAATGATAGAAGCCTCTCGATGTCTCGTAATCCTTTTCTCAGAACAAAAGGACAAAGGTCTGGAATCAAGGATTATATAATAACGCCTGCACAGTAGCCAAAGATTTGTGAAATATTGAGCACCATCTGTTCTGTGTGTGTGGTTGAAAGGAAGCACCACACAGCGTGTGTGTGCTCCGTGCATGCTCAGCAGTGGAATGTACAAGCGACTTTTGTTCCCGTATTCCGATTTTACACAATGGGGTGTTTCAACATTGCTCTTTTGCTGGCTCAAAAAGTATTTTTGTGGATACACGCCAGTTTGTGCCACCTGGTTAAAACTACAAACATATATTTGTTAAAGTTCACGGGCAGTTCCTTGCCAAGTCTCTACGCTATACTTTGGTATAGGGACACCGCATTGTAGTATAAAAAGGTTTGTGGTTACACCATAGGCATACATTTCTCTTACAACTTGTCACTAGATTACTTTCTCTTGAAGAAGATCAGAGCATACTGATCAAATCGTCAGAACCCCCTCCTACTCAACCGACATGACTATTTGGCACACAATCCTACCACCCTACTCCACTGACATCCCACAGTCTACTGACACGCCCCTGTACACAGGGCATCCACAAACAATGGGCAGACCACACAATGGCTCTGAGCCCACCAACCACAGTTCTCCTTTCAGGAGAACCAATCAGAGCAGTGCTGACTCTACACTGAAACCTCTGAATTCCTATAAAGAGACCAGCATCTCAAACATTCTTCAGTCTCCTGATGATGACTAGAGCAGGCTAGTCGAAATGTTGAGACCAAACTCACTCCGAGGTAGTGAAGTTTGAGAAGTCCCCCCAATCCACTAAGCGAAAAAGTAGTAGTAGTCCCGGCCGATTTCCTACCCCCAGGTAGTACTTAAAAAACAGGACAGTTCTTTTCAGAATTACGTTGTCTCCCGAACTCCGAAAATCTACTCCACGGTAGTAGAATAATAGCAAGACAAGTTCTCACCGAACAATCTACTGTAGCAAAGTAGATATAATCACATGGTGTTACCGCAAACCAAATATACATTGATACCTCACCATCATGCAATGCCTCAAATCCTATACATGACCAAGAGATATATGTACATGGTGCTACCTCAAACCTTACCAGGGCACAATGTCATAGAGCTGCTTAAGCAGACAATGGTGCTAAGCAAAAAGGAGCATCATACCAGTCACAAATGGTACATGTGGCATGTCATTGTGGCTGGTAGCCTTATTCTGGTAAGCAAAATTGTTTTGTGCTAAGCTACTTTTTGTGCTTAAGCAGCTCTATGAAATTGGACCCAGATTGTTTTTCCACCCTTACAAGGTTAGTTTCAAAAACTACTTATTTAGACACCACAGAACGGACTGAAAAGCATTTATTGCAAGAGACAAAGAGGTTGGTTTTTCAGGGCAAAAAAAATGAAGTTTGTAGTTTTTTAATGTCCTGAAAGTCATTTTAGTTCAATGCAAATTTTTTAACCTCTTCGTATTTTTTTTTTTTTTACCTTAATTCTACAGACGTTCCCTCATCAGATGCAGAAGCAGTCAATAGAACATTATCCCGCAACGGTTCCATACTGGAATCGGTGCGGCAAGAAAACAGGGAAGACATTAATGAAATATGGAACACTCCGCCTCCGACAACGTTAACGCCGCGCCCGGAAAACGGTATTCACACAAGCCGTAGATGGGATTCCCCGACGACACCGACGAGGGAGGTCAACACGCTGCCAGCGACTAGGAATCTGAACAGTTACTTCCCATGACTAGGCCGGGAAGGCCATCATCAGTCGGCTCATGAATATGCATTGAGCCCGGATGATGGTACAAGCGTTTGAAGAAGTGAACTCACTCTTTGCAAAGGTTCAAGGAACACTGCTCTGATGATGTGAAGTGGAGTAGGTGGAATATATATACAGTATAAAGGATAATAGAGACTGGGTCCATACTATTTGCCAGATACATAGGCCGAGTCCGAATGAATGGCTTTGGCAGTTTATTCGGCATAGCCGTAGCCGAAGTCGCTTGATTCAGACACGGCCATACCCTCCTTTGAGTGGAACCACATGGATGAGACTTGTTCACCACACAAATGTCAGGAAAGAGGAGCATCAAAACTTCATTTGGGATTAAGAACGTCTTAGAAACGTCAACCGTCTGATCTATCATCCACGAGGATAGAGTTATCTGACCATTGAGATGTTTTAGGAATCTGTCATGTGACCGCGCAAGTGAGATGCAAAGGATGTCATGTGATTAAATTAACCAATTGTGAAGATTGATATGAAATGATGTGTGTCTACAGACCAATCATATTTATTCATGCTACAGTCACCTGACCAATGAGAGTTCAGGCTTCTGTCACCCGACCAATGAGCATGATGAGAGTTAAGGCTTCTGTCACATGACCAATGAGAGTTCAGGCTTCTATCACCTGACCAATCACATGTCAGGCTTTACACACCCAATCAACCAGATGTCATGCAGACAAAGTCTCCGGACCAATGAAATATCCGGCTTCTGTCACCTGACAAAGCAGATGTCAATCAACACCACTCTCTTGACTAATTTGAGTTCAGGCTACAGTCACCTGACCAATTACATGTATTGATACAAACTGACCAATAAAAGATGTCAGGCTCCATTCAACTGACCAATCAGATGTCATGCAATGAGCATCTGACCAGTGAGAGATGAGGCTGGAGTGAGGAGTTACATACATGTATGTTTAGCAAGAATACACATGAATGAGTCAACAAAACGGTAGTAGGAAAAACAAAATTGGCGGACCATTTAGTTACTTTGATCACGACAACTACTGAAGCTGTTTTTAAAGTTGTCTGATTGAGTAGTAAAGGCGACGTCTTTTAAATAAAATAAAATAGATAACTGTCTATTTGTAAATTAAAAAGCTGTAAATTTCATATTGACAAAATGCAATATGTATTATGTATTAAGCCCTGTAGCATTTAAAGGTGATACTTAATTGTTTTTGTCATAGTCCTCCCCCTAGACCAACAGGGTTACCCAAACCATCAAACATTCCTTTAATGTTTGTCATTTATTTGCCAAAGTGTGTACTTTTTTGCAAGGTATAGGTGTTTATCACTTTTGTAAAGTAACTTCCTTTCATGCTTAGCCCCAATGAGACCAAAGAGAGTTGTATGTATGTACATGTATGTGTAGTGTGCATGTTGGATTAAGTCTCGAGTCAAGTTCTTTAGGTAAAGTTACAAACTAATAGGGTCAAGTCCTAGGTCAACTTCTTAAGGAAAAATCCCAAGTACATTGGGTCATGTCTTAAGTCAAGTTCCAAGTTCAAAGGTTCAATCCCTAAGTCAAGTTCTTTAGGTAAAGTTACAAGTTAATAGGGTCACGTCTTAAGTCAAGTACCAAGTTCATAGGTTCAATCCCTAAGTCAAGTTCTTTAGGTAAAGTTTCAAGTCCAGTGGGTCAGGTTCTAAGTCAAGTTCTTTAAGTAAAGTTCCAAGTCCATTGGATCAAGTCCTAAGTCAAGTTCTTCAGGTAAAAATACAAGGTCATAGGTCCAATCCCGAAGTCAAGTTCTATAGTTAAAGTCTCGAGTCAAAAGTCTGAAGTCGAGTTCTGTAGGTAAAGTTTCAAGTCCATACGTAGGTTCCACTCAGTAAAGTCTCAAATTCTTAAAAGTAAATTTACTGATAGATTTGCTGATGTATGTCAAAGACTTCACACATATGTAACTCATTTTAGTACAAAAAAACATTACATTTTTACAGGGTACACCCTGTTATGTATAATTTCTAAAATAATAGTTTTTTTATCCATTTAAAACTGAATGACATAAATTTAAAAAGTGGTAATGGTCTGAACTTTGACCCTAGTAAAGTCTTACTCAAAGGCTTAATAATGTACACTGCTGGGATTGAAACTTGAGACTTGTATGACTTTTTGCATTTATACCACACAGGTCGTACATGTATGGTTGCTAAGCAGTTTGCAACAGCTGTTTTTTTATTTTATTTTTTTTAATTTATTTATTATTATTTTTGTATTTTATTTTAATAAACATAAGTTCACTGAAATATTTCACTAGTACATGTATCAATTGCAAATGAATAATGCATTTAGTCATTCACCGAGAACAATTGACATTGAACATCAGATTTTGACATCAAAATCAATGTTAACGCGATCCTTATGTTTAACTGCAAGAGGGTGCTGTAGTAATTGCATTTTGTGGTTTTAATAAAAATAACTCCACAAGATTGTAAAGTGAAAATGAGTACAACTTTACTACTCTTTCACCTTTTAAATAAGAAAATTAAACTGACATCCATTTAGACTCCCCAAAAATGTTCAATTTTAAAACATTTATAATTCTAAATGGCCCCTAAGTTTGGAGTTGCTGATAGTATCTTTGTTGTACTGATGCCTTTAAAATTTGTTCTTCTTTGTAAAGTAAACGAGAGCCCGAAACGTTGTTGTTCTCATTATTTTGCAAGCGCTGTTTCTTAATTCTCAGGAAATTTATTCTTTTGCCAAAAAAATGTCGGTTAAATGTTTCAAAAGTTAAGCCCTAGCAACTACATTACTTATTTTTAAAAGAGGCTTAATTAATTTAACGATATTAATTAATATGCATTATTTTCTTATAATTATAGTGCTCTGTCACTCTGGACATACGTATTAGCAGTCAGTATGTGTGCAACAGTAATGCAGAGCTATCTGTATGTGACTGTATGTTTGAATTATGAGACCCATTTATTAGCATCTTTGTAAGGGTTTGCAAGGTGATGTGGTACAATCTGCAGTCAACAATTATTTTTGTATATTATTATTAGTACATCTTTTTGTAATGAAACCAAGGGACCCTCAAAAGTGACTTGCACTATGAGGCTGAAGATACCTGTGTAGAGAAGATGTTGAAGAAATGTCAGTTTTAGATTTGGGAGGAGAACCCCAAATAGGGAAAAACCCACTCAATCAGGTAGGGACTCAAAACCTAATCTACATGCAAGGCTCCAGTCCGGGATTCGAACTGGGGTCACAGAGGTGAAAGGCGGGGGAAGAAACCACTGAGCCAACCTGAATGCCCTAACAAAACAATGCCAGTTACACCCCTTGTCTTAAAGCCCCAGCTGAACATTGGCAAGAAGAAAAAATATAAATGGTCACAGATTTACATACAGCTTACAAAGATGCTGATGGTAGAAAACTTTCCTTGAAAAATTTCTGCCTGAATTGTTATCATTTTTAACTAATAAATGAAATAAGATCCATAATGAGTTTTCGTCTCAGTGAGACCAAAACTCTGCCTATAGGATTGCGTACAAAAATGCTGAATGTATTTTTACCGTTCACTCGCAAACGAAACAACCAAATGAGCTGACATTTTCACAGGTTGGTTTTGTTACAACTATCTTGATTTGTGCAAAGAATGGAAGCATTTACAGTCACTTTACCAATGTTGAGCTGGGGCTTTATGTAGTATTAAGTGCTTGTGCTGAAGTAACAAAGTCATTGTCCCATTTTCACAGGTTGGTTTTATTGCAAATATCTTGATTTGGGCAAAGAATGGAAGTATTTCCAGTCAGTTTACCGATGTTCAGCTGGGGCTTTAATAAGCACGGCAGCCGACAAAAGAGGCATCAAGTCATAGAGCAACTGGTCCCCTCTCATTTTTCTTTACACATGGGATGCAGTTTATTTGGATGACCGTGCAAAACATGATTTATTTCAAGTGGGATCGCATCAAAATACTTGCATTTTGAAACGCGTGTGATAAGCGCCCATACGCGCCCTACAAGCGCTCAAAAAGTTTTTAACAAGGGTGCGCGCAAATCAGTCACATTTGGGAGCCAATCAGCATTGTTTACGAGTGCTTTTCCTTCCAGGAGTTAGTGATGAGAGGGATTGATACGGCATGCTGCCCATTGAAGTGAGGTTGAAGAAATGACGAGGGGGTTGTGTGCCGTCCGATTCAAATTCTCCACGAGCCAGCCATTTTGTTAAGCAAACTACTATTGCAAATGACTTTACCGACATCCAAAGCTGGGATTCATCATAGCATAGTTCTACCAGACCTTATCTGTACATTCAATAAATGCAACTTATATTCCTTATCTTAAAAGGGTCAAAATTCGTAGCAATGAGGTTACTGTAAAGTATTGTAACTCTCATGCAATGTCGTTGGTTACTAAGTGATATGAAGTGGCCCACAACTGTTCATGTATTTAGGTCAACTATTATCTAGGAATCAATCTGCCTAGGTATTATGCACAATTTTCATGATCTTCCCAACTGCAGTTGGGCCTAATCCTGGTGTAGATTGTAATGCCCGAGCTGTATCTCAACTTGAGTTGGGAGAGCCCAACTATAATTGGGAGCGTAACTCAAGTTGGGAGTGTATCATCAGCATTTTCATATTTTAGTCATATCCAGGGAATTATTTTCCTTCCATGCCCATTTTTAAGGGACATGTATATACCATTGCAACTATTTACAAAAATCAGTGGTCATGTTTTAAAAATAAAAAAGTCTTCCTAATTTCCTTTTTGTTTTAATATTTCTTGCTGGGCGCCGAAAGCTCAGAATAATGTGGCAAGCAGCACCATGAACTGTAGCCCAGGCATTGAGCATTATTTACCACCAGATAGCGCATTTACAATTAAGCAATGTGAGTCCATGTTGATTGATGAGAAGTCATGGTACCAGATCAAGAAGAGCATATAATTGTATGGAATTCAACCAGCAAGGCTTGAGTTTCTTATTTTTTTTTTATTACACAAAGTCAGGGTCAAAAGATAAAAGCATTTAAACAAAATTATTTTACACTACCTCATTGTTCCTTTTTCTTTTTCGTAAACAATGCCAATTTTATTTAAATTTCAAAAGCATCTCAATCTTTGATGAACGATATTCAAGATGTCATAGATATGTACATATTGATTAAGATAATGAGTGTATACATTTAGTTGCAATGGTCACACATGAGAGGTAATCAAATGTAGAGGACTGAAAGCTTTTTGCATATGGTTCAAAGTTGTCATTAACGAATATCTGCTAGATTTTTTCAAAGGCTTTTTTTTTCCCCGCTCTGCATCTTAACACCTCTTTGAAAACAGCTCTATTTCCTGAAAGCTCACAATTTTGACGTACACACAAAATCGACAGGGGGAATTGCAGGGATGAGATTTGCCAATTGTGAAAATTTCTGAAAATGGCTTGCTTGCCTGGGTTCCCCCTTATTCTAGACCCGGAACCTCCCAGATGTTAACAATTCAGGAGGTTTACAGACTCTGTGCATCACCAGAAATAAAAACTACAGGTTTGGACACAATGTGGACTATTTCTTTCTCAATCTGGCGATTGTTTTACTTCTTTCAAGAAAATTTGAATGCTTAAGGAGATTTTGAGAAAATCCTGAAATCAGGAAAAATCCTGAGAAATCTCATGCCTGGAATTGTCAACATCATCATCCTTCGGCCATGGCCGAATTGTACAGGGTGCATTTTCAAAGAGCTGATAAGCCTCAAAATCGCTAAGTAATTAGTTGAGAAATTTGCTAAGCAGGATTTATGCTATTAGCAGCTGTATGAAATTTCAAAAAGCTCAAAACAATCTCGCTCGGCTGAAAATGATTATCAGCGGGCGAAGTACCACAATGCCATTTGTACGTTTTGTACATCGTTAAATTCCCCCCTTTAATTTCCTAGAACATGTGTGACGCCTAATGCCAAAATCAGCCACTTCTTAGAAATAGCGAAATGGCATTAAAGGTGTAGACCAGCCGATGACCGAAACACCAGCCATGATTTCAATGTGGTATGTTGAGAAATACATGGTAGGCCCCAATAAGGCTGTATTTAAAAGCTCTTATTGTCATCTATTTAATGAGTATAAATAAACCCAGGTTTGAGTTTGGGCTGGAAGTGCCGCCGTAATTTTGGAACAAAGCGTCGCATAATCTGCTTCAAGAGCTGTTCAAACTTAAAAGATGTCATTTTTTTTCTTCTACAAAAGAACAAATATGTTTTTCGGGGACAATAGACCCCTTGTGAAAGGCTACGCTCGCTCAAACAGCGCCCTCACTGAGGTCAAAGGATGACCTTGGCTGATAGTTGTGTGCGCGTAGCGTGTACACATGCGGTCATTTCTATAGACCTTATGCATTGACGTCATCACGCCGCCATCTTAGAGGTAAATCGATGATGTAACAATGGAAACGCAGAGATTTGTACGCGCGGAGCACAGGATTGGCCAATGAACAACCTCATTTTGACCTCTAGACGAGGGCGCCCTACTCAAATGACGTCATGTGCATACGGTCTATTCTCTGTACTGATCAATGGTGGTCTGTGCAAGGAGTCTCTGCAGGAACCATATGACCCCCTATTAACCATAATTTTTGTCAAAATTATTTTTTTTTAAAGATGTCAAGAACATTGTACAATAAACTAAACTTCTTGTCGCTTTTATTGAGTAAATTTCATAAATGATGCCCACCCTCCTGATTTAAAACTAAATGTACTATAGGCACATCCAGCTGGGCCCAATTTCATAGAGCTGCTTAAGCAGAAAATATTACTTACAAATGTTCTACTTAGCGAAAATAAGCAGGATACCAGTCACAGATGGTACATGTAACATGGTATGTTGGTTGGTAACCTTATTCTGGTGAGCATAATTTTGTTGTGCTAAGCCACTTTTTGCGCTCAAGCAGCTCGATGAAATTGGGTCCAGATCTTAAACAAAAAAAACATTTTAAAAATACACTGTGGTAACTGTACCAGTACTAATTCAATAATTAAGTGATTGTAAAGAGTGTATGATAAACAAACTCCGATATGATGTAGTTGATTCAATGCTGTCCTATATTGTAAATAGGACTGCCACATGTATATGTAGTAAATATTTCCCGAATTTGTTCTCATTTTAACGTATGTATGAACATATCATTGCTTCCACCATTGTATATACATATATTTATATTATTATTATTATTGTTATTATTATTAGAGAGCAGAACGATAAATTTGGAATAAAATAACACAAACTTGAGGATGTATCTTGCTTGGTGTTAATAATTGTTTCAGGCCTCGAACTTGACCGAGGCCACCGAGGCCATTGGCCTTATGCCTTGCCGAGTTGGCCAGGTGCCCCTCCAGAAATATGGCACTGTCACTACGAACTTGGCCAGCATGCCCTCTTTGTGAAATGTACAATTTCTCTGATTTGGCCTGACACAGCCTGCCCCTGTTTTTCTTAAGATCGAGGCCTGAAGTTTTACTGGAGACTGTGCAAGCTAGGCACATATTCGAACTTGGGGCCGTTAGAATTGGCAGTTAAGTTAGTATAGCCCCATTGAAGAACCTATAAAATGTAAATTTTTAAAAGAAAAAAATTAGAAATTTTCAGTTTTCATTTTGCCATTTTCAATGGTATTTTGGTGACTTTTTGGTTTTTATACAAAATGCGAATTTCCAAATTCATGAGCAAAAGTGTGATGTCAATCAGGCAGACACCTCAATGTTGCTAATAGATTATGGACAAAAAGGGACCATTAGTAGTGCCACCTGAACTCCCTCTGCTTCTTGGCTCTATGCCAACCTAGGATCCGGGAATCAATTGATTCTTTTTCCGAGTAAGAGCGCGCGATTGTTTTTTTGGGCCTAAATTTTACCCCCAATATTTACTTATTCATGACACAATTGTGGCGAATATAATAAAATGTTGCACTGACTCCATTGCTGTGGGTGCCGTGGGTTAAGTGGAGGCCTGGAATAGTTAGTGTTGAGCTTTGTTTTAGAGAAAACATCTTTAAGAAGAATATTTTATTAAAAACTGCAAAGTCTGCCAAGGGGGTATATCTAGTTAAAATATTTCATTCCACTTTGGAGCAGCCATCTTAATATTAATATCAAAAGTGAGGTTGAAAGGATAACAGCCTGGTGCTCTTTTATGATTATGTGAATTAAAACCATTGTGTACACAGGGGTCTGACCAAGATGGCCACAGTGGAATCGGTCTGGTGCTCGTTCATAAATTGAGAATAAGCAATACAATTGCCATTGTTGTATACAGGGACCCTAACCGAGATGGCCATTATAGAAAAGTCTAGTGCTCATTCATAAGTTGTGATTTAACACAACCACTGCAGTGAGCACACGAGGAAGAAGACGTAGAATGTTGCAAGATGTAAGATGACTGTGTCACCGTGTGCCTCCCCATTTGATGTCTCTCAAACCATGGAATTGTCTCTTCAAGCTGTTGGGATCTGCCCAGTCAGAACCGAGGTGGGAATCTGTTGCTTCGGTCTCCAATTTCTGCGTTTTCAACGAGATGAAGATTTCATGTTACACAATGTACTTTATTCTTCATCAAGAACACACAAGCAAAGAACACAGAATAAAAAGGTCAATATTCTGAAATTAAAGTCTCAACACTAAACATACATAGCAGTCTAGTGCACTGGACTCAAGTTCTGGTTAAAGGGTGTGGGTTCTAATCCCGGTTATGACACTTGTATCCCTGAGTAAGGCACTTAACTGTAATTGCTACTTTTCACCCAGGAGTAAATGGGTACCTGTGAGGGCAGAGATAGACACTTAACTATAATTGCTTCTCTCCACCCAGGAGTAAATGGGTACCTGTGAGGGCAGAGATGGACACTTAACTATAATTGCTTCTCTTCACCCAGGAGTAAATGGGTACCTGTGAGGGCAGAGACAGTTCTTCCTTGTGATTGACACATCCTGCATACTCCCCAGGCATGCCAGGGCCCCATTTCATAAATCATGTAAGCACAGAAACTTGCTAAGCACAGAGAAATCTTGCTCAGCAGAAACAGGTTACCAGCCAACATTTCATTATGTCTACACTGTCGCGACTGGTGCCCCACTCATTTTTTGCTTAGCAGAGAAATTTGCTAAGAAGTATTTTCTGAAATTCTGCTAAAGAGCTTTATGAAACTGGCCCCAGGTAGCTGACATGGGTTTAAGAAACAAAGTAACTCTCCCAATGCCCGGGGGTAGCAATTCTCGTGCTATGAGCATCAAAATTGGTGAATACCAGCGATATTGAACTGTCTGTTCATAAATACCCCAGACAGTTTATCCAGGGCTTGAATTTGACACTGGACCGCAGGGCCGAGGCCAGTGATTTTAGCATCGGGTCAGTAAACTCACAAACGGACAAGCCCGGCGGTCTTGTGTTCTTCAATTAAAAAAATACTACCTCACTGTATAATACCTTCAACAAAAAATAAATGGGAGAAATGATGTTCAAATCACTGACTTTGAATCTGATCAATATCTTTCATTTCTGTTGAGTATCAAAATATTCTTACCCACAAGACAAATGAGACAAATCTTCTTAGTGCTTGTTCTAATACAGTTACCATTTTAAATTTTGTAGAAAGTTCTTTCTCATTTAAGATTCTAGTCTTGTAAAAACAAACTCTGGTCCGGTAAAAATTTTGAGCTACAAGCCCCTGTGGTCTTGTGAAATGAGACTTCTCTTATAAAAAGTTTTTTTATTTTAAACTTTGTGGAAAGTTCTTTCTCATTAAGATTCTGGTCTTGTAAAATCAATTCTGGTCCGGTAAACAGTTTACCCCAAATTTGTGCCCTGTTATCCATTCTGATTGGTCAAGAGCATGTCACATGGGGGGTGTTTACGCAGCAGATAAAGACATGGGCGAGAGTGTTTATAGCCAGTCAGCAATTTTACCGACGCAGGCACTACTTTATGCACAGCGCAATACTCAATGTAAAGTCTATTAGTACCCGCGTGTACGTGCAATAGTTGAGCATCGCATGCAATTTAACCCCTCACGAAATGGAGCCTGAGGAAGGGACAGGAATTGAAAAATAAATTTAAAAAAAAAGTTTCACAGATTTTCCTACATTATTACGTTTTTAATAAAAAAAGGGCATTTTGTAAATGGGAATAAAAGAGTAGTGCCTCGGTCTTAAATGGCCGTTTAAAACCTTGCAGGGTCGTGGCCGTGTGATAAAGGATCTCACCTTTGGCTCGGTCCTTTATCACACGGCAACGACCCTGACGGTTTTAAACGGACGTTAAAGACCTCGGTCACCACTCTTTGATTCCCATTATCATTCAGATTATTATTATACCTGTACATATCTGTTCCCAGCATGATTCAAAACAATATAATACTGAGCATGTGACCTGTGACATCACATTTGATTACAAAATGGCCACAGAGCCTGGACTTCCTGCAGGCACGACTTGTACACAGCCACAATGGAAGAACACATCAAATTTTCAATTCTATGGGGATCGCACTGTCCGATTTCTATCATCTTTTGATATCAAGCAAGGGGGCACATCTCAAAATTTGTTCAGCTGTTATTTTTTATAACTCTTGAATTGAAGTCGAAATTATGACACAAAATGTAAAATTTCCTATATTACCAGGGTAGTATCTGGCCTGCCAGCAAATGCTCGGAATGTACACGGTCACTTTCTTTGTAAACCAAGGTTAAAATGGTCTATTCCTCTATGGTTTTATCTCCTCCCCATTTTGATGTTCTCAATCCTACAACAAATGATGTCCATACCTTGAGTTCTTCTTGTTTTCTGTAGGCATATGCCATCATTTCTTTCTGCTCGTCCTCACTGAATACTCTTTCTCTAGCTGGTGCACCATGCCCCTTCTACAACAACAAGAAAAAACAAAAATATGTACAGTTGGACGCCCTCGGTGAATTAGAATATATTTGGTTTCTCCACGCTACGTCATCAAGAATGTTTGGATATTAGGGTGTGGCGTGAGCTCACCTCACGTTGGTTCGCACTACAAGCAAGACGGCCAAACAATATCAACAATAGTAATAATAACGAACAAGTCTTGCTTATTGGTCCGTAACAGTGCTGTAGGACTTGAGAATGGTATCGGACTCGAGACCGGTCTCGAGTTCATTTTTTTGTGGACTTGGACTCGGACTTGACCCAGGGACTTGGCATGACTCAGCGAGATTGGGCAAAAATAGGTAAAAAACACGCAACTTATGGTCAAAAATGAAGGAAAAAAAATGAGTAAAAAAATCCACTGATGCGTTGACTATTATGCCCTTCCCATATCAACCACAGACCCCGCTTGTTTCAACCGCTCATGTCAGGGTTATAGTCTTGTTGAAATCCGTGGCGGTGGATTTTGTCTTCCTGAAATAGCGCCCTCCTCTTCTGGATTAACCTCTCGAATAGCATTTTGCGATGATAAAGACAAAACGAAGCGCAATCTCAGACTTGAACGGAAGGATCGGTATAGCAGGCTCATTGTGTCAGCTTTTCCTTGGTTTGCACATGGTTTGTGTACAAAGTGTAGGATTGGTATTTATCAAAACTAACTTTCAATTAATTCATTCTGAAAGCTCAATACTATACAGTTTAAGTAACAAGCCCCAAGGGAAACTCACTGGGTGAATTTCAATTCAAATTTGGGGCACTATAAAGTTTCCAACATTACCAATCTTTTAAAAAGATGTAACAACCGCATCAGGAATAAAGAATATCATTTTGGTCTTTACCCAAAGCACTCTACACTTCTTACATTAAATAAATCTAATTGAAGGAGTAAACAAAACTTACCAATGAGACAGACTGGCCCCCCCCCAGCAATCTCCCATTTACATAATTAAAATCAAGTACCTTCTGAAGCTTGACGATAATCTTGGTCTTCTCGTTCTTCCCGATGAAATCTTCCAGTTTCTTTCCTCTCAGTATTTCTTTACCACAGAACCACAGCGAGGCGTTGTTTTCCTCTAGAACTGCAAGGGATGCCTGCAAAAGGGTACACGTGAAAGAAATGATGAAAACACAAACTAATGGACGCTCCTATTAGCTCGGTGGCATGGGTGGCTTGTGCATAAAGCGCTCGCCTCTCACCAATGTGTCCCTGTTTCGATTCCCGGCTAGGACCATATGTGAGTAGAGTTGTGCGTTGGTTCTCTCCTGTGCCACGAGGGTTTTTCTCCAGACCATCCGGTTTTCCTCCCTCCCGAAAAACCAAACACTTTCGATCTCAGGCTGTGCTCCGTGGTCATATATGGGTTGATGTGGCTGGCTGCCAAGGGCGCCCTTGAATGCCTGCAGCTCGAACACGTGTAGCCGCGTCCTTCGCAATTCAGCTTCTCAGCTGCGAGTAAGGATGATTAGCCTCCCACATTATCATTATTATTATTATTATTAGCCATTTGTGAGTTGGATTTGTGTGGCATGGGTGGCGTGTCCTTAAAGCCCCGGTTCTCTGCTATGCCCCAAGGTTTTTTTTTCCGGGCCCTCCAGTTTTCCTCCCTACGGAAAAACAAACAAACGCTTTCGATCTCTGGCTGTGCTCCGTGATCATATGGGTTGATGTGGCTGGCTGCCGAAGGCACCCTTGAATGCCTGCAGCTTGAACACATGTAGCTGCATCCTTCGCAATTCAGCTTCTCAGCTGCCAGTAAGGATGATTAGCCTCCCACATTATCAGGGCTCCAATTTGGGGTAAAAGACAATTATTTTTATAGCTCAAAATTTTTACTGGTCAAGAATTTATTTTACAAGACCAGAATCTTAATGAAAAAGAATTTTCTACATAGTTTAAAATGGAAACTGTTTTTATTTGAACAAGCACTGAGAGGATATTTTGATACAGAATTAAAAGATATTGATCGGATTCAAAGTCAACATTTTGAACATCATTTTTCATGTTTCTTTTTGTTAAAGATATTACACAGTGAGGTATTATTATTCAATTGAAAAACACAAGACCGCCGGACTTGTCCGTTTGTGAGTTAACTGGCCCGATGCTAAAATCACTGGCCCCGGGCCTGTGGTCCAGTGTAAAATTCGAGCCCTGATTATTATTATTTGACTGTAGTCTGGTACAATGCCTTGTGCAGTCACAAGTGATTGCTCAACTTGAATTCCTCAGATTAAATCTAGTGTTGCCATGTCACATGTTTCGGGAAAGCTTTTGAATTAGAACCTTCAGATCTGCAAAAACTCGTAGCCTTGTCCCACACATTTCATTGAGAATTGTGTTTTACATGGGGGTTTGTCGTCTCTCTTGGCACCAAGAAAAAGCTTGCCCCATACCATGTGACCTGGCAACACTGAATGTATTCTGAGGAGTTCAAATTGAACTGTCAATAGACCAATCCACTAAGCCTTCCGCCTACTAACATATTGACCAATAACAGCCTTGACAATGCCACTGAAAGTCCGACACGTTAAAATCCCATTAGAAAAGTAAACGAACCGCCACCATTGTTCTGACACACAACAGCACACACAACTGTACTAACTTTTGTTTTGTTTTAACTTGTTTGTATTGCTGGTGGTGCAAATCCCACAGCAGTGGTCACTTTACAGTCGTGTAAAAGTGGTTTAACGGTGTTCATGTCCGCATTGTTCTTTGGACTCAAGGCACTGCTCAAAAGGCCACAAAACTAAATCCATGCCATCCACGAAAACCATGCATGTGTGTATCTGATACGTGTGTGTGGCTGCAACCCAACCATCGCTGCGATCGTAGCAAGAAAGTCACACCATGCGCTGTTGCTAGGCAGTTGCTAAGGTAGGCGGGGCTTAACGGATCCGTCTATTGTGACCAAACAAGGCAATGTACCAGATATCATCAAATCCAACTCAGATTACATCTTGTTGTGAAACAAATCTAAGATTCCTTCATGACTCACCTGTGTGCCAGAAAGATCCTGTGTGTTCTCTAGCTCCATCCTGATAGGGTCGTGAGGAGGGAGGCCCATGGGGTACACTATCATCACAGCACCTCTCAACTGATCCTTGGCATCACCTACTATCTGCTTCGTCATACACACATTGGCTTTCAATTGATCCTGTAACCAGGCAAGGGCGAATAAACGGTAAAAGAAGTGTCCACAAGAAGCCAAAAACAGGCACAATATTCAAGACCATGTTTTCTCTTTTCGTGGGTGAAGCGAAGCGGGCGGGTTGGCATAGTGGTATCTTTCCACGCCTTCCACCTCTAGGACCCCGGTTCGAATCCCGCTGGGGGTTACTATGTGGATTGGGTTTTTCAGTCCCTACCTGATTGCGTGGGTTTTCCCTGGAATTAATCTCTGGGGTTTTCCTCCCACATCTAGAACTGAAACTTCCTTCCTTGTCTTCTTTCCATGGGGTTCTTGGCTAGTACAGTGATGAAGTTCGCATTTTTGAGAATCCTTGGCTTCACAACCAGAATTAATAAATGAAATGGAAATGAAATGAAATGTGGAATATCCAGGCGACCTTTGCTCCGGTGTTCCAATTGTACACAATGGCGTGTTTCAACGTTGTCCATTTGCTGGCTCAAAAAAATATTTTTGGAGGATAGACGTCAGCAGGTTAAAGCCCCAGCTCAACATCGGTATACTGACTGTAACTACTTCCACTCTTTGCATTCAGCATTTTTGTACGCATTCCTACAGGCAGACTTTTCGTCTCATTGAGAGGAAAACTAATTTTGGATCTTATTTCATTTATTATACAAAAACGATAACACTTCAGGCAGCAATATGTCAAGGAAAATTTTCTACCATTATCTTTAGGTAAGGTATGAGTAAATCTGTTAACATTTATGTTTTTCTTCTTACCAATGTTGAGCTAGGGCTTTAAGAAGAAATAAAATAAAAATTGATGCAGTATAGCAGTAAAATTGGTGTGGGATACTTGAGCTTGTCAAACTTGTTGCTGATTTAGTCTCGACGATTGTCCAGTGAAAATGAAACTGAAATATTTGTTGTACTTCCTTTCAATTTTTACTTTCTCTTTGAAAACTTTAGAAATTGTCTACGCCCTAATAAGCACACACAACTTGGACTGAGCAGGGAATATTCTAACTTCTCCTTTACTTACCTTGGATACAGCCTTCTTGGCCTCGCTGATTGTCTTACTGAACACTTCCTTCATCTTGTCATTACATGCTGCAAACATTCACAAGAAGAGGAAGTTTTAGCGAGGTCAAATTTCGTAGGATTTAGTGAGATAAAATTTGCACCACAAATAAATGGTTGGCAGTGCTATGAAATTGAAATTGAACAGTAAGCACAAAATCGGCCGCTAAGCAGCTCTATAAAATTCGTCCCGGGTCACTTGAAAAAGATAAGAGGCTGTGAATGACTTAAGGTGTTTAAATGTTGGTTATGTCTAATTAAGAATACAAAAACAGGAAACACCAGAAATGGGGAAACAATTACTGAAAAATCACCCAGGTTGATTTTTGTTATTACATGTATTATATATTTCTGGTAATGAAACCAAGGAGGCCTCATAAGTGAACTTAACCACTGTAGCTCTCAAGTCTGAGGAAACCTGTAGATAAGGGTGTTTGCCATGGGAACCAGAAACACCAGGGTAAACCCCTACTCTTCCACGATAAGTGTTCTGGGTTCTTTTACCTGCACTACCCATTCTAGTACACGGGACCTACGGCTTAATGTCTCATCCGAAGGACATAGCAATTATGGTAAAGTATTTTGCTCAAGGACACAAGTGCCTCGACCGACCGGGATTCAAACCCAACCTCTGCTGCCGACAACACCAGAACTTGAGTCCAGTGTTGTAGACCGCTCAGCCACGACATTCCGAAGCTGTGAAGTTTTTGGCAGTGTGGTGATACTTGGCTCATCATATAAATGCACATTGTTACTAACACTGGTAGTGTGTTGTGGCCGAGCGGTTTAGTGCACCGGACTCAAGTTCTGGTGGTTAAGTCATCGGGGTGTGGGTTCGAGTCCCGGTCGTGACACTTGTGTCCTTGAGCAAGATGCTTGACTATAATTGCTTCTCTTCACCCAGGGGTATAAATGGGTACCTGCGAGGGTAGAGGGTGATATTGTGTTTAAAAAAAGCCTTCAGAGCGCCACGGCAGCTCGGGGCCGTATACTCCCCAGGGAGCTGAGAAAGATTACAGGAATGTTATTGGCTCAATGACCAGGGCACTAATGTAAAGCGCATTGAGACGTTATTGTTAAATGCACTATATAAGAACTTTTTATTATTATTATTATTAACACACATAAAAATGCCGATAAGTACTACTTCTGGGGGAGGGGTCGGGGGGGGGGGAGGGGGTATATGCAGTACTTTCTGTATGATCTTCAGACAAGCAACTGCAGTTTGTCAAAAAGAGGAATATTCCAGGCACAGCAAGACTTCATACTGTGTTTTTTCCAATATTCAATGGAACAGCTGAGAAACCTAGAAAATCAGCTGAAAAGTTGCTTGCCTTGACCTTTAAAGGGACTGTGTCGTCATGATTAAAGCAGTAAATGGAATAACCCAGTTACTGATGCGTGCATGCACGCCGGTGGTCACATCACGGTTTGACAAAGACAGCGCCCTTTGCGATTTGGCCGCAAGCGCAGGTAAGCGCAGTATGTGGGTGAAAGTTCATCTTTTCATGCACAGCCACAGGCCCGCTACAATCATGGCGACAAGGTCCCTTTAATGTGATATTGAACACTTAGACTGATCCGTTTATACACGGAATAGCCCTGGTGTGTACTGACCGTGTCCATTCCTCCTGCCTATTGGATCTTTAGTGAAAACGACTCCTCCACTCGGCACGCATTTATCTTCCCATTCATCCTTCAGTTTCAAGTCAACGATCTGGTCATCGGTCAAACCCTGCATGTTAGGTGGTAAACTTACACCATGCTCGGACAGCTCCTGTATTTCTGATCAAGACAAAAAAAAACATTAACACAAATTAGTTACAACCTGGCAGGTGTCCAGCAGTCTATGTTCAAGTGATGTCGTTACAGAACGAGTGTTTGGTAGGCTAGTCTAGTTGTTACAGAATGGGTATTTGGTAGGCTAGTCTAGTTGCAGAATTGGTATTTTGACAGGCTAGTCTATGTTCAAGAGCTGTTGTTACAGAATGGGTATTTGGTAGGCTATTCTAGTTGCAGTTTTGGTATTTTGACAGGCTAGTCTATGTTCAAGAGCAGTTGTTACAGAATGGGTATTTGGTAGGCTAGTCTAGTTGCAGAATTGGTATTTTGACAGGCTAGTCTATGTTCAAGAGCTGTTACAGAATTGGTATTTTGACAGGCTAGTCTATGTTCAAGAGCAGTTGTTACAGAATGAGTGTTTGGTAGGCTAGTCTAGTTGTTGCAGAATGGGTATATGGCAGGCAAGTCTATGTTCAAGTGCTGTTACAGAATGGGTATTTGGCAGGCTAGTCTAGTTGCAGAATTGGTATTTGGCAAGCTTGGCTCAGTGGTTTCTTTCCCCGCCTTTCGCCTCTGTGGACCCCGGTTCGAATCCCGGACTGGAGCCTTGCATGTGGATTGGGTTTTCAGTCCCTACCTGATTGCATGGGTTTTCCCTATTTGGGGTTTTCCTCCCACATCTAAAACTGACATTTCTTCTAAATCTTCTCTACACAGATATCTTCAGGCCTACGGGTCACAGTGCAAGTCACATTTGAGGGTCTCCTGGTTTCATTACCAGAAAGATAATAATAAATAGTAATAGTAATAATCAAACAATCAATCAATCGTTAAATTTTTTGAGGCGCCACTCCAACGGTCATTGCTCATAAAAATGTACAGTAAGGTCTGGAAAAAAGGTAAGATTTAAAAGCAAAGTTTTAAAAATGGCTACTGAAGGAGATCTTCTGATCTGATGTTCTGAGGAAGATGATTCCACATCCTAGGTGCATAAGTAGAAAAGGCACGATCCCCCTGATAGTGTTTGGTTCTTAGACTGCGAAGGACTGAAGTCTGGGAGCAAGAACGCAATTTTCGTGGGATGTGTAGGAGCTGAGGCATAAAGGCAACAGAACACTCGTACATGTAAGGGTCCATGCCAAATTAGTCCAGCAGCTGATTTCACTCAACTTTACGCAACTGCGTAAGTCCACTTGTACAACGTTTAGTGCACAAGTTAAAGCCACTTGCGCAATATAATATGGCACAAGTGAACGAACGCAGTTGCGCAAAGTTTTGTGAAATCAGCCGCAGGACAACCAGCGGGTAAATACAGTCCAGGACGAGTTGTATCACCCACTGGTGACTGACCTTGTTTGCAATCTCTCTCTGGAGAAACAATGAGAGAAGTAAGCAATACCTGGCTTCCTCAAGAGATCAATTGTTTACATGCAGCACAGACTTACATGTCATCGTAGCCTTGTCCAAGGCGGTTGGAAGAGTGCCCCCAGCAGAGGAGTCTATACCCTGCCGCCCCGCCCGCGCAGAGCTTGCCCCGCAGCTTGCCCTTTGTCAAACTTCTGGTCCATGGCCGTCCGTAGCGCGCCTCGAATGCAATAAACAACATGTACATTACATAATCACAGTAATACATATCGCACACTGTGTGTTTCGGCTTCGCTGTACGAGGTTGAAAAACCATGCTTCGACCCCCACGGTATACTGTTTATCAAGTACTGCAGTACCGTGCTAGTATGTTATTCCTGCTGTATTCTATGACAGGTCAGATATGCAGTTCGTCGGTCGTCCAACGTGTGATTCATGCTACCTGGTGAATTCAAATCAGGGTGCTTGCATAAAGAGCCTTGGACAAGGCTAATGTCACCGCTATCTCCTGGAAAACAAGCAGAGGGTCTCCACAGGGCTGATTTGTGGTTTCAAGGTCAGGTGTAGCTACACCACACACCGATGACCTCCAAACCTTCCAGCTCACTCCAAACCCCAAGTTTGTTTGTACTACTACTGATCAGCCAATCAAACACCGCAGAGAGCTAAGTCAGTAGGGTGCATAATTGGGGAACTGCATTCCATTCAGCGAGGAAAACAATGTCTCCCATAGGAATTGAACTCGACAGAGATCCAACAAAAATTCCACATCGGAGAAATGTCTTCCGATTATCTGTCCTGGAATAAATTTGACAAGACACCCTCACAAGATCTCCCACGTCAAAAGACGACGAAGATGGCTCGTAACATGTTAAAGATGTTAAACCATAATTACCTTGACATAGCCTGCCTATCTTTAGTCTCTCATTGTAGATGTGTACTAATTCCTTCATCAGATCGTCAACAGGTGTTTTGACTGTACACTCATACAAGAACTGACTCTCCTCGCCATGTTTCAAGTGTAACTTCACCATGATCTCCAGTGAATTGAACAAACCTGAACAAACACAAATATAACATCCATCGTTTGGTGAACAGATAATTACACAGTTGGACTATTTTGTTTCAACTACATGTATAGCTTTAAACCAGTTGGCACCAGACTTTGTGTATCTACGCAAATATTTTCCGAGCCAGCAAACAGATGATGTGAGTTTTGTATATTGTGAAAAAAAAAATGTAAAACTGCAAGCCCTGGAACAAAGGTTGCCCGAACATGCCCATTGGCATGCCCATTGGCGCGCCGTGGCCGAGCGGTCAAGCACTCTGAACTCAAGCTCTCGTGTTCTGATCAGCAGAGTGTGGGTTTGAGTCCCAGTCTTGACACTTGTGTCCTTCGGCAAGAAACTTGACCATTATTGCTTCGTCCTTCGGATGGGACGTACAGACGTTGGTCCCTTGTGGCAATTTTTTTAACGGGGTTATCACAGGTTCGTTTTAAATTCACCTCATGGTCCACTTCATACATATACCGGACTGGGGCTCTAGTAGTATGACCGATAAAGTCAAAATCTCAAAAAAAGGAGTACAGTGCACCAGTTACTGAGGGTCTAATTCAGTATGTTCAGTGCTAGCCCCATAAATACTGCCGATACGCTGGACTACCTCCGTTTCTTGGCCCTACGACATGTACGAACACTATGGCCAAAGTTCATGGATCAAGTTTCAAATCGAAACTTACATTTTTTTGCCAAAGTTTTGCCATTGATGGTTTCCTCGGGTGGGGGGGGGTATGGGGGTGGGGAGGAAATCAAGATCACAAAGGAATTTTTAAATTTACACGTTTGTGATACTACATTGTGTAAGTTCAATTTCTATGCATGTATGATAAATTATGCTTTTGAAAACAAGTCCATAGGAGGAAAAGCAGCAATGACAACACAATAATCACAGCGTCTACAGTTAACTAGGTGGCGAGCAGCAACGCGAAGCCAGTGTGATACAATGTTACACCCCTAAACACTGCCAAAATGTTCATCTAGTTTGGAAAAACTTATCGTCCTACCCTGAAGTTTTTTTTCCATTAAAGGAAAGAACAAATAGTGGTCTTTTATATCTAAAAGAATGAACAAAATCTGTTCGTTTTCACCAGTCGCTATTTGTAGTTTTAAAATTAAATGTGCCAAAAGAATGGAATCGCCCAACGAGTGGTTTGTTACGTTGTTTTGCATACATTGTACTGTACATGTACAGTGTGTTTTGACAGCGACCGTATGTGCGTGGTGGTGACAGTGTGTACACAAGGCGCGTATATGTACATTAACGGTTGTGCATACAATTTGTATTTGAATTTGAAGGAACTCTGCTAACTTGTGCAGCTCGTTCGTGAATGAGAAAGTATCAACGTTGATGGCGCTTTACTTTTCACCGCGTTCACCTCCCCCCCTCCCTGGATTTCCTCATCATTGCCCGAGTCTCAAATACATTAGATCCGAGGTATATTTTGGTGGAATTTTATGAGTAAGTCTCAGAGTTAATACAAAGCTCAACGTCGACAACAGCATGATGAACAACTATACACACCGAGCGTAACGAAAAAGACTAGAGGAGTACGACTACGAGTCATAGCGCTGTACAGCGCACATGCGTAACCATGGTAACAGCAACCATCATGGCTCCCACGATATTTAAATGTGTCTTTATCACTCAGCTCTGAGTTTTTTTCATAAAATTCCACCAAAATAAGTCATTAAAAATCTGATTATAGCTTATACTTTGGATCTAATTTTCTACCTCCATGATCTAATGTACACGAGACTCTTTGAAAGATTTTGGCAAAAAAGTGTTAGCTCCTATTCAAAAGTTGAACCTTGAATTTGGGCCAAGAAGCAGAGCGGGGCAGTCCAGCCTATCATGGCATATTGACACTATTAATTGAGTGTCACTTAGTTGCGATAATCGTAACCCTCCATCCTCCCGACGGTCGGCTCCGACCGTCGGGAGGATGGAGGGTTACGATTATCGCAACTAGGTGTCACTAGGCTATTGACAGGAAACTTTATTCTCAATATTTTTAAGCCTGATGTTAACACAAAGTGTGGATTTCAGAATAGAAGTGGGTCTGTCCACACTAATGGGTCCATATAGTGTGACATTTTTTAACAAAATGGGAGGTAGAAATAAAAGAGGAAGAGGCTTCTTTCTTGTTTTCCATGCACATTCCAAATCAATTCAGGATTGTGTTTGCGAAAGAGCACGACAAATGTCCTTGTATTTTAGCAAGAACAGGGGATAAGCTTCAAGATTGTGTTTGTAACATGGAAATGTTGGACAGACATATCAAATGCAAGAGAGAGTGGTAATAATAAAAACAAATTCACAAAAATGTTTTCCCTTTACAATACAGTCCCTGTTAAGAATGTTTCCAGGCAAAACCAAGACAACTGTGTGGGTTTTGAAGAAACTAGAGAGGATTATCTTGAAGATATTAGGTTTGTAACATGGACAGACGTTTGTCTCAAAAATGTCTGTCCATGTTACAAACTAACATTTGTACCAACTTAAATCCTACAAGTTCTGTTTGTTTTGACTGATAACTCTTTAAAAGGGGCAATGGGTCTAAATGAAGTAATATTTAAGGAAATCAATTTATAAATTACCTTTCTTATTGCTTTCCAGTCAGTCCTAATGCAAAATGTCTGTCCTCGTTACAAACAAAGTGTCTTAAAGACAACCCTATAATTTCTTAAATAATCTGCCATTTTTTATATTGTTTGGTAAGCACAATCAGTATCAGCTAAGAAAAGTACCCCCAAAAAAATTAAGTGCAAAATATTGTCTTTTTGGTACCCTCTCAGTCACAGCCCAAAAGTTATGGGTTCAAATGGGTCCATTAGTGTGGACAGACCCAAGTATTACTAGCCTACTACCTACTATATAGTACAGTAGTACTGTAGGCTACTGACTGGTCCCTGTGGATCTTGCTCAACTGTAAACGGGAATAATAATTGGTGATCGGAAATAGGTGTTGATCGGAAACAGGTGAGGCCACTATAAATAAAATACCAAATTATATCGATACATATAATTATTTAGACCCAGTAACTGGGGCAATGAACTCCTGTTTCGAGATTATTGACATATCGGTCGTACTAGCTAGTACGACCGATAAAAAAAATGATGTTAAAAAACTCAAAAAAAGGAGTTCAGCGCCCCAGTTAGGCAGGTTAGAAAATGCACGAGGGCGCTGTTTGTTGTGAGATGGTAATTTCTTAATGGAAAATGTGATTGAAATTTTCAATTTTGCGGCTGCTTTTTGTTAAAAACTCATAATTTTTTTAAAACCTTGTTTTTTATCCATAATTTCTCTTGAAAAATAACACAGGACATTGAACAAAACAAAAACTAAAATGATGTTTTAAGCATTTCAGTTGTAATCTACCCAGTGGTTTTGTGTACACAATAATCACAATTTTGGCTAATGATAAAGCATGGCTAAAAAGACTCATCTTTGTTGTATCAAAATTAACTGCTTCTCCGCAATGCAGAATCAGAAAGAACCAATTTATGACTTAAAATGTAACGTAATATCTTTTCTTGAAAATCATATGCAACACTGACGAAAAAAATGTATTTGAAAAATGTATTCCTGCCTACCCCAGTTACCTGGTTACTGCAATTTTGCACGGTCTAGATCTAACGTACACAGTTACGTAGCACAACTTCTGATACCAATAAACTGTAATTTACCCCTTCTCTGTAATTTGTTGTAAAATCTCAAGCGTCTGCACCACAAGTCGTAAAAACAGAGCGTTTGACAATCGTTACAATATCAGAAATTCCTTAGCAACGTACTCCAGATTCATTTCACAGCTAGCTACACTGCGGCCAAATAACTATGGATTTATAAACAACATTGAAAAGAAGAGGGCGCCCTCAATCGAACTATTCATTATTTAGGACGGGTAAGTTGCTGATCTTTTTACTGGCCAACAAAACAAGAAACAAAGAAATGAATTGTGATAAAAAAAAAAGGGGGAATCAATATGCACGATTTTTTTAGATTGAGTCAGCTTCCAAAATCATGAATTATTTGGAAATTTTTTCATTACCTAACTAAATATGCATTGGCTATAAATAACTTTCTGAAAATCCTCGTTGTGTGTGTCCCCCCACGATGGGCTAAGAGGAAGTTCAGTATAAATCAGACAAGATTTCGACACAATTCGTGGTATAAGGACAGAATTGTTGGTGGGCGATGCAAATCCCCTGTGAGTGAGAGCTTAACCTTTTGAAGACTCAATGTTCCCGCTTACAAGAGTGATTGAATTAATAATAACTTTCAAACAAACACAAACTTATAAGTTTGACAAAACTATTTTCGTTTTAATCATTTATAATGTAAGCAGACTTGTACACAGACGTTTATCCTGCAGGTTGTCACACTCTAACCACTCCCGGGTCGGAATTGACCCTGATTCCGGGTCCGGGGATGGGGGGGGGGGGGCTTGACTCATTGGATCAGGCTGACCCGGTAAAGGGTTAAAAATTGGATTTCAACTCGGACTTTGTGTCAACTTCACCTATTTCCGAGTAAAGCTGACATGGACTCTTATGAATGGGTCAGGCCCCAAGGCACACGGAATCAGGGTCAATTCTGACCCGGAAGTTTGTAGAGTGTATGTGAGACGTATAACTACTGATTGTCAAAAGAAAAATGTATTAAGCTCCCATTTCACGAATTAAAGCCACTCAATTTGTGTTATACTGACACAGATACTTGTCATGTGACTGAAAGAATTCACACAAAATCAAAATAAACACCCCACACTTTAAAAATTGTTTAAAAAGGAAACCTTCTAAACAACGTGAACGCCTCCATGTGGTCACAGACGCGCTGTTAACGTACTCCACACGTGCGTGATAACGAATTTATCTTCAACCATAGAATGATATTTAATAAAAAGACTAGATCGGACGCGCGTACATACGCGCTGTTCCGGCATGCAGCTCTCCGACATTGCACAGTTCGTGCGGCGGCAAGGGTTAACAATACGCGCGTGACGAACGCTTTGCATTTAACGTTACACAACGCACGTAAAGCACTGCACACAGCTAGCTAGCTTGCACCGTAAAAAATGGTTTCAAACTGTGCGGCAGCTGTTTGTAACAGCAAGAACAAACGACGGAAGGGCTTGAAAACATCTAAACTGACGTATCATAGGTAAGTTTTATCTAAATTGATTGTATGTAAGCTATATAATCATGATGGCAAGTTTCTTCCGTAGTCAGTCTCTGATCGTTGCAAGAGGTGAAGCATGATTGTTCCGACACTGGGAGATGTTAACAACAGTCGTTATCATACACATATGGACTGGCAATGAGGGCAATAGTGCACGTCTATGCAACCCGAGGGTCTGTGAGAGATCAGGAGAGGGTCATATTTCCCGAGGCCTTCGGCCTCGGGAAATAGGACCCTCCTGGTCACTCACAGGCCCGAGGGGTGCATAGACGTGCACTATTGCCCGAATATACAAGTCCATACATGTATGTGTTTTATAACACACCTCAGTCCAAAATGTCGGTTAGAAGAGTAAATCGCGGTTTTTTTGGCCGGAGATTCTTCTCGATCCGTAGACGCCGTCGTTCTCTTGAGGGCGCTCTTTACCAGTCAATAGTTGTTGGGTTTTTGAAACTATTTCCCGCTTTGCGAACTATTTCCCCCAAAATGAAGCGCGTGCGGTGCATGTGGTGCAGATTTCGTGCACTATGCTATATTATAAC
Source organism: Marthasterias glacialis (assembly GCA_911728455.2). NCBI lineage: Eukaryota > Metazoa > Echinodermata > Asteroidea > Forcipulatida > Asteriidae > Marthasterias > Marthasterias glacialis. The sequence continues at coordinate 25,376,276 of OU452224.1, forward strand.
ACACCTCTCCCTGGTTCTTTATCCTGATTGGCTGAAACACGGTCACGTGGGGTGAACTAATATAGCCTATTGCATGAAATCTGCACCACCGTGAACTTGACGCGCGTTAACGCACCGCACGCGCTTCATTTGGGGGAAATAGTTTGCAAAGCGGGAAATAGTTTCAAAAACCCAAAAACTATTGACTGGTAAACAGCGCCCTCAAAAGGTTTACAATGCTCATAACAGTTTACCGTTGTAAAATTGTGCGTCCTGAATTTTTTTTTTCACATGACATTTTAGACTGAGGTGTGTTATAAAACACATATGGACTGGCATTATTCGGGCAATAGTGCACGTCTATGCACCCCTTGGGCCTGTGAAAGACCAGAAGACGGTCCTATTTCCCTCGGCCTTCGGCCTCGGGAAATAGGACCCTCTCCTGGTCACTCACAGGCCCTCGGGGTGCATAGACGTGTACTATTGTCCTCATTGCCAGTCCATATGTGTATATTAGTTCGACCCACGCGACCGTGTTTCAGCCAATCAGGATAAAGAACCAGGGAGAGGTGTGTTATGATCTAAGTTATTCCCCCGGGTAGCCAGGCCGGGGTAAAGAATAGTGAGATTACTATGGGGCCCATAGTGCATAAGCACACACATTTCATGTTTCTGCCCTATATAAAATTGGTAAACATTTGTTCGCAAGGAGGGAGTCATTCAGCCACATGAACTGTTCTTCTGCATTATGGCTCATTACTGTTTACGTTGTAATTTCCTTCAGTGGGTTCAATAATAAATAGGACCCAAGTACACCGGATCTCATTTTTAAGTGTATCAACGTTAGTTATGAATTATTGTTAAAAGTATAAGTATACGTCAAACATTCTACGTCAGTTAACATTTCCAGAAATCTCAGCTTATTGGCTTCAAATAATACTTGAGCTTCTTCATGTAGGCTATCTCAACATCCAGCAATGGCTGTTTTTTCATTATTGAATTTTCTGGATCAAGCAAGAACGTTTTTTTTCTCGTTAGTATAGTTATTCTATATCGTAGTCGTTGGCTTAATTAAGTAAACATCAGCAGAAAATGCATGGGATGTACCCTTTGCGTGCCAAGCTATGTATCCCTTTGCTTTTTCTGTCATACCGTGTGCCCCCAACAATGACTGTCTTCACGTTTGGTACTGTAGGCATAAATGGAACTGACTGTGTTTTCGAAATTGTTTCCAACAGTTGCCAACAATTTCTCAGCTTATATCGGTATATAGTTGTGAAAGAAAATCATTTCATATATTTATTGCATTAATAATATATCCATATCTTTACAATGTTCGATCATATCATCACCATCACCATCTTCAGTATCCCCCTATCGTCATCATCATCACCCACATTCCCCCATCATCCTGATCATCCCCGTCATCCCGTCGTTTTAATCGTCCTCACCATTATCACTATCATCCCATTATCATCATGATCCCATCATCAACATCATCAACATCAACATCATTAAGCTTTTACAGTTGTCGTACGAAAAACTGAGAAATAATAAATGACAGTTTGTTCAATGGAGTTTTTTTTGCTTAGCTTTAACATTGGAATGATTTATTTAGTTTTGATGAAAGGCACTAATGTTACGGGTTTCGTATCTTTTCACTCATAAAAACCACATAGGCGCGCGGCCTACTTCAATCCCAGTCTCTAGCAGCGCGTCGTCGCACGAGCTAGATTACGCGGGCTTACACGGAGGAACATAAACAAAATTGTGTACAGTGAACGGCGCGTGTGTACACGCGTCCGATCTAGTCTTTTTTTCTATATTTATGTCTTCAACATAATGTCAGCGCCCGGGCTGAACCAGCGTATTGTACGCGCGTCCGATCTAGGTATTATATTCTATATCTATGAACCAAACTTAACATGCAGAATAGCGCAATACGCTGAGGTACAACAGCGCAATACGCGGGGTATGACAATAACAACCTTTTGCACAGGTGCTCCTTTGTTTTAGCACCGGCGCTCTATTGCTCAAAACATTTGGGAACAAGGATGATGCTAACTGTGCAATGGGAAATACTATTTGATCGGCGGCGCGTATGGGAGTAAGTTTAGTTCCACGAATCTAATCTAGCCACGGACCACCATGTACACCAAGCAGCCTGGCTGATCATCTGCCTCTATGTTTCCAGCCTTTACATCGTATAGCCTGCACTGACCAGAAGTCATGACGTAGTCGAACGACCAGCACTCGGTATTCATCTTACAACTCACGAAACAGTTCAAGACTGACTTCATGCGAACGGCCGACAGAGGGCGTGGATCGACAATACATTTCTGTTCAAAGAGCAAAGTGGACATCATGTCAGCGGTGGCAAATGACGTATCCGTGGTTACTGCAGCTGTAAACAAATTGAAAAATGATCGAGAAAATACAATAATAGAAATATTAACAAATGTATAATAAATGAGCAGACGATTATGGTCCATTGAGATTGTTGTTTTTATTCTTTGTTCAAAACTGCTCAGTTTGGTCATCAGTGTACAGCAAGCAACCCGTTTTCCATCTTGAATTGTAATTGACAGGGAATTATTAACAAGAAACACCTTGACTTAAAACATGTTTATTTTGAATTCAGCTTAGAACTTCCTTCTCACTGAAAAAGAATCTCCCTTTTTCACAATTTCTTACTTGTTGTTTGGGGGCAGTCTTCCATTGGGTACTCTTCAATTATCACTTCACACAGTGTTAGGGTGCTGGCATAATCGTCAGTCAAATAATGAAACGCGTCGTCCACACTGATGTACTGGGCAATCATGGGTGGGTCACATAAAATCGGTATGTGTGCCCCAGGGATCGATGCTTGCCCCGTTGTCACCGGTAACCCACAAGCAGCATTTTTTTAAATGTCACTCTCTATGCCTGCCCTCACGATGGCGCCAACCAAACGATCGTCTGTAAATGGAAATTAAACAGATAATATAATAAATGTCTTCAGAATAGTTCTATTTGTTGAACTTTGGGATATTTGTCAAGAAACTTCCTCGCGGAAATAATAAACTTACTACAACAATCTCCTCTGTTGACAAGAGTAATACGACCGATGCAGTGGTGTGTCCCCAGGTCTGCCTTCCACCATGGATGCGAATTAGCGTCTGCAACAGGAATAATTATGTGTTCGTTTAACTTTTTATGCTGTACGGAGTTTAAAGGGAAAACTCGTGATAATAAAGATACCAAATAGGAACCCAAAAACTTTCGTAACAATTTGAATTAAAACTTCGAAAGCAATTCATAGTACTCTGTTGACAAGGGTCATGGGCATAAATACCAGGGGTGGGTGGGGGACATGTCCCCCGACTTGTTGTCGTTCCCCCACCCCAGATTTTTGGTTCTTAGAAAAAAGGTTGTTTTCACCGAAAAGCACCCAATAGCTTAGTAAATGAATAAAACATCTCTACAAATCCCTATCAAGACAGCCCCTACGTCTGTACACGCCCACCTGTATGTGCAAACAGTGAGTCGACGGTCATCATGGATCGTGAAGGAACTGAACGATACCCATGAAACAGCACCGTTTTGACAAATCAAGGTTGGTATAGGTTACTTGACAAGGCCTAATGATTGTACAATGTACTATGCAGTAAAGTAGAAAATAAACATTTTCTGTCATTATTTGAACAAACTACGCAGAACAATAACAACACAGAGGGCATCCATAATGCAATCGAACATCTGCTGTGGATTTACATGTAACCTTCCCTATATGATGCCCCCTTTTCTCGTGATCTCAACATTGTTCCTTTTTTCCATTACCCCCACCCACTTTTCACAAAAAATTTACGCCACTGACGAGGGTGATACGACCGAGGCAGTGATTGGTCCCCTAGTCCACCTTCCGCAATGGATGAGAACTGCACGAGTGTCCTAGTTGTGGTTAGTGGCGCCTGGATTGCGAGGTTATAAGATGATGGTGCCCGTTCACTCACTTTGTCTTTGAAAATATTATCATTATTTTGTGATAATAGTAATAATCATGCGCTTATAAGATATTAGTTAAAATCCCGAAAGGCACTCTTATTTCAAGGTGGATATCATCTTCGTGAAAAAGAAGAAATTTGAAAACACGGAAAACAAAACCCCTTGGTCAATTTGGCGCCCCTTAATGTGGAGCCTGTGGTACGTGTCCCATATTCCCGCCCCCTGTGCCACTTGGCCTCTACATACAGGTTCCACCATATTTCTCAATAGCTGACGAGGTAGGTGAGTAAGCAGGGAAGGAGTCCAGAGATAGGCCCCCTATTCAGGCGGTTTTTGGCACAGTTTGAAAGGTACAGTGAAAAGAGAACCTGCCTAATGATAACATCCAGTACGTCCCCATGGCAATTGTGTGAATTACCATATCATGGGCAGAAAGCTATAGAAGCAATAGTCCCTGACGTATGCCATCTTTACGGGCAACTTGGGTACCAGCGTACCAGCGTACCAGCTTTGAGCTGCGTCAAGTGTTTTTATTTTTCTTGCAGTCTCCGTATGTACTTAAATAATCTTTCTGTTTCAGGCTATTTGTATCGAATAGGTCACCAGCCTATTCCTTTGTTTGGTGAGAATAAATTAAGCGAAGTTAAAGATAATTAAACTGCTAGCGTAACAAAAAAAGACGATAATATTGAGTTGAGAATTTCCCCTTGTTAACTGAGTGTTACCTTTAAAATAATGTCACTGATGTCTAATACAGAAAACTAGAAACGTCGCTTAATTTGTAAACATAAAATGTTGTCCTGCTTAACATTTTCAGTGTTTAAAGTAGCGAAACATGTTTCCAAAGTTCTGGCAAGATGTTATTTGTTTGTAACCCGAACATTGTTTTTACAGCGGTTACACTTATCAGTTTGTATTCTAAACTGACCGGTGTGGGAGCAAGTCAAATCCCGTATATTTGTTCTGGCGTCGCCGTCTACTGCTAGATCCGCCGTGTAGCTTCCCATCGTCGAGACCTGACTGGCTTGCATTCCCCGAAGATCCAAAGCTGCGGAGATTTAAGAAGAAGAAAAAAAAAACACACACAAATGAGCTCATCAGGTGTTCGGCCAACAGCCGAAAACCTACGTTTAATAAAGAGAAAAATCATATCTCAAAAGTACGAAAGCCCGTTAGTGCCATTTTTATTTTATTTTCGAATGCAGTTATTTATCGAGTGCAGTTATTTATATTTTCGAATGCAGTTATTTATATTTTCGAGTGCAGTTATTTATTTGCGTAAACTTGAGCTTTATCGCCGAAAACACCACACAGATATTGTTGATGTTGACTGCTTTATAGAAGGGCAGTTGAGCACCTCAGGGCAACTGTGCGGCTACCGGCGATTCAGAAACATGCATTGAAAATATAAATAACTGCAGTGAAAATATAAATAAATGCATTGAAAATATAAATAACTGCACTAAAAATATAAATAAATGTATTGAAAATATAAATAAATGCATTGAAAATATACAACAACTGCACTAAAAAAATAAATAAATAAATGCATTGAAACTATAAATAAATGCATTGAAAATATAAATAAATGCAGTGAAAATGTAAATAGCTGCATTAAAAATATAAATGCATGCACTCGCCAAATTAAATGAATGCAGAACTAAAAGTTACAAAAAATAGACTGCGCGTCCTACAGCCTTTGTGAAACGGGGTCATTGAACTATCAGGCCTTCTCACTGAAAAAGAATCTCCCTTTTTCACAATTTCTTACTTGTTGTTTGGGGGCAGTCTTCCATTGGGTACTCTTCAATTATCACTTCACACAGTGTTAGGGTGCTGGCATAATCGTCAGTCAAATAATGAAACGCGTCGTCCACACTGATGTACTGGGCAATCATGGGTGGGTCACATAAAATCGGTATGTGTGCCCCAGGGATCGATGCTTGCCCCGTTGTCACCGGTAACCCACAAGCAGCATTTTTTTAAATGTCACTCTCTAAGCCTGCCCTCACGCTGGCGCCAACCAAACGATCGTCTGTAAATGGAAATTAAACAGATAATATAATAAATGTCTTCAGAATAGTTCTATTTGTTGAACTTTGGGATATTTGTCAAGAAACTTCCTCGCGGAAATAATAAACTTACTACAACAATCTCCTCTGTTGACAAGAGTAATACGACCGATGCAGTGGTGTGTCCCCAGGTCCGCCTTCCACCATGGATGCGAATTAGCGTCTGCAACAGGAATAATTACGTGTTCGTTTAACTTTTTTTGCTGTACGGAGTTTAAAGGGAAAACTCGTGATAATAAAGATACCAAATAGGAACCAAAAAACTGTCGTAACAATTTGAATTAAAACTTCGAAAGCAATTCATAGTACTCTGTTGACAAGGGTCATGGGCATAAATACCAGGGGTGGGTGGGGGACATGTCCCCCGACTTGTTGTCGTTCCCCCACCCCAGATTTATGGTTCTTAGAAAAAAAGGTTGTTTTCACCGAAAAGCACCCAATAGCTTAGTAAATGAATAAAACATCTATACAAATCCCTATCAAGACAGCCCCTACGTCTGTACACGCCCATACACGCCCACCTGTATGTGCAAACAGTGAGTCGACGGTCATCATGGATCGTGAAGGAACCCGTGAACGGTACCCATGAAACAGCACCGTTTTGACAAATCAAGGTTGGTATCGGTTACTTGACAAGGCCTAATGATTGTACAATGTACTATGCAGTAAAGTAGAAAATAAACATTTTCTGTCATTATTTGAACAAACTACGCAGAACAATAACAACATAGATGGCATCCATAATGCAATCGAACATCTGCTGTGGATTTACATGTAAACCTTCCCTATATGATGCCCCCTTTGCTCGTGATCTCAACATTGTTCCTTTTTTCCATTACCCCCACCCACTTTTCACAACAAATTTACGCCACTGACAAGGGTGATACGACCGAGGCAGTGATTGGTCCCCTAGTCCACCTTCCGCAATGGATGAGAACTGCACGAGTGTTGTGGTTATTGGCGCCTGGATTGCGAGGTTATAAGATGATGGTGCCCTTTCACTCACTTTGTCTTTGAAAATATTATCATTATTTTGTGATAAGAGTAATAACCATGCGCTTATAAGATATTAGTTAAAATCCCGAAAGGCACTCTTATTTCAAGGTGGATATCATCTTCGTGAAAAAGAAGAAATTTGAAAACACGGAAAACAAAACCCCTTGGTCAACTTGGCGCCCCTTAATGCGGAGCCCGTGGTACGTGTTCCATATTCCCGCCCCCTGTGCCACTTGGCCTCTAAATACAGGTTCCACCATATTTCTCAATAGCTGACGAGGTAGGTGAGTAAGCAGGGAAGGAGTCCAGAGATAGGCCCCCTATTCAGGCGGTTTTTGGCACAGTTTGAAAGGTACAGTGAAAAAAGAACCTGCCTAATAATAACATCCAGTACGTCCCCGTGGCTACTGTGTGAATGAATTACCATATCATGGGCAGAAAGCTATAGAAGCAATAGTCCCTGACGTATGCCATCTTTACGGGCAACTTGGGTACCAGCGTACCAGCGTACCAGCTTTGAGCTGCGTCAAGTGTTTTTATATTTCTTGCAGTCTCCGTATGTACTTAAATAATCTTTCTGTTTCAGGCTATCTGTATCGAATAGGTCACCAGCCTATTCCTTTGTTTGGTGAGAATAAATTAAGCGAAGTTAAAGATAATTAAACTGCTAGCGTAACAAAAAAAGACGATAATGTTGAGTTGTGAATTTTCCCTTGTTAACTGAGTGTTACCTTTCAAATAATGTCACTGATGTCTAATACAGAAAACTAGAAACGTCGCTTAATTTGTAAACATAAAATGTTGTCCTGCTTAACATTTTCAGTGTTTAAAGTAGCGAAACATGTTTCCAAAGTTCTGGCAAGATGTTATTTGTTTGTAACCCGAACATTGTTTTTACAGCGGTTACACTTATCAGTTTGTATTCTAAACTGACCGGTGTGGGAGCAAGTCAAATCCCGTATATTTGTTCTGGCGTCGCCGTCTACTGCTAGATCCGCCGTGTAGCTTCCCATCGTCGAGACCTGACTGGCTTGCATTCCCCGAAGATCCAAAGCTGCGGAGATTTAAGAAGAAGAAAAAAAACACACACAAATGAGCTCATCAGGTGTTCGGCCAACAGCCGAAAACCTACGTTTAATAAAGAGAAAAATCATATCTCAAAAGTACGAAAGCCCGTTAGTGCCATTTTTATTTTATTTTCGAATGCAGTTATTTATCGAGTGCAGTTATTTATATTTTCGAATGCAGTTATTTATATTTTCGAGTGCAGTTATTTATTTGCGTAAACTTGAGCTTTATCGCCGAAAACACCACACAGATATTGTTGATGTTGACTGCTTTATAGAAGGGCAGTTGAGCACCTCAGGGCAACTGTGCGGCTACCGGCGATTCAGAAACATGCATTGAAAATATAAATAACTGCAGTGAAAATATAAATAAATGCATTGAAAATATAAATAACTGCACTAAAAATATAAATAAATGTATTGAAAATATAAATAACTGCAGTGAAAATATAAATAAATGCATTGAAAATATAAAAAAACTGCACTAAAAAAATAAATAAATAAATGCATTGAAACTATAAATAAATGCATTGAAAATATAAATAAATGCAGTGAAAATGTAAATAGCTGCATTAAAAATATAAATGCATGCACTCGCCAAATTAAATGAATGCAGAACTAAAAGTTACAAAAAATAGACTGCGCGTCCTACAGCCTTTGTGAAACGGGGTCATTGAACTATCAGGCCTTCTCACTGAAAAAGAATCTCCCTTTTTCACAATTTCTTACTTGTTGTTTGGGGGCAGTCTTCCATTGGGTACTCTTCAATTATCACTTCACACAGTGTTAGGGTGCTGGCATAATCGTCAGTCAAATAATGAAACGCGTCGTCCACACTGATGTACTGGGCAATCATGGGTGGGTCACATAAAATCGGTATGTGTGCCCCAGGGATCGATGCTTGCCCCGTTGTCACCGGTAACCCACAAGCAGCATTTTTTTAAATGTCACTCTCTATGCCTGCCCTCACGATGGCGCCAACCAAACGATCGTCTGTAAATGGAAATTAAACAGATAATATAATAAATGTCTTCAGAATAGTTCTATTTGTTGAACTTTGGGATATTTGTCAAGAAACTTCCTCGCGGAAATAATAAACTTACTACAACAATCTCCTCTGTTGACAAGAGTAATACGACCGATGCAGTGGTGTGTCCCCAGGTCTGCCTTCCACCATGGATGCGAATTAGCGTCTGCAACAGGAATAATTATGTGTTCGTTTAACTTTTTATGCTGTACGGAGTTTAAAGGGAAAACTCGTGATAATAAAGATACCAAATAGGAACCCAAAAACTTTCGTAACAATTTGAATTAAAACTTCGAAAGCAATTCATAGTACTCTGTTGACAAGGGTCATGGGCATAAATACCAGGGGTGGGTGGGGGACATGTCCCCCGACTTGTTGTCGTTCCCCCACCCCAGATTTTTGGTTCTTAGAAAAAAGGTTGTTTTCACCGAAAAGCACCCAATAGCTTAGTAAATGAATAAAACATCTCTACAAATCCCTATCAAGACAGCCCCTACGTCTGTACACGCCCACCTGTATGTGCAAACAGTGAGTCGACGGTCATCATGGATCGTGAAGGAACTGAACGATACCCATGAAACAGCACCGTTTTGACAAATCAAGGTTGGTATAGGTTACTTGACAAGGCCTAATGATTGTACAATGTACTATGCAGTAAAGTAGAAAATAAACATTTTCTGTCATTATTTGAACAAACTACGCAGAACAATAACAACACAGAGGGCATCCATAATGCAATCGAACATCTGCTGTGGATTTACATGTAACCTTCCCTATATGATGCCCCCTTTGCTCGTGATCTCAACATTGTTCCTTTTTTCCATTACCCCCACCCACTTTTCACAAAAAATTTACGCCACTGACGAGGGTGATACGACCGAGGCAGTGATTGGTCCCCTAGTCCACCTTCCGCAATGGATGAGAACTGCACGAGTGTCCTAGTTGTGGTTAGTGGCGCCTGGATTGCGAGGTTATAAGATGATGGTGCCCGTTCACTCACTTTGTCTTTGAAAATATTATCATTATTTTGTGATAATAGTAATAATCATGCGCTTATAAGATATTAGTTAAAATCCCGAAAGGCACTCTTATTTCAAGGTGGATATCATCTTCGTGAAAAAGAAGAAATTTGAAAACACGGAAAACAAAACCCCTTGGTCAATTTGGCGCCCCTTAATGTGGAGCCTGTGGTACGTGTCCCATATTCCCGCCCCCTGTGCCACTTGGCCTCTACATACAGGTTCCACCATATTTCTCAATAGCTGACGAGGTAGGTGAGTAAGCAGGGAAGGAGTCCAGAGATAGGCCCCCTATTCAGGCGGTTTTTGGCACAGTTTGAAAGGTACAGTGAAAAGAGAACCTGCCTAATGATAACATCCAGTACGTCCCCATGGCAATTGTGTGAATTACCATATCATGGGCAGAAAGCTATAGAAGCAATAGTCCCTGACGTATGCCATCTTTACGGGCAACTTGGGTACCAGCGTACCAGCGTACCAGCTTTGAGCTGCGTCAAGTGTTTTTATTTTTCTTGCAGTCTCCGTATGTACTTAAATAATCTTTCTGTTTCAGGCTATCTGTATCGAATAGGTCACCAGCCTATTCCTTTGCTTGGTGAGAATAAATTAAGCGAAGTTAAAGATAATTAAACTGCTAGCGTAAAAAAAAAGACGATAATATTGAGTTGTGAATTTCCCCTTGTTAACTGAGTGTTACCTTTAAAAATAATGTCACTGATGTCTAATACAGAAAACTAGAAACGTCGCTTAATTTGTAAACATAAAATGTTGTCCTGCTTAACATTTTCAGTGTTTAAAGTAGCGAAACATGTTTCCAAAGTTCTGGCAAGATGTTATTTGTTTGTAACCCGAACATTGTTTTTACAGCGGTTACACTTATCAGTTTGTATTCTAAACTGACCGGTGTGGGAGCAAGTCAAATCCCATATTTTTGTTCTGGCGTCGCCGTCTACTGCTAGATCCGCCGTGTAGCTTCCCATCGTCGAGACCTGACTGGCTTGCATTCCCCGAAGATCCAAAGCTGCGGAGATTTAAGAAGAAGAAAAAAAACCACACAAATGAGCTCATCAGGTGTTCGGCCAACAGCCGAAAACCTACGTTTAATAAAGAGAAAAATCATATCTCAAAAGTACGAAAGCCCGTTAGTGCCATTTTTATTTTATTTTCGAATGCAGTTATTTATCGAGTGCAGTTATTTATATTTTCGAATGCAGTTATTTATATTTTCGAGTGCAGTTATTTATTTGCGTAAACTTGAGCTTTATCGCCGAAAACACCACACAGATATTGTTGATGTTGACTGCTTTATAGAAGGGCAGTTGAGCACCTCGGGGCAACTGTGCGGCTACCGGCGATTCAGAAACATGCATTGAAAATATAAATAACTGCAGTGAAAATATAAATAACTGCAGTGAAAATATAAATAAATGCATTGAAAATATAAATAACTGCACTAAAAATATAAATAAATGTATTGAAAATATAAATAACTGCAGTGAAAATATAAATAAATGCATTGAAAATATAAAAAAAACTGCACTAAAAAAATAAATAAATGCACTAAAAATATAAATAAATGCATTGAAAATATAAATAAATGCAGTGAAAATATAAATAGCTGCATTAAAAATATAAATGCATGCACTCGCCAAATTAAATGAATGCAGAATCAAAAGTTACTAAAAATAGACTGCGCGTCCTACAGCCTTTGTGAAACGGGGTCATTGAACAATCAGGCCTGTATTCGACGTTGTACTAAGGCCCGCAACCCAAACTTGGTGTCGTATAGTTCCTTAAAAAAATTAACTGCTCTGGAAAATATAATTATAATATATAATATAAATATAATATGTATTGAAAATATAAATAACTGCATTCGAAAAAAAAAAAAATAAATAAAGATGGCACTACCGGGGCTTCGTACAAAAGCCATGTGGTATTAACTTGAGCCATCACTAGCCATAAGTGGTACCTAACAGTACCCAAGCCTACATCCTTACGGACTGTAAAGGGGGTAACCCTGTTTCAGCCCCAGGAGTAGGCGGCAATGTCCCCTGGGAAAACCTCGAGTTGCTTACTGGCGAGTTGCACAAAAAGCTAGTCCTAGATTGATTTGGTTGTTCTTGTTTGTACTGTTTGTTTGTGAGTTTACCAAAGACTTCAACTACTGCAATACTTTACTTCTTATTATCTTTGAGTCAGGGAGCTCTAAGACGTCTTTCATTAGACTTCAGTTCCTAACAAATCACTATCAACTTTTAAGAAACGGTAAAGAACTGTACAAATCATGACATTTAGCACATAGAAAATTTACACGAAACTAACTAAAGAAAGCATTGGATATAAACACCAGTGGAATTAGAACAAATAAAAAGCAAAGGACTAAAATATAGTACGTTTGACCTTGCAGAGATTCATACTATTATTTCTTTTGGGAGTTGGGATAAACACTTACATGTGAGACTGAGACACCGGCAGAAGGGTGGCAGGAACAGCAACACGAGGATTCCGAAGTAAAATATTAACAGGTTTGTCTCCAGCAACAATCCCTTGCAGTGAGCCATCATGACAATTTACCCCACGTTCACTGGTATTGGCGTTACCTTTGCATGCACAGGACTGAGAAATATCCGTGTTTCATGCCATGGTGCTACATGCATCAGCGTAAGGGCCGCGTAGAGGACACACGTTAACCTGGGTTGCTTTACGAATATTAATAATATTTTTCACAACAAAAATTCACCAGATTGTATGCACTGTATGGGGACCTTGACTTTAATTTAGTAAAAAATATTATGCTTGCCGTTGTGGTGATGTTGTCATGGAAACATTTAAGAATGGTCAGGTGAGCCGACCGTAACTGTATAGATATTTGCATTAACCGGGAGTAATAATAATCATTAAGGTGTAAAGGATAGATGTAGTTGGGAAATTTGAAGAAAAACGTTGCAAGAAGAGCGATACCTCTTAAAAACGATTTTTATTTCTTCTTCTTCATCATGACGTCACGTCATAATTTTGCAGGGAACGATATTGTCTAACAACGTTATCGTGTTTCGACTTCCCTAAATATATAGTTCGGTAGATACACGACTTCATAAATGCACCTTTAACGTAACACCACGTTTGGTATAACAATACAACTATTGGACAGTCTGGGCCTATTTCAGTACGTAGGAACACCTACACATACCAGTGGCCATCTTCTTGACTACGTCATAGCTCGAGCCAGTGATGAAAGTTTCTTACAGCGCCTCTAACCCAAGAATACTTAATTGTAAAACAACACGAAGTCTCCAAAACCATTCGTCTGCACCAAACCTTGCCGAGGACTTCAAAGTCCACTTTGACTCTAAAATCATGCGCATAAGGACATTAATTTATGGCCAAGAATCACGTTTCAGCCTCTGATAATGAGACTCTTACCACTTCCAGACTCCAGTCATTCTCACCAGAATCGGAGGAGATTGTCGCAAAGATCATCCAATGCTCACCCTGAAAATCATGTGACCTGGATCCTATCCCTACCTCTTTATTGAAGAGGTGCCTCTCGCCTGCAATACATATAATCACAAACATTGTCAGCTCTTCCATATCAACAAGAATCATGCCCCACAGCTAAAAATGGCGCACGTCCGTCATGTTATCAAGAAGACGAAGCTGGATCAGAATGTCCTAAATAGTTACAGGCCAGTCTCGAATCTACCTTTTCAACTCTAAAAATAGTGGAGAAAGAGATAGCTGTTCAAATCCAAGACTACCTCACATCATACAACCTTCATGAACCCAGACAGTCTGCGTATCGGAAAATATCACAACACTATAAAACAGCATTTCTCTGCGTTCAAAATGACATCGTAAGAGCCATCGACGAGAGGAGATCTGTCATTTTAGTGTTATTAGACTTATTTTAGACTGTATTTTGAACTGCTTTTAACGTGCAACCGCGACCGCCCGTGCAATTTACATCAAAAAACCGGGGCTACCAGTAGTATACCTGTACAAGACTTCTTACTTAACAGTATTATGGAAGTGAGCCCTCTGTTGGTGGGTTATGGTTAGACAAGTGTTACTAATAAAGTGTTCTGTAAATTGGCCGCCATCGTTTTAGTCACGTTATTTCCCTGGACCCAAAGATATCACAGTTTGGCGATGAGGATGAGATGTTAAGGACAGAACCGGGTTTCAAAGTTCCAGCTTGTTTTGTGGAACATCCAGGGAAACATCGTGGCGGCAATACACCGATCCATTAAGCCCCGCCCATTTCTCATCGGCCAATCACAACCACGAAATCTGATCACCATTTCAGCCATTTGGTGATCTTTGCACTAATGGTGATCAGGTTTCGCGGCTGTGATTGGTCAACTCGTAAGGAGGCGGGACTTAATGGATCGGTCTATTATCGGCAAAATCGGCGAATATCGTGAAGAGGAGGAGAAGTTCGAATTTTACCTGGAAAGACTGGAGCAATTTTTCATCGCGAATGAAATCGAGGACAAACGTGCGGTAAGCGTTTTTCTAACTGTCGTTGGACAAAGTCATATGGTCTTCTCAGAATCTTGGTATCACCAGGGAAACCAAGCGACAAGTCTTTCGAGGAGTTGAAAGTTTTTCTTAAGAATCACTACACGCCTGAACCATCAGTGATTGCCGAACTATTTAAATTCCACCGGCGAGATCAGCTTGAAGGGGAATCAGTTGCCAAGTATTTGGTAAAATTACGAGCTCTTGCAAGTACATGCAAATTTGGAGTTTTTCTAAATGATGCCATTAGAGATCGCCTAGTCTGCGGACTGAGTAATACGATGAGCCAGAAGAAGTTACTTGCAGAAAAAGAACTTACTCTGGAGAGGGCTGTGACCATCGCCACAGCTATGGAAATGGCAAATACACAAGCTAAAGATATGCATTCGTCCCAGGTTGTAGACAAACAGCTTGAACAGGGAAGTAAGCCAGTCACTGTAAATAAAGTTGGGTCAAGGCCTAACAAGCAAAGTGCTTGGAAGCAAAAGAGTGGTAAAGTGGGAGCTCACTCAAAACTCAAGAATCATCAAAGTCATCTCAGGCAACTTCTTGTTACCGCTGTACATCAGAGGAACATGAATCCAACAAATGCCCTCACAAGTCATCCACTTGTTACAACTGTAAAAAAGTGGTTCAAGTCGAGCCTACAGGAAGAAACGACAACATAAACCTAAACTAGTGAAGGTTGTCTCCACTACTAGCGACGATAATGAGGAGTTTGATTTGTATACAATCAAGGAGTCGTCATCAAAATCGGGCATACTTCTGGAGGTACAGGTTGGAAACACACCACTAGATGGAGTTGGACACGGGGGCTGCTGTGTCTATTGTATCGGACACAATCTACCGTCAACACCTTTTAGCGCACGGCAGAAATGAGTTACTGTCGATACACAAACTTGTTACAACTGAACTTTATTATGTTGAAGAACCAGTAACTGCATAGTACAACAGTGTAATTGAAGATTAGATGTACATCGTAGCACAGGATATATCAGAATGAATTGAATGAATGAATGCAGACTATTTATAAGAATTATTAACCCTGTTCAACTGTAAATAGGAACAATGAGTCAGTCAATAATTTATATAAAAACATAAGAAAGAGACTAAGTTTCTTGGAAGTTTCTTGGAAGAAACTGACCTTCAAGTTACATAACACACCTGTTGTGTGTAGGTGGTTAACTTGGAAATAAGGAACTGTGTGGGTGATCAGATGACCCTGTGTGGGTGATCAGATGACCATGAGGTAGTGACTGTGTGTGTAATGGTCATAAAACATGTACGTGGAAACAATAGGAGTAATTCTCAAGGTGAAAGTGCAAGTAGGACAAAAGTGGAATATGATGATAAAAACTTTAAAACATGATAATTATTGAGTTTAAAGAAAATTGAAAAAAAGTAATATGACAAACATGAAACAATTCTGTGTCCATAACTGTTCATTGTTTTGGAACGCTACAACCTAAAGGATTGGCCATTACAGGAGTCATTGGTAAAACTACATACGTATGCTGGGGAGTCCATCAAGTCATTGGGACAAGCAATGGTTCCGGTTAAATACAAGAACCAAGAGTACCGACTTCCGCTTTATGTGGTTTTAGGGTAACAAACCAGCGTTACCAGGACGACAGCGGTTGGAGAACATTAAAATCGATTGGAACAGTATCTTCAAAGTTGAGACTACAACAGTTCCTAAAGCCAAGACAGTGGAAGAAATCATCGCAAAACACAAAGTAGTGTTTGCTGAACAAGGAGAACCCATAAAAGATTTCACCGCTGCTGTGAGAATCCCTCCTGAAGAAAGACCAATTTTCTTCAAGGCACGACCTGTTCCTTATGCATTGAGAGACAAGGTTGAACTCGAACTGAAACGATTACAAAATAATGGTATAATATCTAAAATAGATCGAAGTGAATGGGCTTCACCCATTGTTGTAGTACCTAAGTCCGATGGTAAAATAAGACTGTGCGGGGACTATAAGGTTACTGTGAACAAGGTTCTCGAAGATACTCAGCATACTTTGCCAAGTGCAGAAGATTTATTTGCCACCCTAGAGGGAGGAAAAGTGTTTACTACACTAGATCTTACTATAATGCCTATTTACAGCTAGGGCTTGATCAGAAGTCTAAAAAGTATCTGACTATCAATATTCACCTGGGTTTGTACCAGTTTAATCGTCTTCCATTTGGGGTGTCCTCTGCACCGGGCATATTCCAAAGCGTGATGGATCAGATATTACAGGGTAACCCAGGGTAGTATGTCACATTGATGATATTTTGATATCGGCACCCAATGAGCGGGAACACTTGACAAGATTGAATCAAGTACTCCAACGTTTAGAGAAGTATGGGGTGAGAGTCAAGTCACAGAAATGTGAATTTTGTAGACCTTCAGTGGTATATCTAGGGCACAAGGTGGACGGAGATGGACTCCATCCAACCTTGGACAAGGTAGAAGCTATTGTACACGCACCCAGTTCCACGAACATTAGTGAACTGCGATCATTATTTGGGTTTGCTAAATTACTATGGGAAGTTTCTCCCAAACATAGCGACTGTGTTAAATCCGCTAAATGCACTTTTGCGCAAAGAGACACAATGGTGCTGGACTGATGCATGTGAAACAGCTTTTCAGAATAGCAAGCAGTTGTTGTTCATTACTAGTTCATTATGATGTGAACAGGGAACTCAGGCTAGCATGTGATGCCTCACCATATGGTGTGGGAGCTGTCATCTCACACATAATGCCAAATGGGGATGAGCGCCCTATCGCGTTTGCGTCACGCACACTTTCCAAAAGTGAACAAAATTATGCGCAGATTGAACGGGAGGCATTGTCAATCATCTTCGGAGTGAAGAAATTTCACAAATACCTGTACGGCAGACAGTTTACCTTGATCACAGATCATAAGCCGCTCACAGCGATTCTAAATCTCCTGTGCCAACTTCAGCTGCTGCGCGTATGCAACGCTGGGCATTGATATTGTCAGCATATAAGTACAAGATTGAGTATAGGAAATCTACTGAGCGTTGCAATGCATATATGCTATCGAGATTACCTAAACAAGGTGATGCAGACAGAGTTGAAGTAAGCTACTTCTCGTATGTTGATGGGTTACCCATAACTGCAGTAGATATTGGAAAGGCTACCACTCAAAGATCCAATATTGGCTAGAGTGTATGACAATGCAATGAATGGTTGGCCTAACTATGTCAGACATGCAACCCTACTGTTCAAGGAAAAATGAATTGTCAGTGGACAAGGGCTGTATTTTGTGGGGGTTACGAGTACTGATACCAGACAAATTTAGATCTACGCTGTTGAATGACCTGCACGAGCAGCACCTAGGTATTTGAAGAATGAAAGGGATGGCTCGTAGCTACTTGTGGTGGCCTGGTTTAGACCAAGATATACAGAATCTGGTGAACCAGTGTGGACCATGCCAATCAGTTCGTAATACACCTCCATTGGCACCGCTCCAAACATGGGAGTGGCCAAGTCGGGTATGGCAGAGATTGCATATTGATTATGCAGACTTAAAGGGGCAAATGTTGTTTATTGCCATAGACAGCCATTCCAAGTGGATAGAAGTATATCCCATGACAACCACTACCACAAGCAAAACTGTTGATATTTTGAGGAGGTTGTTTAGTGCATATGGATTACCAGAAGAGATTGTTTCAGATAACGGTCCACAGTTTACTTCTAGTGAGTTTACTGAGTTCATGACTAGAAATGGTATTAAGCACAAGCGTGTAGCACCATACCACCCAGCATCCAATGGAGCTGCTGAGCGCATTGTTCAGATAGTGAAAAGAGCGCTCATCAAGCAAATTCTCGATCCTGACCCAAGGAAACGTGAAATGTCAATACATCACAAGTTGGCCAATTTCTTGATTACGTATCGTAATACACCACATACCACCACTGGTAGAACACCTGCAGAGATATTTTTGAAATGACAGCCTAGGACTAGGTTATCTTTATTGAAGCCTAATTTGGCTCAAACAGTGGCAAAGAAGCAGGCAGACCAAAGGTTCTTTCATGACAAAGGCCGAGTGCAGGAACGGGAATTGCAAATTGATCAGAGAGTTAGAGTAAGGAGTACTGTAGGTGGATTGATGAAATGGTTGCCTGGAAAGGTAACAAGGTCTGTGGTTCACGAACATACCTAGTATACATGTACAACAATGGTAGAACTCGTTTTGTACACATAGACCATATCTTAGGTTCACAAGAAAAGAGTGTACCTGAAACCAGGAACAGCACAAGTCCATTGGTAGACTTACATGTACCATTTTCAAGCTCAGTAGGAAAAGAAAAAAATGGACCAAAGTGGTCTAAATGGAAGTTTTGAGCAAACACCGACACATTCCAAGAAGGAATTCAAGGAAAAACAGGTTCCTGTAAATTTTAATTTACCGTCACAAATGCACAAAGACACAGGTGACATTCAGCTAAATGCACCTGCAGTGAGTCCAGAGGTGTCCCAGGAGAGACGTTATCCTCTACGAGTTTGTAAAGCACCAGTGAAACTTAATTTATAAGCAAAACATACACGTACCTTGGAAAAATCATGCAGAAGTGGAAGCATTGTTCATTTTTGTTTTACTTGGTGTTTTATTAAGTTTTGCTCAAAAGAAAGATTTCATTTCTTGAAATTTTACTTCTTTAAGTCTAACCATAGAAGTTACTGTGAAACGTATAATCTCATGTTTGAAAATATACCGGAATATTTTTGTTATAGTATGTACACAATCTCACAGGGTGACAATGTTTTTAGGGGGAGGAATGTAGTATACCTGTACAAGACTTCTTACTTAACAGTATTATGGAATTGAGCCCTCTGTTGGCGGGTTATGGTTAGTGTTACTAATAAAGTGTTCTGTAAAATGGCCGCCATCGTTTTAGTCACGTTATTTCCCTGGACCCAAAGATATCACACTACCTATGATTTACAGTGAGGAAAGTTCAACCTCGTCCCCGGGGTGTGTCGAGCAGTACGAGGTTGACCGCTCTCTCACCCTGGTATTTGATCATTTGCATATCCAACATTTTTGGATACGTATGCAAATTAGAATAGTCTGGCTGCTTTTCGAAATTCACATCTTCGTCGTCTCGTTGCCCGGTACCAGATTGAACTGTTTAACATTTGTTTTTCCGGCACCGGCTGTTTTGACTTCTAAATTGAGATTAAACAAAGGTAAACATTTGGTTGTTGGTGTTAAAACAAACGTAATGAGTATAAACATTGAGATACTGCGACCAAGCATGGAGGAGGTAGAGTGCACTTTTTTGTTTACATTGTGAACTGAATCGAATGTACAACTTACAGCATGACATGTTTACGGATAGACTGGAGACATGGTTTATAGATTAGATTACGTTGTCGTTAGGCATTAGTTTAGGTTTGGGTGTGGGGGAAGGGCTGACAACTGCTAGAAATTGACATACAATGGCTCTTTCTTCAATCAGCTGCATGTAGTACTCAAGTAGTTATCAATGCCATGTCAACGTGTCAAATGAACAGCTTATAAAGCAACCAACTGTATGTGTAATTCTTCTATATACTATGAATATGGAACATATGCTAATATTGTAAAGTCGTTGTCCAATCAGGGTCCAAGTAAGGAGTTTCCATCCCAGGGTTTACATAGTAAACCATGGGGACGAGGTTGTAGTATACACTCTAAAAACTCCCAGACCAGAATTGATCCGGATTCCGGGTCCCAGTGAGGGTGCCTGACCCGTTTCTTGGTCAGGCTGACCCGTAAATTGGTTTAGATTGGGAATTCTACGTCAGTTTGACCCTTTCTCGGTCACTTTGACACAGAATCCGGGTCAGACTGACCCAAAATGGGTCAGGCCATACGGAACCCGGAATCCGGGTCAATTCTAACCCGTGAGTTTTTTTTTTTAGAGTGTAGAGCTGCTGAGAACACAACTACTGAGTACAGAAACTTGCAAGCAAAAACATATAATAATTAAAAATAATAATTAGATGTATCCGAAATGAAGTTGCTATTCTAAATCACCAGAAAAGTATTAAAATATCGAATATCAAATAATAGAATATCAAATTACCACAAATAATGTTGTAGTCTATACCAATTTCTGTTACACATTTTCCTTTGAAATGTGAAATGGTGCTTATCATTGTTTTCTGAGTTACACTGCAAAAGCTTGGGAGCTAAATTGATTATCTTGGTATTTATATGTGACAAAACCGGCATTGTGTTAGTTATCCCCATTGCTTTATCGTTGGTAAGATTAACACCATGTCGGTGTTGTCACATATAGATAACAAGAGAATCAGTTTGACACCCCAGTTTTTGCAGTGTAGAGTCAATTAGCACCACATTCAGTGTCCCCGGCAATTTTCCCTCCCTGTTGTTAAAATGTCCACACTCGATCACCTCGTTATTGTCAAACATAAGAAAACAATACATGTTAGTTATTAACTTCATCAGCCCCCATTACAGTTCACCTGCTGTATACAGCTATTTTACTTGCAAATATCAGTTTGAATAATTGGGATAATAATACTAATAGTTTGGGAGGCTGATCGTCCTTACTGGCAACTTCAGAAGTTGAATTACAAAGAACGCGGCTACAACGTGTTCGAGCTGCAGGCATGGTGAGCGCCTTTGGCAGCCAGCCACATCAACCCTTAATGACCACGGAGCGCAGCCTCAGATCGAAAGTGTTTGGTATTTCCGGTGGGTCGAAAACCGAAGGGCTCGGAGAAAAACCCTCGTGGTAGAGGAGCGAACCAACGCACAACTCTACTCACATATTGTGGGAATCGAACCAGGGTCACATTGGTGAGAGGCGAGCACTTAACGCACACGCCACCCGAGCCAACCTAGGGGATGGGGATGGGGAGTAGTTTCAAAGTTTGCTTATAACCAGAATGAGACAAATATTAATATCATAATTACGTACCCAGTATGCCATGTTGAACTATAGGCCATGCAAGGACTCGTGCGATTATTGGATAGTTTTGGCTCACATGACATTGCTTTAACTTTTGAAGTAAACAACATGGCAGACCCTATTGTTTGACTAGCGAGACTTGCAGGGTCTATTGTTATTATTATTATTATTACTTATTTATTTTATTTAAACACTCACACTTAGTGACCTTAAGCTCGAACTACACATGGATTGTCATTATTGCAAGCTAAGACATTCTGAGCCACAGTTACAATGTCAAACATCCATTTATTACTAGCAGGGCATAAACTTAATGTCTAGTTATTGTTGTCAATACTTATTTATTTAAAAATTCACACCTGGTCACCTACAAGCTTAAACTACACGTGGATTGCCAGTATTACAAGTTAAAACATTCTGAGCAACAGTAATAATATTAACTATCAATTTAAATTAGAGATAAACCGTTATAGTTAGTAGGGTGCAAAGGAACATCAAACGCACATTGCTTAGGAGTTTCTGAGCAAATTTAACGCAATGCTGATCCCGTCTTCAACGTGCCCCCCCCGCCAAATTTTTGCCTGTAACTTTTTAATGCTTAGGACGATCACTGCGACAATTTCTGAATTCTTCAAAAATATGTCTAGGGTCAGGTTGGGAAAAAATAACTGACTATGGCAACCATTTCGACTGATAGTGGAGAATCACGTGATTGTCTGAAATGCTATTTGGAATTCAAAATGGCCGCCATATTTGGCGGCCATTTGCGATTTTGTGTTTTCACCTTGTAATAAGGGGGCAAATTATATAGTTTTTTAAACAATATTTTCAACATGCTAATTTGTGTACTTGTCAGACCAAAAATATATTTAGATTTGTCAACCAAGCTTAATCATTGGTCTCTGGTTCCTGGGCGGCGGCAATTTTGATTTTAAGTGGAAAGACGCAAACAAAGAAATTTTGCACCAAAATGGGATAAATTAAAGAATTATAGCGCCCCCAACAGTGACTCCAGTTATAAAATTAGGTTGGAATTATATCGAACAAGTTTGCCAAGTTTCAAAACATTTATACAACAAATACAGTAATTATGTGGAAAACACTATTTTTGACCAAAAACGGGGGAGAAAACAGTTAATAAGGCCCTCTAGTGACGATTTTTGATATTCTTTTGAAGTCATTATGTAGAATTCGGTGAAATGAAAGTTTGTGGCAACTTTGATCAAAATCGGTTCACAAAATAATCTGGAAAATACTATGTGCCCCCGGGACCCCCGGACTGCCCCGTACATATCCCCAAAAGCCCGGTTCCTGATAGGGTTTACGCGTCCTAGTAAGATTGACAATCCCAACCCATCATGATTTTGTACGTCCTTTCTGAATATATTCAATATCATTGGATTGTTTGATAGCTATACCATAACGATAGTTATGTGCTTTCTCTCGAAAAAACAACAATCTGTTCTAAAAAAAAATAATATAACATATTAATATACAAACACAAAAAATAAAAAGAAAAAAAGTCTGCTCTCATCTAAAAAAATATATCTTGAAAAAAAATTTAAAAAAATTATATCTGCTGCTCTCGAAAAGACACAAATGCTCTTGAAATATCTGATCTCGAAAAACTACTAAAAATAGACTGCGCGTCCTGCGGCATTTGTGAAAGGGGGCCATTCCGCTATCAGGCCTTGCCCTATAATCTTTTTTTTTGTACATACAATAAGGCAAGGCCTGCGAAAGAAAGTATGTTTCGTAAATTTCCTTAAAAATAATAATAATAATAAATGAATAAATAAAAAGTGTAGCTGTTCTCAGAAAAAAAAATAATAGAGAAAAATAAATGGCACGAATGGGCCTTTCGTCATTAGCTTACTGCTCTTAAACAAGTTATTACTTCCAAAATTGAAATTAGCTATAACTTGTTTACGATATTACTGCTTTTAAAACCCTCGTGTCAGCCACGAGATGATTAAATTCAGCAGGTATTACCAAATATGACCATAACTTGTTTTTCAATGGTCCAAAAAAGCTAAGATTCCATGTAAACCTCACCCCTAGTATAATCCACAAGCCTGTAGACTTTCATTGGCCAGACCCAAACCACTGCAGAGTAAGGAGTGTTGAAAGACAGCAGCCCCATGTATCCGTGCAGATATTGATTGACCCTTGCGCTAAGGGGTCAGTGGCACAAGGCGGTATGCACTGCTTTTACGCACATTACACAACACACGTGACGTACGGCTTTGTGTCCCATCCGAAGGACAAAACAGTAATGATTAAGTGTCTTGCTTGCGGACACAAGTGCCAAGAACCGAACAAGAACCCACACTCTGCTGATAACAAAAAATACTTAGAGTGCGAGTCCAGTACACTTGACCGCTCGGCCACGACACGCCACATTGTTTGCTCGTCGTGCACCATTCTGCCCAAACAAACGCTGGTACTCTAACTAGAGAATTACACTGAATGCTGAAAAGTCTTTCTTTGTACCCCTGAAAATTATGATAGAGTCAACGTATTTCTAAACAGACATTATGCGTAAAGATCGTAAAATTACGAATTTTTGATCCGTCGTTAAAAAAAATAAATACAAATTACTTTATCGGTAAAGGTGCTAGATTTAATTTCTTTATTTCGGACCGTATCTCTTTTACTACGGCGCGCCGCTCACAGCGGCTCGGTGAATTACTTCATACGACGGAGAGCCGCTGCCAGCGGCTCGAAATAAACTTATAGTAAATGCATTTGGGGACTTTTTGCAGCAGCGGAACTAGAGTAATATTTTAGGGAGCACTTTTGGCCAATTAAAACTGCAGTTTTGTTTTGCATTTTCCCCCAAATAAACCCCTTTTCATTGCTCTTGGTATGTCGTTAATAAAATAATCTGACATGGGTATGTGTATAGTCTGGGTGTAAATTGAAATTAGTACTTGTGATATGTAACTGTCCAGATTTCCAGTGGCGGAATTAGTGGGGGGCACTAGTGTGAAAGGGGGGGGGCACGGACATCAATTGGCGGCACGTGCCCCCACCCCACCCCACCCCCACTCCCAGTTACACCACTTGTTCGGCAAATAGGCAATACAATTGAACCGATTCTATTAATAACTCAAAAATGGTCTAACGACGGGCCACGTCATACACCAAGCAGCCTGGCTGATCATCTGCCTCCAAGTCTTCAGCCTCTACGGCGTAGAGCCTGCACTGACTAGAAGTTGTAACGTAGTCGAAAGAGCAACACGTGTTACTCATTATACAACTCACAAAGCATTGGGTGACTGACTTTACGTGAACGACCGACAGAGGGCGTGATTCGCCAATACATTTCCCTTCGAAGAGCAAAATGGACATTATGCCAGCGAAGGTGAATGACGGGTTCATGGCCATTGCACCTGTAGACAAAACAAAAGTGATCGAGAAAACACAATTTAAAAAGAAAACGAAAAAATAAGGAAATAAATAAACAAACATTAACAATTCATGGTCCATTTAGATTGTTGTTTTTACGCATCTTCAAAACCTCTCAGTTTGGTCGTTACAGTAAGCAAGCCATTCTCAATCCCTAATCGTAACTGAATTAAAATAAGTTACAAGAAATAATATAGGACAAATTATAATAAAAAAAGAAGAAGGAAAAAAGTGTATTTTGATGTCGGCAAATTGAAAGAATTATATCTAAAGACAAATGCTGTCTTACTAAAAGTGCATCACACTTTAACTTATTTCTTACTAACTTGTTGTTTGAAGGCAGACATCCATAGGGTACTCTTCAACCATCACTTCACACAGTGTTAAAGAATCTTTAGGCAATTCACCAAACTCATCGTCGTCCACACTGACGTACCGGGCAATCACTGGTGGGTCACATACAATTGGTATGTGTGCTCCAGGGATCGATGCTTGTTCCATTGTCACTGGTAACCCACACGCGGCATTTTTAAAAATGTCACTCTCATTGCCCGCTCTCACGATGGTGCCATTATAACGCTGATCTGTCAGTGAAAAGAATATTGATATCTTCTTACCCAAACAAGAGCCGAAAATGTTTTACTACAAAAAACTCAAAATAATAGATTTTTTATTTATTTTTGTTTCATTCATATAAGCTGAAACTGCAACGAATTTGATGACCTTTTGTAAAGATAGCAGAGTTCACTCTTTAATGGTTTGGTGTTTGTGATGTTGGAGTGTTTGTTTGAAGTTGGAGTCCCGTTTCGATATTACAAAACAGCGCCCTCAAACAGTCAAAGAATATTTTGATACTTTAAAAGATAAAGTTTGACTTACAAAACATTCCTTCTCTGTTGACAAGGGTGACACGACCGAGGCAGTGGTGGGTCCCCAGGTCCACCTTCCACCACGGATGGTCATCGTTCTCTGAAACAGGAAAGCATTGGTTTTGTGAAGCTACAGAAAGGTTCACAAAGTTTGTTCAATGAATCGAAACAAGATTAAATAAAATACACTGATGAAACAAACATAGTTGTTCCGCTTGTTTGTTTCATTAGATTATGCTATTTATTCTCGCTTCTTTATTAAATATGTGATTTGGTAATTACCATAAGGATATTATAGCATTGCTGTATTGAGCACAATACCCTCAAATCCTCAAATTTTACAAATCCAACAAAGAGAACAATTCGAAAGAAACCAACGGTAAAAGAAAAACCCTCTAATTTTATGTTAAATTATGAAACAGAAACAAGCACACTGCACGCGCACAACATTTCCGACAAAAACGTATGTCCTCTTAATTTGGTTGTAACTTGTGTTTGTTGAAATTTAGAGGATGGTGATATGAATTGTATCGTGTTTTTAATCATCGATTTACTCTTTTCGATTTACAAATCAGAAGTAAGAAGCAACTTTTCCAGGACAAAATTTCATCATAGCAGTACCTGGATATTTATCGCTATAAAATATTCTGTTCATTTCTCCTTCTTCTCGAAGTGTCAGAAATACAAATTTGGAAGTTTGTCCACAATTTCCAACAAATGACCTCGACCCTTAGAGTTAAAAAAAGGTGTATAGTGTTGCGTGCGAATTTGTTTACACCCTCAAACCAAGGACCTATAACAATAGACAATAGGGTCCCCAACCTGGAGGTGAAAGTCGTCAATGGGGGACTATGTAGGACACTAGATGGCAGCGTACTTACCAGGTAAATCTAGTGTTCTCTGAAATTTGCGCATGCTCAGAACTACGCAAACAATGGAAAGTTACCGGGTAAGCCTGCTGCCACCTAGTGTTCAAAGGAGCAAAACCGATGGGAGCATTTTTGTTTCCCGATACACCGATGTGTTAAGCACTGTATACTCAGTACTTTCCCGAGTCCTGTGCAGGGATTCGAACTCAAGACCTTTGCTAATCTGTTGCAGATGTCTTACCACTAGACCACCTAGACTTTTGCCTGATAGCTAGAGGCAGTTTGGGTCCTTTATTTTAGCAGCGGGTACCTCAGCGGTATCCCCAATGGGAGACTTTTGAGACGTTAGCGGGCGCCCCAGTAACCACTCCTTTTCAATTGCTCTCATAATGGGAAAGGACCGGGAACTGGGGCGCCCGCTAACGTCTCAAAAGTCTCCCCTTGGACATGTTGCCAAAAGTTAGTGCACACCATAGAGTTATGTAATAGAGCTAGAGGGTGCACTCGCTATGCCACGCACGGAACTCCACTGACTCAGCTTGGGCGAAAATCCCTATGGGCAAATTGCGTACGAATGTCCACTTAGAAAATGGCTGCTGTGTGAACGGATGAGTAACCAGTGTAAATGAATGGTCCGCGCCATTTTCTCAATGGTCAACAAATGCTCCTTTTCGGGCCGTGTCGCATAGTTTGTATGCCCTCTAGTTCTTATACAAAACTCTATGGTGCACACACAGAAGAGGGACAAAAGAAGATCCCCGATTGCAGGTGAATACACAATATTGTGTATGTGGGTGTGATAGTCGATATCATAAGAGATTCAATGTCAAACGATAGAGTCCGAGGTATAAATTCATCTCCTCCAGCCACCAACAGTTTTTGCATCTCAAATCACACTCGCTACAATTATAGTTTACTTTGTTTTACACTTACTTGTGTGAGAGCAGGAGAAAGCCTTCACCAATGTTGTTGTGTTACCATCTATGGCTAGATCTGCTACAAGATTAACTCCATGGTGCTCCCAAGTCGAGACCTGGCTGGCTTGCATTCCACGAAGATTTAGAACTGAAAGTGTGACACATAAATACAACAAAACAGTCACAAAACCAAAACCATTTTTTGGATGTTTTTGTTTTGTTTGTTTGTGAGTGTAATAAAACCTTCAACTACAGCTATACTTACCTCTTGCCTTCTTTTGAGCAAAGCTATATGAGAATCCTTTCATTTAACTTAAATCATCTCTAATGAAATGTTAATCCAAAGTATTGATCCAAAGAACTGTACAAACCATCCCACTAAGTAGGCCTACTTAGAAAATTACACGAAACTAGCGAAAGGAAACAAAGAGATTTTACATAATAAACAGAAGAGACTAATACATTATTAAACACAAGCGGAATTAGTACAAACAAAAAGCAAAAACAAACAAAACTAGACATTATGTGCTTGTCCTATGGACGAACCAAAGCTGTTCTGGTCCATCTATACTATTAATGCCGTAACCCGCGCCATCTTAGAATTCAAGCGCGCCATCTTGGATTTCAAGCGCGCCATCTTGGCTAAGGATCGCGCCCTCTCGCTTTTTTTTAAATTATTTTTTATTATGGTGACTTCCCGGCTGTCTTGGGTGTGCCCCGCCCTGTCCGGCGGGGTTCCAGATGTTGCGAACGGTCGCCCTAACCGTGGTGCGAGATGTTTTGTTAGCTGTTTGAGACGGACCTCTTAATTTGTCGGACGTGGCGAGTTCCAGCGTGGATGCTGACCTCTGACCCGAAAGAAAGCTCTCGAACTGCCGTGTTGCGGGTTGTCTGATTGGCTGTTTTAGACGGACCTCGTGATTGGACCTCGTGATTGGACCTCTTCTTGCTCTTTGACCTCTCACGTTTTGGTTGTTCGGCTTCTTTCCCCGGTCTCCGATGTCTCCCGCAATTTCTCCATTCTCTTGGTGAGACCTTTTTTTAATTTTAATTCACTGGAAAATATTGTCTACACATCTTACGGCTAAATATGTAACATAAGTTGATTCTATTAATATTCACTGCATTTTATGTCCGGAAAAAATGCTTGGTTGCTCTCACACACGATCGTTTTCTGTGCATTGTGTGATCATGGTGAGACGTGGCAGGTAATGAACAAGGTAATTAACAAAGGCTAAACTCTGACCCGCAAGAAATCTAACTGCCGTGTTGCGAAATAATATTGAACTCATAGTCATAGCACATTGTGCTTTGTCAAGCTCAGACCGACATGCTGATTTAAGGGGGGGGGGAATAATATTTCAACAGTATGTGTAAGCACTGTATACTCAGTGCTTTCGAGTCCTGTGGAAAAAAATCCACAGGCAACTCGGGTGAGATTCGAACCCACGACTCCCGCATGGATTTTTTTCCACAGGACTCGAAAGCACTGAGTATACAGTGCTTACACACATCGGTGAAAGGCAAATTGAAATTTATATTCATTCCCCCCGATGCAAATATTGACATCTATCTAATTTCAACAGTAGTTGATTTTTTTTTTTTTTTTTTTTTTTTTTTTTAACCCTATCAGGACCGGGGGGGCACAATGTGCCCCCTACCAATTTTTTCCCCGTAACTTTTTAACGCTTAGGCCGATCACCGCGAAATTTTCTGACTTTTCCTAAAATATATCTAGGATCATATTGGAAAAAAAAAAAAAAAAAAAAAAAAATTGATACCGGGGGTTAGCTGTTGCCATGGCAACCATTTGTTTGACCTTGGGTCACACGATTTTACTGTTTTTTAGTGATTTTTAAAACATTTTGGACACAATTTCCACTTATTTTAGGTTTTTTTGCCAGAAAAGTGATAGTGGTGAGTCACGTGATAGTCTGAAATGGTTTTGGGAATTCAAAATGGCCGCCAAAAATGGCGGCCATCTTGAATTTTGTGTTTTCAGCCTGTAATTAGGGGGTCAAATTATGTCAAGTTTTTTAACAATGGAACATTTTCAACCTGCTAATTTATTATTTCTCCCTGGGCCCTTGGCGGCGGCCATTTTGATTGTTAAGTGAAAAAAACGCAAAAAACATTTTTTCCCCCCGTAAATGGGATAAACTAATGAATTGTTATGCCCCTAAAGATAACTCCAGTGACTAAATTAGGTTCAAATTATATTTATCTTGTTAAAATGTACAAGTTCGCCAAGTTTCAAAACATTCGGACAAAAAAACCCAGAAGTTATGGCAAAAACACGATTTTTGACCAAAAATTGGCAAAAACAGTCAAAAACGCCCTCCTGTGATGATTTTTTGAAATTTTGTGACGTCATCATGTAGAACTCGGTGAAATGAACATTTGTGGCAAGTTTCATTAAAATCGGTGGAACAATTTGGAAAATACGGAGGGGGGGGGGGGGCACTAGTGCCCCCACCCCGGTCCCCGTACAACCAAAAAAAGCCCAGTCCTGATAGGGTTAAATCAAGTCACAACCTCTTTTAAAAATGGAGTTTACCCCAAACGAGATCGCAAATTATGATTGTACAATACCCCCTTTCGCCTTTGGCCTCTCACCTGAGACCCGTGGATGATTTTGTACTATTATTATTATTTGCTTTCATTGGACTTGGGAAAGACCCTTTGACGACTGGTGGGGTGACTCATGTGGTATCAAAAACCGAAAGTGCACTGAATTAAATGAATGAAATGCAGTCATAACAGCGTGTTTAGTATAGTGTGCTATTTCAGGGGCGATATCACTCCTTCAAAAAGATGGTTAAAATAACTGAGATAATTGAATTAAATCATACTGCCCAATGGAGGGACAAACTCATCCACTTTTTTTACGGCAACTACATAACATTTGAATTCTAGAAATAAAAATAAAAAATAATAATAATAAATTGATACATTCCCATAGCCTCCTAATAAGCATTTTATATTCTTCTCCTTTTTAAATTTTTGTAATAAATTTGTACTTGCTTTTTGTAATGAATAACAGTATAACATAATACAAGCAATATGATTCTCATGATAATAGTAGGTCTGAGCATCATTAGTAGTATTATAGGCTTCAGTATAACCAATAATATATTATTTCCAAGCAATAAGTAAATAAAGAAACAAAAAAAAAAAGCATATACAGAAATACTGAAATAAAGAATTAAAACATAAGGAATAAAGAAGCAAAGAATCAGAGAATAACAAAAGTAAAGAAAGAGGTACACAAATAAAAGTAAGAAACACAGAAATCAAGAAATAAATGAAGAAGAATTACACAAACACAAAATAAACACACACAGAAATAAAAAAAACTCAACAGAAAAACAACAAACATAAACAAAACAATTATAAAGAAACAAAGACATCAGAAAGAAACAAAGAAATAAAGACACCAAGAAAAACAGAAATAAAGACATAATATCATAACAAAATAAACAAGCATAGAAAACAAGAAAAACAACACCAAAGAAACACAGAAATCAATATGAAACAAAAATCATACAAATAAAGTAATAAACAGAAAGCAACAAATAAAATAAAGAGACAAAGAAATAAAGAAACACAGAAAAGAAATGCAGAAATATTTGAAGACATACAGACATATAGAAACAAACAAACAAACAAACAAACAGACTAGGGAAAATAGACATACAGAAACAACAAAACAAATAAATCAAGATCCAAAGATAAACAGAAACAAAGAAAAAATGATCCAAAGATAAGCAGAAACAAAGAAATCAAGAAGTAAACAAATATAGATTTGTAGGGGTACAGAAATAAAGAAATAAACAAACTTAATAAACAAACTTAATAAACTAACAAGTTCCATCAGTACACTCGTTTCCACGCAAAGAAACCAAAGGGTTGCTTATTTGGTCAACGCAAGTGTGTTCAAATATCCAAATAGCTACATGTCATGTTGCCACGCATGCATCATTGCTAGGTACAATACACATTATGTATTCCTGCCAGGCACACGCTCCAAATCAAGCTCCGTAACATGGCGTTGGAGGGGAGGCGGTGGGGGAGGGGGGGGGGGACCACCAGACCAGACCACCAGACCACCCGACCCCCTCATAAGACCTTTAGCGTGCCCCTCGCTTAAAATGTCACTTAGACATAACAACATTGCGTACCGTTTTTTTTTCAACACCGTTACCAAGCATATTTGAGAAAATGATGACCCCCGAGTGTCCTGTGTGTAGACCCTTACCCTGCATTACATTTCATAAAATTGCAATAGTTCATACACAAACATCGCGCCCACCTAGCAGTATTTCGCTAGTTTTACTATATTCTGATTCACTGCCTAATCCTGACCTTGAATTTGAGGGAGACCATGACAATCCACAACCAATAATGTGTCCTAACCCTGAGCCTAAACCTAAAACAAAACCCCTAATTATAAGATTGTTTTTAAAACTGCGTCTGACCCTAAAAGGCTTCATCCTACTCTGACTCTACTCCTAACCCTGACCCTAAACCGGATCTTAATCCTGACACAAACTTTAACCTGACCCTAAATCACTCTGACCCTTACCAGTTCTGTTCACTAAACCTTCCTGAGCTCTGACGCTAAACGTGTAACTCTAACAACACAGCCTGTCCTCACAGGCTTAAAATTCGGGACCTAATACACATAACACGTTGTGTCTTTCCAAGCCCTTTTTACAACGGTTAAAAGAAGAAAAAGCTTTTTATATTCAGAAACAGTAATTTTTGAATAACCGTTTTAAAAAACAAGTGTTTTATCTCGTCTCGGAATCTTTAAAAGCCTTGTAATACAAACTCAAAAGTTACATTATGGAAGGGACAAACCAACGGCAAGAACAAATTGCACCGGTTAATCGTTCCCACTTTTTTAGAGATCCATTTGAACGTTTTTTTTAAACCGCCAATTGGCACGGTTAAACTAAAAATGCGGGACAGTTATTGTTGAAGTCGTCCACTTATTTCAGTTATTAACAATTAATAAAAAGGACAGTTCTTTCTTTTCAGAATTAAGCCGTCCCCCGAATTCCGAAATATACTCCGCGGTAGTAGAATAATAGCAAGACAAGTTCTCACAAGAACAATCTACTCTCTAAGTGAAAATGCCAGAGTGGTATCAGTTTGGCTCTTTTGAGAGTGAAACTCACTCTTCACCACTCTCTTTTGAGTGAAAGTGGGGTGAATCTCACTCTGAATCTATTGAAATACATGTTCTTCACTCTAAGAGGAGTTGTCCGCCATATGGCTCCTTGCAAGAGTGGTATGGCAGACAAAAGGAGTGGTTTTTCACTCTTTCACATTAAGAGAGTACTGTATATCAAAGTAGATAAAATCACATGGTGTTACTGCAAACCAAATATACATTGATACGACACTATGAAATGCCTCAAAACCTATAGGCTTACTATTCTGTTCACGTGGTTTAGTAATCTAATAACTAACAATACTAATTCGTTTGGACGAATTAACCAAGTCAATAAGATGGTGCCACGCACAGACTTTTTTTCAGTCGGATTTTTTTTTGCATTGCATTTTCCTGTTCCCTCGCATTTTTCCCCCCTTCGCATTTTTCCCCGTCATATTTTTTAGGGTATTTTTTATTTTTTATTATTGTTTCACTGGCAGACATGCGCGGGTCCGGGGGGTAGTTAGGTTCGACCTCTTCACCTGCACTGACACCAACGTATAAAAAAGATGAAATTTTGCAGGGTTATTATCGGACATAGAATAATCCGATAACTTTCATGTAAGTACACAAACATTACCATGCACGTACAAGTGCGAAATCATACTTGTAGCCGTTGGAAATTCAAGTCATGGGAAGACACCAAAGTTTGACCACTTTGCATGCGCGGTTCTAGAGCCAATATTTTGGGGGCTAGACCCTTCTAACTTCTAACTTTCGCTTCTGCTATTGTAAGTCGAAAAGCAACCTTTATATACAGCGCATTGTTAATGTATTTGGCGCGTAGTGAGTGTAAAGTTACAACAGTCAAACAATACATGATGCAGTTGACTCCAAAACGGTGGACAGAACAAAAGGATCATGCACTATTCTGTTGAATTTTTAACGAAGATCCAGTATTTTCCCAGCATGTATATTCTTCTCCCACCCTGCATTTCTATTTATTTTTTTTCGTGGGGAGGGGGTTAGACAAAAGCCCCCCCCCCCCCCCGTTGAGTTGCGCATGGTTGTTTGGTGGGAGGAGGGTTTGGATATGAAGAAAGGACACGACTCATAACAGATGCCCGAATTTTTGTCAGAGGGCAGGAAACTAGTTCCTTCGCTGAACAAAGAAAATTAAAGGCAGTCACGTATGTGTATGTATATGTCGGATTAGTCTATAGGCCTTGATAAATAAATCTAACAAACTCTCCTTCCACTGTCCTATCCGAGTTTTCTACTGTGATGTGCAAATAAAAAGCAATATACGGGGTTTGTCACAAGATAGGACTTCATCAAGTCTAAAATGTTACGTTGTTGGATTTTATGACTGTCCGTATCATTATTAAAAACATGGAATGTAATTAACGTTTTGGGCAAAACAAGAAATTCTACAGCAGTTCTACAGTAAAACTATGCCAATTTTACTTGACTTCCACGGATTTCGCAAATAATGACAAACTGACATTATTAGCATTGTATTGAGCCTGGAGAATAGCGAGCGCTACTTCCTTGCTTTGCAGAAATAAAATGTTTTGCAGTTGCAATATACCGTCCCGGCTTTGGCAACAAGACCCGCCCACACACCCTAGTTTGTGTACGTGTACACTGCATGTGTGACCGAGTTTGACCGAGGTCACATGACCAAAAGGCGTGATCCAATTGGTCAATGCGCACAGTTTGATTGACAGGCCGGAACGGTCTATTGTCATGTTAATAGACGCCCGCTCGTCAACGCGCGACAAACAAATTCATGCCACGAAAGATCACCTTTGACTGGCGCGCGCGTTGTACGTAAACTATGTACGCAGGCACGTAGGGAAGATGATTCAACCAGGGGGCCAGAAAATTAAATCTCTCAGTGTGTAGGCTAAGGCATGGGAGCGCGAAGCTCGCAGCCTGTGCGGCGTGGGGTCCGGGGCCCGCTTCAGGGCCCCGGGAAAATTGTGTTAGGCTTGATGCTCAGTAGTGTGTTATAAGCCTCACTGGAACACCTTTTGAGCAAAAGATATTTTAAAATTCCAGCACCTTTCAAGGTTAAAGGGTCCATGAAGTGTCATTTCTTTTAATACATTTTTTTTTAAATCAAAAATCCATTCTTAAGGACAGTTTAAAGAAAATAAAAAGGAAATTTTGTACTAAAATTTTGTACTCATCAGATGTTCAAAAATGACACATCTTACACTGGACACATAGGTGCTGTTGCGTGAACAGTAACATTTTCACAGCAGCACTAAAAATGAACACAATCATGATCCCAATACTTGCTAAAGAAAAAAGTGGTCACCTCAAAATGTGTTTGTTTGTGCACAAACCAACCGTGATGTTGCAACTTTGCCTTGGATGACATCACAATTTAGCTCATGAATATGCAAAAATCAATTTGCATAAAAACACAAAATTCAAGAATGTCAAAACAAACCCAAATTCAGCAATGAAAAGGTAAAATTATTTTGTCTGAATGAATACAGAGTTGTTTCAAGTCTCACATTTTTTTTTTACTTCATAGGTCCTAGAATATTACGACTTGTAAGCTGAAATTTCACTGGTGGGATTTTATACTGGTGGCGCCAAAAGTATAAAATAGGGGATATATAGAGAAGTCTTCCCCCTTACCATTGTGTGCTACGAAAAATAAAATGTGGATACTGGGTAGTGGGAACTCGACAGGAGGGTCGACAGAAACTGCAAGATCCCCCAAGAATATAACATTTCCATTTTCCAATGTGATCTGATTAAAATTATGGTCTATTACACACTGCTACAAATACTATCCACTCCGAGAATGCAAATTACGAACTTTTTTCTTTGTATGGGGGGGGGGGGGGGGGCGGCCCACCCTCTTTTCAGGGGGGAGGGCATTGGCCCCCAGCCCCACCCATGGTTCCTTCGTGCCTGGTACGGGTACGTGATCGTTTTGTACCACAGAAATAGTCGTCGGGTAATGGTGACGATTGTGCGTCTTTAACTTGAACAATAACTTTAACAGTTCAACAAAAGTGATCCTTGACAATAGACTGCAGTTGTAATTGGCATATAATTATGTTTGGGGTTGCTAATGTTAATCTTGTTTGCTATTGATTATTGTATTAAAATCATATGTTTAAGTCTGCGTGCTTCACACATCTTGTCTCTTTGATACTTTAACGAAGCCGTACACATAGTAAACCAAATGCCGGAAATATAGAAACAAATTTATTATCAAATTGAGCCATGCGGAAAAACAAAATAAAATACCCATTGTCAGTCTGCCCAAATAATGAAATCGGCAGCTGTGCACAGCCAAAGAAAGTAAACTGAAATCAAAGGTGAACACTCTTCTGGTTTTAGTCCAGAAAATAAATATTGGAGTACACACAGAAATGTGTACTATTGCTTTACTTAAATTGAGTTGGAGTATATGTTAGTTGTGTAAACACTTACATCTGAGATTGAGACACCGGCAGGTGGATAGAGGGCAAATCCACACGAGGATTCCAAAGAGAAATATCAACAGGTTTTTCACCAGCAGCAATCCCTCGCTGTGAGCCATCATGACATTTCACCACACATTCACTGTTATGCATCACAGTTATCTCTTCGCTAGAATGAGTACGTGGCGTGTGTCGTGCAAGATGCACCAGATTCGACAAACAACCGTAGTTTATAAGCTTGCCGAGATGACCTGCGTAATTGTTTCAGTCGACCAATGGGAGCTGGACTCGTAAGACACACGTTTACAGGGGTTGCACCTTTGAAGAGTATTAAACGTTCAATAATATCAAGTAAAAACACAAATGCAGTACAAAATCAACCATTTAAAGATGTATTGTCCGTGTTTGGGCGATGGGATTAAGACAATTATGTTCTCATGCGAACGAATTTAGAGAGGTTACTTGTTTCTGTAACCAACAAATGTAAAGAATTAAGATTTGTTATGTCGGTAACTTTATGTACAAGCGCTTTTGTTTTAAACAGATTCGCTCTGATTGGCTGACCGGCTACCAATCAGAAAATGAGCAGTTTAATGAATATTCATGACTATTTTGACCGCTTTGATGGCCACGGCTGCCGGCAGCATACACACCCACCCACCCCTACTGTACATCCATAATTGTATAAATTTCAATTTGCCTTACACATCGGTGTAAGGCAAATTGAAATCTATATTAGTTCCCCCGATGCAAATATTAACATCTATCTACATAATTGTACATGTATGTACCTCCACATGTAAAGTTGTACATCAACGTGTACAATACGGATGCTTGTGCATCGGGTTCACGTTTAGTTTAAAGCCTCAGCCCAACATTGGTAAACTGACTGTAAATGCTTCCATTCTCTGTACAAATCAAGGATATCTATAATAAAACCAACCTGTAAAAATACCAGCTCATTTCTTTGTTTCGTTTGCGTGAAAACGGTAAAAATGCACTCAGCGATAATGTTTTCTACGCATTCCTATAGTTTTCGTCTCACTGAGACGAAAACTAATTTTGGATCATATTTCATTTATTATTGAAAAACGATAACGCTTCAGGCAGAAATAATTCAAGGATAGTTTTCTGCCATCATTATCTTTATACCATGTAAGGTAAATCTGTGAACAGTTATGTTTTTCTTCTGACCAATGTTGAGCTCTTGCTTCAAGGGACATGTAGAAAAGAAAAACAAATACAGATACAGAATCATAACAATCCTTTTATTCCACCAAATGATATTTCATTTCCTTGAAATCGTTTCGTTCCTTTATTCGTTCCCTCAAAATATGTTTTCGACCCTTCAAAATAATTACGTTCTTTTGAAACAGAAACTTGAGGGAAAGAAATAGTATTTCGAGCAAAATATTATTTTAATCCCTCAAAATTATTCGAGTCAGTCCTTCCAAACAATATTTTGAGGGAACAAAATAGTATGTCTATCAAACTGTTTTTTCGATCCCTCATTATTATTCCGTACATTCGAAACAATATTTCAGGAAACAAAATATTATTTTGAGCTAGATATTATTCCGTTCCCTCAAAATATTACTTCGATCCCTCAAATCATTTCGTTCCTTCGAAACAGTATTTGTGGGAACGAAATAGTTCTTTCCTGGAACAAACCAATATTTCGAGGGAACGAAATTGAGTTTCGAGAGACGAAAAAATGCATATTATTCTTTCCCGTCTCACATTTTTTTCTACTTAATTTCATGAACGGTAAGGATCGATATTGAAGCCACTAATGTCCGGAAACTGGGCGACATTTGCCGAGAATCCGTTGGTTGTATACTAATTTACCACCTTGCCACTAATCTTTGCTATGTTCTTTGTGTACCCTGGGCTGTCTTTTTAGGGAATAATCAATTCAAATATAGTAACCAATTCCCAACAATCATTTGCAACATGTATATTCTGGAGATAAAGACGTTTGAAAAGTAAATCGAATTTCTAGTTACACACGACTCATCCGCCTACTGCAGAATTCGTCGTACATGTACATGACCCTCACACTATTATAGGGAGGGCTATGTACAGTATATAGTGTACAGTATATACATGTACATGCACCTATATACAGAATTGCACACAGTGCGTGTAGCGAGGTTGTTTAGTTCTGATGAATATTCATAGCTTGGTTGCTGCAACATGCAAATGATGCACGTTATAACTCTGAGGTTTAAAAGGCTGGGCCAGCCTTTTATTAATTTGTGTTTTTAATTAACTGCCATTAATTCTTGACGGATTTTTTTCGTTCAAGGTATCAAATGAAAGTTTAAAATTTTTCCTACTTAATAAAAGTAGACCCCCCCCCCCGTCAAATCGGCCAACAATAGAACAATGTATCTTTAGAGGTTGTTTCCACGGGAAAGCTTTGGGTATTAAAACTTCAAAATGTTATGTAAATTCTTTTCTAACTTTTGAACAGAAACACGTAAACATTATTATTTTATTATTTCTTAGCTAGCTCTTAAGATAGGCCCTAATTGGATTTCTTTAATTGAGGTTACCGGAACGTAAACGAGAGAGGACGTGAACTATAGAGGATGCTAGGTGGCAGAAGACTTACTGAGTAAATCAAATTGAAAAAGTGCGCATGACAATAACTACGAAAACCATGGAAATTGAATTCCCAGAAGGTCTGCTGCCAGGGCCGGGAGCGTCTCAAAGTCTCCAAGTCTATCTTTTTTTTTGACGACAAAATCTAATGATTAGGAGGAAAAAGCGGACACATTATTTTTCAAGTTACAGAGGCTTTTGCAAACTTCAAACATTGTCACGATGAGGGGGATCACAATATGTCAGCATTATCTTGGACTTGACCTCAGCTGAAATTCCCCCTCTATATTTAGATGTACCCCCTTGTCTCCAGCAAAAGAGATCCTGGCTACGCCAATGGGTTTCAGTGCATTACAGTTTGATTTCTCTCCAAATGCTGCATGAAGTTAATATCCCGCTCATGCCATTGGGTTATGTCAACAACACTGAATTAGATATGATTGACATATTAGAACTAGATTTGATGAAATTCTATATTTCCAGTTATGCGAATAATATGTAATGGTATCCCCTTTCCAAGTGCCGTGTTTGTTTCACTAACAGCGTTTAGCTGAAAAGCACAGGAAAGAAACAGTTACCAGGTGAAGTAAATTTAAAACAAAAGCTTTTTTGTTGAGATTTGCCAACTATTATATTATCTATCCTATGAACATTGAACTTGATTGGAGAATTAATATTGATGGACTTTGCTTGATACATTGACCGAGTTGGCTTGCTTGCCAAGGTTAAGTGGTTATGGTGGTTGTCCTAATTGGTACCCATGGCAACAAAGCTAAAAATCATTACATTATTCCAGTTATTGAAGAAAGCGGTCACTTTTGTTTCACTAATAACGATTATGCATAAAATATGTTCAGAATGGGAATTCCATATGGAAAGCATCATTATTGATCGAGCGCCTACTTTCAGAACATTATTTGCGCACATCTTTTGGAGAATTTTATAACACAGCACAGTTTGATATAATCCTGACTTGTTCAATGGGATTTATACATATTTTCTGCCAAAATCAACACAGAGTTTTCTTTTTAATGCCGAGTGAAAAATGATCTTCGTGTACAGTAAAGGTCTATGGTGTGTAATTTTTTTTCTTAAGTTAAATGGATCAACTTGCTCGAATTGTGTAGCGTTATTTGTCTACACATCGCTCATGCAGTGTTTTAAAAGTCCTTAGGGAATGCACTATGGGCGCGTTCGACTAGCTTCCCAGGGAGTTACACTCGTGGTAGCCACGACACGGGGCCAATCGACTGCTGCAGTGTATTCACTTGACATTATGGAAAAAACTAAGGTTAAATAAAGGTTGTTCCCCGCCGTGAGCCTGCAGCCGTACTACGTCGTCACACCGAGCAGGCACCGGGCAGACACGAGTATCACGTGATGGCTAATCGAACGCTCTCGTGTAAGTTTTACTTACACATGTAAGCTAATCGAACTCACCCTATATAAACGCGATCTTATGGTGGCCCTGAAGGAACATCACTTATCTCGAATGTGTGCGCATATTACTTTGGGATGTCGTGAAATCATTTGCAAATAGTGTGCAATTTATTTGCGATGTCGTGAAATTATTCGCAACTGTTCGGATATTATTCGTGATTTGTGTTGCATACATTTTGGATGATGCATAATTACAGACAATTTGTGAGCGACTGAACACACGCGTGTACACAGGAACTCGACAACTGTTTATATGCTTGGCTAGTAGAATCTGGAAGCTAGACCAGATGCAAGAAACTGTTGCCTATCATTCCAAAGTCTCCCATTAGACGCCATCTTTGATGACAATTTGGCGATACTAGCCAAACAGCAGAGAAAATAAACCATTTCAATATGAAACAAAACTTTGCATTAGAAAATAAATTGAAACCTTGAACACGACTAAACTTGGGCCTACCTATACCATTGGTTGGCAAATTACTCAAATTATACCAGTCAGCTTGCTTGTTAACGTGAAAGGTTTGATCATGCCGTGTTGTATCTATGACAACGGCGTAACAAACATGCTTTGTCATCACATCGACTGTACATTATTGTCCTTGCAGAAGGTGCTCGATTCTCAACTAATTGCAATTCACAAAAACAGCAACGTTTTGTTAAACAATGTATACGATGTAGGCCATGTAAATTTTTGGGAGTACTGCAGTTCGTTCATTTTACCTTTTTTTATTTGCTTTCATAACAATTGCACACGCTTGGTCAAAGAAATTAGTAATAATGTTTGATCATGCCGTGTTGTATCTATGACAACGGCGTAACAAACATGTTTTGTCATCACATCGACTGTACATTATTGGCCTTGCAGAAGGTGCTCGATTCTGAACTAATTGCAATTCACCAAAAACAGCAAAGTTTTGTTAAAAAATGTATACGATGTAGGCCATGTAAATTTTTGGGAGTACTGCAGTTCGTTCATTTTACCTTTTTTTATTTGCTTTCATAACAATTGCACACGCTTGGTCAAAGAAATTAGTAATAAAGAAAACAGTTATTCTCAAATA
The DNA here is from genome assembly GCA_911728455.2 of Marthasterias glacialis. Lineage (NCBI taxonomy): Eukaryota > Metazoa > Echinodermata > Asteroidea > Forcipulatida > Asteriidae > Marthasterias > Marthasterias glacialis. The sequence goes on from OU452224.1 coordinate 25,417,671, forward strand.
TGATTTATTTACTGGAATATTACAGTTATATATAAAACAAATTTGTATATAAAGAGCATCTCCCATCTTGCAGTCCTCGCACACATGTCATTTGGAGGACCTGTCACTAGGAAAGAGTTTGAATCCTGATTTGTAAACGCTTCTGATTCTGCCAAATTCAAAACGGGAAATGTTCTTAATTTGAACAGCGTTCATACACACAATGCAAGAGAAAACTACAATGATTTAACACTAAAAAGGTGTTTTTAGTTCAATGTTAGTAACAGTTACACAGTTAGAATTCTTCGTAAGATCAGAGCCAATACCAACCAACTATTTTGATCAAAAATGAGAAAATTTGATATTTCACACAACGTCTTGTGATATGTTTCCCAAGTTGTACAGTTAGTACCGGTATATAGACAGCATTACTGATTAGGATTAGTTCAGGTGTATACACGAGAATTATTTGATATTCAATATTATTTCAAAACATTTTTTACGACATTATTTTCATTATAGCATCTTAAATTTTAATCGAACTTATGATTTTTCTAATTATTACAGAGTACAAGTATGTTAATTTTTTTCAGTATTTTCACATAGGTCCTAGTTGTTGAGCAAACCTTTTTGTTTGTTTTTTGGTAAGTATTTCTTTCTGGTAATTTATGTCCGTTTAGCGGGTTTCTCTATTCGGAGAAGTTGTGTTTTAAGCAGATTTACTGTAACTAAAAGCTGAGGTAATATCGTCCTAGCTTTTTTGTTTGGAATTTGCCACCAAGTCAAATTCACATCGTATCAATATACGCCTAGCATATCTCTCTAAATGTAAAAGATTGAACATTTCACTCTCTCGCCCAGTTGTGTTTGGTGATAACTTTGGGAATGACTTTATTCTTGTAGAAACCAATTGACTTTATTTTTGTATAAACCAATCATTATTGGTTTATTGCCAGACTTGTGGGCAGTCAACTCCAAGGCACTCATAGATGCAAGTATCAATAGTTTTGTTTACTTTTCCCAGTTCGATTTAGAGAAATTTCATAGAAACATTAAAACAACGTTCCGTCAGCAGGATAACGCCACGACTACATTAATAATGATAATAATAACAACCGGCATTTATGGGGCGCTCTTACACTAGGTAGGCCTACCACAGCGCTTTACAAGAAAACACATGAAGCGAAGTAAATAAATCAAGGCACTAATAATAGGAAAAGGGTACTTAGCGACCAACCGTTGAATGGAAAAAAATGGGAATGTTTCTTGAAAACTTCCAGTGACTCTGCAGAACGGATTTGATTAAGGGAGACCGTTTTAAAGGCGAGAGGGGCTTTTGCGTAAAACCCAAGATCACGACCAAAGCTTCACAATAATTAAATCAGACCATGCTTACTATTAACTGGGCGGAGCTTATTTTCGCCGCCGAAATTCCTCACATACTTTCGTGAAGGTATCTATTGATATGCAAATGAGTTTTCTCCCAGTGTTTTTGAATGATCTTTGACAAGAAGCATTGTTCTGTCATCGTACAGTTTGATGTGTGTGGAATATGAACTAACAAGATGACCGCAGGACTTTGACCGGTAGTTAAGCTTTGCGGTTTGGGACGTCCCTTTTCTTACGAAAATTATTACATTTCTCTAACCGAGAACAAGCTGATTTCATTATTGCCTGTTACGGGATGATTCATAGACTTGAACCGTACCTAAGGCAACCAGAATTGCTTCGAAGTTTGCCCAAAAACAGCACCGGGAAAGAGCCTGTCTGACGAGCACGGCAGGGCCTTTGTGCTGGAGGGACCCCGACAGGGGATACAACCCACAACCTCACCATCTACGGTAAGATGAACTTTGACTAGACAGATAACGCTGAGTTCTTTGAATATTGTTAAGTATAATTTAATACCTTGTCCGAAATTTTCTTGCAGAAAATGGGATTCATTGTGGCTTATGAGTGTGTGTTTTGTTGGGAAGTTGGGGGTGGGGGGGGGGGGGGGGCGGTGACCAGAGCCGTTTGCTTGGGTTTGGGGTTAGAATCGCATTCTAAAGGGAAAATGCGTGCGGAATTCGACGCCATCTTTTCTCTTTTAGAACCATGCGGGGTGGAAGGGCTCTTATGGGTCGCTTCATTAAAGTGGGACACAGTTTGTGACATGTTTCAATGTTATCATTTTTGTTAGAAAAAAATGTTGATTCTAATTTATGTTTATCAATCATCACCTTTTATTTGGGTGTTGAAAGTGTTTCAGAAAGTTTCAAATCCTTTTCCACACCGTCTTACCTGATATTTTTGCTAATGTTCTTGACAATCCATGGTAACGATGTAACAGGGACACTATGCTTGCAACACATTTTTTCAATATTATTATTTATTTATTTTTATTATCTTTTTTTTCTGGTGAGAGAAATTTCTTGGGTGTGTGTGTGGGGTGGGATGGTGTTTAGGAATGGTGTGTGCTTCCATAGTCTGGCCCGTTGGTACGGAGCCTGTGAAAATACATGTAGATAAAAATAGTCTCGTGAGATAGTAATTGTGTTTTAAATGACGTGTCTATTGCCGGTTTCCACAATTCCCGGTTTTCCACAGTTCCCGGTTTTCCGCAGTTCCCGGTTCTCCATTATTTTTATTGTTATTGTTTTTTCTTTTTTGAATATGTTTTTTTTGTAAACCTGGTTTTTGTACCAACTTTCATAAGGAATACTTCCGTCAAAAATCACCGATTTCAGAGGAAGGTGTCCCAAAATACTCGTTTTTAATTAAAATGTATAAATTGCATGACAAACATGAAACTCCATGCTGAGTTAATTAAAGTCTTTAAGACCCATCGTACTGCATTTTACAGTCCTTAATTAGTTCTGGTTGTGTTTTAATCACACGTACAATGAAGATGGCTATTTTATATAATTGCTGAAAAGAGGATGTAGATGAACTCTTTCGAAGTACAATACTGTAATCATACTTTTAACCCAACAACCACAAACCGTTCAAAATCCAACTGCATTTTTTTGTTTCATAGTGTTTTAGACTGCACCAGTAAATTGATTGTTCTTTACATGGGATCAGGCATTCCACCATAATCAGAGTCCAACAGTTTGGTTGTTGGGTTACCATTGGTGATGGATATCGTTTGAATGTGGAAGGATCCTAGTAAATCACTCATGGGAGTGAAGGTTATCCAAAAAACAAAAAAACAAAACAGAAATAGTACAAATGAAAAATAATAATAATAATAATTAAGACATTAATTCTTTGTGCAGGCCTCCATCGTTCTGAACAGTCTTTGCCCAACGTGTTGAAGGAAGGTTTCTGTGGAGTGCGTGGTATTGGTTTTCTGACGATTTGGAGATCTACAAACTGCAGGACAAGATCTTTGGGACATCGAAAAGGTACGAGAACATCTAACCCAGTTTCCTCCCCATCAGGCCTGGTGTGGAAGGAGATTCTGTCCGACCATACGGCGAATTGTGTACTAACTCCTTCTGATAGCGCCCTCTTTCGAATAACCTCCTCCAACCCACGTTAATTTACCGTATGGTGGACACATTACCCGGAGGACAGAATACCCTTCGACACCAGCACCTTATTGTACAGGTACTTGTTGACGTTGTCCTCTCATTTTTCATGGCGACCCTACCTGATAATTTCCGGTGTTCTAGTAGCAAATTGGTCGTGGCTAGTGTTCCTCAAATTCGTTTTCCCTCAAAATCATTGAAAACATTCTGGGAAGATGAAGCATATGGACTGAAATTGTCACGTTTATCTTTATGACGTCATAGAGCGAATCTCGGTAGAAAACTATGCTGAACTGTTTAAATTTATTAGTGGGACTCGATCCCACAACCGCCCGCCTGCGTGCAGAGCAGAAGATAAACTCGAGCCGAACAGGAAGGCTGTTTTAGTCCAGCAGTAGTGCCGACATACTAATTCTGCAATTCAAATAAATTACTGCTGATGAAATTTTAAAATATTTATAGAATATTAAAATATTAGTTCACATAAGCTAAATTAATGAACTAATATTTCAGACAAGAATAACAAATCTTGTAGAATCAATCAAAATGTCAAACAAACATCAGAAATATTGATTGATCAATTTAGAAAGCTAAATTTTTGCTTGATATTTCTGATGTATAGAACACACCTATTAAGTGATGTTAAATTTAATAAAGTGGAACCGCAGTAAAAACGACAAAATGTCTCAATAAAATTTCGTGACGCAAGTAAGCCTCAATTTCTTGCAAAAAGATCATCCCGTAGTTACAAATGTTGCTCTTCTCCTTTTTAGGTGGAAAGTGCTAAATGATTTATCATATAGGAGCCAGACGATCAATACAAAATATCAGTTAAGATTAATGGGAACTCAAAATGAAAATGGCGATCGATTAGATGGAAGATTTAGGAAAAACGTCTGTCTGTCTAGGTTGTTTTTACAAACTAAACTTGATGGTATGACGGGTAAACTATTATATAAAGCTCACACACACATTGTAATGTGAAACATACACAGTGCCCTATTCAGAAAACAAGGATCTGCTGAAAGTTTTACACGATCAGAAAGTTGTAAACCCTTCTGTAGTAACAATTACGTAACTTCAAATCACGCTGTTTCTACTGGAAATAGTAAATTTTCTGTTCACTGAAAGTGAGAGATAAACACCAAAAATACGCCCGTAATGTCAGCAGTTGCTGACCCCCATTTTAGTGTAATTGGCGTCCATTTCAGTGTAACTGGCAGTCATTTTGGATGCCATTACAATATTTTTTCCCCTTTTATGCAAGAACATTTGAAATAGTCTTAAAGGATTTTTTGAGCCCTGAAACTAGGGGGTAGACACAAAAAATTACGATTCCAGGATGTAGAATTAGAAAGTTATGAATGGCTACTTTTAGGTTCCAGCAGCCATCTTGGACGCCGTTTTGAAAATAACAACTTTGCAATGTCCGATTTTCTTTGATTTTCAGTATGTTATTCCTCATGTCAAATACTACCAAAAACCATTGAAAAAGCTTTTGTTGCATTTTTTCCATAAATCGACCCGTCTATCGTGTGTTACGCACCATTGTGTCCGACATGGACGATTATGTCCGACAACGTTTTTGAACCATTAAGTCCGGCCCAATGTGTCCGCTGGACCATTATGTCCGGCCCGTTATGTCCGCTGGACCATTATGTCCGGCCCGTTATGTCCGCTGGACCATTATGTCCGGCCCGTTATGTCCGCTGGACCATTATGTCCGGCCTGTTATGTCCGCTGGACCATTATGTCCGGCCCATTGTGTCCGCTGGACCATTATCCGGCCCATTGTGTCCGCTGGACCATTATGTCCGGCCCGTTATGTCCGCTGGACCATTATGTCCGGCCCGTTATGTCCGCTGGACCATTATGTCCGGCCCGTTATGTCCCCTGGACCATTATGTCTGGCCTATTGATGTCCTACAAATCGTTAGTAATTGTAGGTTTGTGCGTGTTTGTGAGGGTGGGTTTGTAAACGCACACTTGTGGAGTCTTGAGGACAAAGGAACAATGGACCCCACAAGGTAAATTCAATGGGAACAATTAGCCCCAACACGGAAATTCTTTAAAAAAGGGATAATAGAACTAACAAAATAATACCCCATAAGTCTATGTTTGCGTGTTGAGTGTTATGGGACCCTTGGAAAAGTGTAACTTTTCTGATTGTAAATTGACTGTTTTGCTCCAGTTTGGTCACAAATCGTTTTTGTATCTTAAGCCCAAATGACATTAAACTTGACATACTTCTTTTGTCATAATGAAAGACAGTTATTTCATCACTAGAGTCACCGTTAAGGGCGCTATATTGCGTTATTTTATACCATAACTAGCCCTTATAGTTGGTGGGCCATATATATATATATATATATATATATATATATATATATATATATATATATATATATATATATATATATATATATATATATATATATATATATATATATATATATATATATATATATATATATATATATATATATATATATATATATATATATATATATATATATATATATATATATATATATATAAAACTAGTAGGGTTGATGGCCTTAGCTTTCGATCCAAACCGGACCTTCGTCAGAGGCAAAAACAAGCACAAACATAAAAACAGATCCATTTATAGAAAAACCTTGGGATTAAAACAGATGGAGAGTATCCAAAATAGGCGGGAAAAAGACAACCAATCAAAGTTAATTAAATACAGACAAAGAGATTGTTGATGACCAATCAAAATGCAGCAGTGTGGACAATGGGATGTCCAGTGGTCGGTTAGTACAAAAAGGAGATTAGTGAACAAAGGAGGAAAGCTGCATGGTGGGAAATGCGGCTGACATGAAAGGACAGGATTATTAACTCACATGAGGGAGGTGATTAAGGGTAATCTCCCTAAATAAAGCAGTAGAAGTGTAAACATTGAATAATAGAGAGGGGGCTATAATGAGAATATTATGATGATAATGTAAAAGCATCGTAATAAAGTAGTTATTTGCCAAGAGGAATTATTTAACACCTGTGTTTATGTTTAATCCGAATGGTTGGATTGTTCGGAGTTTGTGAATCCAGTGGGATTCTCTGAGTTTACGATGTGAATCGTCGCCGTTGCAGGCCTCAATGACAGTTAGTTCCACATCTTTAACACTATGATTAGGACTATTAAAGTGGATAGATACTGGGTACAGTTTTTTGGTCTTTATGGAGGAGACATGGTTCGCAAAGCGAAGACTAAGTTTGGTCTTTGTCTCTCCCACATACTGTACTCCACATCTCTTACATGATATGACATAGATGACATTTGGGGTTTGGCATTGGGAGTTGGTCTTGATTTTGTAGGTAAAGCCAGTGCTGTGGCTTTTAACCTGTACAGTGGGTTTGATATACATACAAGTCTTGCACTTAGAGCGGGTGCAGTGGTGACAACCCTGTATGTCTTGTGGGGAGGGAGTTTGGCATGTACCTGGGGGGAGTTTTGCTCTAACTAGAATGTCACCTAGGCTCTTAGGGCGACGAAAGGCGACCATGGGGCGCTCAGAAATTGCTGAGCGCAACCTGTTGGAGGAGTGGAGAATTGGCATGTTGTCATTGATTATAGATGACAACTTGGGTAACCTAGGGTGGAAAGTAGTGACCAGAGCAACTCTATTGGTCGGGGTTCTCTTGGTGCCCGTGTTGGTCAACAGAGTATGGCGGGGTATGCCAAAAGCTCTGTTGATGGCAAGTTGAACCCTTCGTTTGCTATGGCCCCTAGAAACAAGGTGGTGCCTTAGGTCAGATGAACGCCTTTTGTATAGAGTATCTGTGGAGCAGATACGTCTTATACGTAAGGCTTGACTGTAGGCAATGGCCTCCTTGCAATGGCTAGGGTGGCAGCTATTAGAGAGAAGATATTGATGGGTGTCAGTGGGTTTGCTATATACATCTGTCACAATACCATTAGGGGATTTAGTTATAGTCACATCTAGAAAATTCACGCAGGTAACAGAGAAATCGGCAGTGAATTTAATGGTGGGGTGGAATGAGTTTATATGATCAATGAATTCTTCCAAGCTATCTTGGCTACCACACCAGATTGCGAAAATGTCATCAATAAATCTCCACCACACGAGTGGGCGGTTGGGAGCAGAAGACAATAGTTTGTCTTCTAAGTCTATATATATATATATAAATAAATAGCGTGAGCAAAGAAAATTTGGCTGATGCCGGACTCGAACCCGCGACCTCTCGAATACCGTACTTATATATATATATATATATATATATATATATATATATATATATATATATATATATATATATATATATATATATATATATATATATATATATATATATATATATATATATATATATATATATATATATATATATATATATATATATATATATATATATATATATATATATATATATATATATACTAATATATTTAAATAATCAAATGATTGCTGTACTCGCGCACACCAGCAATATTTAAGCAACAAATTCCTGACATCAGAAGTGCAATTGTTTTCGCTGAACAAACCTAAAGACTTTCTGAAGTTGCTCTCTCATACAAAAAATGAATTTGAATTTACTATTATAATTATCAGATGGTTCCTTTTGATTTGGACTTTTCACAGGAAAAAATACCTTGTCGGAGTTTTGGGGTGGCAGGTCTCATATTAAGATAATTATTGAACTGTTTGAAAAATGGTGTTGAGGAGGACATGGTTATTGAAATAATTATTGTGACGTTATTCTAATCACATTATAAAGTCAGTTTAAAAAAAAAAAAAAACATAAATGCCACGGCAGTATTTGAAACGAAGTTTCTGCCAAGATTACGTTTAGGGAAGAAGAGCCCCCATTCTATACATACAAAGTATACATACATTATTGTCTTTATGTATACCTCTCCAGGTAATGGGAGTTCTTCTTCTTCAAGGCTCTTGATTTTTTTGTCTTCGGGATATTTAGTTGACTGCTAAGTGCTGGCTAAAGTTGAGATGCATTACAACCTTATTCAGAGCTTTTCGAATCATTAGTTCAAAATATATCAGATAAGACGAAAAAGAAATGTGTGTTGTGCTATAACAATCAAAACTTCAATATTAAGACGGATCAATATATTCTCTGCGTTCATTGTTTTGTATTTTTGTATTTTTTTTTTATTATTATCAATTCAAAATTTAAACACTTTTGTTAGCTGAGTTGATCAAACATAACTGTATAGATGACTGTTGTATGATTTTCATTGTACATTTTAGTGTAATACAGTACCCGAGTGTTTGATTATTACAATTTAACCCCTTTTGGCATCTGACAAATTTGTATCATTAAAATCGACAAGGTAAAACAGACAGTGAGTCAATGTGTTTACTTGAATTAAGTATTGATTAATTAATATCGAATTTCCCTTGTAACAAACCGGTACTTCAGGGAACTACGTACTCGCATTAATTATAAGTAAATTTGCATCCCTTATTTAATACATTTCTTAGGTCTGGTATATCTTTATCAGTTATACCTGTTACATCTTTGAATTCATGGGAATAAAGCTCCATGCATGCCAAATTAATTCCATCTATAATTAGGTCTTGCAGAAATCTTTAGGGGATTGCTTCGCTCATAAAATAAATCAACATGTTATTCAAAATTGACAGTGGCCCATTGAGAACAATTGCCAGACTCTTGTAATGCGATTTATACCAACTTCGTTATTAATGTGCTGAATCCCTGAAAACATTGAGTCGGACATTCATTATTGGTATACCAGACATAGTTTTGGCTCATCTTATTTGCAGAATCAATTCTACCATCCTGAATCCATCATCATCCAACAACACCACCACCACTACAACCAGCGACCTCAGATATAAATAATATGCCTCACTTCATTGCCAAGCCTGGTTGGTTGTGCTGGATTTTACCGATTCTATAAAGTTTGAGCAAAACCTGCTGCTAGAGTAAACAGGATCAATCATTTTTTGAGAAAACTTTTACAGCCTGACATCATTTCTGTACAAAAAAAAAGTCAGGTGAATATCAGACCTGCAGTTGATCAATGCCTGCAATCCAGATCAACTGAGTGTATCAGGAAAGAACAAAATGATTTTAAAATTTGCCAGCACCGATATTATACACACAGTGTTTCTAGTTAATAAATCCACAGACACCCCGGGTGGGATTCGAACTCACTACCTTTCGCATTCTCGAGCAATAACACAAACTGAAATATTCAAACTTTTAAACGGTTTGCGTCTTGTTTTTTTAAAATTAATTATAAGATACATAATGCAAAAGATTTTATCAAACATTTTGACAACTAGATAATAAGTTAAATGCCGGATGGGCAAGGTGTCATACCTCCATTGTCGTCGACTGGTGTAGTGCTGCAATAGCATTGAGGGCGCTCTGTCTTGTTGAAAATGTTACGAAGGCACAGCTTGCTAAAGGAGTTTGAAGGAAAAACAGAAACGGAAAATGAACCAAACTTGCAGCCAATCTCAAGAATTAATTGGACAGTTTGCACACACATCTTTCATGACCGTGCATTATTTCCTAACACGATTCAATTCTCTTATATACCAAGCGACAAAATACTTCAAAGCTCCTCACAGTAACACTATAAAACCTAAGCAATAATGACACTTAACAAATAAAAAAGGTACTTAAAGTGTACAGAGAACAACCCAAGCACATTAACACGGAAGCAAATAAAAACAAAAGTTAAAATGCAAGAAGAAAACAAAACTTAATCTAGAAAAAAAAAACTTAAAAAGCCAAAACAAAGCATTGAAAAGAACAATAATAAACTACAAGGACTATAAAAAGTAATACGTAAAATGCAACACGGAACAACAAGCCGAGAAAAAGCAAAACCCTGGCCACTAATAAAAAGAAAATGTAATAAATAAATGTGCCGTCAAACCAGCAAAAAGTAAGTTGAAGTAACTCTAAGTACATGAAGTACCAAAAAACGCAAACCATAATGAAATACAAAAATACCAAGCTACAAAAACCAATAGTAAAATGTTTTATTTTGTTTGTTTGTTTGGTTTTTTTTTAAATGCAGGCATTTGTTAAACAAATTATGGAAGGCACTCAAAAAGTACACAGAATAAATAATTTCAGTCGAAACCAAGCGAGTCTGGAGGAGTCTTATGAAACACTTTGAACACAATTTCACCTTTTTCTGTTCCCGAAAAGAATTTTTTCAGTTCCTGAAAAGAAGCTTCTTCTTCTCTATCAATCTAATCAATGCTTAAGGGAGCTGTTTGACAAGCCACCGTTTCAGTGTTCTTAATTTGAAGTTGACATAAATTTCTAGGTCAAATATACAAGATGAAATGGCTTATCAATATGCCGATGAGAAACAATGTAGGGAACAACAAGTCCTCAAGGAAATATTAAAGCATTGAAATGTCATCGATCAGCAAAAATTAATTGAAACCGCTCTCCAAAACAGCCAAACCTCAAGGAGGTAAACACTCTAAAGAGGGCAGGGTTTTTCGGTCACAATGGGCCGGATATAATGGTCCAGCGGACACAATGGGCCGGACACAATGGGCCAGCGGACACAATGGGCCGGACACAATGGGTCAGCGGACATAATGGGCCGGACATAATGGTCCAGCGGACACAATGGGCCGGACACAATGGGTCAGCGGACATAATGGGCCGGACATAATGGTCCAGCGGACATAATGGGCCGGACATAATGGTCCAGCGGTCATAACGGGCCGGACACAATGGTCCAGCGGACATAAAGGGCCGGACATAATGGTCCAGCGGACATGACGGGCCGGACATAATGGTCCAGCGGACATAACGGGCCGGACATAAAGGTGCTACGGACACAATGGGCCGGACATAATGGTTCAAAAACCTTGTCGGACACAATAGTCCATGTCGGACACAATGGTGCGTAACAATCGTGACATAACGGAACAAGTAGACACTGTCCTCTTAATAGGAACAATATACCACACAAGGGCATTCTTTAGAACAGGGAAATAAGAGTTAAGTACCCAACACGCTGTTCTCCATAAGGATGGGAGTGTGTGAGGGCGTGTGTGCATGTGGGGAGGGGAGGGTTGCGGGAAGAGATATTATTTACTTGATATAAAACTAGTGTATCCTATTTGTTGTCAAGAGCCAATACATGACACATGAATAAAGGAACGATTCGAGTTCTTCTCCTTACTTCCGACAAAAGGATTAGCACAAAATTATTCGGCAATGTAAGGGGAGGGGGCGAACCTGCATCTCCGTGCACCACGGCGTAGGGGTCCAGGTCCCGCTACAGGACCCCTGAAAATGTTTGAAAATGACACATCCTCCCTTTAGCAATCATAGCCTATCGGTGTTCATCAAAGCTGGATAAAACTTGTTTGTCTCTTTGTATACCATTTCTCTATTTTATGAAACACAACGACAATTTTGAGTATTACGTTAGCCTTTTTGTGAATCCTTGTCCTTTATTTGCTTCAAGTGATGGACTGTACCTCATCACGCTTAACATACACTGTAAACAAGTGATGGCAGCACCATCGCCAGATACCCTGTATTTACGTGTTTCATGCGTGTTTCTTTTACTTTTGACACTGTAAACTGAGTTTACATCCAGGGCAATTTTTTGGTTTAACTCCGTTCCTGTAATGTAAGTTAACTTCAAAGTGGTAACGACCCAGATTTTTTTTTATAATTTACAAAATTTGTAAAACAATTTTACATCTAAAATATTAAAATACAGACGTTCAAGTAGTTCAATCTATGTTGTACGTATTTTATGTTGTTTCGTTTACTTCTGACATTGTATACCGCATTTATACATACAGTTCAGTTTTGAATATAAATTAATCCGTATTGGAAATTTATGTATATATTTTTTTATTTTAAAATATGTGTAATTACATGAAACTACCACGATTATTTCACACACTGCATAATCTTTCTTGCTCTACTTACAACGATAAGGTACTTGTACAAAAGTAACGTTTTTTTGGAATATGTAGCCATGGTGGGTAGTTACACACACAAACACACACACATGTTTTTGTTACATACACTGTGTGGACCTTCCTTTTTCTGTTCTCGTGCAGTGAACATTTTTGTACACGTCCCTATTAGAAAAAACCTTGTGTGGACGTGTGCAAGTCCACAGAAGGTCACAGAACCCTGCCTTGTGTGGACCTCTTTTGTTCTGAGGTCCACACTTCGTATGCAATGTTTACTCACCTTTGTCAAAATGTTTGTGCAGCAGCGAATCGTGCTGCAACAAGTCCAGTTGTAACAAGTCATGCTGCAACAAGTCTTGATTCTAATAATGATAGGTTTATCCTGACTATATCTTTCACGAAACCAGTTTGAAGCCATCTGAGAGTAACTCAAAATGGCTTATTCAACATTTCATTGAAATAAAATGCTGAATTAGTTTTGATTGTGACTTGTGATCTACGGTACATTTTTACAGAGAGAAATGTGTAATTATACAGACGATTGTGTGCAAATTTACAGTAACTTAGAAACAAAGCATGTTTTATGTATTTGAACATCGATAAAAGTTGAACATATCAAGCGTTTCTGTAATTTTACAGATTAAACCTGTAACAAAAGACAACTTCGGTAAAAGCAAGCTTTTTAAAAGAAAAATATAATACTTACAATCAAAGTGTTATAAAATTAAAAACACACTGTTTTTGTAAATTATAGTGCCCCGCCTTTGTATTTGCAAAGTTAAATGAAACTTGTCACACATTTTCATTCCACCAATGACGTCAGGTGTTTGCAAAAAACGTCACCAGAGGGCGTTTTTTGCAAATTGTTGGTCAAAACCCGTGTTTTCCTCACACTTGCTGTGGTTGTTTTTTGGCCAAATGCCTTTAAACTTGGCAAACGTACCGGTATTCATGTTAACATGATCGATATAATTCGAACCTAATTTAATATTTACGGTCAAGGTTAAGGGACCTATAATCCGTTCATTTTTTTGATTTTTTTTTTAAGAAATGTGTTTTTGGTGGATTTTTTTCACTTAAAAATCAAAATGGCACCGTCCAGGGTACAGGGAGCAATAATGTGGCTCGGTTCACAAATCTAAATTATTTTTGGGTCTGATAAGTAAGAAATTAGCATGTTAAAAATATTTTAAAGTTAAAAAACTTGATATAGTTTAACCCCCCCTAATTCCAGGCTAAAACCACAAATCCAAGATGGCCGCCAAATATGGCGACCATTTTGAATTCCCAAAAGAATTTTATACTATCACGTGACTCATCACTACCACTTTTCTGGCAAAAAAAAACAAAAGAAAAATCAAAAACAAGTGGAAATTATGTTCAAAAAGTAAAACAAATCATTACAATCGTGTTACCCAACGTCAAACAGATGGTTACCATGGCAACAGTTAACTCCCGGAATCAATTTGTTTTGCTAACATGATCCGAGATATATGGTGGGAAGTCAGAAAATTTCGCAGTGATCGGACTACGGTTGAAAAAGTTATAGGAACAAATTGGTAGGGTTGTGGCACCTCGCCCCCCCCCTTCCTTCCCCACCCCATCCTGATAGGGTTAACCGCCCTCATTGTTAAAATACGCGCAATACTTGCTCGGTTTGTTATGTAAATGAGTAAAGTAAATTTGAATCTGTGTATAATTCAATATTGATCTAGCCACGGACTACCACATACACCAAGCAGCCTGGCTTATCAACTACCTTCAAGTCTCCAGCTTTTAAATCATAAAGCCTGCACTGACCAGAAGTCGTAAGGTAGTCAAAAGACCAACACCAGCTAGTCATCTTACAACTCAAGAAACAGCGCGTGAGTGACGTCATATTAACTTCGGCCAATGGAGGGCTTAGGTCGTTTACACATTTTCCCTCGTAGAGCAATGTGGACATACACGTGATGGTGATTGATGACCCCGTGATGGTCTTAGGTGTAGACATGCCTTGAATAGAATGATAAAATAAACGAAATAATTAATACAAAAAACTGCGAGGACAGCGTCATCAACGCCTAAAGCAAAACCAGTACTTTCCTCATAGATTGCTTCATAGGTATACTTAAGTACTCACCCTAAACCCATTCCTGTCCCCTCCTATCAGGACAGTTTTTTTTTCATTTGTATTAACGTGGACGGGGAGGGGCACAAGGTGCCCCCTCCGTATTTTCCGAAGTTAAATTCATCTTTATGATGACGTAAAATAAAATATTTATAATTTGTTTCAGTTCACATGCTAGAGCGCTTGGCACACTGTTTTCCCACTTATTTAATACCATAACAATATAAATGTTTATTTATTTATTTAATGGGGGGGGAGTTGTATTTTTTAAGGTTCTTTTTCATTTAAAATGGAGATAGTTCCGCCAGGTTTGGATGGGGGACCAGTGTTTTATAGTGTTTTTTGGCCTAAAATGTTGGGAATTAATTTGTTAAGAAACAAATTCCATTGACAGAAGAACCTAGTATAGTTTGAAAACCAAAAATAAGGCTGAAAACACATCAAAATAGGCCGCCAGATGGGTGGCCGTTTTGAATTCACAAAATGATTTAAAACCTAACACACCTAACACATCAAAAACATTTTTTTGAAAAGAAAAGGTTAAAACGTTGAAAAAGAAAACGAAATCACTAAAAACCTTAAAAGTATGACCTCAGGTCAAACAAACGGTTGCCGTGGTAACAACTGGCACTTTTTTTCACGATAGATGAATATTGGAAAGGTTAGAAAGTTTGACGGTAGCCGGTTGCGGGCTAAGGTTACTGGCAAAACGTATGGTAGGAGGCGCATAAAAATCGACTATCAACAAAATGTTTGCTTTACTATTCATAAAACAAAATACATCTGACGATAATGTATACATTTTATCAGGACTTTATTATGCAATGCGATTCATTGGGAAAACTATGTCCCGTTAAAAAATAAATAAATAAATAAAATAGTATAAAAATTAAGCATCCACAGAATTTCTGCTTTATTATTCATTAAACAAAATACATCAGGCGGTAATGCATACAATTTATCAGGACAATTGCTGTTTTTTAAGTCGACACAATCTTCTATTTAAAATAAAAAATAATACAGGTACCCGTAAAGAATTTCTTACTTGTTGTTTGAGGGCAGTCTTCCATGGGGTACTCTTCAACCAATACTTCACACAGTGTAAGGCTTTGTGAGTGGGGTGGATGAACTTCGTCATCCACACTGACGTAACGGGCAATCACAGGCGGGTCACAAAATATTGGTATGTGTGCCCCAGGGATTGATGCTTGGTCCGATGTCACTGGTGATCCACAGAAGGCGTTTTTAAAAATGTCGCTCTCTATCCCAGCCCTTACGATGGCACCAGACAAATTATCATCTGTTTGAGAACATATTTAGTTAGCAATAACACTCTAACATACTAGAAATAAAACAATTAATAATAACTTATTTTTTGATCATTTTCTTTTTCTCTCATCAACTGATTTTGTTACGATTCATAGACTTTTTGAGGTTATTCTCAGCTGCTTGTTCGCCATTTTGTTGTTTTATAGTCATAATAAATGTTCATATTCTAAACATCGACTTGGTCGTGTGATATCACAGAGCAGCGCCCTCTCCTGTCAATGTACGTGTATGAACCAGTAAGTCCACCTATGCAACGAACGGACTTTGCACGTTGAAATCATCGTCTAGAAGCAAGACTATAATACATGTGTATCCATAATATACCTTATAAATCCTTTCTCATGGAGATAAACGTGTGAACTTACTACAACAATCTTCTCTATTGACAAGAGTGATACGACCGAGGCAGTGCTTTGTTCCAAGGTCAACTTTCCACCAAGGATGATGACTGTTATCTAAAACAGGAATATATTTGGAGGGTTCGGGGTTACATAAATTGTGGATATAAGTTCAATTTGTCGAAACCAATTGGTTTCAGATGGGACAGAATTGTTAACAAAAAGACAATGCCCGAAGAACAACAAAATGAGAAAGTTCGCGGGGAGAAATTGGTTTTGCTTGCAACATGGGGGTGGGGGTCGTTCGGAACAAAACAACATGAAGATACAATATCAAACAAGAAAAGCATGCACATTTTGTACTACATCAAAACTTAACTAATATTTCACACTTACTGGTGTGGGCGCAAGTCAAACTATTCCTTAAGTTTGTTTCCGCACGTCCGTCAATTGCTAGGGCTGCTGTAAGATATTTATTGAAAAACCAGTCTGATACCTGGCTGGCTTGCTTTCCCCGCAGATCCAATGCTGAAACAAAGGTGAAATTAATATATACTTATTATTATACTAAAATGGCGCCCTCATATACTAACTTGTTTATGTCTGATTTAGAAGACAAACTATCGTCCTCTGCTCCCAACCGCCCACTCGTCTGGTGGAGATTTATGGATGATATTTTTTTTTTATTTGGTGTGGTAGTCAAGATAGCTTGGAAGAATTCATTGATTGCATCAACTCATTCCACCCCACCATCAAATTTACTGCTGACTTCTCTGTTGTGTGAATTTTCTAGATGTGACTGTAACTAAATCCCCCAATGGCATTGTAACAGATGTATATAGCAAACCCACTGACACCCACCAATATCTTCTCTCTAATAGCTGCCATCCTAGCCATTGCAAAGAGGCAATTGCCTACAGTCAGGCCTTACGTATAAGACGTATCTATTCCACAGATACTCTGTACAAAAGGCGTTCATCTGACTTCAGGCACCACCCATGTTTTTAGGAAACATGTTTACCAAACTATTGAAGCCTTTGTTCACCACGTTACGCAAGGACATATCATTTTAGGCTATATTGATGATTGCCCTTTACTACGTAACACGTTAGATGAGTGTATCAGTAGTATAAAAAGGACCGTTAGTCGGCAGGGGAATCCCCTAAAGCCAATGACCCCAAAGGTCAAGAGGTCAAAGGTCAATGGCCCCGAGGAGGGGACTCCCATCACAATCGTCAACCGGTCCTTTTTATATTTTTTAATAAATTGGTTTTTAATCGATCACTTAGGTTTTATAATTATTTAAAAAACACTTCGTAAGCACCAATAGCCCCCAGGACGATGGCGACTATGCCGACCGTTAGCGCTACCTTTTCAGAGTCGTGGTCACTGGTGTCGCTCGTTGTTTTAATCGAAGGGGAGGGTGGCGGTGGTGGAGGTGGTGGTGGAGACGGTTAGGGAGGTGGTGATGGAGACGGTGAGGGAGGTGGTGATGGGTTGACTTGAGGCGATGGCGATGGGGGTGTTGATGTGCCCACGGTGGGGGTTGAGCTATTTAGATCATCGTGTTTTCCTATGGCACCATCTTTCGCGATGATGATGTTATTGTTGTACGCGTCATATCGACCTATTCTTAAATTCATATCACTCGTTAAAAGATATAGATCTTGTCCAACTACAAAAACTAACTTAGATCGAGCGTATTGTAATGCGTCTTGATACCTCTGAATGGCGTCTTGTAGGTCAACCGGTGAATCTATATTCGCTTCTACCAACGTTTTAAATTGGGCTATAGCGTCTTGCCTGGTGCCCGGCGTGAGTAGGCTAGATTTGGTTTGGGCTTGACAACCCAACACGCAATATGCGTAGGTTCTTACGGATTCGTTTAATCTCTGGACGCCTATATCGGTAAATCCCTCGCATAATGTTGGATCTAAAACGAATCCTCTCCACGCGTTCTTAACAACCGAAGACTGTGAAATATATGACACCGCCCACATCCGCCCACATGCGTCTAACGCCGGGTAGGGACATAAACCTGTCGGAGGTTGAATTAAAATAATAACTACGATATTTTTCGTCTCCTTTTACTGGATATCGTTTACTCGGATTACTAGAGAAGGCTCTACTCATTTTTATAAAATGGTATTATTTTAATTTCAGAGGGTAATTCGGTATTACGAGGGACTACTTGAAGTTCTTCCCTCACGAACGACATGGAGGGGGTGTTGCCGTTGAGCCAGTACAGAGCGGGTTGCTCGGGCACGGTCTACGTGGATTTAATAATAAGACGTTGATTGACCAAAATGGGATAGGTGGCTCGCCTCCGCGTGTCGGCTTCGGCTTCACCGAGAGCGTACATATATCTTACCGGGGTTCCTACGGGAAGTGTCTTTTCTTTATTACAAACCGGACGTTTATACTCCATGGCTGGCTATTGACGAACTCGTTTCAATTTAATTGCGGCGGAGGGTTTTAGGTCTATGAGCCTAGTCTTTTCATTATTTAATGACTCGAGGACGTCAGGTAATTGGGTTACCCACGCTCTCGATCGAACGGAGGTTTTTTTTAGTTCTTGGGCGTACTGATGACCAAACAGACGTTCCGCCAGCAATCTATTAAATCGCTCGACCATACCCTGCGCGCGATGATTACCGGCTACACCGCGTTGTAATTGAGTTTTTTTTACGTTTAAACAAAACGATAACGGAACCCATACATTCTTTTCTGGGATCTACTTTGATTAACTTTGGCCACGTTAACGGACTACGCCTATAAATCGTTTTAAAAGCTTCGGTCGAGATTAGTGGTACTCGCAATAATCTCGATTGGAGTGGGTCATCTCTCTGAGGCACCTCGTTGTCTTTCCCTGATTTAGCCACCGGCACTGTCCTATACCCTTACTCCTTTGTCCGCTGTTTTGGGGGCTCTAGGTTGACCGATTTCTTCATGGCCGTGGGTGAGGGCGTCGATCGGGTTGATGAGGTGTTGTTTATCGTCGAACGGACTGAAGGACTTTTTCGTTTGTTTTAACGTCACGAGTTTATGTTTGAGGCTCCGTTCATCTCATGGGACAGGGTGCCTCCTCTCAACGCGTGTTCGTATGCCGAAAACTCAATATGCTTTTTGACTACGTATTTTTTTTACGCCTTTGGCTTTTTTCATGCATTGATCTTTTGAGAGGACGCAATACATTTTAGACCTCAAGGCGATTACCTTTTTAATGGGACCCCCACCGAGCTTATCTTTGATTTTTCCTATATTTTTTGTTTTTATGATCGTACGAGGGATGCTTCAGGTAATAATTCGAAAAGTCAAAACGATCCGATTCTGATTTAAAGTCTTCATAGACGTCTTCATTTTTTATTCTAACGATTAAACTGTCCGTGTCGGTATAGATGATGTTACAATTATCGCCATATTTTCAAAAAGTCGTCGTAGAACTCAAACATGCACACCTTGGACAGATCTAATATACTGGCACCTATATAGATGGGTTTGTCTAACGTGAGTTTCGTGGGAAGCTGTGCACCGCCATTTTTAATAGATCGTTTGGAAATGGAACCGTTCTGCTAAACTGCGGTTTGGCGATCAATCTTAACCTCTTTTTTTGTTTCGGATCGTTTGAGTATCTTTACATCTACCCTATTTCGTTTATTTTCCATCGTCTTTCCAAACACCAAATTGTTGGCCAATTTGTAAAGGTCTTTTTCAAAGTCCGTCGTCGCGTTGGTTC
This sequence comes from Marthasterias glacialis, assembly GCA_911728455.2. NCBI lineage: Eukaryota > Metazoa > Echinodermata > Asteroidea > Forcipulatida > Asteriidae > Marthasterias > Marthasterias glacialis. The sequence goes on from OU452224.1 coordinate 25,437,623, forward strand.
GTAGACCGGTGTTAAAGTCGATGTACGGTTTCATCCAGGGAGATTAATCGAACAACATCACTCTATGGATCTTGGTCAATTTCATTCCATGTTTTAAATAGAATTGTAAATTTCTATAATGAAGCACGTAGTTTTTTCTGGGATTGAAATGAGCGATAAGTTTAGGAGTTTTACCCATCGGTTTGTCGTCCAAGAGTTCTTTTTGATAATCCGATAATTGCTCTTTCTTTACCGGACTTTGGCAATATCGTCATTAACGGCTGATGATCGACACCCTCGCAATATTCTACGTGCTTTTCGAGTATTTCTTTCGTCGAAAAATATTGCAAGCATAATAAACAAAAACGTTTTTTACCATCGTGTTTACTGAACTGACTACCTAATAACCTCGAACTATGTTTTACCCAAACGTAATAATTATTTTCATCTTTCGAAAACAGTAATAGATTTATTCTGTCTATACTTTTATCTCATTTAGAAACGTGTAATGGGAATATCGAGCCATTATCGTTTCCAAGCACGTTGATGGCTAAACCGTTTAATTTTTCTACCTTTTCAATTTGACTAACTGGCGTTGGAAACGTAAACCTTCAAAGTTTAACCCATCGTTTTTGGGATACAACGACGTTCTCTCCGGATGGACGCTTCGATATCACTTTCTCGATTTAACGTTTTTTGATGGGTATTATGAAAATGCGTGCTATAGGATTTTTAGGTTTTTACCTCGTTGGTTTCAGGATCGGTAAACGTTACTTTGCATTTATATTTTACCGATATGGTTAATTGACATTTATAATCGTTTTTCATTAAATAATATTCAAGCTTTTCTAAAAGTAAATATTTCGCTTTAGAAAACGATTCGGCGGGATCTTTGGTGAAAGGGTAGTGTTCCGGTATATTCGTTTTTAAAAAATATATTAATATTGTCGTAATCTTTCAACTTAAGTTCAAGATTTAATACCAAAGGTTTATTTTGAAAAACCGATTCCAAGTAATCGGCTTTCGTATACTTGGTTTAGTTGGAAGAAACAAAACTCATCATCTATTTTTTCTTTAAGTTTTGATTTAGACCAGGAATAATAACCCCTATACTTTATCCCATCATTTTCTATTTTTTGTTTATTTGGCTCGGCCCTTTCTTTCTTTCGTTTATTTTTATCAGTCTCTTTTATTAATTTCGTTTTAAGTTTTTCTTGGGCCTTTCGTCCCGAAATATACTCTCTAACGGCTTTATAATAATATAACTTACGACCGTATCTGCTCGAAACTGCGATATTATTTTCGCTTACAAATTTTTTTAATTTAGGTAATGTCCATTTAATCGGCTTCATATAGTATGGTTAGAAAATATTTTTTTACCTTTTCTTTCCATTTTCATATAGTATTTATCTCTTTAAGCCAAATATATAATTTTTATTTACCATTTTTTCAATACGTTTTTATTGACTATTAAAAAATAAAATGTAGTTATTAATAAATGGTTAGTATAGCGATGATGATCGGTGGGGCTGTGGTAAACGCGCTCGCCTTTACCGGAAGTATTTTTTTGTTTTCTAAACTAAACAACAACAACTCAGAGGCTATACAGGCAGAACGCGTTAGGCACGACCGAGCCCTGGAGGACCTTACGAAGGTGCGGGATGAGTGGTCGGAAAAACGCGCTAAATATTTAGCTATCATTAGCTCGATGATTAGAAAAGAGACAGGAGCCAAACAAACGTTTCACGACGTCAATGAGGCGATGTGCGAGTATTATACAGTGTCCGGATTGCCCTTTGCTTTACCGGAAAACCTAGAGGATGAAAATGAACCCCAGTTTAGCGATTTTTATACCCCGAGCGACGATCAAAAAACAGAGAATTAGTCTGGATCGCCATCGGTACTACGGTGATGAGTATTGCGATGTATAATTTATTACAAACGATATTAATAAAATGGCGGGAAAAGTTTTTGAAATGGATCCCATCTCAGATAGACAAGAGCAACAGCAAGACGAATTTGAGTATGAAGACCAATATATAGATGATAGCATTCGTAATATAGATCAAGTGGACGGCGTCCGCGACGATTGTTTTAATTTAACAAGTCAACCGATGGGAGATCTTTCAGACAACGTTAACCCTAATATGTTACGAAATATATTGGATAGAGATGGAATGATTGACAATTTTTATAAACATTGGGGTAAGGATATACCTCCAGATATTAAATACAGCGACTTTGAGTTAAAAGAAAATGGTAAACTTTACTATAAAGATAAGCAACTATCACAAGACCGGAACCCAAATTTACCCTACACCATATCTAAATTCTCGGCAGAAGTTAAAAGAGAATTAGGTTTAAAACCAAAATTAACACCTGAAGCAACTGAATCATTAAACAACATGCGAGATTTAGCCATTAGGGGTGAGAGTGCACAACCTGAACAGTTGCCCGCATTAATGGAACAGGCAGACATTACCATACATGAATTCACTGAAGCCACGAGGTTTAGAGAAGAAGAAACGGGCAGACTGGAAGAACTCCCCATGCGCGATATCCTTACTCTAAATAGCATGCTACAAGGATACCAAGGTGAACTAGTCAACAATGTAGCTAAACTAACCAAACTCGACGAAGATATCGCTAGAATCCAATAGGAAATAGATCATGAGGATACCCCGGAAGAAACGCGCGAAAGACTCAGAAATAAGCTAGAGGACTTAAAGATTGAGCGCCAAGCTAGACTACAGGTCATCAAAGTCATCGATCGTAAATCGCGGGGGCAATTTGCTAGATTCAAAGAAACTATAACTAAATTCCTAAATTTAAATGAACTAACACTCGGGCAAAAAATTAGGGAAATATTTTACGAGCAGGGGATCACGATCGTTAGTGTTTAGGTTTAGCCATTAGTACGGTCGTCGCTTCTATCGTCGCCGGTGTAAGAGGCGCCGTCAGCGCCGTGGCTCCAAAACCAACACCGACTCCAAAACCAACACCGACTCCAGAGCCAAAACCCGGCCCCATTGAAAAATGGTTTGATAAAATAGCCGGGGCTCTAAAGAGTTTGGGTTCAAAAGCGATAGCGGCGCTACCGGGTATCATCGGGTCTATCGTGGGATGGGTATTTAATCAATTGAGTAAGGTGGTCGGATACGCCGCCGACCACGTATGGGGTTTATTCTTGGTGATCGGCGGTATAATACTGGTGGAAACAAAAAATATTTTATCGTAAATATAATAAACATGTACGGCAATAAACTAAACCCAAATCGAAAATTAAAGACGGCCCGCGGAATAAAAGGAATCAGACAATTAGTCGTCCTAACGAATAACCAGAGCACGATCGGTGAAAATGAAACGCTCACGGTAAGGTTTCCAAATTTAGGATCGTCGGACGTGATCGTGCCTGGCACTACGCGCCTAAGTCTTAATATCGCTTTAAATTCGACCGACGACGTGAATCGTACTATGGTAATGAACATCGGACGAGCGATCGTAAACAAGATTGCCATTAAATTTGAAGGACAAGAGGTGAGTTGTCTGCGCGACGCCGATGTATTTCATAGCTATAGAGACCTATGGCTCACCAAAAAACAAAAAGAAGATTGGGTCTATCAGGGAATAGAAACACCCAATTTAACCAAACTTAGGATAGAGTGTGGCCATCTCCACGGCGTGGGGGAATAGGTATTGCATTCCGTTGGACTTTGAGTTGTTGACGGATCATCAACCCTTTCATCCGACCGGGTTACAAACTAAACTAACGTACGAGTTAACTTTTAATTCTTACGGAAAAGTGATAAAGTCCGAGGACTCTAACGCCACGTATACCATTAGTAATATATCACTCGAGTATGATATTGTGAGACACGTCGATCTCGCCAGATCGATCAGACAGTCGTATTCCAACCTGGCCGTGTATTACGAGCGCGTCCATCGTCATTCCGTCATTCCCATGAATAAAAAAGACGTCGCTTGGAACATTAATTTAAATACCCCCGCTAAAAGTCGAAAAGGAATATTATTGCTATTTCAAGAAAATCAGGCTGACTTTTCTCCGGCGCCGACTAAATTTTATAATCCTATGATCGAAAAGGTATCCATCATCATAGAGGGCCGTTCCAATCAATTGTACGCGCATGGTCTCAAACGACATCAACATTGGGAAGAGGCGTCGAGGTATTTTCAGGACGGATATGAATCTTCGTCCGTGGATTTGGTTAAAACGTTAAAATTGAACGACGTATCGCTGGGAGACTACCTCACGAAAAATTACGATTTGTGGTTGGATCTCAGAAGCGCCGACGACAACTCACTGCATGGGTCGGGCCGAAAGATCGAAAACGCGCAAAAAGGAATCGTCCTACAGCTCGAAAGGGAAGCCGATGGAGAAGGAACGTTAAAATGTTACGTCTTTTTGATTTTAGACGCGCAGCTCAACATTAGGGACGGGCAATTATAGGCGCGATGTATTAATCGTTAATTATAAAGATGCATTTAAAGTATCCTCATACAGCTTTAATCGAAGGTCAAACCGGGTGTGGTAAAACGAATTTTATTTTAAATTTAATTGAAAAAAGTGTAAAGGTGATTTTCATCATATAAGACAATGAGGCCTATAAGAGGTCGTGGGTATCTAACGATCCCGAAGTATACCTCGATCAATTAGAATCGAGAGATTTAGACGAAACGTTGGGGGTTTATTTTAATTTATTTAGGGGCGATCCGACGTTGCACATTATCGACGATTGCGCCGGATCTAAAGAATTAATTCATCGAAATTTTAAAAAAGATAAAAAGAGTACGATATGTGAAATGTTCTTTAGCGGCAGGCACGCGAACCAGAGTGTGTGGGTATTGTCCCAAAAATATAAAAACGTGCTTAAAGATCTTAGGAGTCAAGTAAAATGGTTGGCTCTGTTTTGTTGCAAAGATCGAGATTCATTCGACGAGGCCCTGAGAGAAAATGACGTCATAGAAAATGAAACCGTAGCTCGAAACGTAAAGAACGCTCTAAAACGAAACAAATATTATAAATTAATCTTAAAGACCGACTAACCCGTCGAATGGCGAGTTTTAGACGAGAGAGATCAACCCGTCGAATCATCATCGTTAAGTCAACCTATCAAGTCATTATAAGTTAACCTGTCAAGTAACCTGACAAGTCGTCATCAAGTTATTATCAAGTAACCTGACAAGTCATTAAGTTAACCCATAAATAACCTATAAATAACCTGTCAAGTAAACTATCAGGTTACTATCAAGTCATTATCAAGTCATTATCAAGTCATTATCAAGTCATTATCAAGTCATTCATAATTACTCGTTAGTAAGTTAATGATGAGTAATTATAAATGATATTAGAGTTTGTCGCTATATGCGCGGTTGTAGCAAATGGTTACTTTGCCTATAAATATTTTAGAGAAAAGAAAATATTCTATAACGCGATTAATAAAACGATGGAGAAAGTTCAAAAGATGTTAACGGGCACGAGCGATGAGACCATCGCGGATCGCAAGGACGATCAAAATGACATAAGATTATTTAGCGTCGCTGCTAGTGGTCGAGCGAAACATTACCTAGGCAAACAATACGACGTCGATGGACTAAAGGAGATGAACAAAGAAGAACGCGATAATCTCTACAAGTTTTACCGCACTAAACTAAGTCCAGAAATGATGGATAGTATGGGTAGTAGTCTCTGTATACCAGAGCGATAGGTGGAACCTGTCTATGGGGTTATAAACTAACTATAGACGATGAAAAAGAGGTGGCCAACGACCTGGAAAAAGATCCTACGGTATCTATGGTGTTGGGTGTAGCGATGTGTGAAATTTACTACAGGTTCGGAACAAGCCTGGGGCCGATCATGATAGGTCTAATTACGGCTAAACACGTTAAATTAGATAACGTTGAAAAATATTATCCAGACGATTTAATAAATGGAGGATCGGGAGATGAAAACCGAAGAGTCGAGCGAACAAGTGACGGCGCCAATAGCGACGCCGAAGAAAGAAAAGAACCCGAACAGAGTAGCGGCGGGTAAAAAGCTCGCCGAGTATAATAAAAAGAAAAAAACAAGCCCTATTTAAAACAAAAAAAGACGAACCGCCAGTAGAAAAAAGGACCCGTTCGATAAAGGTCAGTCGTTCAACTCATACTGGGTATACGTGGGAGTTGGAGCGGTGTTCGTCGCGTTTTATTTTACAAGTCGTTTAAGAACGGCGCCAAACACGAGGCCAGTAGTAAACCTCGAGTGAAAATAATCCCAGAGGTTAACGTTTATAAAAAGGAAGGTTCGCTTGATATGGAGTAAAAAAAAAAATATCGCCACGTTTAAAGGTAATCTTAAAACGTTTTTTAAATAATTATAAAACCTGAGTGATCGATTAAAAACCAATTTATTAAAAAATATAAAAAGTACCGGTTTGACGATTGTGATTGGGTCCCCTCCTCGGTGTCATTGACCTTTGACCTCGTGATCTTTGGGGTCATTGGCTTCAGGGGATTCCCCTGTCGACTAACGGTCCTTTTTATACTACTGTATCTTAAGTGTTAATGAAACGTTAACATTTTCTAACCGACTTGGATTTATGCACATCCACTACATGGTTCAGATTTGACCCAAATAAGATCAGTAGCCAAAGTCATTGGATTGTTGGATTGTTGAAATCCAGCCCATCAGCTGTAGAATATGGACCTTTATACTTTAGGTCTCTTGAAAGGGAGAAAGTGGCTGCATTGAAAGCACACTATGGGAATTATAACTCGTTCATGAAAATTACATCAGAAATGAAAGGTGATTTGAGTTGGTGGATTGAAAATCTTTCTCAACAAAAGAGAGACATAACAAAAGGAAAATAATGCAGATATACCTATATCATCCGATGCCTCAAACAAAGGTTGGGGAGGCGTTTGTGGAAAATTGAAGTGCGGAGGCAGTTGGACAGCAATGGAATCATAGTCTACATATTAATGCCCTGGAACTAAAAGCAGCTTTCTTTGCATTAAAGACATTGACTGCCCAGAAACAGGCCACATGTCAAATTGCTTGGTGAAAGTAGCACAGAAGTGGCGTATATAAATCACATGGGCGGTGTCAAATCCAGAACATGTAATGAAATTGCCAAGTCTATGTGGCTTTGGTCAAGAACTAATGAATTTGGATAACAGCAAGTTATCAGCCCGGAATATTGAACATGGAAGCTGATCATGAATCAACGGTATTTATTGACACAGTTGTGTATCCAATGATTACTGATATGTTGGGATTTCCAGATATTGATCTTTTTGTCACAAGGCCGAATAGACAAGTAACCAATTTTGTCTCATGTCGGCCTGATCCTGATGCCTGGTTTCAGGAGATCGCTTGAAAAGCTGAACATTTCTGGAGCAACTGCCGACATCATTATGTCACCATGGAGAGAAAGCACCCACAAACAGTACCGTTCATATTTTGAAAGATGGTTGCAGTTTTGTTCTGAGGTCAAAGCGAATCCAATGCATCCATATATAAGCCAGGTGCTTCGTTTCCTCACTAGACTATATCACACTGGAATTAGATACAGTGCACTGAACACATATTGTTCTGCAGTATCAGTATTATGCTAAACAAAATGACGGTGTAGATGGTACTCATCCACTTGTACGGCGATTTATGAAGGGCGTTTTTAATTTAAGACCAACTAAACCTCGCTGTAGCGTGACATGGGGTGTCAACAAGGTGCATTCGCTCGTGTACCGGTAGAAGTGCTACCTTTGAAAGACTTTATTTTTTTAAAATTTTTTTTTTAATTGCTTTAAAATCAGCGGCCAGAAGCCAAGCTTTGAGTTTATTAACACTGCCAAATATGACAGTAACTGATGAAGGATTTAGATTTGATTTTGATCAACTGCTTAAGCAAAGCAGACCGGGGTATATTACTCCAACTATAAACTTAAAGGCTTACACGCCTGACGTTCATCCGTACGTATGTGTTTATACTTTGACAGAATATTTAGCGAGGGGATGTTGAACAGTTGTTAATTAGTTATGTTAAACCATACAAGTCAGTATGTACCTCCACTATCAGTAGATGGATTAAACTTTTATGGATCTCCAGATATGATTTTTTAAGAATATTAAACGTTGATTTAATATGATGTCATCACTTAAAAAAATGCGGTTTCATGAAACTTTAATCTACACACCAAGTTCTAAGAACATGGTAAGTTGAAATTCACTACAAGCTTGATGTTTTTCTTTTTCTTTTTTTTTTTAATTGCTAGAGAAGGTTCAGGGGGAAGAAAAGACGAATAAAACAAAATTAACGGCTCGGCTGTTAGCCGAACACCTATAAAAAACAGAACATAAACAAAAGGTATTCGGCTGGTGGAAGAACACCTTAAAAACAAAACAACTTTACAAGATGTGTTCGGGCAGTTGCACGAACACCTAAAAAGAAATTTACTGCACGCTTGATGCCGCTATATCAAATCGTTTGTGTTTTCACGAAGCGACGGGCATGAACCCGTCGCTTCGTGAAAACACAAAAAGCGTAATTTCGGGATGCCCGTCCTTTTCATAATTTCTCGAATAAATCATAAATAGATTGATGAATTGATCATAAAAAATCACATTCGATGAAAGTGTAGCTCATAATAAATCACAGGAGGGAAGTAAAGATTTAAAAGAATAAGCATTGTGCTTTTGTTTTGCAGTTTTGAAATGTGATGATGCACTTGTGTGATTATCTCCAAACACGATTTTTTTCCCAATTTGACATGCCCGTCCCTTCGTGAAAACCTTTGACGAAATTTATGGTCATGCATTTACAGACTGTATGTGCACATCGGTTCGGGAATTTTTTAGTTAGAAAAGTAGTACATTTTAAAACTTGTCGCCGTCCGTATTATTAGCTTTACATTTGATGACGTCGTCATTGATATGCTGACAGGTCCATGAGCAAGAATACATTTCCTTCACGGAAACCATGTTCCAATTCTCTTTCATGTTGACTGTAAAGCTGAAAATACGAGTATTAAACACTTTTATACTTTAGGGTTTAATTTGGGTCATCTCGGTGTGATATTCATTTAGATTTTACCATAGAGCTGAAATGATGGTTACTTTAGTTAGTTTTTCACTTCAACTTCCGGTTTGAACCGGAAGTCAAGGTCAAATGGTGGTCATGTTTATCATTTTTTTTTATTTTAGTTTATTAACAAACAAATTATAGACAAAAACAAAAGGTTTTCAGCTGAAGTCGAACACCTGAAAACTCGAACAACAACCAGAGTTTTTCGGCTCAAGGCCGAACACCTAAAACAAAACAATAGCAACTAAAATAAACAACTATAAATAGACAACTACTATGAAATAGTTTTAACAACACTGATTCGTCAAACATTATCAATATGTTTCGTTTGTTTGTTGGTCTACGAGGTGTCTTTTGTCTCTTTGATTTGTCCCCCAATATTATACTATGGTTAAAACTTACATGTCAGATTCAGGCACCAGCAGGATAGCGGGTAAAACCACACGAGGATTCCAAAGAGAAATATCAACACGGTTTTCTCTGGCAAGATTCCCTCGCAGTGAGCCATCTTGACAATTCACCTCACGTTTACTGATATCTTAGTCATCTCTGCACAGGTTTGAGAAAGCGACGTGTAAGGCAAGCTGACAGGCGCTTTGACTCAGTCAACCAATGGGCGCTTGACTCGTACGCGTCACACGTTCATTGAGTTGCTCCTTAAAGAGACCCTAACGTACAATAATATGAAGTTAGAATGCAGCCAGAATGTGACAATTGTAATTTGAAGATATTTTTTGGGGGGAAGCATCTGGATATCAAAATCTTATATGTGGGGATTTGTTGATCCTATCTTTCTTTTGAACAGAAACAAGTGAGCTTGATTGCACCGTTATTATTATTCTAGCTATTATAAGTTAAATTGTGTTAAGTAGATGTTTTGACATTGACTTAAAGGACACTGTAGATGACGGTCTGTGGCAGCACAATTACTGGGTGAATCCCTTTGACCTCTTGTAAGTGTGCGCACGCCTAGTCACAAAGTTGATCACATAATAATAGATGATATTTGAGGATACACACCGTGTTGTTTTATACGGCGAAGCTGGCAAGTAAATGTAGTCCTCTATCGACAGTGAGATGAATAGAAAACTGAACCCCCCAAAACTTATTGAAATGTGACCTTCGAGGCAACACAAAAGTGAAATTTATCAATTTATGTTAAGGATTGTTAACTTTAATTTACTGTTGCTTTTTTGTGGTTTGTTTGTTCGTTTGTTCGATCGTTTGTTTGTTTGTTTGTTTGTTAGTTTTTTGTGTTTTTTGGAGGGGACGGTCTTTTTTCGCTTGCTTCTATTGTTTCACTCTAAGCTCACACAGCGAATAAAACTAGCCTAGCAAAACGGAAAATAAACCACCACTTGAAACAAACTTGTATATGTCGGAGTAGCTGAAACCTTTTTGTATGGATTTTTCAACTAGATATCTTTCCTTTAAGTGTTGAACTGAACTGGATTATTAATAATATCACTGCCTATTTTTTCAACCCGCACAAGTCTGCTTGCTTGTCAGGTGAAGTGTTTACGCTGTCATGTATCTGTGACAAGTGTCTGAAGTCCCCCCCCCCCCCCCAATTTCATTTGCATTAGATTAATGCCGTATCTGGTGACGTAGTGGCTATTTGATGATGTCACATATAGTGACGTAGTATTTACACATGACGTAACATCTTTTACTTAAAGCGCCCTCGCAGTAGAACGCTATTCTTTGTTTGTTTTCGCGGGGTTCGCCATTAATTTCAAGAACGAAGACACGTTGACATGTATGATTTCTGTCTTCGTTATTTTGCAGGTAATGATCACTTTATTTTACTCTTACACTGTTCTTATCATTACGTATGTTTAAGATTAATCACAGTTGGATTTATTACTAAGTAACTATTTATTTTGTTACATATTTTGGAGGAATAGTTCGATACAATTTGATAGTTTATGTGCTAGAGTAGTATAGCGTCTGACATGAAGTGTCCTTTTAACTATTATTGATTATTTTAGTAAAGTTGCTCATTTATGAAGTATTATTTCCTGAGAACTACCGTATCTAGATTCTGCCGTATCCAAGTCTTTAATAGTAGTTCATTTTCATATTGTGTTGTTAGATAATGCTTGACCTAATCGGGCATAGACCAAGATCAAAATGGCGGCGCCCATCGCGGCATCACTGTATGAATTCGGATTGATCTATTGGCCAGTAATTGTAAATATTTAGCTCTTAAAGTTCTTGACCTCCTAAAGGTTTCATTGATATTCTATTATAATTGTTAAACTAATTTGTGACGATTAATTTCAAGAACGAAGACACGTTGACATGTATGATTTCTGTCTTCGTTATTTTGCAGAATAAATCTTCAGTTACCAAATTGCCGCATTCCCTTTGTTTATTAAGACGTCCCGTCACATATCCATGAGAACGACGCTACAAACATGTTTTGTTAACACATCACCTGGTTGTACAGATGTCCTCGAAAAGGCGCTCAATTAAACTAAACAGGATTAAGTTATCAAAATTTTAAATCAAATGCAATTTAAAAAATAATGGACTTTTATTTCGAAATAAATTAAAACTATAATTCAGTTATTGTTACTTTACAAAACAAGGTGTTCGTAAATGATGACATTAAAGGTTAAAATTATCCAAAGATAACCACATAAAAATGAAAAATTTGAACCTAAAATCACGTTTCAACTTTCTGTTTGACCTAAAAGACAAGGTCAATTTGACGTCTCTATGTGACAATTCATTTTTCAAAGACCTGTCCGATTGTTAAAATCCAATGTATGGTTCAGGAGTAATGATCTGTTTTTTATATTAAAAACAAACATGTTTGTTAACACGTTATCTTGCTATACAATGCCCTCGAGAGGGCGCTAAAGTAAACTAAACAGGATTATGTTTACAATCAGATGCATCTTAAAAACTAGAATTGAGTTTGTGAACGTAATTGAAAAACAGGTACGTTTTGTGTAATAACTGCTTTGATGTATTACATGGTGCAGCAGATACACATGTATGCTTAAATTTCAACCTAAAAACCATTGAATTATAGAGCGTTTTACTAAACATTTCGCTGGAAATTTAGGTTTGCGCTGGAAGAGGGTCAAACAAGGTCACCAATAAATCAACGTTTGAACAGTTCGAAAAGCCTTTTCACATGAAGTATTAACTGAGAAAAAAAGCTTGTGTAGTTGAGGGGATGTGAATTTTTGAAATATTAAACTTTGGACGCTCGCATTTCACTTCACACTTGGCTTTTGTAAAAACGCGTGTAATAAAGACTGTCGAAGCTTTGTGGGATTTGTGTTGCGTGCACCTTTAAAGGAGACTACATGTATTATGCAGCCCGCACGCACAGAGCACATGTTATCAGAGTGTTGGTCCCTTGTCTATGGTACAGTGTGTCTGATCTACTGTAAACTGCAGCGTGGTATTCAATGCACATAACGGGCTGTTTTTTACGCTCTATGAATGGAGGTCAATATATATAGCTCTATGAGGTCAACACAAACGCGCACTTTTACGAACAGAAGACAATGCCAAACTGGCATCATGTCTGTGCAAATGTTTGAGCAGGCTAAACGATCTTCAAACTGACATTTAATTTTTTATGATATGATTAGCAGTTCTTGAATTATGATTTTTTGCAATTTTCAACTTCTGGTTGCGACCGGAAGTAAAGGTCAATGAGGTCAAGTTGTGCACGACATTTTTTAGTGATTTTTTTTACCTTTCTGAAGATAATTTCCTCTTATTTTTGATTTCTTTGCCAGAAAAGTGATAGTGATGAGTCACGTGATAGTCTGAAATGGTTTTGGGAATACAAATTGGCCGCCATTTTTGGCAGCCATGTTGGATTTTGTGTGTTCAGTATAAAATTAGGGGGTCAAATTATATCAAGTTTTTAAACAATAAAATATTTTCAATATGCTAATTTCTTACTTTCCAGACCCAAAAAGTATTTAAATTTCTCAACCAAGCCTTATTTTTTCTCCCTGGGCCCTTGGCGGCGGCCATTTTGATTTTTAATGAATTTTGGAAAGCTTTTAGATTATATATATATAATCAATGACAACTATAATCAATGACAACATGCCAATTCTCCACTCCTCCAACAGGTTGCGCTCAGCAATTTCTGAGCACCCCATGGTCGCCTTCCGTCGCCCTAAGAGCCTAGGTGACATTCTAGTTAGAGCAAAACTCCCCCCAGGTACAGGCCAAACTCCCTCCCCACAAGACATACAGGGTTGTCACCACTGCACCCGCTCTAAGTGCAAGACTTGTATGTATATCAAACCCACTGTACAGGTTAAAAGCCACAGCACTGGCTTTACCTACAAAATCAAGACCAACTCCCAATGCCAAACCCCAAATGTAATTTATGTCACATCATGTAAGAGATGTGGAGTACAGTATGTGGGAGAGACAAAGACCAAACTCAGTCTTCGCTTTGCGAATCATGTCTCCTCCATAAAGACCCAAAAACTGTACCCAGTATCTATCCACTTTAATAGCCCTAACCATAGTGTTAAAGATGTGGAATTAACTGTCATTGAGGCCTGCAACGGCGACGATTCACATCGTAAACTCAGAGAATCCCACTGGATTCACAAACTCCGAACAATCCAACCATTCGGATTAAACATAAACACAGGTGTTAAATAATTCCTCTTGGCAAATAACTACTATATTTCCATGCTTTTACATTATCATTACAGTATTCTCATTATAGCCCCCTCTCTATTATTCAATGTTTACACTTCTACTGCTTTATTTAGGGAGATTACCCTTAATCACCTCCCTCATCAGAGTAGATAATCCTGTCCTTTCATGTCAGCCGCATTACCCACCCTGCAGCTTTCCTCCTTTGTTCACTAATCTTCTTTTTGTACTAACCGACCACTGGACATCCTATTGTCCACACTGCTGTATTTTGATTGGTCATCAACAATCTCTTTGTCTGTATTTAATTAACTTTGATTGGTTATCTTTTTCCCACCTTTTTTGGATACTCTCCATCTATTTTAATCCCAAGGTTTTTCTATAAATGGATCTGTTTTTATGTTTGTGCTTGTTTTTGCCTCTGACGAAGGTCCGGTTTGGATCGAAAGCTAAGGCCATCAACCCTACTAGTTTTATATATATATATAACCTTCACTGTCCTTCAAACTCCCTGTTTGACTGCCTTCGTTTTTGAAAAACTAAATTAAACACGAGATAAATTTACCCATTAGTTATTTATTATACCGAGCACTTTAAAGACAAGTTACATGCCAGTATTGATAACCATCGAACAAAGAATATTGATTGCTGCAATCGAAAGTTTCTACAACACAATCCCTAACAAACTTTAAACCATGCTCCGTTGTTTTCACATTCAAAAACAAACTTCACCACCACATTTCGTCGAGTTGGTTGTATTGGGTCATTGAACAATTGAGAATGAGAATTAATTTATTCTTGTCCAAAACTAAAATGATGTAAGTTCACTTTGAATAAGTTCAGTGATATGATATATGTTTCTGTTTATGCCCCGCGGTTAGCGAAGCCACGGAAGGGGCGTACCATTTTCAACATGTCCTTCCATACATAGTTGTGTCTCTGTGCGGGGATTCTTTAGAAAAGGGAATAATAGAACAACAATAGGGAGTCCCCACAACTTGGTCTTAGAAAGAATGTGTGTGTGTGTGAGTTTGTTTAGGCATTCAAACCGGGGACTTATAACAAAAGAGGACAATAGGGTCCCCGATTGGAAAAGGTCCCCAGTTGGAAATCGTGTTCAAAACCAATGGGAGCTGTTGCTAAAAAGTTAAAGTACAAACAAAAGAGGAACAATAGGAGGTCCCCGATTGGAGGTAAATATATGTGTGTGCGTGTGTGTGTGTGTAAGTATGCAATCATTGTCGGAGTGATAACCCGAGAACGACTTGCCATATCAACTTATGGTATTGGACCCCAGGTCAATTGTCGAGAGCATTATAACTAAAACAAAAGAAATGTGGTCTGAGCGAAAACTCTAAAAGGACTTGGCATCAACTGATAACTTTGAGCGTGGATTGATCTGGGGGTTATGCAGAAAGTCTCTTTTTGTAATCCTCTAGGTCAAATGTCGAGGTCAATATGGTTTAAATAAGAAGTGGTATTTGCACTATCAAAGGGACATTTAGGTTTTAAGGGAATTTTTGTAGTTTTAAATTGTTACAAATTGTATCTACACCATTATAAAACAAGAATTGTCGTATTTGGTAAACACTAATGCCCTGCAACCGGTCCGTGGATATGACTAGACTTTCAAACAGAGTCCATTGCACCATCTTGTTCTCAGGAAACATTAATTTTTACCCTTGACCTACTATGTATCCCAAGCTGATTAGGCAAGGTAGTGAGACCAATCTAGAGTAGTTATGAGTAAGGCTTAGAAATAAGTATCACGGGTTAACACAATCCATGTACTGGCAGACCACTAACTCATTGCGTTTACCCTGTAGGTAGGGAAAGAAAATAAATACTGGTGGACAGAGAGCCCAAGACTGAGAAGACTCACAAGATTTCAATAACCCACTAAAAAGTATGCTAGACAATAATGTGCATGGTCTAGGCTACTGAAACTTAGAGTAGTGTGTAGAGATAAATTTACGTTGAACCATAGTTAAGTTTCTTTAATACAGACTACTTTTTTGGCACTTTTTAATGATAATGTTTCAAAACATTATATATTATTAATCCTTATTTTAAGAATAAAACTAAACCTTATGATATCATGAAGTTACTTGCTGTATAACACACCAAAAAACTTGTCACATGTGCTTCTGTGTACTTGTAATGGCAACAGATAACCAAAACAGCGCACTCATGAGTTAAAAGGTCATTTGTATTTTTAATAATAATACAAAGATGAGGAAATCTTGTTGTCCCTTACGACTAATTTTAAGATGGAAATAGTGCTCAAAACACATGTAACAATTTACAAATCATGAAAAAAATTCAATCATTTTGGCGGCCATTTTGGATCCAATATGGCTTCCATTTATGATTCAATGCATTTTGAATCCCCAAGATATATGTTTTCGTGTTCTAAATAATAATAATAAACGTTTTTTATATAGTGCCCTTAACCTAACAGTGTCCCGAGGCGATTCACAAAGATAAACATATAAAGATTAAACACTCAATAAAAACATTATATTATAGCAACATGCACAGTACTAAAAATATATATATATATATCCTAGATAATTATACAATGTTTTCAAAAAATCTTAATTATACTGTGTGTTCTGTAATTGCTACAGATCCGTACTTTATGTCATATTGTTTACCACTGAAAGCATTTGTGAAATATTTACTCAGTGAATTTCAGCAAGTCATTTCCCACGTTCTGGACGTGCGAATCATTTGTCTTTTATATATACATCATGTGCATGCTATAGTGGGTCAGTTTTGTGAGGAAAAACAATATTTGATTGTTTGTTTATTTATTTATTTATTTATTTATTTATTTTTTAAAATTGAAAATAAATAAAAAATAAAAATTATATTTGATGTTTTCCAAAAGGGCCAACAAAGCAGTTTTGGATGAAGAAGTACCATTAACTCATGTCAAAGCCATTAACCTGGGTACGAATATGACGAGCAAGCAATTATCTTTGGAATGGCACCTACCACGAGAACATGACATATCGTTTGCAAAAGTTATGATCAAAATACTGCCCTGCAGCAAGGGACCTACATGTGATTTTATTCCCCCGGGACACGTGTCCACACAGTTTGGGCTCACTTGGTGCGTATTTGGCGCTATACATGTAAACTGTCGGCAAGAAATAAACAAATAAATAAAATAAAAACGAAACAACAACAACAACAAAACAATAACCTTCTACTACAGCCCAATGACTCAAAAGATGGTTCCATGTAACTCTCTGTGGGCCTGAGACTTCGCAAGGTCACTTGCAAAATTGTGTACACAACAGATGCTGATAGGATGTTGGTACACAAGGCCATGGGAGCAATGGTAGCAAGCAGATTTTGCCAGCCCCTCCTGACCAAGTGGGCGACCCCAGTTGGTTGACACCCCTTCTAGGATGTGTGGAATGGTCCAGCTTGGGATATCATGAAGTATGAAGTGGCTGTTTTTTTTCCATGTGGGTGCATTAATGTTTTTGTTTGTTTGTGTCAGACATCTGTGGACACCTTCCTCGCTGCAGGGCCCAAAGGTTGCGGCCATTTGGGACGCCATCTTGGTTGGGGGTCACCAAATCAAGTTTTCAACGGCACACACAGAAAATATTGTGTGTTATAAAATCTATCAAATAATTTGTGAAATTAGTTTGTACAGATGGGGCAATTGGGGTGCACATTTTCACCAGCTGGCCCTCCGATAACACGGACGTTATTTATTATACACAAAGAACATTTCAAAGGCAAAGTGAATGCCAGCATATGGGAAACTTTGCGATGACGCTAGGTGCCAGCAGACTAACCCAGAAAGAAAATATCTTCAAATGAAATACAGCATACTTTTTTGTCGCGCACAAAATCCATGACAAACCATAAACCAATTCGTTGTATTTGATGTAACGTAAAATCCGGGTAGGATGACTTTTTCTCAGGTTGATGTACGTATCAAACATTATTTTTATGGAATGTCTTCCCCATAAGTAAACACTAAATAACGTCATCCATAATTATGCTAAATGCATGTTTTTCTCACACGAGTGTTAAAATTTGAATAAAGTATTTTCTGAAAAACTAACCAAACAAAACGTTTTTAATTTCGAAAGTGCATATGCGGTCCATAAACAAATTGTCATCTGGAAAACAATGTTTCCGCACTAAAGTATGTGTTGGTAAAATGATAATAATGTAATGCCATTTTTTTCCTTCGGCCTCATTGCGATTTTTGGGGCTGCAGTAAAATAAAACATTGTTGACAGAAGTATGACTAGAAAGAATTTCCAAAATTATAATTTATACATCAACAACACTAAACCCCAAATTTGGCCGGTTTGATGGTTCTTTCAAAAACACAAGAGTCAAGTGACGTTCATTTGAATTATCTGCTTTAACAGTTTGAAATTAGTCATTCAGCCACCTGTACCTCCATCCGTTTAAAATTCCCATTACTGCAGTAATACAATTTCAAACGGATGCAAATCCGTTTAATTCGAGTTATAATTATTTTTTTTTTCTTTTTACTGGACAAAAATAAACGCTGTGATGTTTGCGGGATAATATTTCTGCAAGACAATATTGATGGAAAATGCACACTCCAAAATATAAGAGTCCGGGTAACGGACCATGGGTCGGTAACTGGTGGGGCTACAGCGAGTCAACAGTCAATTACAAACAACTATGGACAAAAAATTGAAATAATAAATATGTGAGGTCTATAAGACCTTATACATTGACGTCATCACGCCGCCATCTTAGAGGTAATAGATAGTGACACAATGGAAACGAAGAGAGATTTGTACGCGCGGCGCACTGGATTGGCCAATGAACAACCTAATTTTGACCTCTAGGCGAGGGCGCCCTACTCAAATGACGTCATGTGCATAAGGTCTATTGCCCTCTGTGAATTAGCATACACATTCTTCTCTACGTCATCAAGATTGTTTTGATATAAGGATGTGGCGTGAGCTC
This sequence comes from Marthasterias glacialis, assembly GCA_911728455.2. Taxonomy (NCBI): domain Eukaryota; kingdom Metazoa; phylum Echinodermata; class Asteroidea; order Forcipulatida; family Asteriidae; genus Marthasterias; species Marthasterias glacialis. The sequence continues at coordinate 25,456,318 of OU452224.1, forward strand.
ACTGATTAACGAACAGTTCAGTAGTGAGATAATCAGCAACATCGCTTCGAATCTGTCAATAAATAAATGTAGTCTAGCCACACCGAGCAGCCTGGCTAATCACCTGTCTTCAAGTCTCCAGCCTTTCGTAGAGCCTGCACTGACCAGAAGTCATGACGTAATCGAAAGACCAACACTTGTTATTCATCTTACAACGCAAGGAACATTGCATGAGTGACATCATGCTAACCTCGTAGAGCGATGTGGACGTGCACGTGGTGGTAAAAGGTGGCTCGGTTGATGTTTTAACTGTAGACAGACCTTGGATTGAAAATAAATAAATAAATAAACAAGTAAAATAATAACATTAATAATAATATTAAATGTCAGCCTTAGAAGAAAAACCACCACAACAACAAAAACCGGAAAGGAAAGTGAAAAGGAAGAAAGAGAAACATGTAGTGGAGCTGTGGCGATTATTTACAGTTACTGAACCCTTAGAGAAAGGGACCTTAAACCAACAAGCTGAAAAATAAAATCAACACTTTTGTAGTGACAAAGACAAGTTTAAAGTTTCAACAATTCTTGAACCAAATTTCAACATCATTTTTTTCACTGTTGAACCAAATCGACAATTGCATTCAGAAGTTATGGTGAAAAAGAAGTTGCTGTTTTTCCCACGACCGGGAAAGCATAATGTACGGTGTCCCAGAAAGACTTTTGTGTTACGCTGACACTGTTGTAATCATTCAAACTCTTTACTGCATAACTCAAAAATGAAACTTAATTGAACCTGGAAACTCTACAAACACTTGAACCTCGGCATCAAGATGGCACCTAAACAATTACGTCATGGTGATGTCATTGGTTGTTGATTGGCATTGAATCAAATTTTAACTAGAAGATGAATGTTTGTTTAATGACAAACATACGATGTTCAACGGTACTATCATTTCTGCAGTGATGATGTCATGATGTCACGTCACACGGTTTTTATTTTTTACGTATGTGACTAGTGTAAAGAATACCCCCCCTCTAAACTTCTATTCTATTTATTTCATTGCGTCACTGTATAATTATATGAATATTCATTATATCAAGTCTTGGATCCACCTACTTACCGTAGGCGGCGGGCTCTCCCGCAGTCATTCAAATTCTGGACGAAGACGGAGAAACATCATTTATATTTTCGCCCGTCTTGTATTTTCAGGTAACAAATCTCTCATTTTATAATTCATAATCTTATTTCATTTATTCATAGACGCAAATCATTTTCTTTTACTTTAGCATCTTATAATTATTGGTTTATTGTTATTTAGTGATCTTATGAGAAAAGCCTTTTTCTCAGCAAGTTAAGTCATTGCTTAGTTTGTATAAATCACCATTCTTTGTAACTTTGTTATTTCATAGTATCTATCTACATCCAACTATGATGATTTCCGTTACAAGTTGCATTTACGATGTTTTGACATCGAGTTATTTTGTATTTTTCATTATTTTCAAGATGGCGGCCGTCATAAAACTTTTGGCGGGAACCATCGCGCCATCTTAGTTTTGGTTTCGTAAATTGTCCATTTCGATTAAGTTAATTCATTGTTTATAATATTTTTTATGTTTTATTAACATCTTTCATCCGTAGTTTATTGTTAACTAAGTCATTCAAATTCTGGACGAAGACGGAGAAACATCATTTATATTTTCGCCCGTCTTCTTGTATTTTCAGAATAAACAATTAGATCTCCAATCAAGAACAAGCCGTGTCCTCTATTCTTCATTTGACTCAAATAACATACACAAGGGTCACAAATTGGTGGAAGATCCGGGTAGAGGACAATCATCATCGGCATCTTACCTACCTAAGAATCTACCTTGATATACGATCTTTGGAGACCAGAGCCCTACCCATCCTAATCCTGGCTGGCACACCGTCATTCAAACATTGATGAAGAAGTCCCTACCTTGATGATCTGATAGATCCAGTTTCCAGACGCCGCTGCAGAGGCAACCGGAGACTGGTCTGCACACACATTCCCTTGCGGGCCTCGGGCCTGACCATCACCCTGACCATCGCCGCAAATCCCATCAGGTGTGTGCTGACAAGACCATTTCATGTCTTCATCATTGCAAGAACAACCGCGGGAAATCATCACCTGTAGTTCTATGAACTTTACGATCGCCCATTGCTGATTTTGTTTTCTGATCGGTAGTTTTAAAATCAACAGACTTTGCGAATCAAAGATAGAGCGTCCATATAGTACGTTTGCAGACCGCTGACCGACACCCAAGAGTAAAGTCCTGATCACAGCAGTCCAAGTCGACCCATTCGTCGTTGCAAAGATACAGTTACACTTGTAAACAGAAATTTTCCTGCTTGAGTGACTTTCCATTCTGCTTTTGAAACATTCCACAAAGTCCAACCCACATCAGGTGTGAACATTCTTTCTTAATTGTTGTTTTGTATTCAATTGTTTGATTGAACCTGTGGCTGATAATATTACTTGCACCTCGTTAGGCTAAGCCGATTACTATGTGTTAGAGAAGTGCTTTTGTGTAACAAATCAATTGTAGCCTTGGTAGCTCCACTGTATTGCTACTGTTCATTTTTAAGGCTGCCTTGATTTACAGTTAATTTAGGAGTGCCATTAAGTTCTTTGACAGTATTTTGAGATTTTTGAATACTTACCTTTATCAAATTAATGGTGTGTTATATTATTTAATTATTTTCGTTGTGCTTCTTTTTTTTTTCAGTAGTTTTATTTGCTATTCTTGTAAGAACAAGGCATGACGTCGCATGACGTTACCATTATGCCCATCTTACACTTATAGTTTGATTTGGATTTGTTGGTTTTAGATTTGCATTTTGATTGAACTTGAATAAGGTTTGTGATTGAAATTTAATTCAATTGCACTGAGAAGTCTCAAATTAATAACTCAGTTAGATACTACTCATTGATTGATTTGAACATTAATCTTTTGATTTTTTTTCTGTTGCATTATACTGTTTCATTGTTGAATGTTTGCGGCTTAACCATCTCGTCCACCACCATCCCCAACCTACCTACCAATTCATTGTTACGTCTAGTGGTCACTCTTTGTCTGGTAATCACCATGGCAACTCCCAGAAGATTACCGTCCCTTGAAGACGACCTATATCCTGCTCCTTACACCACACGTACACCTCCTCGATCCAGAAGAATAGGTTCCCAAGTTCTTCACGAGACGACTCCTCAGCGAACCACACTGTCTCCTTCATTACCCACAGCTGATGAACTGCGTCAATTTCGTACACTGCCTCAACAGTTTATCTCAGACCTACAAGATGTAAACAGGAGAGTGTCTCATCCTCAACACATGTACTCAATGCCCACTTCTGGTTTCCAACAGCATCGGCCGATGAAGCAGAAGCCCAAAGTTTCTTCTTCAAAACCAACACGGTTCAGAAGTACACCCGATCCTCCCGTGCTTACTCCAAATCTACCCACACAGACACCTAACCAACAAAGCATCCACTATGGTTGGCCTACTCCATCGCCGCAGTACCATCAGGTGAAAACGGTACCAGTGTTCACAGGACGTGAAGGCTCAGCAATCACTGTTGATGACTGGATACGAGACACACAGTATCTCATCGATTCTACTTCTACACCTTCTTTTATGCAGTTTCCCACCATCGTGAGATACCTTGGTGGAGCTGCAAGAAAGTTAGTGTTAAATCTTCCTCTAGAACAACAGACAACTAGCCATGCTTTTGCTGAGCTACGTGCACAGTTCGGAGAAGTATCTGTCTTGGGTGACCCTCTGGCTGATTTCTACGAAAGATTAAGACAACCAAATGAGTCCTCAACAATCTACGCAGTAGAGTTGGAAGCTACCCTCCGTACAGTGGAAGAAAGGATGAACAAGGGACTACCACTATCTAACCGCAACAGAATGCTGACCCAGCAGTTCATGCGAGGAGTCCGGGATGACAAGGTGACTCAACGTCTTGCTCCCATGAAGCCAAGGGAAATGTCTTACCGAGACTTACAAACCGAAATCAGACAAATCGAAAGAGAAGCAAAGATGACATCAGTCTCCAGATCTGAACAGAGCGCTCAGTCTCAGTTTGCTCGCTCCAAGTTCCCACAGATGCATCCTCAACAGCAAAAGAACACCGGCACCAAATCTACCCAATCCGAAGCTCCCTCTGCTAACATCACTAAGCAAGCGCAAACCAACAATGAGATACTTCAAGATCTAATTCTGACCGTGAAACAACTCACAGAAAAAGTAGAAAAGATGGAAATGAAATCATCACAACCTCCACGCCAAAGATCAACTTATCCCACCGACCGGCTCTTCATCTGCCATCGTTGTGGCCAACAGGGACACATCGCTCGAGGATGCCGCAACCCGCCGTCAAACAAGCAGGGCCCACGGCCTCAGGGCGTGCCGTCGGTGCCCAGCAACAGCTCAAAAGCCCTCTAGTTTCTCCTTCAAACACACAGACGACTACCTGCGCAGAGTATCATAATCTAATAGGCCCTAATAATGAGACAACAGTTGAAGTTGATGGCCAGAGTTACACCGCTTTGATTGACTCGGGATCTCAGATAACCTCCGTCTCAGAAAACCTATGGAAGGAACATCCGGTGCTACAACAACTCCAGCTCAGCCCCGTCAATGTGTCTATCCAAGGTGCAAGCGGGCAGAACGTACCTTACTTAGGTGTGATTCCAGTCTCCTTGAAGATCTTAGACATTGTCTACGACGAGGTGCCAGCCTTTGTAGTTCCATCCGACTCCTACAGAAGACGTGTACCAGTACTCATTGGCACCAATGTCATTCGTGCGTCAAGAAGGGACCAGAATCTATCCAAAGGAAATCAGTTCATGGAATCCGTCAAGAAACTGGACAATGCTTTGTATACTGCCTTCATCAATACAACAGTGTCAGAACCTGGCGATCACGTTGGTAGAATTGGCTATGCCAAATACATTGGCTGTTCTCCATACGTTGTACCTCCAGGGATAGAAGTTGATGTTTTCTGTCAAGCTCCACACGGTCCCGATGGTCGCACATACACAGCTATTGTTGAAGGTTGTCCACAGAAAATGTCTTGTCTTAAAGTCGGAAGTCTTGTTGCTGACATTGGTCCGAATCGTCAAGTCCCAGTCCGGATTTGCAACATGTCAGCAAGACCTATCACCATTACAAGAAATACTCGACTTGCCCAATTATCTTCCATCCTTCGAATTGATGAAACTTCAGAAAACGCACACACAAGTATCTCTGAAGGCGTCACAACTCACGAAGAAAGTAAGACTGCACGAGTATTCACAACATCAGCAGAAGTTCGAAGCAGTACTTTTCCGTCTCTAGATTTATCCAAGGCAACTATCGAAAACGAAACACAGATGAAACAACTTGACGATCTACTTCAAAAACACTCGGATGTATTCTCAGCCTCTTCACTAGACTTTGGCCATACTTCTACAATCAAGCACACCATTCCACTAATAGATGATCAACCATTCCGTTTTCCTCATAGACGCATACCGCCAGCCCAGTATCAGGCAGTACGAGAACACATACAGGCCATGGAAGAAACAGGAGCAATTCGACGTAGCTCTAGCCCCTACGCATCACCCATTGTCATCGTGCACAAGAAAGACGGTTCACTGAGAATATGTATGGACTACAGGCAGCTAAACGCTAAGACGACCCGTGATGCATTCCCTCTCCCTCGAATAGAAGACGCATTAGATGCTCTCGGGAATGCAACTCTCTTCTCTACACTTGATCTCACTTCAGGTTATTGGCAAGTGGAGGTAGATGAACAGGATAAGCACAAAACTGCCTTCACCACTCCCATGGGCCTCTTTGAGTGTAACCGAATGCCGTTCGGATTACAAAATGCTCCAGCAACATTTCAACGCCTAATGCAGACATGTTTGGGCGATCAGAATTATTCGACGGTATTGCTGTATCTTGATGATATTATTGTCTTCTCATCAACATTCGATGACCACATAAAACGACTTGGTAAGGTATTCGACTGTCTCCGTCAACATGGTTTAAAGCTCAAGCCATCCAAATGCTTTCTCCTTCAAAGAGAAGTCAAATACCTTGGCCATGTTGTATCATCAGACGGAATTTCCACTGATCCAGACAAGATTTCTCAAGTGACCAACTGGCCTACTCCGACCAATCGAAAAGAGTTAATGAGGTTTCTTGGCTTCACAGGTTATTATCGACGCTATGTCAAGAATTACTCCAAGATTGCTGCTCCTCTCTACAAGCTTATATCAGGAGACCCAAAGCGCAGAAAGAAGGTCAAGAGGAGGCAAGCTCAACCACGAATTCCTTTCATCTGGAATGATGATTGTCAGGATGCAGTCGACTTGCTAAAACAACTTCTTACATCACCCCCAGTCTTAGCGTACGCAGACTACACCATGCCCTTCATCCTTCAAACAGATGCGTCTGGTGTTGGAATCGGTGCAGTCTTAAGTCAAATTCAAGATGGCAAAGAACGAGTTATTTCCTTTGCCAGCCGAGGACTGAAGCCAGCAGAATCCCGCTATCCAGCCCATAAGCTAGAATTTTTGGCACTGAAGTGGGCAGTAACAGAAAAATATCGAGATTACCTGCTCGGCAATAAATTCTCAGTCTTAACTGACAACAATCCTCTCCTATATGTCACAACATCAGCAAAATTAGATGCGACTGGACAGAGATGGGTTGCTGCTCTTTCGCAATTTGATTTCACCGTCAAATATCGCCCTGGCAAGAACAACGCTGCTGCTGATGCCCTGTCAAGAAAATCACATCCAGAAGAGTCAAACGCATTATTTGACTTTCAGAAAGAAGCAATGACACTCTCAGAAGATGTTGTTCAAGCAATTTGCTCCAGCCACTCTGTTGCAACCCAAGCCTTCATGAAACCAGTTGCTCAATGCCAAGGGACAACACCCAAAACAACTTCATCGCATGACACAGAAAGACAGCCAACAGAATTGCCAAATCTGTCAACAGAGGAAATTGCTGCCTCTCAAAGAGACGATCCTGCCATTGCAAGAGTAATTTTGTTCCTGGAACAGAATAATAAGCCATCCAACCTTGACAGGATGTCCGAGTCAAGCGACTTCCTCTTGTATCTCCGTCAGTGGAATAAGTTACATCTTAGGGACGATGTTCTCTTCCGGTCCAGAAATACAGAGTCGGATGAGACATCTTACCAACTAGTGTTACCGAAAGAACACAGAGGAATCGTTTTGACTTGCCTCCATGATGACTTAGGCCACATGGGGTTTGATCGAACACTTGAGATGGTGAGGCGACGCTTCTTTTGGCCAAAGATGGCGGACGACGTCAAACATTGGTGTGAGCGATGTAAGAGGTGCTGCCTCCGAAAAACACCCCAAACTAAAACCAGAGTGCCACTAGTCAACATTTCATCGAGTGAACCTCTTGAAATAGTAGGTATTGACTTCCTCAAACTTGAGCGTTCGAAAGGTGGAATGGAAAACATATTGGTAGTAACCGATCACTTCACCAAATATTCCCAAGCCTATCCTACCCGAGACCAGAAGGCCACCACAGTCGCGAAAGTTATCTTCAACAACTTCATCACACATTACGGTTTTCCAGTAAGGATTCACTCTGACCAAGGTCGTAACTTTGAGGGACAAATCATCAGGGAATTATGCAAGCTATGTGGCATAAAAAAGTCAAGGACAACCCCATATCACCCTCAAGGAAACGGACTGACGGAACGCTTCAACCATACACTCTTAAACATGCTAGGAACTCTCGACAACAATCACAAACAAGATTGGAAACAGCACGTGGCAGCAATGACTCATGCATACAACTGTACCCGTCATGATTCAACCGGCCATGCTCCATTTTATCTCATGTTTGGTCGACAACCTAACTTGCCAGTCGACATAATATTTGGACTTAATCAAGAAAAAGGCGAAGAATCTACATCATACGACGAGTTTGTAGAAAAACTAAGAAAAAACCTGCAGACCTCCTACAGACTAGCAACCGAAATAGCACTGAAGTCCAAAGCAAAACAGAAACGTCTCTATGACAGAGGCACAAGAGATGCACCTCTTCGTCTGGGCGACCGTGTGCTGGTTCAACACAAGCATATCACTGGGATGCAGAAATTGGCAGACAAATGGGAACCTTACCCATACGTTGTAGTCTCCAAACACCCAGACGTCCCAGTGTATGTAGTGTGCAATCAGGACACCGGTAAGGAACGCACTCTTCACCGAAACTTGCTTACACCATGCATGTTCCTCCCAATAGATGACAGTATCTCTGAACCCAACTCTCCTTCAGCATCTGAGGCCAACTCTCCTTCACAACGTGTACATAAAACAGTGGAGTCAGAAATAGAACATACGATCGAGTCTCCATCAAGGGCGACGGATGACGAGTCTCCTTCAAACGATGTTGACCCCTTGCCACAAAGACGAAAAAGAATGCGAAAACCACCAAATCGATTAACCTATGATTTTGTTGGACAAACTAAACAACACAGAGTCACCGACAAAACACAAGCTGAAGATCTCTATCAGTCCAAACTGAAGTCTGGTAGAAGGTTGTGGGCGAGGTGGAAAAGCCGCAAGATGGCTGAAGCTAGAAAGAAACTAGGCATAAGGTTCCTTCTCTCACAGTTTAAGTAATTTCAATCCAGTGCTCATCCATTTCAATTGTATAAATATTTACTTTGTATGTTTATAACTTAAGATTTTGGTCTGACCTAAAGAAGTGTATATATTTCATTTATTTTGTTTACATTAGCTATGTTTGGTCGAGACAACACAGCATGAACCAAACAGTTTATTTTTTTTTCTCAGTGTGCATGATGCATCATTTCATGGTATAACTTTTTGAAGTTTAAGAGATACCTTTGTCTAAGTAGCTTCAATTGCATAATTAATTACTGGCAATTATTTTCCAGGTAACTTGGCAATTTTTGGTAGATTCCCGACTTTGGTATGATTTATTAAGTGTATATGTTAAGTATATGCTAATAGATAAAATGTCGAGGTCGAACATTTTTTTTATCGGAGGGGAGAATGTGACTAGTGTAAAGAATACCCCCCCTCTAAACTTCTATTCTATTTATTTCATTGCGTCACTGTATAATTATATGAATATTCATTATATCAAGTCTTGGATCCACCTACTTACCGTAGGCGGCGGGCTCTCCCGCAGTCATTCAAATTCTGGACGAAGACGGAGAAACATCATTTATATTTTCGCCCGTCTTGTATTTTCAGGTAACAAATCTCTCATTTTATAATTCATAATCTTATTTCATTTATTCATAGACGCAAATCATTTTCTTTTACTTTAGCATCTTATAATTATTGGTTTATTGTTATTTAGTGATCTTATGAGAAAAGCCTTTTTCTCAGCAAGTTAAGTCATTGCTTAGTTTGTATAAATCACCATTCTTTGTAACTTTGTTATTTCATAGTATCTATCTACATCCAACTATGATGATTTCCGTTACAAGTTGCATTTACGATGTTTTGACATCGAGTTATTTTGTATTTTTCATTATTTTCAAGATGGCGGCCGTCATAAAACTTTTGGCGGGAACCATCGCGCCATCTTAGTTTTGGTTTCGTAAATTGTCCATTTCGATTAAGTTAATTCATTGTTTATAATATTTTTTATGTTTTATTAACATCTTTCATCCGTAATTTATTGTTAACTAAGTCATTCAAATTCTGGACGAAGACGGAGAAACATCATTTATATTTTCGCCCGTCTTCTTGTATTTTCAGAATAAACAATTAGATCTCCAATCAAGAACAAGCCGTGTCCTCTATTCTTCATTTGACTCAAATAACATACACAAGGGTCACACGTATTTAATATCATGACAGCATCAATGTTAGTTTATTTGTTTTGGGTGGAGAAGTTGTATTTTTTTCAGGTTTCTCTTTCATTTGGAATTGATAGCGCCGCCAAGTTTGGATGGGGGACCAGTGTGCATCGGTGTGATCTGGTTGACAATTATATAGTGTTTCTTGGCCTAAAAAGATTTTGAATTACCTTGTTAAGAATATTCCATTAACAAAAGAACCTAATATAGTTTAAACACCTAAAAGCAGGCTGAAAACACGAAATCCAAGATGGCCGCCAGATGTGTCGGCTGCTTTTAATTCCCAAACTCATTTAAAACTATCAGGTGACGCATCAAAAATAAATCTTTGGAAAATAAAACGTGAACATGTTGAAAAGGGAAAAGAATTGAATTTCATTAAAAACGATAAAACGTATAACCTTAGGTCAAACAAACGGTTGCCATGGTAACAACTGACACTTGATAACGAAAGGTCAGAAAGGTATACAGTAATAGGATGCAGTGCTAAAAAGGTACGGGCAAAAAGTATGGCAGGAGGCGCATTGTAGCCCTCCCCCACCACCCTTCATTTTCGGTCCTGACTGGGTGAACCAAAAAGTGAACATAATATTGGATTAAGGGTTGAGGTTTGTGTCTTTCTTCCTACCTGCAATTGGACTCTAGATGTGATCCATTGATGGAAGCTTACTTTTGTTTAGAATCCCCAAACCCAAGCAAAATGGGACACAAAGCCAACAAGTAGAAAGTTGAGATGAGCCAGTAAAGTTTCAATTGGGAAAACATTGTCTCGTAAAAAAATAAAATAAATTAAAATCGAGCGTCGAAACAAAAATTATACTTTATTATTCATAAACCAAAATACACCAGACGATAATGTATACAATTTATCAGGACTTTATTATGCAACGCGATTCATTGGGAATTTATTTAAACAAAGAAATAAATAAATAATATAAAAAATTATCATCCACAGAGTTTCTGCTTTATTATTTATAAAACAAAATACAGCAGGCAAAATGTGAACAATTTATCAGAACAATTGCGGTTTTAAAGTCAACACAATCTTCTATTTGATAAAAATAATACAGGTACCCGTAAAGAATTTCTTACTTGTTGTTTGAGTGCAGTCTTCCATTGGGTACTCTTCAACCAATACTTCACATAGTGTAAGGCTTTGTGAGTGGGGTGGATGAACTTCGTCATCCACACTGACGTAACGGGTAATCACAGGCGGGTCACAAAATATTGGTATGTGTGCCCCAGGGATTGATGCTTGGTCGAATGTCACTGGTGATCCACAGAAGGCGTTTTTAAAAATGTCACTCTCTATTCCAGCCCTCACGATCGCGCCAGCCAAATTATCATCTGTTTGAGAACATATTTACAAGAAATAAAACAATTAATAATAATAACTTTTTTTTTGATTATTTTCTTTTTCTCTTATCAACTGAACAATTTTGTTACGAGTCATATATTTTTGAGGTTATTCTCAGCTGCTTGTTTGCCATTTTGTTGTTTTATAATCATAATAAATGTTTATATTCTAACATCAAATTGTTCGTGTGATATCACAGAGCAGCGCCCTCTCCTGTCAATGTACGTGCATGAACCAGTAAGTCCACCTATGCGACGAATGGACTTTGCACTTTGAAATCATCGTCTAGAAGCAATACTATAATACATGTTTATCCATAATATACCTTATAAATCCTTTCTCACGGAGATAAACGTGTGAACTTACTACAACAGTCTTCTCTATTGACAAGAGTGATACGACCGAGGCAGTGCTTTGTTCCAAGGTCAACCTTCCACCAAGGATGATGACTGTTATCTAAAACAGGAATATATTTGGAGGGTTCGGGGTTACATGAATTGTGGATATAAGTTCAATTTGTCGAAACCCCTTGGTTTCAGATGGGACAGAATTGTTAACAAAAAGACAATGCCCGAAGAACAACAAAATGAGAAAGTTCGCGGGGAGAAATTGGTTTTGCTTGCAACATGGGGGTGGGGGTCGTTCGGAACAAAACAACATGAAGATACAATATCAAACAAGACAAGCATGCACATTTTGTACTACATCAAAACATAACTACTATTTCACACTTACGGGTGTGGGCGCAAGTCAAACTATCTATTAAGTTTGTTTCCGCACGTCCGTCAATTGCCAGGGCTGCTGTAAGTTTTTTGTGGAAAAACCAGTCTGATACCTGGCTGACTTGCTTTCCCCGCAGATCCAATGCTGAAACAAAGGTGAAATTAATAATACTTATTATTGTACTGAAATGGCGCCCTCATATGCTAACTTGTTTATGTCTGATTTAGAAGACAAACTATTGTCCTCTATTCCCAACCGCCCACTCGTCTGGTGGAGATTTATTGGTGATATTTTTTTTTCTATTTGGTGTTGTAGTCAAGATAGCTTGGAAGAATTCAATGATCACATCAACTCATTCCACCCCACCATCAAATTTACGGCTGATTTCTCTGTTACTTGTGTGAATTTTCTAAATGTAACTGAAACTAAATCCCCCAATGGCATTGTAACAGATGTATATAGCAAACCCACTGACACCCATCAATATCTCCTCTCCGATAGCTGCCATCCTAGCCATTGCAAAGAGGCAATTGCATACTAGGTAACACATTAGATGAGTGTATCAGTAGTATAAAAAGGACCGTTAGTCGGCAGGGGAATCCCCTAAAACCAATGACCCCAAAGGTCAAGAGGTCAAAGGTCAATGACCCCGAGGAGGGGACCCCCATCACAATCGTCAACCGGTCCTTTTCATATTTTTTTTAATAAATTGGTTTTTAATCGATCACTTAGGTTTTATAATTGTTTAAAAAACACTTCGTAAGCACAAATAGCTCCCAGGACGATGGCGACTATGCCGACCGTTGGCGCTACCTTTTCAGAGTCGTGGTCACTGGTGTCGCTCGTTGTTTTAATCGAAGGGGAGGGTGGCGGTAGTGGAGGTGGTGATGGAGACGGTGAGGGAGGTGGTGATGGGTTGACTTGAGGCGATGGCGATGGGGGCGTTGATGGGCCCACGGTGGGGGTTGAGCTATTTAGATCCTCGTGTTTTCCTATGGCACCATCTTTCGCAATGATGATGTTATTGTTGTACCCCTCATATCGACCTATTCTTAAATTCATATCACTCGGTAAAAGATATAGATCTTGTCCAACTACAAAGTCTAACTTAGATCGAGCGTATTGTAATACGTCTTGATACCTCTGAATGGCGTCTTGTAGGTCAACCGGTGAATCTATATTCGCTTCTACCAACATTTTAAATTGGGCTATAGCGTCTTGCCTGGTGCCCGGCGTGAGTAGGCTAGATTTGGTTTGGGCTTGACAACCCAACACGCAATATGCGTAGGTTCTTACAGAGTCGTTTAATCTCTGGACGCCTATATCGGTAAATCCCTCGCATAATGTTGGATCTAAAACGAATCCTCTCCATGCGTTCTTAACAATCGAAGACTGTGAAATATATGACACCGCCCACATCCGCCCACATGTGTCTAACGCCGGGTAGGGACATAAACCTGTCGGAGGTTGAATTAAAATAATAACTACGATATTTTTTAGGTAGGGCGTGTCTTCGTAATCGTCGTTCGACAGGGTTATTGCTATCTACGTACAATCGTAAATTGGTAAAGTCTAAATCACTCGCCGTTAAGACCGGCAAGTAACCCATCTTTCTAAACATATTTCCTCTTTCAACGGGTGGAAGGTCGTTTAAAAATACGTCTCCTTTTACCGGATATCGTTTACTCGGATTACGAGAGAAGGCTCAACTCATTTTTATAAAATTGTATTATTTTAATTTAGAGGGTAATTCGGTATTACGAGGGACTACTTGAAGTTCTTCCCTCACGAACGACCTGGAGGGGGCGTTGCCGTTGAGCCAGTAGAGCGGGTTGCTCGGGCATGGTCTGCGTGGATTTAATCGTAAAGACGTTGATTGACCAAATGGGATCGGTGGCTCGCCTCCGCATGTCGGCTTCGGCTTCACCGGGAGCGTACAGATATCTTACCAGGGTTCTTACGGGAAGCGTCTTTTCTTTATTACCAACCGGACGTTTATATTCCGTGGCTGGCTATTGACAAACTCGTTTCAATTTAATTGCGGCGGAGGGTTTTGGGTCTATGAGCCTAGTCTTTTCATTATTTAATGACTCGAGGACGTCGGGTAATTGGGTTACCCACGCTCTCGATCGGTTTTGAGTTCTTGGGCGTACTGATGACCAAACAAACGTTCCGCCAGCGTTCTATTAAATCGCTCGACCATACCCTGCGCGCGATGATTACCGGCTTCACCGCGTTGTAATTGAGTTTTTTACGTTTAAACAAAACGTTGACAGAATCTACTTTGGGATCTACTTTGATTAACTTTGGCTACGTTAACGGATCACGCCGATAAATCTTTTTAAACGCTTCGGCGACTTGAGCAGCCGTTTTGTGTACAAGGGGTTCCGCTTGTTTATACCGGCTGGCTTCATCGATGACGGTCAGCACGTATTGTACGTTTTTCGTTTTACCTCGTCGTGTGGTATAAAAAGCAAGTCGGCCTGATGGACTTTATTTGGATGTTTCGCGGGGCGGGTAAATAGATTTGCCATAAGGCTTGTTTTTTCAACCAACCGTTAATTTTAGGTTTTGACACGCCGGTCGCGTCGTTGAGCGCCTCGACGGCTCCTGCACCTTTTTGATAACCTCTCGACGAATAATATACGTCACTCAATTTCTTTTCCATGTACCTTTACATTAACAACATATTTTTGGGCCCTAGTCGTTCCATTTTTACATCTCTAACACGGCTGCGGGGGTGTTTTGCCCGTTGCTCTTTATTTGAGATTGGTGGTACTCGCAATAATCTCGATTGGAGTGGGTCATCTCTCTGAGGCACCTCGTTGTCTTTCCCTGATTTAGCCACCGGCACTTTCCTATACCCTTACTCCTTTGTCCGCTGTTTTTGGGGCCCTATAGGTTGACCGATTTCTTCGTGGCCGTGGGTGAGGGCGTCGATCGGGTTGATGAGGTTTTGTTTATCGTCGAACGGACTGAAGGATTTTTTCGTTTGTTTTAACGTCACGAGTTTATGTTTGAGGCTCCGAATTCCACTCATCTCATGGGACAGGGTGCCTCCTCTCAACGCGTGTTCGTACGCCGAAAACTCAATATGCTTCTTGACTACGTATTTCTTTTACGCCTTTGGCTTTTTTCATGCATTGATCTTTTGAGAGGACGCAATACATTTTAGACCTCAAGACGATTACCTTTTTTTATGGGACCCCCACCGAGCTCATCTTTGAATTTTCCTATAAATTTTTTTGTTTTTAGGATCGTACGAGGGATGCTTCAGGTAATAATTCGAAAAGTCAAAACGATCCGATTCTGATTTAAAGTCTTCATAGACGTCTTCATTTTTTATTCTAACGATTAAACTGTCCGTGTCGGTATAGATGATGTTACAATTATCGCCACATTTTTCTTTCAAAAAGTCGTAGTAGAACTCAAACATGCACACCTTGGACAGATCTAATATACTGGCACCTATATAGATGGGTTTGTCTAACGTGAGTTTCGTGGGAAGCTGTGCACCGCCATTTTTAATAGATCGTTTGGAAATAGAACCGTTCTGCTAAACTGCGGTTTGGCGATCAATCTTAATCTCTTTTTTA
Source organism: Marthasterias glacialis (assembly GCA_911728455.2). Taxonomy (NCBI): domain Eukaryota; kingdom Metazoa; phylum Echinodermata; class Asteroidea; order Forcipulatida; family Asteriidae; genus Marthasterias; species Marthasterias glacialis. The sequence continues at coordinate 25,471,871 of OU452224.1, forward strand.
TTTTGGATCGTTTGAGTATCTTAACATCTACCCTATTTCGTTTATTTTCCATCGTCTTTCCAAACACCAAATTGTTGGCCAATTTGTAAAGGTCTTTTTCAAAGTCCGTCGTCGTTTTTGTTCGTAGACTGGTGTTAAAGTTGATGTACGGTTTCATCCAGGGAGATTAATCGAACAACATCACTCTATGGATCTTGGTCAATTTCATTCCATGTTTTAAATAGAATTGTAAATTTCTACAATGAAGCACGTAGTTTTTTCTGGGATTGAAATGAGTGATAAGTTTAGGAGTTTTACCCATCGGTTTGTCGTCCAAGAGTTCTTTTTTGGTAATCCGATAATTGCTCTTTCTTTACCACGTAATTTTTGGGCGCCAACGCGTATCCGTTATGTTTATAATGAAGCTCGGGTGGATACTCAAGATCTACTTCGAAAAAACAACCTATCGCAGCATCTTCTCTCATCATCATTATTTCTCCTTCTTTTATTTTATCCGGATGTTGATGCCATCTGAGACCACCCGTCGGGAGATATTGGCTCATAGCCCAACCGTATACATTTTTCGCGTCTAACTACATAATGTAACTAGATTCTCTTTTTGGGTCGTAGTCGTCGAGGTATTTGTTGTTCGCTTCGGCGTATCTCAATTCACCCACCCCGACATGCCGCCTCGTTTCGCTCGTTCAAAAAACAAATGGTGATCGATGTCCGTAAGTATTCTAGTTTAATATCGGTCTTTTTGAGTAGACGCGTCCCAAAAGAAGCCCGGTGAGGTATAGCTGTGCGCCGGATCCAACTCGTAATTTTTGAGGCACTGTTTTCTAAGTATTGAAACACATCCGCCAGTAAAATCACATCCATTTTGAGATAAAGATCGTGGTAATCTCCCATGGTGTTACATTCAAAGGCTTTCCATACTTTTTGGGCTCTTTCATACTCGGCTTCCGTAATGTGCGAATCGGATAGGGACGAATAAAACTTTGCTCTCGGTGGTAATTTGTGTTCTTCAAACCTTTCGAAAGAGTCCATATATTCGTAGGGGTAAATACCCTTTTCCAAGCACAATTCTCGTTGTACCTTATTTCGCGCTTTTTTGTTTGAATATTTTAATTCGTGGTTCGGCGTCGCTTTGACTAGCTTGTCCAACCCACACCCTAAAAACTTGAAAAAATCTAAAAACGTCAACTGATTTCCCAAGGTAAATGAAATGTAACTTTCAACGGTTTTTGGAATGACACTTATCGTCCAGTCCATTTTGGACACGCTTTGCATGATGAGATGGCTGTCGTAACCCTCTAGATTATGAAAAAAGACCGGCACTTTTGTTTTATAGGGTATTGCTTTTTGTTTGAAAATTACGCATTTCATGAAAGTCATCGATCGTAAATCGCGGGGGCAATTTGCTAGATTCAAAGAAACTATAACTAAAATCCTAAATTTAAATGAATTAACACTCGGACAAAAAATTAGGGGAAAATTTTACGAGCAGGGGATCACGATCGTTAGTGTTTAGGTTTAGCCATTAGTATGGTCGTTGCTTCTATCGTCGCCGGTGTAAGAGGCGCCGTCAGCGCCGTGGCTCCAAAACCAAAAATGGTTGAAAAATGGTTGGATAAAGTAGCCAGGGCTCTAAAGAGTTCGGGTTCAAAAGCGATTGCGGCGCTACCGGGTACCATTGGGTCTATCGTGGGATTGGTATTTAATCAATTGAGTAAGGTGGTTGGATACGCCGCCGACCACGTATGGGGTTTATTCTTGGTGATCGGCGGTATAATACTGGTGGAAACAAAAAAATATTTTATCGTAAATATAATAAACATGTACGGCAATAAACTAAACCCAAATCGAAAACTAAAGACGCCCCGCGGAATAAAATGAATCAGACAATCAGTCGTCCTAACGAATAACCCGAGCACGATCGGTGAAAACGAAACGCTCACGGTAAGGTTTCCAAATTTAGGATCGTCGGACGTGATCGTGCCTGGCACTACGCGCCTAAGTCTTAATATCGCTTTGAATTCGACCGACAACGTGAATCGTACAATGGTAATGAACGTCGGACGGGCGATCGTAAACAAGATCGCCATTAAATTTGAAGGACAAGAGGTGAGTTGTCTGCACGACGCCGATGTAGTTTATAGCTATAGAGACCTATGGCTCACCAAAAAACAAAAAGAAGATCGGCTCTATCAAGGAATAGAAACACCCAATTTAACCAAACTTAGGATAGAGTGTGGCCATCTCCAAGGCGTGGGGGAATAGGTATTGCATTCCGTTGGATTTTGAGCTGCTGACGGATCATCAACCATTTCATCCGAGCGGGTTACAAACTAAACTAACGTACAAGTTAACTTTTAAATCCTACCGAAAAGTGATAAAGTCCTCGCAATCTAACGCCGTGTATACCATTAGTAATAAATTGCTCGAGTATGAAATTGTGAAACACGTCGAACTCACCAGATAGATCAGACAGTCGTATTCCAACCTGGCCGTGTATTACGAGCGCGTCCATCGTCATTCCGTCATCCTTATGCATAAAAAAGACGTCGCTTGGAACATTAATTTAAATACCCCCGCTAAAAGTCGAAAAAAGGAATATTATTGCTATTTCAAGAAAATCAGGCTTACTTTTCTCCGGCGCCGACTAAATTTTATAATCCTATGATCGAAAAGGTATCCATAATCAAAGAGGGCCTTTCCAATCAATTGTACGCGCAAGGTCTCAAACGACATCAACATTGGGAAGAGACGTCAAGGTATTTTCAGGACGGATGTGAATCTTCGTCCGTGGATTTGGTTAAAACGTTAAAATTGAACGACGTATCGCCGGGAGACTACCTCACGAAAAATTACGGTTTGTGGTTGGATCTCAGAAGCGCCGACGACAACTCACTGCATGGGTCGGGCCGAAAGATCGAAAACGCGCAAAAAGGAATCGTCCTACAGCTCGAAAGGGAAGTCGATGGAGAAGGAGCGTTAAAATGTTATGTCTTTTTGATTTTAGACGCGCAGCTCAATATTAGGGACTGGCAATAATAGGCGCAATGTATTAATCCTTAATTATAAAGATGCATCTAGGATATCCTCATACCGCTTTAATCGTCGGTCAAACCGGGTGTGTTAAAACAATTTTGTTTTAAATTTAATTGAAAAAAAGTATAAAGGTGATTTTCATCATATGAGACAATGAGGCCTATAAGAGGTCGTGGGTATCGAACGATCCCGAAGTATACCTCGATCAATTAGAATCGAGAGATTTAAACGAAACGTTTGGGGTTTATTTTAATTTATTTAGGGGCGATCCGACGTTGCACATTATCGATGATTGCGCCGGATCTTAAGAATTAATTTATCGAAATTTTAAAAAAGATAAAAAGAGTACGATATGTGAAATGTCCTTTAGCGGCAGACACGCTACCAGAGTGTGTGGGTATTGTCCCCCAAAAATATAAAAACGAGCTTAGAGATCTTAGGAGTCAAGTAAAATGGTTGGCTCTGTTTTATTGCAAAGATCGAAATTCAGCCGACGAGGCCCTGAGAGAAAATGACGTCATAGAAGAAGAAACCGTAGCTCGAAACGTAAAGAACGCTCTAAAACGAAACAAATATTATAAATTAATCTTAAAGACCGACTAACCCGTCGAATGGCGAGTTTTAGACGAGAGAGATCAACCCTTCGAGTCATCGTTAAGTCAACCTATCACGTAATTTGTCAAGTAACCTGACAAGTCATCATCAAGTTATTATCAAGTAACCTGACAAGTCATTAAGTTAACCCATAAATAACCTATAAATAACCTGTCAAGTAAACTATCAGGTTACTATCAAGTCATTATCAAGTCATTCATAATTACTCGTTAGTAAGTTAATGATGAGTAATTATAGGCTAAATGATATTAGAGTTTGTCGCTATAGGCGCGGTTTTAGCAAATGTTTACTTTGCCTATAAATATTTTAGAGAAAAGAAAATATTCTATAACGCGATTAATAAAACGATGGAGAAAGTTCAAAAGATGTTAACGGGCACGAGCGATGAGACCACCGCGGATCGCAAGGACGATCAAAATGACATTAGATTATTAAGCGTCGCCGCTAGTGGTCGAGCGAAAAAAAAATATGACGTCGATAAATTAAAGGAGATGAGCAAAGAAGAACGCGATAATCTCTACAAGTTGTACCACGCTAAACTGTCGAGAAATGATCGATAGCATGGGTAGTAGTCTAATACAGTAGCATGGGTAGTAATCTGTATACCTGAACGATAGGTGGAACCTGTCTATTGGGTTATAAACTAACTATAGACGATGAAAAAGAGTTGGCCAACGACCTGGAAAAAGATCCTACGGTATCTATGGCGTTAGGTGAAGCGCTGTGTGAAATTTACTACAGGTTCGGAACCAGTCTGGGGCCGATCATGATAGGTCTAATTACGGCTAAACACGTTAAATTGTCAAATAACGTTGAAAAATATTATCCAGACGATTTAATAAATGGAAGATCGGGAGATGAAAACCGAAGAGTCGAGCGAACGAGTGACGGCGCCAATAGCGACGCCGAAGAAAGAAAAGAACCCGAACAGAGTAGCGGCGGGTAAAAAGCTCGCCGAGTATAATAAAAAAGAAAATAAGAAAAACAAGACCTATTGGGTATACGCGGGAGTAGGAGCGGTGTTCGTCGTGTTTTATTTTACAAGTCGTTTCAGAACGGCGCCAAACACGAGGCCAATAAAAATAAACCTCGAGTGAAAATAATCCCCGAGGTTAACGTTTATAAAAACGAAGGTCTGCTCGATATGGAGTAAATAAATATGAATACGTCGGACATTATCAATTTTATCTATCACAGCGCGGTTGTGGGTGGTATCGCCACGTTGTATATCATGATTCTAAAGAAGACCCTAAAGTTTCAAGCTCCCGATCTCGAAAAGCTTAAAATCGAAGACTCATTGTACTCGGCGGAACGTTGGGGGCTGCCTTGTTGAACCAAACCTGGCTAATAAATAATGCTGGCCTACCCACCTAGATATGGAAACAAGATGCTACCACCACTACCAGCCGATAAATGTATCCTAAAGTTTAAAATTAAAAAATATATTTACATTTTGAAATTTACGTTTTCAATACGCCTGTTAGTTTAGAAAATTTAGTTATCGATAACAGATCCGGAGAAAAAACGATCAGGTTAAGGAGCGCCTACGTGTGGGCCGGACATTATAACGTAAAAATGAACGAACGTGTTGTAAAACGAACGACAGACAAGGCCCAAGACAATGAGGGCCCAATTTCATGGCTCTGCTTACCACAGAATTCTGCACTTACGGCGCCCTTTAAAGCACGCGATTCTATGGGCCGTAAGCGCAGAATTCTGCGGTAAGCAGAGCCATGAAATTGCGCCGAGATCACGCGAATAATGCCAGGGATGTACTCAGCCGATGAGCTATTGAGGTCTAATCAAGGGAAATAGCGATTGGATAAACGTTTTGGTTGATCGAAAATCCGGCCGGATGTCCCTCGAAATCACGCGAGAAGACAAAAAAAATCAAGATAACCGAAGGCTTAAAAAATGGTAATTTTTAATACGGAGCCCGAGTGGATCCCGTTCGGTGTTAACGAGCAACTCAATCGAAACGAGACGTTATCTATGAGAAAAAAAGAACCGGCACGATCCTCGACGCCATTCCCATCGCCGATAAGCCGTGGGGTGGGCCCGCCCTTTATCACTACGATCCGCCGACAGAAAAGAAGCTCGTCGTGGATGTCATTTCGCAATTAAAATTTTAATTAAGAACTCGGCGGGAGGAGAAGTTAAAAGTAATAAGTTACCCATTAAATTAAATCTCATAGTAAAGTAAATATGAGCATCTTCGGTCTTGGGGAAAAGACCGAAATTTAATCCAACGACGTCGCTCAGAGCGGACAGGTAGAAGATTTAAAAATAGCTCTCGCGTCGGTTCAACAAAAACTGTGGAAGAAAAAAAAACGGGGAAAGAAATATCGAGTGGATGCACCATCATCGCCGGTGTGAGGGAAAGGACGCTCTGGTATGAATTATTTGAAATAAATTTTCTACATGAGAGTCGTTTCACCCATCGAGTTGGACGCCTTGAGCTCATCGTACCTGATGATGGTTTAAATTTAGTGTTTAGAATATACACCAGAATATCACAAAATGAAACCATTTCGTATTATAAAAGAAATTGGGCAATCGACGCTTTCTTGCCCCTCCATTTACACGACTATATAGATCCCAACCACGACGTTTTTATTGAATCGTGGGTCTGGATGGACTTTTACGATGATACCGGATACGAACTCGAGTTGAAGTTTTACGGACGACTCGAAGAAGAATCGAAATGTTTTTATTACGACATTAATTATATCGAACATTAAATAGATATGAGCATCTTCAGCCCGCTAGTTTCCCCATCGGTCGAGAGACAAAGAGCCAACCAATCTGGATCAAAAAGTAGAGGTTTCATCAACACCGCGGACCTTCGAAACGATACCATTATAGGTCCGATCCACGGAAAATTGCCCGTCCTCATCGAATGGAATCAGTCAAAAAACCAACCTTGTTTTAAGTTTACCCTTAATCCAGGATTCATCACGATGTCCGCCTCTTGTATACGAGGGGGTGTGGCCAGGTACTCCCTGGCTACGCATAAAAACTGTCGTGCCTACCATTTTGTACGTGCTCAGTTCTGACCTGATCGCACTGTCTCCCGAGTTTTCCCTCGGTAATATCCCAATGCATTTAGATGTTGAATTTTGTTTTCGTAATGAAGACGTTACGTTGATTTTAAAAGGGTCCATCCTAGGCAGCCTCATGGGTGGTGTGTGTTACGAGATCGCCATCGAACGCCTAAACTAATGAAAAAATAATCATATCGATAGGATATACCCGAAGCTACCCAGAGTGATCCAAGGTAGCGGACAGAGCTTTAGGTTGGAAGGAATAAGTAGAATTAAACGAGAATTAGAAAACGAACGTAAAAAACGAGAAAGTTTATATAAAAAGTATTAAAAAGTGTGTAACGCGTTAGAAGGTGGAATCGTAGCAGTAGACGCGATTGGCCTCGCCTCAGAGGCGGTGGGCATAGCGGCTCCCGTGGGCTTAGCCCGGGGGGCCTTGGTATAGACTGCTTCGGTCTCGGGCTCGGTTTGGGATCGTTAAAAAGAAGATCGAACCTAAATTTAAAAAAACACGCTGAGATTCGTGCTATGTGTGAAGCTAAATTAAATACCATCAGTGAGTTCGTAAGTAGAGCGATAAAAGATAACACCATTTCCCAACAAGAATTCGTACTGATAAAATCAGAATTGGAAAAGTTTTACAAATTACGAAACGATATTGAAAACACTAAGCCTCCAAAAAAGTAGACTTATGGGTTCAGATTCACTCGGACAAGCGAGATCCGATGCGACCCGATCTATCGACAAGGCGTCGCGTAGACCCACACGAGTATAGTCACGTCATCCCGACCACCCCTCCCATGGCCACCCCAATAATTTAAACGCCTCGTACATTACGCGTTGGTGAGTTTCTCTGGCGCGTTGTTTTAAAACATGGGAGGGGCGGTCGGGATGACGTGACTATACTCGGGTGGGTCTCGCTTGTCTGAGTGAACCTGAACTCATAAGTTTTTCTAACCACTTTTTATTTTCTATTTCGAGTAAATTTTAAAAATCGTGTTTGGAGATAATCACACAAGTGCATCATCACATTTCAAAACAGCAAAACAAAAGCACAATGCTTATTCTTTTCAGTCTTTACTTTCCTTCTGTGATTTATTATGAGCTAAACTTTCATCGAATGTGATTTTTTATGATCAATTCATCAATTTATTTATGATTTATTCGAGAAATTATGAAAAGGACGGGCATCCCGAAATTACGCTTTTTGTGTTTTCACGAAGCGACGGGTATATTATGCCCGTCGCTTCGTGAAAACACAAACGATTTGATATAGCGACATCAAGCGTGCTGTAAATTTCTTTTTAGGTGTTCGTGCAACTGCCCGAACACATCTTGTAAAGTTGTTTTGTTTTTTAAGGTGTTCTTCCACCAGCCGAATACTTTTTGTTCATGTTCTGTTTTTATAGGTGTTCGGCTAACAGCCCAGCCGTTATTTTTTTGTCTTTGTCTGCTTCTTCTCCCTGAACCTTCTCTAACAATTAAAAAAAAAGAAACAGAAAAAACATCAAGCCTGTAGTGAATTTCAACTTACCATGTTCTTAGAACTTGGTGTGTAGATTAAAGTTTCATGAAACCGCATTTTTTAAGTGATGACATCATATTAAATCAACGTTTAATATTCCTAAAAATCATATCTGGAGATCCATAAAAGTTTAATCAATCTACTGATAGTGGAGGTACATACTGACTTGTATGGTTTAACATAACTAATGAACAACTGTTCAACATCCCCTCGCAAAGGTTTCGTGCGAGCTAAATATTCTGCTTTGCTTAAGCAGTTGATCAAAATCAAATCTAAATCCTTCATCATACTTGGCAGTGTTAATAAACTCAAAGCCTGGCTTCTGGCCGCTGATTTAAAGCAATTAAAAAAAAAAAAAAAAAAAAAAATCAAACTGAAGTCTTTCAAAGGTAGCACTTCTACCGGTAGACGAGCGAATGCACCTTGTTGACACCCCATGTCACGCTACAGCGAGGTTTAGTTGGTCTTAAATTAAAAACGCCCTTCATAAATCGCCGTACAAGTGGATGAGTACCATCTACACCGTCATTTTGTTTAGCATAATGCTGATACTGCAGAACAATATGTGTTCAGTGCACTGTATCCAATTCCAGTGTGATATAGTCTAGTGAGGAAACGAAGCACCTGGCTTATATATGGATGCATTGGATTTGCTTTGACCTCAGAACAAAACTGCAACCATCTTTCAAAATATGAACGGTACTGTTTGTGGGTGCTTTCTCTCCATGGTGACATAATGATGTCGGCAGTTGCTCCAGAAATGTTCTGCTTTTCAAGCGATCTCCTGAAACCAGGCATCAGGATCAGGCCGACATGAGACAAAATTGGTTACTTGTCTATTCGGCCTTGTGACAAAAAGATCAATGTCTGGAAATCCCAACATGTCAGTAATCATTGGATACACAACTGTGTCTAATTGCCATTCAGTGCGATCAGTAAATACCGTTGATTCATGATCAGCTTCCATGTTCAATATTCCGGGCTGATAACTTGCTGTTATCCAAATTTCATTAGTTCTTGACCAAAGCCACATAGACTTGGCAATTTCATTACATGTTCTGGATTTGACACCGCCCATGCAATTTATGTACGCCACTTTTGTGCTACTATCACTAAGCAATTTGACATGTGGCCAGTTTCTGGGCAGTCAATGTCTTTAATGCAAAGAAAGCTGCTTTTAGTTCCAGGGCATTAATATGTAGACTATGATGCCATTGCTGTCCATCTGCCTCCGCACTTCAATTTTCCACAAACGCCTCCCCAACCTTTGTTTGAGGCATCGGATGATATAGGTATATCTGCATTATTTCCTTTTGTGATGTCTCTCTTTTGTTGAGGAAGATTTTCAATTCAGCTTTCAATTCTGATGTAATTTTCATGAACGAGTTATAATTGCCACAGTGTGCTTTTAATGCAGCCACTTTCTCCCTTTCAAGAGACCTAAAGTATAAAGGTCCATATTCTACAGCTGAAGGGCTGGATATCAACAATCCAATTACTTTGGCTACTGATCTTATTTGGGTCAAATCTGAACCATGTAATGCCTTGCATTCCTCAATTAATTTCTCAACTTTGTTTGAGGTTAAAGTAACTGTTTTCGCGACAGAATCTATTATAAACCCAAAAAGAGTTAGCTTTTGGCAAGGTTGCAAAACTGACTTGACTGGATGTGCATAAATCCAAGTCGGTTAGAAAATGTTAACTTTCATTAACATTTAAGATACAGTAGTATAAAAAGGACCGTTAGTCGACAGGGGAATCCCCTAAAGTCAATGACCCCAAAGGTCACGAGGTCAAAGGTCAATGACCCCGAGGAGGGGACCCCATCACAATCGTCAAACCGGTACTTTTTATATTTTTTAATAAATTGGTTTTTAATCGATCCCTCAGGTTTTATAATTATTTAAAAAACGTTTTAAGATTATCTTTAAACGTTATAAATGGAGTGTACGTTTAGAGTCAAAGATGGTTTTGAGTTTAAACGCGTTATTAATAGTATGTCTTTATCTTTTAATAAACTTAAAACATTTAACGTTACATCATCCAGAGTTATTATTTCTAATCAAGAAGAAGATTCTACGATTATATGTACCCTCTCGAGGGATTCTTTGGAGCTGCTTCACGCGAGGGTTGGGGGTTATTTCAAGTAAATGTAAAACACCTTGAATTATTAATAAAAAACATCTTACGCAAACGAACCTTACTCGTAATAATTTCGAGAACTAATTTAACGATAAAGATAACCGCGTCCAACGTCGTCGAGGAGGGATCTATTTCGGTTTACTGAGGTTCGTCCCAGGTCCACTCGATCCCACCCAGCGTCGTCGAGCCACATATCGTGTCCTCGAGCGAATTAGGGGTTATATGGACTCATAATCTGGCGTGTGACTGGATGTTATGCCTTTGAGAATGACTTTTATTATGGAATCTGACTCGATGCGTCGAATGTATGCCATATTGACGGCCGTGACTGGTGCGCGCGGTTTTTTTTAATCTTAACGCGAACGTCGTCGATACGAATAATAAATTAAAACAACTATCGAAGGAGCTTCAATTTTATATCGAAGAAGGATCTTTAAAAATAAATTTTGAGAATGAGCTGGGTACTATTTTTTTACGACGTAAAACCGAAAAACGAGAGCCGGAGTGCTGCGGGAGCGGTGAGACTATAGAGCAGGAGGGGATGTCTTTTTGTGTCGAGCGCCATCATCACACGTACGATGGACCAACTACATGCGTCCGCACACGTACGAGCGTAGGGATCATTTCATGCGCGCCCTTAGATCGTTTCAGGGACTTCAGCATATAGACGAAGACGACCATGAACACATATTGGAAAAGCTTAAAGCCAATGGGTTCACCACGCCCACTAGGTCCGAGGTGAGGGCGTTTCTTCACGATCGGCGTCTAGTAAATTATAAAAATGTAAACTTGATTCATTCTAGGTTGACCCTCGGGCCCCTCCCCCGGGTGCCCGACCCGACCGCGTTGTGTAGAGACTTTGAGAAACTCGACAAGATGTTGCGAGGAATCAGGAATCCCTCTCGGAAAAATTCTCTTTCGATCGATTATACATTATTTAAGCTCTTACGGCTACACGGCGTACCTTGCGACGCGACGGACTTTACTCCTTTAAGTGAAAAAACGCAAAAAAAAAATTTTTCCCGAAAATGGGATAAATTAATAAATTATTATGCCCCCTAAAGATAACTCCAGTGACTAAATTAGGTTCAAATTATATTTATCTTGTTAAAATATACAAATGTGCCAAGTTTCAAAACATTCAGACAAAAAATACAGAAGTTATGGCAAAAACACGTTTTTTGACCAAAAATGGGCAAAAAACAGTCAAAAACGCCCTCTAGTGACGATTACTTGAAATTTTGTGACGTCATCATGTAAAACTTGGTCAAATGAACATTTGTGGCAAGTTTCATCAAAATCAGTCGAACACTTTGGAAAATACGGAGGGGGCACTATGTGCCCCCCCCCCCCCCTCCGGTCCCCGTACAACCAAAAAAAGCCCGGTCCTAATAGGGTTAAAGGAGTAAAGTCCGTCGCGTCGCAAGGTACGCCGTGTAGCCGTAAGAGTTTAAATAATGTATAATCGATCGAAAGAGGGATTCCTGATTCCTCGCAACATCTTGTCGAGTTTCTCGAGGTCCCTACACAACGCGGTCGGGTCGGGCACCCGGGGGAGGGGCCCGAGAGTCCACATAAACCCCAATTCGCTTAAGGACACGATATGTGGCTTGACGACGCTGGGTGGGATCGAGTGGACCTGGGACGAACCTCAGTAAACCGAAATAGATCCCTCCTCGACGACGTTGGACGCGGTTATCTTTATCGTTAAATTAGTTCTCGAAATTATTACGAGTAAGGCTCGTTTGCGTGAGATGTTTTTAATTAATAATTGAAGGTGTTTTACATTTACTTGAAATAACCACCAAACCTCGGGTGAAGCAGCTCCAGAATCTTCTTCTTGATTAGAAATAATAACTCTGGATGATGTAACGTTAAATGTTTTAAGTTTATTAAAAGATAAAGACATACTATTAATAACGCGTTTAAACTCAAAACCATCTTTGACTCTAAACGTACACTCCATTTATAACGTTTTAAGATAATCTTAAAACGTTTTTTAAATAATTATAAAACCTGAGTGATCGATTAAAAACCAATTTATTAAAACATATAAAAAGGACCGGTTTGGCGATTGTGATGGGGTCCCCTCCTCGGGGTCATTGACCCTTGACCTCGTGACATTTGGGGTCATTGGCTTTAGGGGATTCCCCTGTCGACTAACGGCCCTTTTTATACTACTGTATCTTAAATGTTAATGAAACGTTAACATTATCTAACCGACTTGGATTTATGCACATCTAGTCAAGTCAGTTTTGCCATATATAAGCCAGGTGCTTCGTTTTCTCTCTAGACTATTTATCACACTGGAATTGGATACAGTGCACTGAACACATATCGATCTGCAGTATCAGCATTATGCTAAACAAAATGACGGTGTAGATGGTACTCATCCACTTGTACGGCGATTTATGAAGGGCGTTTTTAATTTAAGACCAACTAAACCTCGCTGTAGCGTGACATGGGGTGTCAACAAGGTGCATTCGCTCGTCTACCGGTAGAAGTGCTACCTTTGAAAGACTTCAGTTTGATTTTTTTTATTATTATTTTTTTAATTGCTTTAAATCAGCGGCCAGAAGCCAGGCTTTGAGTTTATTAACACTGCCAAATATGACAGTAACTGATGAAGGATTTAGATTTGATTTTGATCAACTGCTTAAGCAAAGCAGAATATTTTGCTCGCACGAAACCTTTGCGAGGGGATGTTGAACAGTTGTTCATTAGTTATGTTAAACCATGGATCTCCAGATATGATTTTTAAGAATATTAAACGTTGATTTAATATGATGTCATCACTTAAAAAAAATACGGTTTCATGAAACTTTAATGTACACACCAAGTTCTAAGAACATGGTAAGTTGAAATTCACTACAAGCTTGATGTTTTTTCTGGGTTTTTTTTTTTTTTAATTGCTAGAGAAGGTTCAGGGAGAAGAAGAAGACAAAGACAAAAAAATAACGGCTCGGCTGTTAGCCGAACACCTATAAAAAACAGAGCATAAACAAAAGGTATTCGGCTGGTGGAAGAACACCTTAAAAAACAAAACAACTTTACAAGATGTGTTCGGGCAGTTGCACGAACACCTAAAAAGAAATTTACAGCACGCTTGATGTCGCTATATCAAATCGTTTGTGTTTTCACGAAGCGACGGGCATAATATACCCGTCGCTTCGTGAAAACACAAAAAGCGTAATTTCGGGATGCCCGTCCTTTTCATAATTTCTCGAATAAATCATAAATAAATTGATGAATTGATCATAAAAAATCACATTCGATGAAAGTTTAGCTCATAATAAATCACAGGAGGAAAGTAAAGACTGAAAAGAATAAGCATTGTGCTTTTGTTTTGCTGTTTTGAAATGTGATGATGCACTTGTGTGATTATCTCCAAACACGATTTTTTCCCCAATTTGACATGCCCGTCCCTTCGTGAAAACCTTTGACGATATTTATGGTAATGCATTTACAGACTTTATGTGCACATCGGTTCGGGAATTTTTTAGTTAGAAAAGTAGTACATTTTAAAACGTGTCGCCGTCCGTATTATTAGCTTTACATTTGATGACGTCGTCATTGATATGCTGACAGGTCCATGAGCAAGAATACATTTCCTTCACGGAAACCATGTCCAAATTCTCTTTCATGTTGACTGTAAAGCTGAAAATACGAGTATTAAACACCTTTATACTTTAAGGTCAAATTTGGGTCATCTCGGTGTGATATTCATTTAGATTTTACCATAGAGCTGAAATGAAGGTTACTTTTAATTGGTTAGTTTTTCACTTAAACTTCCGGTTTGAACCGGAAGTCAAGGTCAAATGGTGGTCATATTTATCATTTTTTTTTATTTTAGTTTATTAACAAACAAATTATAGACAAAACAAGAGGTTTTCAGCTGAAGTCGAACACCTAAAAACTCGAACAACAACCAGAGGTTAAAACAGAACAATAGCAACTAAAATAAACAACTATAAATAAACGACTACTATGATATAGTTTTTACAACACTGATTCGTCAAACATTATCAATATGTTTCGTTTATCTGTTGGTCTACGAGGTGTCTTTTGTCTCTTTGATTTGTCCCCAAATAGTATATTCTGGTTAAAACTTACATCTTAGATTCAGGCACCAGCAGGATAGCGGGCAAAACCAAACGAGGATTCCAAAGAGAAATATCAACAGGTTTTTCACCAGCAACAATCCCTCGCAGTGAGCCATCATGACATTTCACCACACATTCACTGTTACGCATCAGATTTATCTCTTCGCTAGAATGAGTACGCGGCGTGTGTCGTGCAAGATGCACCAGATTCGACAAACAACCGTAGTTTATAAGCTTGCTGAGATGGCGTGCTTTGATTCAGTCGACCAATGGGAGCTGGACTCGTAAGACACACGTTTACAGGGGTTGCACCTTTGAAGAGTATTAAACGTTCAATAATATCAAGTAAAAACACAAATGCGGTACAAAATCAATCATTTAAAGATGAATTGTCCGTGTTTGGGCGATGGGATAAAGACAATTATGTTCTCATGCGAACGAATTTAGAGAGGTTACTTGTTTCTGTAACGAACAAATGTAAAGAATTAAGATTTGTTATGTCGGTAACTTTATGTACTTTTGTTTTAAACAGATTCGCTCTGATTGGCTGACCGGCTACCAATCAGAAAAATGAGCAGTTTAATGAATATTCATGACTATTTTGACCGCTTTGACGGCCACGGCTGCCGGCGGCATACACACCCACCCCTACTGTACAACCATAATTGTATAAATTTCAATTTGCCTTACACCGATGTGTGATAAGTGGAATTCGAACCCACGACTCCCGCATGACTAGAGCAGATGGCTTAACCACTAGACCACCGAGCACGCCCGGTGACGAAGGGCCAGTTCGAATCCAGTATTATTAGCGGCAGGTACCGCAACAAATAGATATATGTTAATATTTGCATCGGGGGAATGAATATAAATTTCAATTTGCCTTTCACCGATGTGTGTTAAGCACTGTATACTTAGTGCTTTCGTGTCCTGTGGAAAAAAAATCCACAGGCAAATCGGGTGGTATTCGAACCCACGACGTCTAACCACTAGACTACCGAGCACGCCCGGTGACGAGGGGCCAGTTCGAATCCAGTGTTATTAGCGGCAGGTACCGCAACAACTTTTTCCATAGGACTCGAAAGCACTGAGTATACAGTGCTTATCACACATCGGTGTAAGGCAAATTGAAATCTATATTAATTCCCCCGATGCAAATATTAACATCTATCTACATAATTGTACATGAATGTATCTCCACATGTAAAGTTGTACATCCACATGTACAATACGGATGCTCGTGCATCGTTCACGTTTAGTTTAACCCTCCTTTGGACCTAGAGACTGTTTTAGGCAGTCGGTTTTTAGTGTTTTTTGAATAACTTGTTTAATTAAATTTGAATAATTTTGAAACTCCATGTATTCCTCAAGCAGTCAATTTCCTTAAAAACAAGGTATCCCCCGTTAAAATTGGCCCAGGCACTCAGCCAAAACATGCCATCAGCTAGTCATGCCTCAGGGGAGTCCTATTTCAACCCCTGATAAGCAATACGGCCTTGTTGTTCATTGCGCTGTGTCACAAGGCCAGATGTGTGGTCTGATAATGGTCTACCGCAGCATCAATGAATGATGTTATACCCTTGGTTGATGTCTGGCCTGACATCTAGTGTATCCTTTTGAACCAATCCAAAGTCGGTATTGGGGCTGGGGATGGTGGGGGGGGGGGGGGAAGGTGGGCTTTAGTGTTGTTAGTTTGATACTGAAAGTTCATCAGCCTTTGATGTCTGGGTGGGTAGACTTACGGTCTTTTCCTTCCTCAATGCTTGAGGCCTGGAGGTTATAGATAACATTTTCTAGGAATAAGTTGTGATTAAACACCAGTCGACTGTTAATTGTGGCATGGTTGTGGTGTGTGTGTTTTGGGGTGAAGTTGGGGGCGGCGAAGGGGTGTCAAAGGCGGGGCTTAGCGTCAGGGTTGTTTTCTGATAAGGAGCTGTCAGCAACCTTTTCGAATGGCCTGAAAATGAATATATAGTGAGGGAAAAACCTCTAGAAGATGGTTATATGTTCAGATAAATATTTTGAAAACAATTCTGGAAAAGTTACACCGATGCCCTAGGGTACTGCAAACTGTAGTACGGCATATTGTGCATTGTTTATTGGAAATAAGGTCAGGTTAACAATATTTCATGATTGGATGTCTAGATGTACTACTACGGGCCTGATGATGATTTTATAGTGTGGGAAGAAACCCTCTAGAAGATAATTATATGTTCAGATAAACATTTTGAAAAACAATCGGGAAAAGTTACACGGACGCCCTAGGGTACTATAAACAATAGTACGTCAGTCCATTCGTGTACTTTGAGCCCTCACGGAGACGCAGGGTAGCGTCAGCCCAACATTGGTAAACTGACTGTAAATGCTTCCATTCTCTGTACAAATCAAGGATATCTATAATAAAACCAACCTGTAAAAATACCAGCTCATTTCTTTGTTTCGTTTGCGAGAAAACGGTAAAAATGCACTCAGCGATGATGTTTTCTACGCATTCCTAAAGTTTTCGTCTCACTGAGACGAAAACTAATTTTGGATCATATTTCATTTATTATTGAAAAACGATAACGCTTCAGGCAGAAATAATTCAAGGATAGTTTTCTGCCATCATTATCTTTATACCATGTAAGGTAAATCTGTGAACAGTTATGTTTTTCTTCTGACCAATGTTGAGCTCGGGCTTCAAGGGACATGTAGAAAAGAAAAACAAATACAGATACAAAATCATAACAATCCTTTTATTCCCCCAAATGATATTTCATTTCCTTGAAATCGTTTCGTTCCTTATTTCGTTCCCTCAAAATATGTTTTCGACCCTTCAAAATAATTATGTTCTTTTGAAACAGAAACTTGAGGGAAAGAAATAGTATTTCAAGCAAAATATTATTTTAATCCCTCAAAATCATTCAAGTCAGTCCTTCCAAACAATATTTTGAGGGAACAAAAAAAATGTCTAGCAAACTGTTTTTTCGATCCCTCATTATTATTCCGTACATTCAAAACACTATTTCAGGAAACAAAATGTTCTTTTGAGCTAAATATTATTCCGTTCCCTCAAAATATTACTTCGATCCCTCAAATCATTTCGTTCCTTCGAAACAGTATTTGTGGGAACGAAATAGTTCTTCCCTGGAACAAACCAATATTTCGAGGGAACGAAATTGAGTTTCCAGTGACGAAAAAATGCATATTATTCTTTACCGGTCTCACCTTTTTTCTACTTAATTTCATGAACGGTTAGAATCGATATTGAAGCCACTAATGTCCGGAAACTGGGCGACATTTGCCGAGAATCCGTTGGTTGTATACTAATGTACCACCTTGCCACTAATCGTTGCTATGTTCTTTGTGTACCCTGGGCTGTCTTAGGGAATAATCAATTCAAATATAGTAACCAATTCCCAACAATCATTTGCAACATGTATATTCTGGAGATAAAGACGTTTGAAAAGTAAATCGAATTTCTAGTTACACACGACTCATCCGCCTTCTGCAGAATTCGTCGTACGTGTACATGACCCTCACACTGTTATAGGAAGGGCTATGTACAGTATATAGTGTACAGTATATACATGTACATGTACCTATATACAGAGTTGCACACAGTGCGTGTAGCAAGGTTATATAGTTCTGATGAATATTCATAGCTTGGTTGCTGCAACATGCAAATGATGCACTTTATAACTCTGAGGTTTAAAAGGGTGGGCCAGCCTTTTATTAATTTGTGTTTTTAATTAACTGCCATTAATTCTTGACGGATTTTTTTCGTTCAAGGTATCAAATGAAAGTTTAAAACTGTTCCTACTTAAGAAAAGTAGATTCCCCCCCCCCCCCCCGTCAAATCCGCCAACAATAGAACAATGTATCTTTATAGGTTGTTTCCACGGGAAAGCTTTGGGTATTAAAACTTCAAAATGTTATGTAAATTCTTTTCTAACTTTACACCTAACATTATTATTTTATTATTTCTTAGCTAGCTCTTAAGATAGGCCCTAATTGGATTTCTTTAATTGAGGTTACCGGAACGTAAACGAGAGAGGACGTGAGCTATAGAGGACGCTAGGTGGCAGCAGACTTACTGAGTAAATCAAATTGAAAAAGTGTGCATGACAATAACTACGAAAACCATGGAAATTGAATTCCCAGAAGGTCTGCTGCCAGGGCCGGGAGCGTCTCAAAGTCTCCAAGTCTATCTTTTTTTTTGACGACAAATCTAATGATTAGGAGGAAAAAGCGGACACATTATTTTTCAAGTTACAGAGGCTTTTGCGAACTTCAAACATTGTCACGATGAGGGGGGGGACACAAGATGTCAGCATTATCTTGGAATTGACCTCAGCTGAAATTCCCCCTCTATATTTAGATGTGCCCCCTTGTCTCCAGCAAAAGAGAGCCTGGCTATGCCAATGGGTTTCAGTGCATTACAGTTTGATTTCTCTCCAAATGCTGCATGAATTTAATATCCTGCTCATGCCATTGGGTTATGTCAACAACACTGAATTAGATATGATTGACATATTAGAGCTAGATTTGATGAAATTCTATATTTCCAGTTATGGGAATAATATGTAATGGTATCCCCTTTCCAAGTGCCGTGTTTGTTTCACTAACAGCGTTTAGCTGAACAACACAGGAAAGAAACAATTACCAGCTGAAGTAAACTTAAAACAAAAGCTTTTTTGTTGAGATTTGCAAACTATTGTATTATCTATTTTATGAACATTGCACTTGACCGGAGAATTAATGTTGGTGGACTTTGCTTGATATATTGACCGAGTTGGCTTGCTTGCCAAGGTTAAGTGGTTATGGTGGTTGTCCTAATTGGTACCCATGGCAACAAAGCTAAAAATCATTACATTATTCCAGTTATTGGAGAAAGCGGTCACTTTTGTTTCACTAGTAACGATTATGCATAAAATATGATAAGAATGGGACTTCCATATGAAAAGCATCATTATTGATCGAGCGCCTACTTTCAGAACATTATTTGCGCACATCTTTTGGAGAATTTTATAACACAGCACAGTTTGATATAATCCTGACTTGTTCAATGGGATTTATACATATTTTCAACACAGAGTTTTCTTTTTAATGCCGAGTGAAAAATGATCTTCGTGTACAGTAACGGTCTAAATGGTGTGTAATTTTTTTTCTTAAGTTAAATGGATCAACTTGCTCGAATTGTGTAGCGTTATTTGTCTACACATCGCTCATGCAGTGTTTTAAAAGTCCTTAAGGAATGCACTATGGGTGCGTTCGATTAGCTTCCCCTGGGAGTTACACTCGTGGTAGCCACGACACGGGGCCAATCGACTGCTGCGGTGTATTCACTTGACATTCTGGAAAAAAACTAAGGTTAAACTAGAAATGAGTTTTTGTGGCATCACAAAAACTAGGTGTTCGGAGTGTGATGTATAAAAAATATTTTATGTGTTAAAAGTTAAATGAAATTAAAACTTAATCCAACTTGTATTTAAGAAAATATAAAGAAAAACATATGTTAAATTGAGGTTTATAATACAATATTTAATTTGAACATCCGGTTTGGACAGGAATTTCTAACCACTTTTAAATGAGGAGGTACTTCCGGTTTGACCGGAAGTAGAGTTCAGAGAGATCACGCAATGTGTGACAAAGAAGGACCTTCCCTAACCTTTGTATTTGGTGAAAGAATCATGTTCCTATCTCTTACCATGCATAAATGAGGAGCTACTTCCAGTTTGATCTTAAGTAGAGATCACAGAGGTCACCCAATGTGCAACAGAGAAGGACCCTCCCTAACCTTGGTATGTGGTGAAAGAATCATGTTCCTAGCTCTCACCGTTTTTAAATAAAGAGCTACTTCCGGTTTGACCGGAAGAAGATGTCACAAAGGTCACTTAACGTTTTACAAATAAAGACCTTGATATTTATCGAAATAATCATGTTCCTAACTCTAACCACTTTTACATGAGGAGCTACTTCCGGTTTGACCGGAAGTAGAGGTCATAGAGGTCACCCAATGTGCAACAGAGAATGACCTTTCCTAACCTTGGTATTTGGTGAAAGAATCATGTTCCTAGCTCTTAGCAATTTTATATAAAAAGCTACTTCTGGTTTGACCGGAAGTAGATGTCACAGAGGTCACTTATTGTGTCATAAAGAAAGACCCTCCCTTACCTTGACATTTGTCGAAAGAATTATGTTCATACCTCAAACGGTTGATTTTTTGTTGATTTTTAAATGTTTAAATAAGCCCTGTATTAAAGACTAACAAAGCGTTGAGTATGCACCTTGAGAAGAGACTAAGAACAACGTGTGGTTAATGTGCATAGCAATGGGGCATCGATGTCACACAGCCAGGCACACACACACGTGTACATGTATTATGGCATTGGATTTTGTACAGCAATGTTGGACACGCTTGAACGCACACGGACAATCGATTTGCGTTAAACGTCCGGTTTGAACCGGAAGTAAAGGTCAAAATGGTGTCACTCCAGTGCAAAAGTTTGAGAAGACTCAATTCTCTATAATCTGATGGAAGATTTGTGATCATGTGATAAGTACTTCTTAAAATATGATTTTTTGAAATTTTCAAAAATTTTCAACTTCCGGTTTGAACCGGAAGACAAGGTCAAATTGGGGTCATGTCTTTGGAGCGTTTACGCAGTTTTGAATGACCTTTCCGATGATGTATAGATTGTAAAAATCCATAGTGTACTTCAGGAGTTATGATTTTTTGAAATAATAAACTTTGATTTAATGTAATTCGACACCCGATGACGTCATCATGACGTCACTCAAACGGTTTCCTGTCCTAGTGAAGTTCTAACTGTGGGTGAAGTTTGAAGTTTGTGTGACTTTAAGAAGTGTGCATTTGTTAGCGGACAACGTTCGGTGAGAAGAAGAAGAAGTATTAAAAAAAACCTAGAAATTTAGAGTTTGTGGACAAACTCACGGTGTTCGGCTTAATTACGTAATTTTAAGGTCAATATTGTGTGCAGGTTTTTTGTCTATTTGTGCTATGCTGACGGGCGAAATATTTTTTTATACTTTTTTATCTTTATGCATGAAGGTTTGTCATATAAAACTCCAACTTCCGGTTTGATAGGAACTAAAGTTTAAATGGGGTCACACCTTGTGCATGGTATCTAGAATTGTCAGAGCTTTCAATTGATGTAACGATTATTTAAATGTACCATGTTTCATTAATAAGATACATATTTTTGTTGTACAAACTTATACTTCCGGTTTCGACCGGAAGTGAAGGTCAAATGAGGTCACACTTTGTAAACATTTGTAGAATCGTCGAGGGGCTTTAAAATTAAGTAATTATATTAATACACAAATTTACGTTGTTCAGAAACGATTTTTCATAACAAAACTACTACTTCCGGTTTCGACCGGAAGTGAAGGTCAAATGGGGTCACATTTTGTGTAAGATTTGTTTAGTACTTCAAGACCTTTCATATGGTGTAAAGATCATGTGTGTAGCATGTATTATTCTTAAGACATGATTATTTTAGTATTAAACTTCAATTTAATGTGATGACGTCATCGATGACGTCATCATTCCAAAAAGTTTGCTTTGTCATATACACACTGTGGTCTAGGTATATGGTAAATTCAAGTCCGTACATGCTTTATTTTTTGAGATAGCAAAATATTTTTTTTTTTGACCTCGTGTATCAGTTTCGTTGTGACGTAGCTATGACGTCATTTATCACATTTCTAGAATGCTCTGGAGCTAAAGAAAATATTATTCATTAAAAGTTTGTCGATATTTTTAATCACTTAGGCTCTAGAGCCCCAATAACATGATTTGTTAATTTAACTTCCGGTTTCTACCGGAAGTAAAGGTCAAATGAGGTCACGGTGTGCATACAATTTGTCCAACATTACAAGACCTTTCATATGCACCAAAGATTTTGAATGTAGCATTTGCCGTTCTTGAGTTATGAATTTTTTGAATTATTTAAAGTTTGTTTAACGTCATGACGTCATCAATGACGTCATCATTCCAAAAAATCACGGTTTCATCTACTCACTAATATCTTCGTACATGGTAAGTTTCAAGTTCATACAAGCTTAACTTTTTGAGAAAATTTGTGGACAAGTTTCGACGACTAAGAAAGCCCAGAAAAAAAAACTAGACATGAATTTTTGTTCCAAGAACAAAAACTGGGTGTTCGGATAGAGTTGTTATTTGATGTAAATAAAGTTAACACAACTAAAATAATTTGAAAATAGAAACATGAAATATTGCTTTATGAAATAATATCTGATTAGGACTTCAAGAACATCAGTCATGTTCCTACATTTATTTACCTATAAATGAGGAGAACAATGAAGGACCTCCCCTAACGTTAGTTTTGGGTGAGAGAATCTTGTTCCTACATCTAACCATTTTAAAATGAGGAGCTACTTCCGGTTTGACCGGATCTAGAGGTCAAAGAGGTCAAGCAATGTACAACAGAGAAGGGCCTTCCTTAACCTTGGTAATTGGTGAAAGAATCATGTTCCTAGCTCTTAGCATTTTTAAATGAAGAACTACTTCCGGTTTGACCGGAATAGAGGTCACAAAGGTCATTTAATGTTTCACAAAGAAAGGCCTTCCCTTAGTATGATATTTCTAGGAACAATCATGTTCCTACTTCTATTTACTTTTAAATGAGGGGCTACTTCCGGTTCGACTGGAAGTAGAGGTCAAAGGGGTCAAACAATGTGCAAGGGAATAATTATGTCTTCCATATCCTTGGTAATGGTGAAAAAATCATGTTCCAAGCACTTAGCATTATTCTAATAAAGAGATATTTCCGGTTTGACCGGAAGAAGATGACACAGTGGTCACTCAATGGGTCACAAAGAAAGACCCTCCCTAACCTTTACATTTGTCGAAGAGTTAAGTTCATATCTCAAACGGTTGATTTTTTGTTGATTTTTTAAAGGTTCAAATAAGCTATGTGTAAAAGACTAACAAAGCGTGGAGTGCGTGCCTTGAGAAGAGACTATGAACAACGTGCGGTTTATTGTATCATACAGTAGCACATGTACATGTACTGTTTCAACGGCACTTAGCCACACACGCACACACCCACCCGGACGTGTACATGTATAATGGCATTGGATTGTTGTATAGCATTGCCGGTCACGCTTGAACGCACATGCACAAAAGAATGCGTTAAATGTCCGTTTTGAACCGCAAGTATAGGTCAAAATGGTGTGACCTCAATGCAAAAATTGGAGAGGACTAAATTCTCTACAATCTGATGTAAGATTTGTGATCATGTGATATATACTTAAAAAAATATGAATTTTTGAAGTTTTCAACTTCAGGTTTGAACCGGAAGACAAGGTCAAATTGGGATTATGTCAGTGAGGCGTTTACGCAAATTGGGATGACCTTTCCGATGATGTATAGATTGTAAAAATCCATTGTGTACTTTAGGAGTTATGATTTTTTAAAATAATAAACGTTTATTTAGCGTAATTCGACACCTGATGACGTCATCATGACGTCACTCAAGCCCTGTCATGTCCTAGTCAAGTTCTAACTATGTGTGAAGTTTGAAGTTTATATGAGCTTGGGAAGGGTGCATTTGTTAGCGGACAATCGACAGGCAGAAGAAGAAGAAGAAAAAGCAGAAGAAGTACCAAAAAAAAAAAAAAACGAACAAAATCAAGAGGTGTTCCGGGCTAGTGCCCGAACACCTAAAAAACAGAACAATAACAATAGGTCTTCGGCCGGTAGCCGAACACCTAAAAAAAAAAAACCGAACAAAATCAATAGGTGTTCCGGGCTGAGTGCCCGAACACCTAAAAAAAAACCGAACAAAATCAACAGGTGTTCCGGGCTGAGTGCCCGAACACCTAATAAAGGTTGTTCCCCGCCGTGAGCCTGCAGCCGTACTACGTCGTCACACCGAGCAAGCTACCAGGCACCGGGCAGACACGAGTACCACGTGATGGCTAATCGAACGCTCTCGTGTAAGTTTTACTTACACATGTAAGTTAATCGAACTCACCCTATATAAACGCGATCTTATGGTGGCCCTGAAGGAACATCACTTATCTCGAATGTGTGTGCCTATTACTTTGGGATGTCGTGAAATCATTTGCAAATAGTGTGCAATTTATTTGCGATGTCGTGAAATTATTCGCAACTGTTCGGATATTATTCGTGATTTGTGTTGCATACATTTTGGATGATGCATAATTACAGACAATTTGTGAGCGACTGAACAAACGCGTGTACACAGGAACTCGACAACTGTTTATATGCTTGGCTAGTAGAATCTGGCTGTTGCATATCGTTCCAAAGTCTCCCATTAGACGCCATCTTTGATGAAAATTAAGCGATACTAGCCAAACAGCAGAGAAAATAAACCATTTCAATATGAAACAAAACTTTGCATTAGAAAATAAATTGAAACCTTGAACATGACTAACTTGGGCCTACCTATACCATTGGTTGGCAAATTACTCGAATGATACCAGTCAGCTTGCTTGTTAACGTGAAATGTTTGATCATGCCTTGTTATATCTATGACAACGGCGTAACAAACATGTTTTGTCATCACATCGACTGTACATTAATGTCCTTGCAGAAGGTGCTCGATTCTCAACTAATTGCAATTCACCAAAAACAGCAAAGTTTTGTTAAAAAAATGTATACGATGTAGGCCATGTAAATTTTTGGGAGTACTGCAGTTCGTTCATTTTACCTTTTTTTATATTTGCTTTCATAACAATTGCACACGCTTGGTCAATGAAATTAGTAATAATGTTTGATCATGCCGTGTTGTATCTATGACAACGGCGTAACAAACATGTTTTGTCATCACATCGACTGTACATTATTGTCCTTGCAGAAGGTGCTCGATTCTCAACTAATTGCAATTCACCAAAAACAGCAAAGTTTTGTTTAAAATTGTTTACGATGTAGGCCACGTAAATTTTTGGGAGTACTGCAGTTCGTTCATTTTACCTTTTTTTTAAATTTGCTTTCATAACAATTGCACACGCTTGGTCAAAGAAATTAGTAATAAAGAAAACAGTTATTCTCAAATATGATTTATTTACTGGAATATTACAGTTATATATAAAACAAATTTGTATATAAAGAGCATCTCCAATCTTGCAGTCCTCGCGCACATGTCATTTGGAGGACCTGTCACTAGGAAAGAGTTTGAATCCTGATTTGTAAACGATTCTGATTCTGCCAAAATCAAAACGGGAAATGAACAGCGTTCCCACACACAATGCAAGAGAAAACTACAATGATTTAACACTAAAAAGGTGTTTTAGTTCAATGTTAGTAACATTAATATGTTACACAGTTAGAATTCTTCGTGAGATCAGAGCCAATACCAACCAACTATTTTGATCAAAAATGAGAAAATTTGATATTTCACACAACGTCTTGTGATATGTTTCCCAAGTTGTACAGTTAGTACCGGTATATAGACAGCGTTACTGATTAGGATTAGTTCAGGTGTATACACGAGAATTATTTGATATTCAATATTATTTCAAAACATTTTTTTACGACATTATTTTCATTATAGCATCTTAAATTTTGATCGAAATTATGATTTTTCTAATATTACAGAGTACAAGTATGTAATTTTTTTCCCAGTATTTTCACATAGGTCCTAGTTGTTGAGCAGACCTTTTTGTTTTGTTTTTTGGTAAGTATTTCTTTCTGATAATTTATGTCCGTTTAGCGGGTTTCTCTATTCAGAGAAGTTGTGTTTTAAGCAGATTTACTAGCTAAAAGCTGAGGTAATATAGTCCTAGCTTTTTATTTGGAATTTGCCACTCAGTCAAATTCACATCGTATCAATATACGCATAGCATATCTCTCTAAATGTAAAAGATTGAACATTGCACTCTCTCGCCCAGTTGTGTTTGGTGATAACTTTGGGAATGACTTTATTCTTGTAAAAACCAATCATTATTGATTTATTGCCAGACTTGTGGGCAGTCAACTCCAAGGCACTCATAGTAGATGCCAGTATCCATAGTTTTGTTTACTTTTCCCCAGTTCGATTTGGAGAAATTTCATAGAAACATTAAAACAACGTTCCGTCAGCAGGATAACGCCACGACTACATTACTATAATAACAACCTGCATTTATGGGGCGCTCTTACACTAGGTAGGCCTACCACAGCGCTTTACAAGAAAACACATTAAGCGAAGTAAATAAATCAAGGCACTTATAATAGGAAAAGGGTACTTAGCGACCAACCGTTGAATGGAAAAAAAAATGGGAATGTTTCTTGAAAACTTCCATTGACTCTGCAGAGCGGATTTGATTAAGGGAGACCGTTTTAAAGGCGAGAGGGGCTTTTGCGTAAAACCCAAGATCACGACCAAAGCTTCACAATAATTAAATCAGACCGCACTTACTATTAACTGGGCGGAGCTTATTTTCGCCGCCGAAATTCCTCACATACTTTCGTGAAGGTATCTATTGATATGCAAATAAGTTTTCTCCCAGCGTTTTTGAATGATCTTTGACAAGTCCTACAGTTTGATGTGTGTGGAACATAAACGAACAAGATGACCGCAGGCCTTTGACCGGTAGTTTAGCTTTGCGGTTTGGGACGTCGCTTTTCTTACGAAAATTATTACATTTCTCTAACCAAGAACAAGCTGATTTCATTATTGCCTGTTACGGGGTAATTCATAGACTTGAACCGTACCTAAGGCAACCAGAATTGCTTTGAAGTTTGCCCCAAAACAGCACCGGGAAAGAGCCTGTCTGACGAGCACGGCAGGGTCTTTGTGCTGGAAGGACCCCGACAGGGGATACAACCCACAACCTCACCATCTACGGTAAGATGAACTTTGACTAGACAGATAATGCTGTCTGAGTTCTTTGAATATTGTTAAGTATAATTTAATACCTTGTCCGAAATTTTCTTGCAGAAAATGGGATTCATTGTGGCTTGTGAGTGTGTGTTTTGTTGGGAAGTTGGGGGTGAGGGGGGGGGCGGTGACCAGAGCCGTTTGCTTGGGTTTGGGGTTAGAATCGCATTCTAAAGGGAAAATGCGTGCGGAGTTCGACGCCATATTTTCTCTTTTAGAACCATGCGGGTGGAAGGGCTCTTATGGGTCGCTTCATTAAAGTGGGACACAGTTTGTGACATGTTTCAATGTTATCATTTTTGTTAGAAAAAATGTTGATTCTAATTTATGTTTATCAATCATCACCTTTTATTTGGGTGGTAAAAGTGTTTCAGAAAGTTTCAAATCATTTTCCACACCGTCTTACCTGATATTTTTGCTAATGTTCTTGACAATCCATGGTAACGATGTAACAGGGACACTATGCTTGCAACACATTTTTTCAATATTATTATTTATTTATTTTTATTATCTTTTTTTTCTGGTGAGAGAAATTTCTTGGGTGTGTGTGTGGGGTGGGATGGTGTTTAGGAATGGTGTGTGCTTCCATAGTCTGGCCCGTTGGTACGGAGCCTGTGAAAATACATGTAGATAAAAATAGTCTCGTGAGAAAGTAATTGTGTTTTAAATGACGTGTCTATTGCCGGTTTCCACAATTCCCGGTTTTCCACAATTCCCGGTTTTCCACAGTTCCCGGTTCTCCATTATTTTTATTGTTATTGTTTTTTCTTTTTTGAATATTTTTTTTGTAAACCTGGTTCTTGTACCAACTTTCACGGAATACTTCCGTCAAAAATCACCGATTTCAGAGAAAGGTGTCCCAAAATACTCGTTTTTAATTAAAATGTATAAATTCCATGACAAAAATGAAACTCCTTGCTGAGTTAAAGCCTTTAAGACCCATCGTACTGCATTTTACAGTCCTTAATTAGTTCTGGTTGTGTTTTAATCACACGTACAATGAAGATGGCTATTTTATATAATTGCTGAAAATGAATTCTTTCGAAGTACAATACTGTAATCATACTTTTAACCCAACAACCACAAACCGCTCAAAATCCAACCGCATTTTTTGTTTCATTGTGTTTTGGAATGCACCAGTAAACTGATTGTTCTTTACTCTCGGAGCAGCCGGGAGGTTAAAAAATAATCCAATGGTTACCAAATATGGTCATAATTTTTTTTTCAATGGGCCAATAAGGCCAAGATTCCATGTAATCCTCACCCCTGGTATACCCCACAAGCCTGTAGACTCCCATTGGACAGACCCTAACCAGTGCGGAGTAAGGAGTGTTGAAAGACAGCAGCCACCTGTCTCAGTGTAGTAATTGATTGACCCTGTGTCAAGTATTCCCTTGGGACAGGGTGGTATGCACTTTGTGAAAACAACTTGCGCCGCATACTGGTCGTAAATAACACAAGTCTAAGTCTTGACTGGCACTCCAATTCACCCCCCACAGTGATTTATAATGGTTTTGGGCTTGCAGGGCGGGTTATTGACCTTAAAGACAGGGTGGACGATTTTTTAACCTCCTGGATCCAGGGAAGTTGTTGATTAATGTGGATGCTCCGAGAGTTACATGGGATCAGGCATTCCACCATAATCAGAGTCCAACAATTTGGTTGTTGAGTTACCATTGGTGATGGATATTGTTTGAATGTGGAAGGATCCTAGTAAATCACTCATGGGAGTGAAGGTTATCAAAAATATAAAAAATAATAATAATAATAAAAAAAAAACCAGAAATAGTACAAATGAAAAAAAAATAAACAAATAATTAAGACATTATTTTTTTGTGCAGGCTTTCATCGTTCTGAACAGTCTTTGCCCAACGTGTTGAAGGAAGGTTTCTGTGGAGTGTGTGGTATTGGTTTTCTGACGATTTGGAGATCTACAAATGCAGGACAAGATCTTTAGGCCATCGAAAAGGTACGAGAACATCCAACCCAGTTTCCTCCCCACCAGGCCCGGTGTGGAAGGAGATTCTGTCCGACCATACGGCGAATCGTGTACAAACTCCTTCTGATAGCGCCCTCTTTTGAATAACCTCCTCCAACCCACGTTAATTTACCGTATGGTGGACACATTACCCGGAGGACAGAATACCCTTCGACACCAGCACCTTATTGTACAGGTACTTGTTGACGTTGTCCTCTCATTTTTCATGGTGACCCTACCTGATAATTTCCGGTGTTCTAGTAGCAAATTGGTCGTGGCTAGTGTTCCTCAAATTCGTTTTCCCTCAAAATCATTGAAAACATTTTGGGAAGATGAAGTAGATGGACTGAAATTGTCACGTTTATCTTTATGACGTCATAGAGCGAATCTCGGTAGAAAACTATGCTGAACTATTTGAATTTATTAATGGGACTCGATCCCACAACCGCCCGCCTGCGTGCAGAGCAGAAGATAAAATAAACTCGAGCCGAACAGGAAGCCTTTTTTAGTCCAGCAGTAGTGCCGACATACTAATTCTGCAATTCAAATAAATTATTGCTGATGAAAAACAAAATATTTATAGAATATTAAAATATTAGTTCACATAAGCTAAATTAATTAACTAATATTTCAGACAAGAAAAACAAATCTTTTAGAATCAATCGAAATGTCAAACAAACATCAGAAATATTGATTGATCAATGTGGAAAGCTAAATTTGTGCATGATATTTCTGATGTATAGAACACACCTATTAAGTGATGTTAAATTTAATAAAGTGGTACCGTAGTAAAAACGACAAAATGTCTCAATAAAATTTCATGACGCAAGTTAGCCTCAATTTCTTGCAAAAAAATCCTCCCCGTAGTTACAAATATTGCTCTTCTCCTTTTTTAGGTGGAAAGTGCTAAATGATTTATCATATAGGAGCCAGACGATCAATACAAAATATCAGTTAAGATTAATGGGAACTCAAAATGAAAATGGCGATCGATTAGATGGAAGATTTAGGAAAATGTCTATCTGTCTGTCTGTCTAGGTTGTTTTTACAAACTAAACTTGTTGGTATGACGGGTAAACTATTATATAAACCTCACACACATTGTAATGTGAAACATACACAGAGTCCATATTTCAGAAAACAAGGATCTGCTGAAAGTTTTACACGATCAGAAAGTTGTAAACCCTTCTGTAGTAACAATTACGTAACTTCAAATCACGCTGTTTCTACTGGAAATAGTAAATTTTCTGTTCACTGAAAGTGAGAGATAAACACCAAAAATACGCCCGTAATGTCAGCAGTTGCTGACCCCCATTTTAGTGTAATTGGCGTCCATTTCAGTGTAACTGGCAGTCATTTTGGATGCCATTACAATATTTTTTCCCCTTTTATGCAAGGACGTTTGAAATAGTCTTAAAGGATTTTTTGAGCCCTGAAACTAGGGGTAGACACAAAAAATTACGATTCCAGGATGTAGAATTAGAAAGTTATGAATGGCTACTTTTAGGTTCCAGCAGCCATCTTGGACGCCGTTTTGAAAATAACAACTTTGCCAATGTCCGATTTTCTTTGATTTTCAGTGTGTTATTCCTCATGTCAAATACTACCAAAAACCATTGAAAAAGCTTTTTTTTGCATTTCTTCCAGAAATCGACCCGTCTATCTTGAAATAACGGAACAAGTAGACCAAACCGTCATCTTAATAGCAACAATATACCACACAAGGGCATTCTTTAGAACAGGGAAATAAGAGTTAAGTACCCAACACGCTGTTCTCCATAAGGATGGGAGTGTGTGAGGGCGTGTGTGCATGTGGGGAGGGGAGGGTTGCGGGAAGAGATATTATTTACTTGATATAAAACTAGTGTATCCTATTTGTTGTCAAGAGCCAATACATGATACATGAATAAAGGAACGATTCGAGTTCTTCTCTCTACTTCTGACAAAAGGATTAGCACAAAATTATTCGGCAATTCAAGGGGAGGGCGAACCTGCATCTCCGTGCACCACGGCGTAGGGTCCAGGTACCGCTACAGGACCCCTGAAAATGTTTGAAAATGACACATCCTCCCTTAGCAATCATAGCCCATCGGTGTTCATCAAAGCTGGATAAAACTTGTTTGCCTCTTTGTATACCATTTCTCTATTTTATGAAACACAACGACAATTTTGAGTATTACGTTAGCCTTTTTGTGAATCATTGTCCTTTATTTGCTTCAAGTGATGGACTGTATCTCATCACGCTTAACATACACTGAAAACAAGTGATGGCAGCACCATCGCCAGATACCCTGTATTTACGTGTTTCATGCGTGTTTCTTTTACTTTTGACACTGTAAACTGAGTTTACATCCAGGGCAATTTTTTGGTTTAACTCCGTTCCTGTAATGTAAGTTAACTTCAAAGTGGTTATTGTGATAACGACCCAGATTTTTTTTTATAATTTACAAAATTTGTAAAACAATTTTACATCTAAAATATTAAAATACAGACGTTCAAGTGGTTCTATCTATGTTGTACGTATTGTATGTTGTTTCGTTTACTTCTGACATTGTAAACCGCATTCATACATACAGTTCAGTTTTGAATATAAATTAATCCGTATTGGAAATTTATGTATATTTTTTTAATTTAAAAATATTTGTAATTACATGAAACTACCACGATTATTTCACACACTGCATAATCTTTCTTGCTACACTTAAAACGATAAGGTACTTGTACAAAAGTAACGTTTTTTTGGAATATGTAGCCATGGTGGGTAGTTACACACACAAACACACACATGTTTTTGTTACATACACTGTGTGGACCTTGTGCAAGTCCACAGAAGGTCACAGAACCCTGCCTTGTGTGGACCTCTTTTGTTCTGAGGTCCACACTTCGTATGCAATGTTTACTCACCTTTGTCAAAATGTTTGTGCAGCAGCGAATCGTGCTGCAACAAGTCCAGTTATAACAAGTCATGCTACAACAAGTCCTGCTTTTAATAATGATTGGATTATCTTTCACGAAACCAGTGTGAAGCCATCTGAGAGTAACTCAAAATGGCTTATTCAACATTTCATTGAAATAAAATGCTAAATTAGTTTTGATTGTGACTTGTGATCTACGGTACATTTTTACAGAGAGAAATGTGTAATTATACAGACGATTGTGTGCAAATTTATAGTAACTTAGAAACAAAGCATGTTTTATGTATTTTAACATCGATCAAAGTTGAACATATCAAGCGTTTCTGTAATTTTACAGATTAAACCTGTAACAAAAAACAACTTCGGTAAAAGCAAGCTTTTTAAAAGAAAAATATAATACTTACAATCAAAGTGTTATAAAATTAAAAACACACTGTTTCTGTAAATTATAGTGCCCCGCCTTTGTATTTGCAAAGTTAAATGAAACTTGTCACACATTTTCATTCCACCAATGACGTCAGGTGTTTGCAAAAAACGTCACCAGAGGGCGTTTTTTGCAAATTGTTGGTCAAAACCCGTGTTTTCCTCACACTTGCTGTGGTTGTTTTTTGGCCAAATGCCTTTAAACTTGGCAAACGTACCGGTATTCATGTTAACATGATCGATATAATTCGAACCTAATTTAATATTTAGGGTCAAGGTTAAGGGACCTATAATCCATTCATTTTTTTGATTTTTTTTTTAAGAAATGTGTTTTTGGTGGATTTTTTCACTTAAAAATCAAAATGGCACCGTCCAGGGTCCAGGGAGCAATAATGTGGCTCGGTTCACAAATCTAAATTATTTTTGGGTCTGATAAGTAAGAAATTAGCATGTTAAAAATATTATATAGTTAAAAACTTGATATAGTTTAACCCCCCCCCCCTAATTCCAGGCTAAAACCACAAATCCAAGATGGCCGCCAAATATGGCGACCATTTTGAATTCCCAAAAGAATTTCATACTATCACGTGACTCATCACTACCACTTTTCTAGCAAAAAAAAAAAAAAAAAAATCAAAAACAAGTGGAAATTATGTTCAAAAAGTAAAACAAATCATTACAATCGTGTTACCCAACGTCAAACAGATGGTTATCATGGCAACAGTTAACTCCCGGAATCAATTTGTTTAGCTAACATGATCCGAGATATATGGTGGGAAGTCAGAAAATTTCGCAGTGATCGGACTACGGTTGAAAAAGTTTTGGGAACAAATTGGTAGGGTTGTGGCACCTCGCCCCCCCCTTCCTTCCCCACCCCATCCTGATAGGGTTAACCGCCCTCATTGTTAAAATACGCGCAATACTTGCTCGGTTTGTTATGTAAATGAGTAAAGTAAATTTGAATCTGTGTATAATTCAATATTGATCTAGCCACGGACTACCACATACACCAAGCAGCCTGGCTTATCAACTACCTTCAAGTCTCCAGCTTTTAAATCATAAAGCCTGCACTGACCAGAAGTCGTAAGGTAGTCAAAAGACCAACACCAGCTAGTCATCTTACAACTCAAGAAACAGCGCGTGGGTGACGTCGTATTAACTTCGGCCAATGGAGGGCTTAGGTCGTTTACACATTTTCCCTCGTAGAGCAATGTGGACATACACGTGATGGTGATTGATGACCCCGTGATGGTCTTAGGTGTAGACATGCCTTGAATAGAATGATAAAATAAACGAAATAATTAATACAAAAAACTGCGAGGACAGCGTCATCAACGCCTAAATCAAAACCAGTACTTTCCTCATAGATTGCTTCATGGGTATACTTAAGTACTCACCCTAAACCCATTCCTGTCCCCTCCTATCAGGACAGGTTTTTTTTCATTTGTATTAACGTGGACGGGGAGGGGCACAAGGTGCCCCTCCGTATTTTCCAAAGTTAAATTCATCTTTATGATGACGTAAAATAAAATATTTATAATTTGTTTCAGTTCACATGCTAGAGCACTTGGCTCACTGTTTTTTTTCTCCCTTATTTAATACCATAACAATATAAATGTTTGTTTATTTATTTAATGGGGGGGGGGTTGTATTTTTGAAGGTTCTTTTTCATTTAAAATTGAGATAGTTCCGTTAGGTTTGGATGGGGGACCAGTGTGCATCAGTGTGACCTGGTTGACAATTCTATTGTGTTTTTTTGGCCTAAAACAATGGAAATTAATTTGTTAAGAAACAAATTCCATTGACAGAAGAACCTAGTATGGTTTGAACACCTAAAAACAGACTGAAAACACATCAAAATAGGCCGCCAGATGTGGCGGCCGTTTTGAATTCACAAAATGATTTAAAACTATCACGTAACACATCAAAAGCATTTTTTTGAAAAGGAAAGGTGAAAGCGTTGAAAAAGAAAAAGAAATCACTAAAAACCTTTAAAGTATGACCTCAGGTCAAACATACGGTTGCCGTGGTAACACTTCTTTTCACGATAGATAAATATTGGAAAGGTTAGACAGTTTGACGGTAGTCGGTTACGGGCTAAGGTTACCGGAAAAACGTATGGTAGGAGGCGCATAAAAATCGACAAAATTTTTGCTTTAGTATTCATAAAACAAAATACATCAGACGATAATGTGTACAATTTATCAGGACTTTATTATGCAATGTGATTCATTGGGAAAACTATGTCCGGTTAAAAAAAAAATAAAAAATAAAATCAAAATTGAGCATCCACAGAATTTCTGCTTTATTATTCATAAAAACAAAATACATCAGGCGGTAATGCATACAATTTATCAGGACAATTGCTGTTTTAAAGTCGACACAATCTTCTATTTAAAATAAAAATAATACAGGTACCCGTAAAGAATTTCTTACTTGTTGTTTGAGTGCAGTCTTCCATTGGGTACTCTTCAACCAATACTTCACATAGTGTGAGGCTTTGTGAGTGGGGTGGATGAACTTCGTCATCCACACTGACGTAACGGGTAATCACAGGCGGGTCACAAAATATTGGTATGTGTGCCCCAGGGATTGATGCTTGGTCCGATGTCACTGGTGATCCACAGACGGCGTTTTTAAAAATGTCGCTCTCTATCCCAGCCCTCACGACGGCGCCAAACAAATTATCATCTGTTTGAGAACATATTTAGTTTAGCAATAACACTCTAAACGTACAAGAAATAAAACAAATAATAACTTATTTTTGTAATCATTTTCTTTTTCTCTTATCAACTGAACAATTTCGTTAAGAGTCATAGACTTTTTGAGGTTATTCTCAGCTGCTTGTTCGCCATGTTGTTGTTTTATAGTCATAATAAATGTTCATATTCTAAACATCGACTTGGTCGTGTGATATCACAGAGCAGCGCCCTCTCCTGTCAATGTACGTGTATGAACCAGTAAGTCCACCTATGCAACGAACGGACTTTGCACGTTGAAATCATCGTCTAGAAGCAATACTATAATACATGTGTATCCATAATATACCTTATAAATCCTTTCTCACGGAGATAAACGTGTGAACTTACTACAACAATCTTCTCTATTGACAAGAGTGATACGACCGAGGCAGTGCTTTGTTCCAAGGTTAACCTTCCACCAAGGATGAGGACTGTTATCTAAAACAGGAATATATTTGGAGGGTTCGAGGTTACATGAATTGTGGATATAAGTTCAATTTGTCGAAACCCCTTGGTTTCAGATGGGACAGAATTGTTAACAAAAAGACAATGCCCGAAGAACAACAAAATGAGAAAGTTCGCGGGGAGAAATTGGTTTTGCTTGCAACAAGGGGTTGGGGGTCGTTCGGAACAAAACAACATGAAGATACAATATCAAACAAGAAAAGCATGCACATTTTGTACTACATCAAAACATAACTAATATTTCACACTTACGGGTGTGGGCGCAGGTCAAACTATCTAATAAGTTTGTTTCCGCACGTCCGTCAATTGCTAGGGTTGCTGTAAGTTTTTTGCGGAAAAACAAGTCTGATACCTGGCTGGCTTGCTTTCCCCGCAGATCCAATGCTGAAACAAATGTGAAATTAATAATACTTATTATTATACTAAAATGGCGCCCTCATATGCTAACTTGTTTATGTCTGATTTAGAAGACAAACTATTGTCCTCTGCTCCCAACCGCCCACTCGTCTGGTGGAGATTTATTGATGATATATCTTTTTTTCTATTTAGTGCGGGTAGTCAAGATACCTTGGAAGAATTCATCGATCACATCAACTCATTCCACCCCACCATCAAATTTACTGCTGATTTCTCTGTTACTTGTGTGAATTTTCTAGATGTGACTGTAACTAAATCCCCCAATAGCATTGTAACAGATGTATATAGCAAACACACTGACACCCATCTATATCTTCTCTCTGATAGCTGCCACCCCAGCCATTGCAAGGGGGCAATTGCTTACAGTCAGGCCTTACGTATAAGACATGCTTCACACATACTCTGTACAGAAGGCGTTCATCTGACTTAAGGCACCACCCATGTTTCCAGGGCCAAAGCAAACGAAGGGTTCAACTTGCCATCAACAGAGCCTTTTGCATACCTCGCCATATTCTGTTGGCCAATACGGGTACCAAGAGAACACCGACCAATAGAGTTGCTCTGGTTTACTTTCCACCCTGAGCTGACCAAGCTTTCATCTATCCTCAATATTAAGATGCATATACTTCACTCTAACAGGTTGCATTCAGCAATTCCTGAGCACCCCATGGCCGCCTTCCGTCGCCCCAAAAACCTGGGTGACATCCTAGTGAGGGCTAAATCCCCAGGTACAGGCCAAGCTCCCTCCTCACAAGAGGTTGCCATCACTGCACCCGCTCTTAATGTAAAACTTGTCTATACATCAATCCCACAGTACAAGTTAAAAGCCACAGCACTGGCTTTACTTACAATATCAAGACCAACTCTCAATGCCATACTCCCAATTGAAGTGATATGAGTCTAGGGATTGAATAAGGCAGCAGAGACGATGGCTGTTTTCCTAGCTCCGACTATGACTTTATTGTACTTCATACCACTTTCCAAGAAGACAAGTTACAATGGTGGTATACAGTGTACATGGGCAAGATAAAGTAGACCCATATTACAACACCAATGTAATCTATGTCATATCTTGTAAAAGATGTGCACTACAGTATGTGGGAGAGACAAAGACCAAACTCAGCGAATCATGTCTCTTCCATAAAGATCAAGAAACAGTACCCGGTGTCTATCCACTTCAATAGCCCTAACCATAGTGTCAAAGATGTGAAACTAACTGACATGGAGGCCTGCAACGGTGACGACCCACATCGCAAACTCAGAGAATCTCACTGGATTCACCAACTCCGAACAGTTCAACCATTTTTAGGTGTTCGGCTAACAGCCGAAAACCTCTTATTGTTCAATTTTTTTTTTTTTTTTTTTTTTTTTTTTAAACTTTTACTGCTTCTTCTTCTTCTTCCCAGGAACTTATTTCCCAAAAGATAAGATTGAAAATGAATCGAACCTTGAAACTTGGCACATACTTGAAGACAGCACATGAACAATGACGTCATCTAGTGTTGAATTACGTTAAATCAAAATTTAATAATAAAAAAAATCATAACTCCTGAAGTGCACAATGAATTTTTACAATCTATACATCATCGGAAAGGTCTTTGGAAAATAACTATATGTCACAAAAAGATGACCCAAATTTGACCTTGTCTTCCGGTTCAAACCGGAAGTTGAAGCCAAAAATGCTTAAAAGTCACAATTTAAGCTGTTGAGTCAATATGAAACATAATTTGGACATGGTTTCAGTGTACGAAATAAAATGTAGTTCGTGACCTTTGAAAAAATAGTACATTGATGACGTCATCAAATACATTGATGACGTCATCAAATGTTACAGTTGGTTACGACGACGAGTTTAAAAAAAAAATTCTATTTCAAATTTCTTATGAGCAAACTTCATTTTGAATTTTTTATTAATATATAACGACTATAAAAGCCTAACTGTGAAATTTGAACAAAATCGGCAGTTGCAGAAGAGGACACTTTACTGAGATGATCACATGCTCATGTGAGTTGTTTGTTGTATAATGGCAGAGAAAATGCAGTCGACAAAATGATTGTCTTTCGTTCTATATATACACCGATCACATACATAAGTACATACGAGAGTCACAAGTGTGCAACAGCGGGCCCAGAGGCGCTTTACCACCGCGAGAGTTCTTGTCGGGATACGCTGAGTTAAACTGTAAGTTTAAAAGTAAAATCATCGCTTTTCAAAATGTCCGTGTGTTTCTTAAGCCGTGCACACATGTGTTTACGATGTTTATCACAGTGGGGTAGTTTTTTTTATAAAACTTTGGAACTTTTTTTCTGAAAATGATCACGCAATTTGAATCTGTCAGTTATCGTCAGATTGACTGTTTAGTACACCAGTGCAATTTTTATTTGTTGTATTTTCTATCAGTGATTTTTTTCACCTCAAGACTGTTTACATGAAAATTCTAAAGTAAAAAGGCAACACAGCCTTCATCCATGTATTTATGAAAGCACTCTAATGGTGATTTGAAGAGAAAGAAAGAATTGAAAATGTCGTAGCTCTTGTGAGGGCCTATAGTCACATTCAGTAATTTTTACAGACAACCTGGACAACCTGGCAGCATCCAATTACACTGCGTGGAAAAGGAACACTTCGGAAAACGCAAAAGAATTGTCTTTCCTGGCAGTGAAAATCAAAAAGGTAACTTGTCGATCATCCAGGTGTCCAGTCACAATAAATGTATGCGGTTCTTTATATTTCTCAGTGACCTGAGTTGCCCTCGCTTCCTGCCCAAACTGGAAGTCCCAATAAAATTCACATAATATTATAAAGCTCTATTTTATTATTTTTTGATATTCACATTTAAAGGTTTTATTTGATTTCACTTTTAATATCTCAAACAAAATCAAAACTACACGGTTTCCAATAAAGACCATTATGCTACTTTAAATGTTCTTTCCTTCAAAATCTCCTCAAAATATATAACTCAAGATTGAAATTAAACTGAACCTTCCAACTGTGCATACACTTGAACTTCGATATGAAAACTGAACATAAAACAATGACGCCATGATGACGTCATCAGATGTTGAGTTACAATAAATTAAAGTTTATTAATTCAAGCAGAACTCCTAAAGTGCACAATTGATTTTTACAATTTACACATCATTGCAAAGGTCTTTGGAAATTGTTTAAATGTCTCACGAAATGACCCCAATTTGACCTTGTCTTGTGGTTCAAACTGGATGTTAAAGGAAACAAAAGCCATGATTTTTAGTTCTTTGGTCAGTATAAAACAAGCTTTGGACATGGTTTCAGTGTGGGAGTTGGTAAGGGACTCTGCGTTTCCAAGGTTAAAACTGATGACGTTATTACATATTACAGCGCCCTCTGGTAACAAGTTTGAAAACAATGATGATACAACACTAATTGTAGGCCGTTTTTTACATTGTTGTGTGTATTATCTCATCGATGTTTACAAGCAACTAATTGATCGTTCCCAAACACCTAGTTTTTGTGATGTAACAAAAACTGAATTTCAAGTTGTTGTTGTTGTTGTTGTTGTTTTTTTTTTTTTTTGTTTTTTGTTTTGTTTTTTTTTTTTTTTTTTTTGGGGGGGGGTTCTGCCTTTATGACTAAATTTACAATTTGCTCATTCCGGTTCTGCCTTTTTAGGGATTGAAAGTGATATTCTCACAATCTACCAATTCTACTATGGAATTTAATCTATACACTATTTTGTTTGCATCTGTACTTAATCAACACCTTTATCTGAGTAATTAATCCTGTCCTTTCATGTTAGCCGCATCACTCATGATGCTGCTTGCCCTATTGTTCATTATTCTCCCTTTTGTATCTACCGACCACTGGACATCCTTTTGTCCACACTGATGTATTTTGATTGGTCATCAACAATCCCTTTGTCTGTAATTTATTCACTCTGTGACTGGTTTTCTTTTTCCCGCCTATTCTGGATTCCTTCCCTCTAATTAGGGTGTCGTAGCCGAGCGGATAAGAACACCGAACTCAAGCTCTGATATTTCTGATCAGCAATGCGTGGGTTCGAGTCCCAGTTGTGACACTTGTGTTCCTGAGCAAGACACTTAACTGTAATTGCTTCTCTTCACCCAGGGATAAAATGGGTACCTGTGAGGGCAGAGATGGTTCTTGTGAATGATTTAGCCTAGTAGCGCATATTTGTTGCACAGGCTGTATGCTTCCCAGGGAGCTGAGATGGTTTAAGGAATGAAATAAATGGCCCAGTGACCAGGGCAGGGGTAATAATGTTGGAAGCGCTTTGAGACGCCCTTCGGGTGTGAAAAGCGCTATATAAAAAAACAATTATTATTATTATTATTATTATTAAAATTATTGTTATTATTAATTTAATCCCCAGTTTTTTTTTCTATAAATGGATCCGTTTTTATGTTTGTGATTGTTTTTTCCTCTGACGAAGGTCCGGTTTGGATCGAAAGCTAAGGTCATTAACCCTACTAGATTTATATATCACCGGTCATCAGGATTTTCCTGCTTGCAGCTCAATGGTTTCAACAGACCCTCCACCAGTCGTATTAAGAAACGTATTTTTGTTGTG
This sequence comes from Marthasterias glacialis, assembly GCA_911728455.2. Lineage (NCBI taxonomy): Eukaryota > Metazoa > Echinodermata > Asteroidea > Forcipulatida > Asteriidae > Marthasterias > Marthasterias glacialis. The sequence continues at coordinate 25,512,694 of OU452224.1, forward strand.
GTATCCCTTCGTGGTGATCCCGTTGAGTTGCTTGTCCTTATTAATTTTGTTTTGTTTTGATTGCATCCATTATTTTGTTATCCTCCATCCAACCTGTTCTTTTCAGAACACGAAACTACCCTCTATTAAATTCCTTTCACTCTATACCCTCATGCTTTACCCGTTTTCCCACAGGTTTGTTAATAACCAGTTCTATTTTTTAGGTTTTGACCTTTCCTTTATAACCCGTTTTTTTCCACAGGTTCATAAATTAACCGTTCTATTTTTCAGGCTTTTTACCTTTCTTTCCTATGGTCTTTATAACCTGTTTTTTTTCCACAGTTTCGTAAATTAACCGTTCTATTTTTTAGGGTTTTACCTTTCTCTGCTACAGGTCTTTATAACCCGTTTTTCCACAGGTTTGTAAATTAATCGTTCTATTTTTCAGGATTTTAGCTTTCTCTCCTATTGTCATTATAACCTGTTTTTTCCACAGGTTTGTAAATTAACCGTTCTATTTTACAGGTTTTTAGCTTTCTCTCCTATTGTCATTATAACCTGTTTTTTCGACAGGTTCATAAATTTACATTTTTATTTTTCAGGTTTTTAGCTTTCTCTCCTATTGTCATTATAACCTGTTTTTTCCACAATTTTGTAAATTAACCGTTTTATTTTTCAGGTTTTTAGCTTTCTCTCCTATTGTCATTATAACCTGTTTTTTCGACAGGTTCATAATTTACCTTTTTGTTTTTCAGGTTTTTAGCTTTCTCTCCTATTGTCATTATAACCTGTTTTTTTGCACAGGGTTTGTAAAATAACCGTTCTATTTTTCAGGTTTTTACCTTTCTTCCTACATGTCTTTACAACCTGTTTTTCCACAATTTTGTAAATTAATCGTTCTATTTTTTAGGTTGTTACCTATCTTGGTCTTTATTACCTGTTTATCCACAGTTGTAAATTGATCGTTCTTTGCTTGATAGACGGAGTCGGCTTGCTTGCCAAAGTTAAGTGGTTATCCTAATTTGTACCCATGACAACATGGCTACGTATTATTACATTATTCCAGTCATTGGAGAAAGCGGTCATTTTTGTTAATTACGATTATGCATAAAATATGACAAAGCATGAGATTTACGTATGGAAAGCATTATTATTGATCGAGCGCCTACCGTCAGAGCATTATTTGCGCACATCTTTTGGAGAATTTTATAACACAGCATAGTTTGCTCTAATCCTGGCTTGTTCAATGGGATTGATAATTATTTTCTGCCAAAATCAACACAGAATTTTCTTTATTATAGTTGCTGAGTGAAAAATGATCTTCGCGTATAGCATCGGTCTAAATGTAGTGTAATTTTCTTTTCTCAAGTTAAATGCATCAACTTGTTCGTTATTGTGTAGCGTTAATTCTGTCTTGTATCCGTGAAAACAACTCCATACAAACACCGTTTTGTCTACACATCGCTCGTGCAGTGTTTTAAAAGTCCTTAGGGAATGCACTATATAAACGCTATCTTATTGTGGCCCTGAAGGGACATCACTTATCTCGAATGTGTGCACATTACTTTTCGATGTCGTGAAACCATTTGCAAATAGTGTGCATATTATTTACGATGTCGTCAAAATTATTGGCAACTGTTCGGATATTATTCGTGATTTGTATTGCATACATTTGGGATGACAGTCATTTGGAATTACAGACAATTTGTGAATGACACGTGTGTACACAGGAACTCGAAGTCTCCCATAGACGCCATCCTTGATGACAATTTCTATGCACCTATGCATATGACGTCATTTGAGTAGGCCGCCCTCGCCTAGGGGTTAAATGGAGGTTGTTCATTAGCCAATCTTGTGCCGCGGGCGGACAAATCTGTCCGTTTAGGCTTGAACGTAATAAAGTGATTGAGAAATTGGAAAGTTTTAAGGTCAATATTGTGTGGAAGTTTTCGTCTCTTTGGGCTATACTGACGGGCAAAATATTTATTTGTACCTTTTGTGGACCTTTATGACATAACATGTCGATTTGGCATATGAAACTTCAACTTCCGGTTTTGACAAGAACTCAAGGTCAAATGGGGTCACACTTTGTACAAGATATCTAGAATTGCCCGAGAGCTGTAAATTGATGTAATGATTATCAATGTACCACGTTTTATTAATAAGATACACATGTTTGTATGTACAAACTTATACTTCCGGTTTCGACCGGAAGTGAAGGTCAAATGGGGTTACACATTGTAAAAATGTGTAGAATCGTAGAAGAGCCTTAAAATCAGGTTATTATATTAATATACAGATTTACGTTATTCAGATACCAATTTTTATATAAAAAACTACTACTTCCGATTTCGACCGGAAGTAAAGATCAAATGGGGTCACACTCGGTGTAAGATTTGTTTAATATTTCAAGACTTTTGATATGTTGTAAAGATCGTGTATGTAGCATATATTATTCTTGAGATATAAAAGTTAGTATAAAAATAAAGTTTAATGTAATGACGTCATCGATGACGTCATCATTCCAAAAATGTCTGTTGTTTGAAGGCGTTCTTCCACGGGGTACTCTTCGATTATCACTTCACATATTGTTAGGGTTTTGTCAAGTGGCTGATTAGTCAATTGAACTTCGTCTTGTGTTTTTTTGTTCTGTTTGTGAGTTTACCAAAGCCTTCAACCACATATACTGTACTTTGCTTCTTAACATCTTTTGAGTCAGGGATCTCTAAGACGTCTTTCATTTGACTGCAAGAAACGTTCTTCATATAACATTCCGAAAATGTATGTTGTTGTTTGTCTGTTTGTTGAGGTGTTTGTTGATTCGTATATGTAATATGAAATTACTGCTTACCAGTTACCCATAATACCGATTGATTGCCTTTCTTGTTTAGAAGTCCTAAGAGTACAAGTTCAATCCAAGTATTTTTCTACAAAGATTACAGTATCTAAAAACATTAAATGTGTCACAGGTATAAAATGATATATCACTAAAAAAGTTCCCTTTAACTAATTTGTTATTAATAATTAGATATATAATTATTTTATTTTCTGTATATTAACTCTATTTCACATCCATCCGCCTTTCTTGTGAACATTCAATTGCCGATTAACAGTCCCTTGATCTTGTCTGTTTTTCACTAAGACGATTCAACCTGTCAATTTTCGTCTTACATCTCACAGATAAAGCAACCTCCAAATACTTTATCTTAATCAATTGGATTTTAAATATAACTCTGCTGTAAATTCTGTTTTATTATTCATAAAACAAAATACATCAGACGATAATGCATACAATTTATCGGGACTTTATTATGCAATGCGATTATTTATAAAACGAAATACATCAGGCGATAATGTAAACAAATTATCAGGGAAATTGCTGTTTTAAAGTCGACACAATCTTCTAATCAATAAACACAATACAGGTACCCGTAAATAATTTCTTACTTATTGTTTGAGTGCAGTCTTCCTTGGGGTACTCACTTGAGGGTTGTTTATTCTTCTTTTTTTGTTTTTGCTAGAAAAAAAACTTAAAAAAAATAAATAAATAAACCCTTAACAAGAGGTGTTCGTGCAGTTGCACGAACACCTAAAAAGAGAGGTGTACATCTTTACAGCAGGCTTGATGTCGCTATATCAAATTTAGGGTCATGCATATACAGCATTGTATGTGCACATCGGTTCAGGAATTTTTTAGTTAGAAAAGTAATACCTTTTAAAACAATCTTTTCGCCTTCCGTATTATTAGCTTTACATTTGATGACGTCGTCATTGATATGCTGACAGGTCCATGAACAAAAAACACATTTCCTTCACGGAAACCATGTTCCAATTCTCTTTCATGTTGACAGTAGAGCTGAAAATACGAGTATTAAACACCTTTGCACTTCAAGGTCAAATTTGGGTCATTTCTGTGTGATAGTTGTTTACATTTTACTGAACTTTCCGATGAAGTATAAATTGTAAACATTCATTATTATGAGTTATTTTCCCCCCTAATTCAACACCTGATGACTTATCAGAGGGCGCTGTTTAATAGTGCATTGGCGTCATCGCTTTAACTTTGAAACATGAAAGGGTCAGTTATTAATTCATACACTGAAATCGTGACAAACTCCTCATATGTTTACCATAGAGCTGAAATGATGGTTACTTTGTTAGTTTTTCACTTCGACTTCCGGTTTGAACCGGAAGTCAAGGTCAAATTGTTTTCATAATTATAAATTCTTATTTTAGTTTTTGATGATCTTACTGAGGATGTATGGATTCTTCACGGAAACCATGTCCAAATTCTTTTTCATGTTGACTGTAAAGCTGAAAATACGAGTATTAAACACCTTTATACTTTAAGGTCAAATTTTGGTCATCTCGGTGTGATATTCATTTAGATTTTACCATAGAGCTGAAATGATGGTTACTTTAGTTAATTTTTCACTTCAACTTCTGGTTTGAACCGGAAGTCAAGGTCAAATGGTGGTCATTTTTATCATTTTTTTATATTTTAGTTTATTAACAAACAAATTATAGACAAAAACACTAGGTTTTCAGCTGAAGTCGAACACCTGAAAACTCGAACAACAACAACCAGAGTTTTTCGGCTCAAGGCCGAACACCTAAAACAAAACAATAGCAACTAAAATAAACAACTATAAATAGACAACTACTTTGTTTGTTGGTCTACGAGGTGTCTTTTGTCTCTTTGATTTGTCCCCCAATATTATACTATAGTTAAAACTTACATGTTAGATTCAGGCACCAGCAGGATAGCGGGCAAAACCAAACGAGGATTCCAAAGAGAAATATCAACACGGTTTTCTCCAGCAACATGACCTTGCAGTGAGCCATCTTGACAATTCACCACATGTTTACTGATATCGTAGTCATCTCTGCACAGGTTTGAGAAAGCGACGTAATACAAGCTGACAGGCGCTTTGACTCAGTCAACCAATGTGCGCTTCACTCGTACGACACATGTTCATGGAGTTGCTCCTTAAAGAGACTAACGTACAATAGTTTCAAGTTAGAATGCAACCAGTATTCAATATTTTAATTTGAAGGGTTTTTCATAGGGGAAGCATGTGGATATCAAAATCTTTTATGTGGAGATTTGTTGATCCCATCTTTCTTTTGAACAGAAACAAGTGACCTAGATTGTGTCATTATTATTATTCTAGCTGCTAAATCGTGTTAAAGTAGATATTTTGACATTGACTTAAATGACACTGTAGATGATGGTCTGTGGCAGCAGAATTACTGGGTGAATCCCATGGATCTCTTGGGAGTTTGCGCACGCCTGTTCACAACGTGACATCGCAAATATATATTGACGCCAATATTTGCAACATGGGGCCAAGTCGTCAATATTGGCGTCAATAATGGCGTCAATATTTACGACTTGGGGCAAAGTCGTAAATATTGGCGTCAATATTGGCGTCATTATTTGCGATATCCCTTTAAAGCCACCATAGGACACACACCGTGCTGTTTTACACGGTGAAGCAAACAAGTAAATGTGTAGTTCTCTTTCGACAGTGAGATGAATAAAAAGCTGAACCCTTAAAAGCTTATTTAGAATATTACCTTTGAGGCAACACCAAAGTTGAATTTATCAATTTATGCTAAGGATTGTTTACTGTTCTTTATTTTGCATTTTTTCTTTTTGTCTGGTTTGTTTGTTTGTTTGCTTGCCTGCTTGCTTGCTTGCTTGCCTGCTTGCTTGCCTGCTTGCCGGCTTGCTTGCCTGCTTGCCGGCTTGCTTGCCTGCTTGCTTGCTTGGCTGGCTTGCTGGCTGGCTGGCTGGCTGGCTGGCTGGCTGGTTGGCTGGCTGGCTGGCTGGCTGGTTGGTTGGTTGGTTGGTTGGTTGGTTGGTTGGTTGGTTGGTTGGTTGGTTGGTTGGTTGGTTGGTTGGTTGGTTGGTTGGTTGGTTGGTTGGTTGGTTGGTTGGTTGGTTGGCTTGTTTGGTTTGCTTGTTTCTTTGTTTCTTTCTTTGTTTCTTTCTTTGTTTCTTTGTTTCTTTGTTTCTTTGTTTCTTTGTTTCTTTGTTTCTTTGTTTCTTTGTTTCTTTGTTTCTTTGTTTCTTTGTTTCTTTGTTTCTTTGTTTCTTTGTTTCTTTGTTTCTTTGTTTCTTTGTTTCTTGTTTCTTGTTTCTTTGTTTCTTTGTTTCTTTGTTTCTTTGTTTCTTTGTTTCTTTGTTTCTTTGTTTCTTTGTTTCTTTGTTTCTTTGTTTCGTTGTTTCGTTGTTTCGTTGTTTCGTTGTTTCGTTGTTTCTTTGTTTCTTTGTTTCTTTGTTTCTTTGTTTCTTTGTTTCTTTGTTTCTTTGTTTCTTTGTTTCTTTGTTTCTTTGTTTCTTTGTTTCTTTGTTTCTTTGTTTCTTTGTTTCTTTGTTTCTTTGTTTCTTTGTTTCTTTGTTTCTTTGTTTCTTTGTTTCTTTGTTTCTTTGTTTCTTTGTTTCTTTGTTTCTTTGTTTCTTTGTTTCTTTGTTTCTTTGTTTCTTTGTTTCTTTGTTTCTTTGTTTCTTTGTTTCTTTGTTTCTTTGTTTCTTTGTTTCTTTGTTTCTTTGTTTCTTTGTTTCTTTGTTTCTTTGTTTCTTTGTTTCTTTGTTTCTTTGTTTCTTTGTTTCTTTGTTTCTTTGTTTCTTTCGTTGTTTCTTCGTTTGTATGTTTTGTATGGGGCAGGTCATTTTTATGTTGCTTCTATTGTTTCACTCTAAGCTCACAGTGCAAATAAATCTAGCCGAGCAAAACGGAAAAGAAACCACCACTTGAAACAAACTGGTGTTGCAGTAGCTGAAACCTTTTTGTATGGATTTTCCAACTATATCTATCCTTTAAAGGTTGAACTGAACTGGATTATTAACAATATCAGTGCCTATTTTTTCAACCCATACAAGTCTGCTAGCTTGTCAGGTGAAGTGTTTATACTGCCATGTATCCATGTCAACGACGCTACAAACATGTTTTGTTAACACGTCATCTAGTTATACAGGTGTCCTCGAGAAGGCTCTCAATTAAACTAAACAGGATTATGTTTACAAGCAGATGGTAACACGATTGTTATATCAAATCCAATTTAAAAATGAATGGACTTTATTCCAAAAATAAAATATATATATATTTATATATAATATTAATTAACGTTGGGATTTTTGTAGTTACTGTGATCACTGTAGCCCTTTACTGCAAAGAAAATAAATATACAAATAAAAACTTGAAATAAGTTTTTGTTCCAAGAACAAAAACTACGTTTTCGGAATTAGGGTAGTTTAAGTTCTTAATTGATGGGTATAAAGTTTAACCAACTAAAATATCTTATTACAAAAATAAAAACATTAAATTGTGATTTTTATTATAATATTTAAATTGAAATTCCGATTTTGACAGGAAACAATTAAGTGCCACATTAGGCCTCATATAAGTAACATTAACTTCGTAAAGTTTGAAACCATTTTTTACTGTGCTAGCTAGCTGTGTGCAGTGCTATACGTGCGTATGTAACGTTAAATGCAAAGCGTTCGTCACGCGCGTATTTTTAACCCTTGCCGCCGCACGAACTGTGCAATGTCGGAGAGCAGGCCGGAAAACAGCGCGTATGTACGCGCGTCCGATCTAGTCTTTTTATTCTATATCTATGCACCCGCGTAAGCTAGTGCGCCAACACGCGTGTGGCTATAATGAGCGCAGAACGCGCCTTCACAGCTCCAGCTCATAGATATAGAATATAAAGACTAGATCGGACGCGCGTGCACACGCACCATTGCATGTGCACAAAACGTTTTGGTTCATGATGGACGCAGTAAAAAGTCACGTGAAACGCACTAAAAAAAACCGTCTCTTTTGTCAGATCACAGAAAGAGACAATATTGTGCCAGTTCTGTGGTATGAGCGTAAAAATGATAGGGCCTATCCAAGACTGTCCTCCGGGAAACTGTTAAGGAAATAGCAGAAGGGTAGACAGAGAAAGATTGACCAACCGTCGCTGAGTAGACTGGAATGAGCTTTTTAAAACCCAGGCACTTGCAGTGCTTACAACCGTGTCAAACTGAGGCTAAAATGGTGCGGCGGTCTACGATGCAATGCCATATCAGAGACCCAAAGTCACGACAGTAAGTTATAAGATTTAAGAGTCTTGTTTTCAAAACAGTTCGAGAAAACATTTATTCCATACTCTTTTAAATTCACAACATTTATAAAGATACGATATTCAATCAGTAGTACAAACCAACCAACCAACAAACAAACAGCAACAATATCACAACAACAAAATCATAAAAACAGGCAATAACCAAACGAAAACGGACAACGGAAAGAGGACAACACAGAGACGGTTAAAATAAGAAAAGCAAGAATGGAAAACAGGTAATATGTTTTCTTTTCAAGTACTCGACTGGTGTGTGTTTTAGTTGCATAAATCTGTGTTGAAAAGTGGGAGATGGTTCTCGGAAATTTTGGTGTGAACAGAAAACATGCACGCCATTGTTTGTCTATAGGCAAAGCTAGGGTATAGTAAAGAGTGCGTAATATTTTAAAACAAGATATTTTCACCATTGCTTGCTCACTTTTTATGAATTAGTGAAATAATAAGCACATTTGTTCACCACTTGGCAAAATCTTGGGGTGATCTTATGGGACATTCTCCCCTCTCCAGAAAGTGGGGGGTATATATTCCCCATCCTCCCAGGACTTACACCCGTGGTGTCTTTGCTCTTCTGAGTGAGTCTAACTGTTGGATTGACCGTACACAGTTGAGTGTTTTCCTGTACGAGTCTTCAAAAAAGTGGTTTATGTACAACTATGTAACAGGTACATATCTAATTAATTAATCCCACTTTCAACGGGTTTCTTACTGGCCCTTGAACAAAACTAGTTTAGAATACTAGGTTCTGTTTTTTTTTTCCATGTAGTTCTTCTGTGACCTTCTTGCCAGAGTCATACGATCGGATGCGTAGATACTGGTGAGCAACTATACATGTGATAAGTGAGTTTGCTACGGGATCCTCCTTCATGACTCTTCCTCCTCCGACGGCTGTGACAAGCAGCCAGAGGGCAGTTGTAAACCATTTCTTGTTAGGACACCACAACACCCTGCTCTATCTTGATACCCACGAGCAATACACGACGAAAATTCGTTACAAAATGCAAAACTGATACAATTTCACACTCCACGCCGAAGAAGCGTTCGTCACATTGCGAGCAGTGCGTGTTAAAATGTTTTGCCTTTTTCACGTGACTTATGGCGGCGCCCAGTCAGAACCTGCGTATTGTACGCGCGTCCGATCTAGTCTTTATATTCTATATCTATGCTCCAGCTATGTCTTTATCATCCGTTTAAAACCGGTTTAAACAGTCATGTGGCCACCTTTCAACCAATAGGAATGCCCAAACTGACTGGGGTATTTATGAAAATTAAATAAAAGATACATAGTGATTGAAACGATTTTTTGTTTTATTGTATTGGGGGGCCGCTCAAAAGCCACGTAAGCTACTTTCAAAACAAATGTTGAAATATTCTAGCATTTTGTCAAATGATTTTTTTTGTCGATTATCTATCAAAGTATGATAAATTCGAAATTATAGTAACTACACCCACCCATAAACTTTGCACCAGATTATTAAGCACCTTATCCTGGGAATCGTTAATATCCTTAGTCTTAACAGACCTTCTTCATGGTGCCGCCTTCTTGTTTTTCCTACCATTCAAATCAATGAAAAGCCAAAAGTGAAGCTAGAAGGGCAAAACAGTCTGGTATCTCTCCAGTAGCATAAGAACAAGTATTCAGTAATGCTATTTTACACGGGGAGCAAGACTAAATATAGCGGCAGCATGATAATGATCTACACTCTGTAAGGAATATCTTAACAGCAAACACGACACTGTTGAGATGGCGAGGAGTTTGCAAACAGAACAAAAGAATTTACGACACGTTTAATTATAGAACCTAAAAGAAAGTCCTTGATGGAGGATCACGCCACATAGTAGATTATATTTTAATCTTTAAAGAGAAGTTACTTCATTGGCATCCCCTACAGTATTGCGAATTAACTGTAAGCACACCATAAACAGCTGCTTTGTACGGTAGAGTTCCGTCATCAGCCCATTCTTAATTATATTAAAGACAAAGCACAACATTGGTAATTAGCAATAGAAAAATTGGAGTAATTTCAAGCTGTATGATCAATTTGTCCGTTCTTCGTTGTAATGTTTTCAAATTCGAAATTTGAGTAACTACACCCACAAACGTTGCACCAGATTATTAAGCACCTTCTCGTGAGAATCGTTAATATCCTTAGTCATAACAGACCTTCTCTAAGTCATAACAGACCTTCTCTAGGTGCCGCCATTTTGTTTTTCCTACAATTCAAATCAATGTAAACCAAAAGTGAAGCTAGAAGGCCAAAACAGTCTGGTAACTCTCCAGTAGAATGGGAATAAGTATTCAGTAATGCTACTCCAAGTGGGGAGCAAGACTAAATATAACGGCAGCATGATAATGACCTATAATCTGTAAAGAATATCGTAACAGCAAACACAACACCGTTGAGATGGCGAGGAGTTTGCATACAGAACAAAATAATTTAAGACAAGTTTAATTATGGAACCTACAGGAAATTAAATAATAGAGGATCAGACCACAGAGTAGATTATAATTGAATCTTTAAAGAGGAGATATTCATTGGTATCCCCTTCGAAATAACTGAGCACACCAAAGACAACTTCATAGTAGGTTTCCGTCATTAGCCCATCCATGATTATATTCAAGACAAAGTACCTCAGTGGTAAATAGCAATAACACACATTGAGTAATTTCAATCTGAAAGCTTTCAGAAATTCTTGACAATGCCACTCTTCCAGAGAAATATCCCGTCTATAACACCGTAAAAGTTAAGGGGATAAGCATTTGAAGAGTGACTCTTAAAGTACAACAGTGTACGTCACTTGCTCAAAGCATACTGTAGAGCCCCTAAAGGGAGCACATAAAATATATATATACATAAAAAAAACAAAAAACAAAAAAACAAAAAAAAACAGGTGTTATATAAATTATTAAAAAGAAAAATGAAATCGTATTTTGTTTCCGCGAAATAACTTTCTGTTCCCCTTTTATTTCGTTCCCTCCAAACATAATTCCGTTCCCCAGAAATTATTCCAAAGAGTGAAAAAAAATTAGCTGATTTATAAGGGAATGTTGAGCTCAACAGGAAGAGAACATAATAAGCATTTAAACCGGAACTCTGGGCTCTTGAAATCGTTGTTTTTAATACTGTGTGCTTTATTTGAATTGAATGAAATGGTGGTTGGTACTGACGAAATTCATTCAATTTTTAAAACATATGTATATCTGTTTTACTTTAATGTTTATCTAGGCCTTGAGGGGCTCAGTGTATTTTTTTTTTATCTAATACTGTTTTCAACTTTACAGTTTCCTTTATTTCTAAACTTAAATTTGAATATAAATGAAGCGATCTGGCCCCGTGTTGTGGGGAGAGGAGGAATGGTCCCCTACCGAAAAAAAAATCGAGCAAAAAACGTACATTGTTAAATATAAAAGATAAATCTCCTACAACAAATTTATTTTTAAACAAAATAATAGCAGTAGGTAAAACCATTCATAGTCTTATGATGGCACAGCAAAGTAAAATACTGCAGAACTACAACATTAAAGGTCAGAGGTCAACACGAGTCCGGCAATGAGCTACTTCACATTATAGTATAAGTAAATCGAAATAAAACAATTCATCTAACCTCCAAATGGCATAAATCTAAATGAAACTCACTGGAGGTTCCCTAAAACTATCCTTCTCAGATGACAACCATTGAGAGCATGGCAAGAGCCATGTTCCTTCCAAATTGAGGAAAATTACCAATAGAAAATATTATGTCGAAGCCAAACACAAAAGAGGAAGTTCAAAGGTCATGCACACACATTCTGAAGATTTTAAAGAAATGTTAAAAACAAAAAGTTGCATCAGGCCAAAGAACTTTGAGGGTGCACTTATTTTATAATTTTTTTTATTTTTTTTATTTTACTTTTTTTATATTTTTTTATAAATGCAATGGTTCAAATAATCTCTTTTTACCGAAAATAATCAAACGCAATCAAGAGTAAAAGTACATGTTCTCAGAGAGTTCCTGAACAACGATTGTTGATTTTAGCCGTGTTGGTAAAATGTTTTTTATAGAACTGGGAATTGCCAGGATTGTGATAATAGAACTGGGAATTGCCAGGATTGTGCGAATCAAAACAAACATTGGATTTCGCAATGCAAAGTTCTTGACACACGAACCTCGCCATCGTTAGTATCGATTCAATAACAGCCTTAAAGGGTCATATGCTCTTTGTATAGTACATCAATTCCCATCGACTAGTTCTCCAAAACATACCATACAACCAACCGATGAAAAGGTTCATTGAATTACACGGTAACGTCAACAACAACATAAAACAAAAGGGCAAGGGATTGGTGTACACGCTCATTTGGGGCAATCAAAATAAGCTGTGATGGTTCTGAGTCTCGGTAAATGCTATTTGCCCAAATTTGACAGTAATCTACATGGGATTATTTTGTACTGTATGATTTTATAATCAGTGTAACTTCGTTTTCAATTAGTATTGAAAATGCTTTGGTTAAATTTTTGGCGAATTTGGCCAGAAAATTTAGATCTAAACGTAACATAGATTGCCAATCTATTTCTATAGATTCGGGAAAAGTTATAACCTTTCATTGCACATCTGTCAGTGATAAGTGGCAGTTAATTAACAAAGAAAGTTAATTAAAAAAGAAAAGTGAGTTAATAAAGTAGGGATCCCAACATTATCTCACGCCCATCAGCATTGTACAAACTATTTTGCATATTACATTATTGTGTTGTTCTCGAGAGGTACCAGGGCGGACGCAAACAACCAAAAAACAGATTTCTGACGAACCAAATTTAGGTCCAAACAATTTATTAACTTAAACTTACGTCTTGGAAAACTGAACAGAAAATACAATCATGGTGGTGGGCGCTGTCGACGAGTCCCTCAGACCAACTACGCCGAGTACAACAACGTGGCCGAATATAAAGACATAACTACGTAATACATGGTACAAGAGACAAAATGAAAAAGGGTCGTTCAGCCCAGCCGGGGTAATTGATAAATGTGCAGAATGCTTCACAACATACGCCCCACTTAATAAAATTGGCGCCTGGCAATTTCGTTAAGTTATTACAATATAATAATACAATTTAATATAAGTTTCCATTGGCTTGTCCAACTCGACGTCCATCGGTAGTAGCACAGCAGAATCCTTATGCATTGATTCTTCGTCCGGAGGTAGAGTCTGGCCACAACTCCCAAGGCGGCTCTCACGTCACTCTGCTCACACGTTGCTACTAGTCTCCACTCACTCTTCCGGCCTTGTTTCCTCCAGACGCTGGCTTTACAAAGTAAAGTTGACCAAGTTAAATTATAATAATTATAATAATTCATTTTGTTTAGACCATTTTTTTTTTAATTTATTATTTTTTTTATTGAAACGCCGACAACACATACTGCATGAACTCCAAAACAATTATCTTCACAACATACGTCCAGCTTTAACATAATTATTCAGTTATAACACAGTAAGAGACTGGCATTGGAATTAATTCATTCATGCACTCATTTCTTTTTACCAATAATACGAACAGGGTTTGTCTTTAAATACTCAAGACATGCGGCATTCAAGTTTTTGGCCGGTGTCAGATGCAATTGTGTCCGCCATGCAATACTGTCCGCTCCGGACACTTTTGCATATGCAATCGTGTCCGGGGCTATGCAAAACCGTCCGACGTACATGCTTATGTATGTGCGTAAGCGAGGTCGAGCGCGCATGCACTGAACGTAAGTATGCACATGACTGCAGCATGAATATTCATGTATTATGATTGCACCTTACTGCAACGGTTTCAGCGCTTTATTTTTTCTTCTATTTTAAATCTTTTGACATATTTATCAACATAACCCGGGGGTGTCATGGACAAGCAAAATTTCCACGGGCCCGCCGTGCCTGGGGCTTGTTTTCGCCGAATATTTGACCATAGACTTCGAGGACCGTTTTGCACGGTGGCGGACACGATTGCATATGCAAATGTGTCCGGGCGGACACAATTGCATTATGCAGCAGCGTCCGGGCGGACACGATTGCATATGCAAAATCGTCCGGCGGACGGTATTGCATATGCAATAATGTCCGCCGGATAGTATTGCATAGAGGACACAATTGCATGCGACACCGGCTCCCATGAGTTATCTACGGAAGCGTAGTTAGGACATACTGAACAAAAAAAATCATGATCCACTATTCCGCCCGGGCGGATTACTATTCCGCCCGGAGTACTATAGCAATCCGCCCGGGCGGAAAAGTAATCCGCCCAGGCGGAATAGTAATCCGCCCGGGCGGAATAGTAATTCGCCCGGGCGGAATAGTAATCCGCCCGGGCGGAATAGTATTTCGCCTGGGCGGAATAGTAATCCGCCCGGGCGGAATAGTGGAGCATGATTTTTTTTTTCAGTATGTCCTAACTACGCTTCCGTAATTATCTTTACTGGGAAAATTTCGCCATTTGACCAAATAGTGTAACTGATTATCCTTATGTCTTCCCCTTGAGAAGTTTTTCTTCCTCAAATTCAACATTTTCCGAATCATTGTGAGTTACACCCGGAATAAGTTGAGTAGGTGTCGTACATTCACGCATGGCTTTCAATTTGTGCATTTCCTTTTGAAACAATATCATCTGTCAAAACTCGTTTCAGCGAAAATTGGCTGAAGCTAATTTAAGTGTTTCTGGTCGAAAACAAAACAAACAAACAAACAAATGAAATGGAGCTTGCCAGGTTTTTTCAGTGTATACTAAGCGTTCCTGGTCGATTATCATTAACATAAACTATTGAGGAATTTCACGTCATGCAGCTGGCGAAAATTTTGCAGACACGATTAATTGACTCGCAACAGGAAAGCCCTTGGTTTAAGGACTCGCCGCCACTGGTGATACTTTGTTTTCTGTACAATCTTTAAAAAGCAAAAAACAATTGATAAACCGAAACAGAATGACTTTCAGTGACATGTATAGCCCATTTCAAACAAGAATTTCGAATAGAACTAAACTGATATCTAAAATAGGCCTACCTAAATAGTTAACAAGATATACATATTCACATATTAAAAAAGAAATTCTCAAAAACGTAATGTAATTTTTCATCAACTATAACTTATTTGAATTGCAGAATTATAATGACGGCACTGTACTGCTGGTACAGATCTGCTTATCTAGGAGGGGGAGGGGGCAAGTGGGGGAGGGCAAACAAAAAATATTTAAGTGTAATTTGTACTGCTGAAAAGTAGTTAACCTCAATTTCAGACATAAGCGAAAAATGTAGCGGGAACTGGGGGGTGGACAAATTGGGGAGGGGGGGGGCAAAAAAATAACTTGGGGCATTTGCCCACCCCCCCCCCCACCCCGTAGCACCGCCGCTGCTTGCTGTTCGTCTCGGGTTTATTTCAGGCGGGCTGGAGTGGGATTGAGTGGGATTGAGTCCAATTTTGGTGTTGCCTCAAAGGTCACATTGTAAATAAGGTTGTTAGGGTTCAGCTTTTCATTCATCTTACTGTCGATAGAGAACTACACATTTACTCATCTGCTTCGCAGTTTAAAATAGCGCGGTGGTAATCTTCTTATACCATCTATTATTATGTGATGTACTTAGAAACTTTATGACAAGGTAGCAGCAGACGTTCCGGGTACTATTTTATTTATTTATTTATTTTTTTATTTTTTTTTATATAGGCATGCAGATAATTCCAAGACATCCATGAGATTCACCTATAAATCTGCTACCACCTACCATCATCTACGGTGTCCTTAAAGTCAATGTCAATGTATCTACTTTAACAATTTAAAGCAGTTTGCAAAGCTGTATTTCGTAAAACAAAATATATAGCAATAATCTTCTAATAACTCATTATATACAGTTAATGCCCGTACAAATTCTCCAAAGTAAACACGTTTTATCATTTTGTGGCACTAACTATTTCACATTCTAAAAACCTTTCAGCTGCACTTCACAAACACAGAGGAAACTCATTAACACTTTAAGACAAATCTAATACACTTTACTGGTAAAGTTATTAGTATATTCTTGTTGATGGATCTCAGTTTACAACCAGTAAAATTTGAAAGTAGTTCCAACGGAACCTCTAGCTGATGGTTCTTATGCGATCCAATATTGGACTTTGGTTATCCTTTCATGGTTTACATTTACCACCAGCGTCCAAGTTAAGGTAAACTTTAGAGGGGCACAAGAAGTGCACCATTTTCTAGGGGCGCTTCTCGCCAATTTAGAACTACGTTGTTGTTGTTTTTTTTTTTGTTTTTTGTACAAACAAGATCTTAAAGGGGTTTTGTTGTCATGGTTATAGCAGTAAATGGAATAATACAGTTATACTACGCGCGCGTGCGCGCTGGCGGTCACATCACATTTTAACAGACGACACCCTTTGTGATTTGATGACCGCAAGCGCAATAGCAGATTCATCTCAGTGAAAACCTAGTTTTGCCCCAAATTGCTCGTTTGTTTTATAACGCAACAACCTGACAATATTTATATATTACATTTTCTTAATTATTTCTTGAACTCAATGGGCATGTAGGCAAAACTACGGAGCTCTGAAAGTGACATCCGACTTGTTGAGATCGTGAAATAGTTACCCCATGATAAAGTCATCCTAAGAAAAATGCTGTCAACCAAAAACAAAACTCCTAGGGCTGGCGACATCCAAAAGAAGGTCATATCATCACCCGGGATGATGACATCCTGTCAGTAAGATGTCGACTTCCCCGAAATTAATCAATTTCTGTCGATGTGGTTTCAAGATGTCGTCATCCTGAGATAAATGATCTTTTAAAGTGTCGTCTTCCTGAGTTTCAAATGTTCGTATTAAAATCATGTATCGCTAAAAAAAATCGTGAAGTCTACAGCTTACATTTTAGTAGACTTGGTTTCCAAGTCAGTTGTCGTGTTTTTTGTCTTCCCGATGGACAATAAAGACAGCAATGCCTGAAGTGGTGCCCTCTTGTGGATGAATTAACCGTGTGCTAGCCAATAGAGGCAAAGGGGATTTCGCTTGGCTGATGCAGACAAAATAACTGGCATCTCAGACTTGATATCAAGTCTAACTTTTATGATGTGGTCAGCCAGAGATAATTATCTCAGGTTGACACTCACAGCTCCGTGGTTCCTTTTTTCCCCTTCTTCTTCTTCTTCTTCTTTTTTTTACATTCCCTTTTTTTATACATATATATTTTTTTAGAGTGCGTGTTACATACATTATTAATAAACAAACAGTATTGAAATTAGTCTGCAATAGACCGAGCGCGGAGTCAATAAATATTGTCTAAACACGGACTACTGCGTAGACCAAGCAGCCTGGCTGATCCTCTGCCTTCAAGTCTCCGGCCATTACATCGTAGAGACTGCACTGACCAGAAGCCATGACGTAATCGAAAGACCAACACTCGTTATTCATCTTACAACTCAGGAAACAGTTCATGAGTGTCTTCATGTAAGCGACCAATAGAGGGCGTGGGTCGGTAATATGTTTTCCCACAAACATCAATGTGGACATGCAGTTGACGGCCACCGACGGGTCCACGATCATTGCAGCTGTAGACATACCAATGGCTAACGATTAAAATAAGAAAATAAATCAGTAGAAAAAGAGAATATATTTAGGTCATTTGCGAAAAAAAAAAGCTCGTCTCTGAGATCTATGCGTGAGAGAATATGTTCAGCCATTTTGTGCAACCAAATGTTGGGGCTCGTGGGTTTGAATAACACCGAGGAAAATTTCTGTGGATTTTGTTCGAGGACTCGGGAAAGTACTAAGTATACAGTGCATAACACACATTGCTGTATGGGTCAAATTTACAAATATTATTCTTTATCCCCGATGCAAAAATTAACATACAATATACGGGTTGCGGTACCCACTGCTAATAGGATTCGAACTGCCTCTGTCTACTGAGCAGTCTCAGTAGTCTAGTTGATAAGACATCTGCTCTCGAACCTGGGTTCGCACCCCACTCGAGGAAAATGGCTGTGAATTTCACAGGACTCAGGAAAGTACTGAGTGTATACAATGCTTAACACACACCGGTGCACGGGTAAATTTTACAAATAATATTCTTTATCCCCGATGCAAAATTTAACACATATTATGGGTCAGTTACTAAAATTATACAAGTCGGCTGGCTTGTTAACGTATTGGTTTATCATGCCGTGTTGTATCGATGACAACGGCGCAACAAACATTTTTTGTTATCACGTCGAGCGTACGTTATTGTCCTTGCAGAATGAGCTCGATTCTCAATTAAACGCGATGCATCAACAAAAGCAAACTATTAAGAAATAGGCACGAACGTTGTTTCGTATGCTGGGGCTTTCTTCAAATGCATTTAAAAAAAAATAATAATCAAATCCCCATCTAGCAGACTTCATGTACAGGTCCTTTCAAGGTCTTGCAGTTAGAAAAGAGTTTTTATCCTGATTTGGTAGACATTCTGATCAAATCACCACAAGTTCTCATTTAAATATCGTTATCCCATGCAAAATGCGAGAGGAAAACATTGTTTCCACACTAAAAGTGTTCTAGTGCTGTATTAGTAAGAATTAATAATTTACATTTTGACTTTATTGAAGAGGCAATACAAACCAGTTGTTTTATCGAGTTGTATATCAAACTTTTCATCTTATTAATTATAACATGGTAAACAAGTATGGAAAGTAGATCGTTGATTTCATACAATTTGTTAATTAAGCCTAAATTTTTGGTGTATGTTTGTAAGTGTTTCTTGCTGGTGATCTGTTTGCGCTAGAAATTTACAACGTTAATGTCAGTGACATTTCAGGGTCACACTATCCTATGCTTGTTACTTCAGAAATTATTAATCTATTGTTTGTTTTTGAAGTTCAGTGTAGAATATGGGATTGGTGACCATATAGGCAAATATTAAATGGTCTGAAAGCTCAGTTATTGTAACTTAATCACCGCTATACTCAAGAGACATTACTGTCAAAGTCAAAAAGACAGAATTTGAAGACCCCAAAGTCACAGTTGCTTGTTTGAACTGCAACAATCCCCAAAACGAGAACGACTCATCTAAACAACTAATTATCAGGTTGATTATATCACACTATGTGTGTTTATTGAAAACTTAGTTAATGATTTTATACAATCCTACCAAAAAGGATGTATGATTGATTTAATGTCAGAATTGTGGGCGTACAACCAACTTCAAATCACTCCACAGTTTTTTGTCTTTTTCCCGGATTAATTTTGAGAAATCTTAAAAAAAATATATATCAAACAATGTTCCTCCAGAGCGGTTACACATTGTCTTTATTATTCATATAAACAAACGCTTTATAAAAAAAAAAATTAAAAAAATACAAAAAAAAGCAGGCGGTGTTTACTATTATTGGGCAGGCTGGACATTTCTGCCACCGAATTACCTCCCCTACTTTTGTGAAGGTATCTATTGATATGCAAATGAGTTTTGTAGCCGTGTTTCAGAATGCTCTTCGAAAGCACACATTATGCACTTTGTGCATGATGTGTGTGGAGCATGAACGAACAACATGACTGGAGTTCAGCCTTGCGGATTCAGACGTCGCTTTTTTTTACGGATATCATTACATTTTTCTAACCGAGAACAAGCTCATTTCATTATAGCCCGATACGAGATACTTCATAGACTTCAACCGTACCTATACATGCAATCAAAATTGCTTTAAAGTGAAAGGTCTTGCGCAGGGATTAAGAGTCTGGCTGACGAACACGGCAGGCCTTTGTGCTGAAGGGACCCCAAGGAGGGACACAACCCACAGCCTAATCTTATAGATAAGATGAAGGCTAAAATGGCGCATCCGACTGCCACTTTGTATTCATTAATTTAGGTACAATTCTATCCTTACCTATCTGGAAGGGTTGAAGAATGTATTCAGCAAAGAACAGGCAGTTTGAACAATTCTAGAGGCTTGAAAACGTTTAAGAATATTATTATTATCATTTCACGATATCACACATTGCAAAAGAAAGATCACATTTTCCTTTGTACCGGGAATTCATCGAGTCTGACCACGTCCCGTAGCCATAGATCTCGTGGGTCTTTCGCAAGATCCTAGTTGCTCCCAAAAGTGCCGCCTTCTGCAGCAGATCTACCCTTACAGTTGGAATTCAAGCAATTTAAGCGACAGCTCTGGTCACGTTGCTGCACAAAACACTTGCACCAACTATAATAACCACGCAGGTCACCCTGCAAATGTATAGGATCCGATCGATGAGTCTCCTTTTTGAATCGGTAATAACGGGTTGTGAAGCCGTAATTACAGATTGTGCATCGGTAGTAACGGATTGTAAATCCATAATAACGGACTGTGAACCCGTAATTACAAATTCAAATGACCAATTAAAAGAAATATCGTGATATATGGTGTAACATTCAACACGATGTACTTAATTAAATAATTAGTTGCTTCAGATGTTTTCCTCATTCAATCACTTTTACTAATTTCTTACTTGTTGTTGGAAGGCAGTCTATCATGGGGTACTCCTCAACTATCACTTCACACAGTGTTAGGACGTTGTTGTAACTGCCAGTCAGATGATCATCGTCGTCCACACTGACGTAGCGGGCAATCACGGGCGGGTCGCACACAATCGGTATGTGTGCCCCAGGGTTCGATGCTTGGTCTGATGTCACTGGTAACCCACACGCGGCATTGATGAACATGTTGCTCTCTGTGCCCGCCCTCACGATGGCGCCAGACAATCGCTCGTCTGTCAGTGGAAATTAAGCTTTGTATTCATTTCAAATCGTATTGCACTGTGTTAAATTCAAATCATTGTCTCAAAATAAGTGCAATGCTTGATGTTTTGTCAATTTTATTCTAATGGAACGGTTTGGGTGTATATTGTCTTTTACGACGTTGTTACAATCAACTTCACGTTTTTATATCATACAAACTGTGCCCTCGTTCATCAAGTATAAATAAGTACATTGCTAAAACACTTCACTCTTATTACACTCGGTGGATACAAAAGAATTATAACAACGATTTTTTTTTATAGATCTCCAGATCAAGTCATTCATAATTATCATAAGATGTCACTCTTAAAACCCTTTAAAGGATCAACGTTTTGAACTTACTACAACAATCTCCTCTATTGACAAGGGTGATACGCCCGAGGCAGTGGTTGGTTCCCAGGTCCACCTTCCACCAAGGATGCGAAGTAATGCCTACAGCAGGAACATATTGGGAGAGGTCTAGATTACATGAATTGTGGGAAAATAGAATGATTGAAACCCAAAGGTATCGATGGCACAGAATCAATAGAGAAAAAGGCGATAACGAAACAAACATTCAGCGCAGCTAAGGGGGCTTGGTTTGGGGATGTTTGAGGTTGCATCCATTATTATGATTTAAGTATTACAATATAAAACATCAAACAATATCTCTTCGTGACTACCAACGCTTGTTTATATCTTTAAAGCATTTTTTTTACGCTTACCGGTGTGGGAGCAATGTCCGTTAACAAAGCTTGCTTCTGAGTTGCCGTCAATTGCTCGATATGCTGATTGATCGTCGCGGTCTGAGACCTGACTGGCTTGCATCCCCCGGAGATCCAAAGCTGAAAAGAACGTGACACCAGTTAAACAAAATAAAAAAGACGCAACCAAATAATATGTCGAAACACTGGGATGTTTTGAAGTTATTTTTCTGTTTACTCTTAGGGTTCCCAAATGAGTCATTTCCGGTTTTTTTTCCTCATTCAAAAACAATTGTTCAATGAGAAAATACAATTATCAGTCTACTCACTAATTCCTTTTACTAATTTCTTACTTGTTGTTTGATGGCAGTCTATCATGGGGTACTCCTCAACTATCACTTCACACAGTGTTAGGACGTGGTTGTAACTGTCAGTCAGATGATCATTGTCGTCCACACTGACGTAGCGGGCAATCACGGGCGGGTCGCACACAATTGGTATGTGTGCCCCAGGGTTCGATGCTTGGTCTGATGTCACTGGTAACCCACACGCGGCATTGATGAACATGTTGCTCTCTGTGCCCGCCCTCACGATGGCGCCAGACAACCGTTCGTCTGTCAGTGGAAAATAAGCTTTGTATTCATTTCAAATCGTGTTGCACTGTGTTAAATTCAAATCATTGTCTCAAAATAAGTGTAATGCTTGATGTTTTGTCAATTTTACTCTAACGGAACGGTTCGGGTGTATATTATCTTTTACGATGTTGTTCATTAAACTTTCAATTTTTGTATCATACAAGCTGCGCCCTCGTTCATCAAGTATAAATAAGTACATTGCTAAAACACTTCACCCTTATTACACTCGGTGGATATCAAAATATAACAACTATCCTTTTTATAGATCTCCAGATCAAGTCATTCTTAACTATCATAAAATGTCACTCTTAAAACCCTTTAAAGAATAAATGTTTGAACTTACTACAACAATCTCCTCTATTGACAAGGGTGATGCGACCGAGGCAGTGGTTGGTTCCCAGGTCCACCTTCCACCAAGGATGCGAAGTAATGCCTACAACAGGAACGTATTGGGAGAGGTCTAGATTACATGAACTGTGGGGAAATAGAATGATTGAAACCCAGGTATCGATGGCACAGAATCAAAAGAGAATTAGGCGATAAGTGGGCTGGGTTTAGGGATGAGGTTGAACCAATTATTATGATTTAAGTAACAATATCCAATATTAGACAGATGTTAATATTTGCATCGGGGGAATGAATATAAATTTCAATTTGCCTTACACCGATGTGTGATAAGCACTGTACACTCAGTGCTTTCGAGTCCTGTGGAAAAAAGTCCACAGGCAACTCGGGTGGGATTCGAACCCACGACTCCCGCATGACTAGAGCAGATGTCTTAACCACTAGACCACCGAGCACGAATTAGATAGATGTTAATATTTGCATCGGGGGGATGAATATAAATTTCAATTTGCTTTCACCGATGTACCTGCCAATGTGGTACCTGCCGCTTATAATACTGGATTCGAACTGGCCCCTCGTCACCGGGCATGCACGGTGGTCTAGTGGTATACAGTGCTTATCACACATCGGTGTAAGGCAAATTGAAACTTATAATATCCAATATCATACAATATCTCTTCGTTAGTACCAACGCTTGTTCACATCTTTAAAGCCATTATTTGTTTACACTTACCAGTGTGGGAGCAATGCCCATCAACAAAGCGTGTTTCTGAGTTGCCGTCAATTGCTCGATCTGCTGATTGATTTGTGCGGTCCGAGACCTGACTGGCTTGCATCCCCCGGAGATCCAAAGCTGAAATGAACGTGACACCAGTTAAACAAAATAAAAAAGACGCAATATGAAATTTATCAAAACACTGGGTTGTTTTAGTGCTATTTTCCTGTTTGCTCTTAGGGTTCCGAAATGAGTTATTTCCGTTTTTTTACTTACGTGTTAGGTTGACGCACCGGCAGGATAGCGGGCACAGCCACACGATGATTCCAAAGAGAAATATCAACAGGGTTTTCTCCAGCAAGAGTCCCTCGCAGTGAGCCATCACGACAATTCACCGCTCATTCACTGGTATCAGAGTAATCTCTTCACCAGGCTGAGAACGTGACGTGTTTCATACAAGCTGCCAGGATGAACTCAGTCGACCAATGTGATCATATGACACAGTCACTGGGGTTGCTCCTTTATGAGATCACACGTACAATAATATCAAGTTAGAATACAACCAGAATGTGAAGTTGTATTTTGGAACATCGAAAATTAACTGAAGCTTTTTTGTCTGGATTTGCCATATATACTTACCCTTTAACTAATGAACTTGGGTCTTAGGTCTTACTAATATTATTTACCACCTTTGCTCAAATCAAACTCCTGCTTACTTGTCGCGTGAAGCGTGTTGCTGTCGTGTATCTATGACAACGATGCTGCAAACAGGTTTGTTAACACATTGTCTAAACAGTATTCCAAAATGTCCTTCAAAGAGTAGGCGTTCAGTTCTACTCTAAACAACATTATGTATTTATTCTGATGGAATAAAATTTTGCATTAAACGCATCGTTACATTTGGGGTGTGCACAATATTAACGTATTGAAATATTATAATATTAAGGTAACGTAGGAAATTTGTATGTTCACGGATTCGCGCATAACTTGCATGGTATAAAGATGATCGTTGTAAGGAAAATCATTTTTTAAATGTTTTTTGCTTGAAGGGCCATAGTTTTTTTTAATGAGTTAAACAGTTAAGACGAATTGCTTTAGTAGCTCCCGCCATGAGCCCCATGGGGAAGCGACCGAGCCGTGGTCGGTGGTCGGTGGTCGGTGGTCGGTGGTCGGTGGGCGGTGGGCGGTAGAATAAAAACAGGACAAGTTCTCACAAGAGCAGCATACTGTATTATAGCAAAATATATAGAATCATATGGTGTTACCACAAATCAAGTATACCTTTATATTCTATTTGTTGTTTGCGTTTCAACCTATTGTGGTCAAACCAGGCCCTCTCATCTACACCCCTTGTCTCCCTCTCCATTGTTCATCTATGGCACCTTCTGACTGCTTTCTGCCTCTCTCTTTTCAATTATTCCTACTTGACTGATTCTGTTACTCCAGTATACTTGTAAGTGGGTGTTGTGTTGTAATTTAGCCTTTAAAAAGAGAGGCCGTCAGGGTCGGAACGTGGGGCCATAAACAATTTGTTGCATTTATGTCAGAATAATATCTGACGATGCCTGAAAGAAAACACGTTTCATAATATTACTGCTTAAAATATATCTGCTTATTATTCTTAGATTCGAAGGAAGGGTTAGTTTGAATAGCCGTAACCAAAACCAAATCATGACACGAATGAAAAGTACAAGAAACAAAACTAAGACACTGTACTCATCATCATTATCGATTTACAGCAATTACCGTTTTCGATGTGCGATAACTTTTGATTATTTTACATTGTTTTAGTTCAACCAAATTAACAAGATTTGTTTGCTTGAGGGCTGTAAACTTAAAGATAAAAACAGGATTGATAATTATCGAAAACTTTTCATACAAAAACAAGCAATGGGAGACTTTTGAGACGATAGCGAGCGTCTCACAGACCGGTCCTTTTTTCATCGCTGAGAACAATGGAAAAGGACCAGTTTGTGGGACGCCCGCTATCGTCTCAAAAGTCTCCCATTCTGTCTCACGGTATATTATAGCAGGGTCTCTCTCAAAGGCTGTTCCAAAGTGTTGGATTTTATTCTAATTACCAGACACCACCCAAAAGTGTTTCAAGGTGTGAGTGGACATGCAGGCTTATACTGAAAACGATCTGGTTGATTTATCTGTTCATACCACTACCAGATTAAAATCTCTAGAAATGTGTAATATTTGAAGAAAACACCATTGCCTGTTTCATTGGCAGCATGTTCGAACGAATTAGCCAAGGCATTAAAGGGCGCTATACGCACGCGTACGATCCATCCAACCGTGACAATAGATTTAAGATGTCGGAGGGGGAAACAGAGGTATGTTCTGATGTCGACCGTATTGGTAAATTTGGCAATCTTTATGAGTGTGATTGGATAAAGAAGCATTGTTAATTGAAAACAACACATTAAAGCCCCAACAACACGTTAAAGCCCCAGCTCAACATTGATAAGAAGAAAAACATAAATTTTTACAATCTTACATGTATCTTACATGATAGTAGAAAACTTTCTTTGAAATATTTCTGACTGAAGTAATATCGTGTTCGAATAACAAATGAAATAAGATGATTCATTTTCGTCTCATCTGAGACAAAAGCACTGCCTAAAAATGCGCACTAAAAGGATGGATGCATTTTTACCGTTTTCTGGCAGGATAAAACAACGAAATGAGCTGAAACTTACACAGTTTAGTTTTTTTTTTTTTTTTTTTTTTTTTTTTTTTTTTACATATATCTTGATTTGTGCAAAGAATAGAAGCATTTACATTTACCAATGTTGAGTCTGTTGAGTAAATAAGTAAATAAATAAAGGCACTAATAATGGGAAAACTGTCCTTAACGACCAACCTGTTGAATAGAAAAAAAAATTGAGAATGTTTCTTGAAAACTTCTAGTGACTCTGCAGAACGGATTTGATAAGGGAGACAGTTCTAAAGGCGAGAAGGGCTTGTGCGTAAAACGCAAGACCACAACCAGCACTCTACATTCAGGAAAATCACGGGATGTTTACTATTAACTGGGCGGGGCTTATTTTCAAAGCCGAAATTCCTCACATACTTTCGTGAAGGTATCTATTGATATGCAAATGAGTTTTCTGGCGGTGTTTTTGAATGATCTTTGACAGCAATCATTACGTGCTCTGTACATTACGTACATTGATGTGTGTGGAGCATTAAGAACCACATGACCGCGGGCCATTGACCGAAGTTCAGCTTTGCGGATTCGGACGTCGCTTTTCTTACGAAAATTGTTGCGTTTCTCCAA
The DNA here is from genome assembly GCA_911728455.2 of Marthasterias glacialis. Lineage (NCBI taxonomy): Eukaryota > Metazoa > Echinodermata > Asteroidea > Forcipulatida > Asteriidae > Marthasterias > Marthasterias glacialis. The sequence continues at coordinate 25,539,220 of OU452224.1, forward strand.
ACTATATCAAGTTCATTTCATGTTTGCCTGTTACGGGATAATTCATAGACTTGAACCGTACCTATACAGGCAATCAGAATTATTGCATCGTTAATGAAGTTTGCCGAAGAACAACTGTTAATTGGTGAGAGTTCTTGCACCGGGAAAGAGCGTTGCTGCACGGCAGGGCCTTTGTGCTGAAGGGACCCCAACGAGGGACACAACCCAACGCCTCACCATCTACAGGTAAGATAAACTTTGTCTAGACAGATAATGTTGTTTAAGTTCTTTGTAGATTGTTAAGTATTATTTAATACCTTGTCCGAAATTTCCTAGGAGAAATTTGATTCATTGTGGTTTGTGTGTGTGTGTGTGGGGGGGGGGGGTGCGGTGACCAGAGCCGTGTGCTTGGGGTAGGAATAGAATGACATTCTGAAGGGAAAATGCTGAATTCCACGCCAACTTTTCTCTTTCAGTATCATGCAGGTGGAAGGGGCTGTTATAAATATTTTCTGGTGGGAAAACGGGGGCGGGGTGGTATTAACTGCTGGGACGTTGAAAGTATTTTTTCGGGGGGGGGGGGGGAGATTGCTAGTTATTTATCAGTTTATTTATTTACTTTCATCATTTGTTTTTCTGGTAAGAGAAATTTCTTGGGTGTGTGCGTGTATGTGGGGGTGGGATGGTGTTTAGGAATACTTTTGCCCATCGGTACGGAGCCTGTGTGCAATTGTGTATTTTGATGTATCTCCCCAGGACAGTAGATGATAACAGTCTCGTGAGATAGGGATTTAATTGTGTTTTCAATGACATGCAAAGACCTGGATTCCATACTGCGTCCAGTCAGATCAGTGTTTTTTTTTAATTAGTTTTCATTTTTTATTTTTTTTTTAACCTGGTTCTTGTACCAACTTTCCTGAGAAATACTTCCCTCAAAGTTACCAATTTCAGAGGAAGGTGTTCCAAGATATTCATTGTACTCCATTTTGCATTTCATAGTTCTTATTAATAACACGTACAATGAAGATGGCTGTTATATATGGCTGTTATCGCTGAAAAGAGGATGTAAACGAACTCTTTCAAAATACAATGCTGTAACAACCCTTTAACCCAACCACCACAACCCATTCAAAATCCAACTGCATATTTTGTTTTGTAGTGGACTGCACTAGTAAACTGACTTTTCTGTACATGGGATCAGGCATCCCACCATAATCAGAGTCCAATAGTTTGGTTGTTGAGTTATCACTGGTGTTTGATTTCTTCTGAATAAGAAGGGATATTAGTAAGTCACTCATGTGAGTTAGGGTTATCAAAGAATGAAGACAAAAAAATTAATAAATATATAAAATAAAATTAAAAATAATAACTACGTTATTACTTCTTTGTGCAGGCTTTTATCGTTCTGAACTGTCTTTGCCCAACGTGTTGAAGGAAGGTTTCTGTGGAGTGTGTGGTATTGGTTTTCTGACGATTTGGAGATCTACAAATGTAGAACAAGATCTTTGGGACATCAAAAAGGTACGAGAACATCTAACCAGTTTCCTCCCCCTCAGGCCCCGCACCTTATTATTGTACAGGTACTTGTTGACGTTGTCTTCTTATTTTTCATGGTGACCCTACTTAATTATTTCCGGTGATCTAGTAGCAAGTTGGTCGTGGCCAGTGTTGCTAAATTTCTTCTTATTTTTTTCTAAATCATTGAAACCTTTCTGGGCAGTTAAAGCAGACGGAATGAAATTGGCATGTTTATAATTATCGTGTCACTGAGCGAATCTCGGTAAACCACGCTTTAACTATTTAATTTTAACAGTGGGACTCGATCCCATCCAGCCTGCCTGCGTGGCGGAGAAGAAATGAACCCGAGCTGAACAGCAAACCTTCTTTAGTCCAGCAATAGTGCTGACATACTAATTCTGTATTTCGGATAAGTTAAAGTTGAAAATTCTTGTCCGAGGAATATTAAAAGATTAATTCAGATAAGCTAAATTAGTCGACAAATATTTCAGAATCAATCAATCAATCATTCAAAATATCAATCAAACATCATAAATATTGATAGACTAATAAATTTACACAGCTAAATTTTCGTATGATATTTCTGATACAAAGAACACACCGATTAAATGATGTTAAATTACATACAATGCTACCGTAGTAAAAATGACAAAATGTATTAATAAAACTTCATGACGCAAGTAAACCTCAATGTCTCACAAAAAAGCCCCCCCCCCCCGAAATTTTAAAATTGCTTTTCTTCTTTTTTCGTGGAAAGTGCTAAATGAATTGTCATAGGGGCCAGACGATAATTACAAAATATCGGTTAAGATAAATGGGAACTCATAATTAAAACGGTGATCGATCAGATCGAAGATTTAGGAAAACGTCTGTCTGTCCAGATTATTTTATAAACTGAACTTGTTAGTATGACGGATAAAACAAACAAATAAACCTCACACACATTGTGATGTGAAACATACGCAGAGCCCATAATTCAGAAAACAAGGGTTTGATGAATGTTTCACACAATAAGAAAACTGTAGACCCGTCTGTATAGTCATAATTTAGTAACTTCAAATCCCGCTGTAGAGCGCTTCGATGGAAACAATCGTTTTTAGTTTTTTTTTTTTTTTTTTTTTTTTTTTTTTTTTTTTTAAATAGGTGAAACCACCCAAAAGTGTTTTAACATGTCAACGGACACGCATGCTTACACTGAAAATAATGAGTGATTCATTGGACGGTAAAAAGAACATTTTTAAACACCCTGGAATTTACAAAAATGTGACGCTATATAAACGGTACACTTTTTTGTTTCCTAGCTCTGTTTTGTCTTTCCCAACCTTCACTGTCCCTCAAGCTCCCTATTCGACTGCTCTTTGTTTTTGAAAACACTACATCATAAATTTAACCATCAGTTATTTGTTATAGAGCAAGCACTACAAAGACAAATTACCTGCATTGATACGCATCGAGAAGAATATTGATTTCTTCAATCAAAAGATTCTAGCACACATTCCCTGACCAAACTCAGACCATGTTCCGCTGTTTTGAATAACAAACTTCATCACTGAAAATTTGATAAGAATTACTCAAGTTAGCTGTATTTGATTATCGAAAAAGTGAGGACGGAAATTAATTTACTCTTGTCCAAAACAACAATAATATCCCTTTACTTTGAATAAGTTTACCGACACATTTTTTTTTTTGATTGTTTGTTTTTCTTTAATAATTGTGTTCGTAAAAAAAAATTACAATTTAGATATACGAAGTTCCCTTAAAGCAGCATGGTCTTTAGAGCTAAAGCGTAAAATGTGCAAGTTTTCCTAAAACAATAATCAAGGTGTTACTACTTCTCTTACAATAGAGGCTGTGCTTCATATAACTGGTGTCTCACGGGGTTTGGTTAACACGCATGTCTGGGTTCAGGGGTTTGGGTTCTGTGGCAATGAAAATTCAGAACAATTCGGGTGCTTAATCTCCTAACACAGAAACAATGCTTTAGTAGTTAAAAGGTGCATTGCTTCTAGACAGCGCCCTCTGTTGTTCTGTAAGCCACAGTGGTCCAAAGTTTTATTTATTTATTTATTTATTTTTTTTTTTTTTTTTTTTGGGGGGGGCTGTAACTTCCAACAAATAAATATTGATACATTTGCATACTGAAAAGGGGTTTCATTAACATAGACTAGTTAAGACTTTGAAGCGTGTGAGACAGTTTTAATCACTGTATACAAAGGCAGTTGCTAATTATGAAAAATACGTCTAGTCTGACGTCTGCTTTGCATAAGTGCGCTCTTGTTTATAAGCTACAAATGGTAGACGTCTTCTTGTTTTTGGAACTCATTAATTATGAAAAAAGGTGCGTCTAACATTGCTCGTTAAATAAACAGGTGAATAAAAGCTAAACGGCGATATTTTTTTTATCATTTTTTTTTTTTTTGGGGGGGTGCATTTTTTTCTGCAAATCTTCAAAACTGCTCAGTTCACACACTACGGTTAGCGAACCATTTTCAATCTTCGTAAGTGAAGTGTTACAAGACAAAAGTATTTGTCTGTTTCTTTGATTTTCTTAAATTTATTTTGAAAAGCATCTTCGAAATGGCCGGTACATAATGCAGGCACAAGTACCTTCTTACCAAAAGTGCATATCCCTGTCACAAATTTCTTAAACATTGTTTGATGGCAGTCTTCCATGGAGTACTCTTCAACCATTACTTCACACAGTGTTAGGTAGTAATTGTCCCCTTTCCAGCAGAATGAGCGTCGTTGTCCACACTAACGTACCGGGCAATCATGGGAGGGTTACATACAAATTGTATGTGTCCCCCAGGTATCGATGCTTGGTCTGATGTCACTGGTTATCCACATGCGTTTTTTTTAGGTGTTCGGACTCTGGTCCGAAGACCTCTTGTTTTTGTTCGTTTTTTTTTTTTTTTAATACTTCTTCTTCTTCTCACTGGCGATTGTCCACTTTCAAATGCACACTTCCGAAGGTCATATAACCTTGAAAATTCATACATAGGTAGTATAATGGCAAGGAGACGAAACCGTTGTTGTGACGTCATGGTGACGTCATCAGGTGTCGAATTACATTAAATCAAAGTTTATTATTTCAAAAAATCATAACTCCTGAAGTACACAATGGATTTTTACAATCTATACATCATCGGAAAGGTCTTTAAAAAATAATTAAATGTCTTACAGAGATAACCCCAATTTGACCTTGTCTTCCGGTTCAAACCGGAAGTTGAAGCAAAAAATGCTTAAAAAGTCACAATTTAGGCTGTGGAGTCAATATGAAACAGAATTTGGACATGGTTTCAGTGTACGAAATAAAATGTAGTTTATGGCCTTTAAAAAATATACATTGATGACGTCATCAAATGTTACAGTTTGTCATGACGACGAGTTTAAAAATAGTTTTTTTTTATTTCAAGTTTTTTTTGAGCAAACTACATGTTGAATTTTTTAGTAATAAACAACGACTATAAAAGCCTAATTATGAAATTTGAACAAAATTGGCCGTTGCATAACGAAGTTATATTAAGGTGAAAAGTGCCGTTTTTAGTGCGATCGCCGATAGAGTCTGGACAGTTACCTTACTGTATTGCACCTCGTGCGTACGTGTGCACTCTAGGCTTTTACTGCATGCTGTGTATATACATACACGCAACAAGTCTGGTCTTGTCACAGTTCATCGAACTTTGCGGTGTGTTGTTAAGTTGTGTGTGTGCGTGTGGGTAGGCACACACACCGTTGTGGGGACATTTATACAATGGAACAAAGGTCCCCACAACGTTTTTCTTTGTCCAACCCTGTCCCCACAGAGGGATTCTTTAGAAAAGGGAATAATAGAACAACAATAGGGAGTCCCCACAACTCGGTGTTAAAAAGACTGTGTGGGCTTACACATCGGCACTTGTGGGGTCCTGACAACAAAAGAACAATGGACCCCACAAGGTAAATTCAATAGGAACAAAAGGACCCCACAAGGGAATTCTTTAGAAAAGGGACAATAAGTTGAACAATGAAGTACCCCGCAACTGGCCATGTGTAAGGATGTGTGTGTGTGTGTGTGTGTGTGTGTGTGTAATAATGGCGACGCAAAGAAAAACATGTAAGTCATGCCAAGTTCAGTGTGGAAATGTTTCCCTTTATGTCATTCTGGTGGCTTAATTGTGACAGGGAGAGGAAGAGGAGACTTTACTGAGACGATCACATGCTCACGTGAGTTGTTTGAAGTATAATGGTGGAGAAAATGCAGTTGACAAAAATATCGTCTTTCGTTTTATATTATACCGATCACGTACGTGCTTACATACGAGAGTCACAAGTGTGCAACAGCGGGGCCAGAGGCACTTTACCCCCGCGAGAGTTGTTGTCGGGATACGCTGAGTAAAACTGTTTAAAAGTAAAGTTTAAAAGTAAAGTCATCGCCTTTCAAAATGTCCGTGTATTTCTTTAGCCGTGCACACTTGTGTTTATGATGTTTATCAAAGTGGGGTAGTTTTTATAAACTTTTGGAACTTTTTAATACAGATAATGAGCTCGGAATTTGAATCTGTCAAATGTCAGATTGACTGTACAGTACACCAGTGTTCGTGATGTTACAAAATAAGACCGTTAATTTGATATAGCGCCACCAACGTTCACTAGCGATACACACTTTGTTTTATTGACACCGCATAGATGCCGAACAAAACGGAGGGCAGCAAGGGTTAATGGTTTGATAAAAGGCAATATGAATACTATTTTGAACACACAACCTGGCGGCAGCCAATTGCACTGCGTGGAAAAGGAACACTTTGGAAAGCACGAAAACATTGTTTTTCCTGGCAGTTAAAACCAAAAAGGTAACTTGTTTTTCCTCCAGGAGTCGAGTTACAATAAATGTATGCGGTTCTTTATAATTCTTAGTGACCTGAGTTGACCTCGCTTCCTGCCCAAACCGGAAGTCCCCATGAAATACATATGATAAAGCTCTTTTTAATTATTTTCATATTCATATTTAAAGGTTTTATTTGATTTCACTTTCAATATATCAAACAAAATCAAAACCATGTGTTATACGGTGTCTCATAGAGACCATTATGTTGCTTTAAACGTTAATTCCTCCAAAATTTTCTCCAAATAAATAACTCAAAATTGAAATTAAACTGAACCTTGAAACTGTGCATATACTTGAACCTCAATATGAAGACGCGAAATAAAACGATGACGTCATCAGATGTTGAGTTACAATAAATCAAATTTTATTAATTAAATCAGAACTCCTGAAGTCCACAATGGATTTTTACAATCTACACATCATCGCAAAGGTCTTTTGGAAATAATTTAAATGTCTCAAAGAAATGACCCAAATTTGACCTTGTATTGCGGTTCAAACCGGAAGTTGAAGGAAAGAATTGTTATAAAGCCATTATTTTTTAGTTTTTTGGTCAGTATAACACGAACTTTGGACAGTGGTTTCAGTGTGTGAGTAGGTAAAGGACTCTGCGTTTTCAAGTTTAAAACTGATGACGTCATTACATTAAACAGCGTCCTCTGGTAACAAGTTTGAAATCAATGGTGCTACAACACTAATTGTAACGGCTTTTTTTACATTGTTGTGTGTATTAACTCATCGATGTTTAGAAGCAATTCGTTATTCCCGAACACCTAGTTTTTGTGATGTCACAAAAACTAAATGTCTAGTTTTTTTTTTTTTTTTTTTTTTTTTTTTTTTTAACTGATAAACCCTGTTAAGCTGTAGTTCAGGATTTTTATTTTATGTATTAATCTTCGACCAGAAAGGCCAACTTTCCCGACGAGGATACGCTTAAAATTGCATGGCCCGATTTTTGCCGAAACAAAAAATTTGAGAGATGATACTGTTTCAAAATGAATTGAATAAAATACAAGTAACGTGCAAAATTGTTTGTACATTGATGATGGACGTGACGTAATATTGGAATCCCGACAATAATTCATTGTTAGTTTTTAATTACCACTTATCACTTTCGGATTTTGTGTGCAGTACCCTTAAGTGAAACGTTATAACTCTCTCGTATCTATTAAAATAGCTGTTACGATTTCAATCGAAATGCTCTTGTCAAATTGAGCAAACATCGCAAATAATAATAGCATCTTTAATAAACGAAGTATAACAGATTATGTCGACGAGTTCCACTGATTACGAAATAATCTTATTTAGAAAACTTTCAAATTTGAGAAAATACCATTTACAAAGACTCAGATCATCGCTGCTCATTTTGATTACCGCAAATGAACGTATACAAATATCCCTTGCCTTTTGTTTTATTGTTCACTAAAACTTTACCACCTAGTTAAATGAGACTTTTCTTGGGTTGGTTGTGTGTCATTTTTTTTAAATTAGAGGATGGGAATTGATGTACTCTGCAAAAAGCAGATAACATCTACGGTTCTGTTAATGAATCGATACTATTAACGATGGCTTGGCTCATTTGTCAAGAACTTTGCATCTGATTCTGGATTTGGCTGGACCATGAGACAAGGCATGGCATTGTGAGATATGCTGCTAAGCAGTCGAGGGGTGCAAACAATTGAACAGCGAAATGATCTAGGTCAAAGCCACTAATGTCCAGAAACTGGGAGACCTTCGCCCAAAATCCGTTGTTTTTGTATTCAAAATACAGCATGAAGTTAATATCCCTCCCATTTGGTTACCTCAACATCACTGACGATATGACTGTCATAGTTGAACTAGATTTGAGGAAACCCTTTATTTCCAGTTTTTGGAATAATATAAATAACATTTCTTTTCCATACCCGTGTTAGTTTCACTATCAGCGTTTAGCCAAACAACACAGGAAAGAAACTATTCCAGCTGCAACACACTTAAAACAGAAACTATTTAGTTGAGATTTGCCAACTATTATAATATTATCTTTCCTTTAACAACTGAACTTGACTACAGAATAAACGTTAATGGATCTGTAGCCTGAGTTGGCTTGCTTGGTAAAGCTAAGTGGTTATCTTAATTTGTACCCATGGCAACATGGCTTTAACTCTACATTATTTCAGTCCTTGGAGAAAGCGGTCAATTTTGTACTAATCATGATCATGCATAACTAATGATAATTCTAAAGCATGGGATTTCTATATGAAAAGCATCATTATAGATCGAGTGCCTATTTGCAGAACAAAACATTTGCGCACATCTTTTTGAGAATTTGGGGAATAAAATACCCATCTGTACTATACCCTTATGTTGATTCACCCTCAGCCCGCAAAGGGAATTAATACCAGCCAAACAACACAGAAAATAAACCATTTCAATGTGAAACAAAACGTAGAAAATAAACTGAAATGTTGAAAATGACTAGCATGGGCCCTACACAGGAATTTTTCTTCATTTGAACAGCGTTCCCACATGAAATGTGAGAGAAGAAAAAAAAAACAATTCCACAATTTCACGGAAACATGTTAATTTAGAAGCTGTCTTGGTGTGCTTACAGTAATTTGGCAATACTGTAGGGGATACCAATGATATCTACTCTTTAAATATTAAAATAGAATACAGCACTTCTCACTGGCATGGTCTTCTATCATGTACTTTCCTGTAGGATTTTCATGTAAAAGTGTTTGAAGTTTTTTTTTATTCTGTATGCAAATTCCTTGCCATCTCAGCAGTGTCGTGTTTGCTGTTAAGCTTTATTCTTTTCAAAGTATAGATTATTATCATGCTGCCGCTATATTTAGTCTTGCTCCCCGTGTATAACAACAATACTAAATACTTATTGTCATTCTGCTGGAAGGCACCAGATGATTTTGCCCTTCCAGCCTCGGTTTATTTTAAGATGATTTAAATGGTACGAAAAACCAAGATGGTACCTTGGTAAAAGTATATCATGACCAAGGATATTAGCCCTATCAGGACCGGGCTTTTTTGGTTGTCCAAATTTGTAATAATCTAAAAATACAAAGTTCTAATCTATTTTTTACAGCTAAAGTGTTAACTGTGCAAACTGTGCAATTATTCCTACAACTAGAATCAAATTGTATTACATCGCTTACAGTAGAAGCTGTGCACAAACATAAATTATGACTTTGAAGCGTATGGGACTCATGGGTAAAATTTAGTAATAGTTTTAATCATTGTATACGCAAAGTATACAGTTGATGACTAGCCTGACACCTGTTATATGTAAGCGCGCTCTTGTTTAAGCTACAAATGGTACACGTGTTCTTGTTTGGACATAATTAATTAACCACTGCAGTGTAAGGAGTGTTGAAAGACAGCAGCCACCTGTCTCAGTGTAGTAATTGATTGACCTTGTGGCTAAGGATCCTTGGCACAGGGCGGTATGCTAATCGTGAAAACAGCTTGTGCGGCACGTGGATCTTAAATAACACAAGTCTAAGTCTTGACTGGCATTCCAATTCACCCCACGGTGATTTATAATGGCTTTGGGCTTGCAGGGTGGGTTATTGACCTTAAAGACAGGGTGGACGAAATTTTATCCTCCTTGATCCAGCGAAGTTGTTGATTTTTGGAGCTGCTCCAAGAGTTAAGTCAAACCATGAACAGAATCATTATCAAATCATTCAAAGTAAAGTACAAAAGTACTAAACAGCGATCGGATTAATAATTTGTTCGAATGGATTACTAAGCAGGACCAACGAATTTTAATTCCATGAATGGATCACCAACCCGTGCAAATGGATTATTAAATTGTTCAATCGGATTACTAAACCGTGCAAACGGATTATTAATTCATTCAAAACGGATAACTGATTAATATTTCATTCCAAAGGATACTCAATTGAGGAAATGGATTACTAAACCATGCCAATGGAAGATTAAACTGTTCCAATGGATTACTAAACCGTGCAAACGGATTATTAATTCATTCAAAACGGATAACTGATTAATATTTCATTCTAAAGGATACTCAACTAGGGAAATGGATTACTAAACCATGCCAATGGAAGATTAAACTGTTCCAATGGATTACTAAGCCTTGCAAACGGATTATTAATTCATTCAAAACGGATAACTGATTAATATTTCATTCCAAAGGATACTCAACTGAGGAAATGGATTATTAAACCATGCCAATGGAAGATTAAACTGTTCCAATGGATCACTAAAACTGTGCAACGATTAGCCGGTGGATTGTTCTTCTATCTCTTTCTTCCTTACGCTTTGAGGTTTGCATTATACCTACTTTTGAGATTCTGAGACTAGATAAAACTGTCGTTAAAAAAATTAATAAATAAATAATTTTTAGAAATACAGTTTCTGAATATGTGAATGGGAATATACAAGTTTTTTCTTTCTTTTTGTTAACCGTTATTAGACGGGTTGGGAAGACACCATTTTTATGTTCAGGTCCCTGGTTCAAGCCTGGGGAAAGGTTATGTTGGTTGGGCTATACATTAAGAGTCAGAGCCAAGGAAGGTTTGGGGGTAAGGGTTGACAAGGGTCAGAGAACAGTTTGTGTCAGGATTAGGGTCCGGTTTAGAGTCAGGGTTAGGAGTAGAGTCAGAGTAGGATTAGGGTTAGGGTCAAGCTTCAAATCAGCCTGATGATTAGGGTTTGGTGCACGGTTAGTCTAGCATTATGGGAGTGTTTTTGGCTTAAGCTCAGGGTCGTTGATAAGGGGTGGTCGTTGTCTGCATCGATTTCAGGGTCAGGGTCAGGGTGTGAATTAGAATAATTATAGTAAAATAAGCCGGAGAAGGTTTGTGTTTATCCATGGGACAAATATTTAGTTCATTTTTTGCGAGAAGTGTGTGTTATTGGAGGTTTTTTTCCAATTCCCTTTTTTCTGAGTAGGTTGCCCCACATATAGAAAACAAATAAATGTCTTCTCTAGAAAATTCCTACCAGTAATGAAAAACACATAGAAATACGTATACTGTACATGACAATTTGTTTTTAATGATAATGATAAGCAGATGCTCAAGAATGCAATCATACTCTAAAGATGGACATATATGTGTTGCTGAAAAATTATTCCACAAACGCCAGAAAAATGTTTATTTATAATCTGAAAGATGGATATGCTCATGTCCATTTAGGGAGCCTCTTTTGGAGTGTGCTTTCTTAAGCCCCCACAAACAAGCGGTTTCCCCTCGGTGTGAGTTCGGTGATGGTTATCAAGGGTACGCTTGTAAAGAAAACGTCTTCCACAAATGTCACAATTAAATGGTTTCTCTCCAGTGTGGAGTCGCTGGTGTGTGTTTAGACTACCTTTTTGTGAGAAGGCTTTTCCACAGATGTCGCAAGCAAATGGTTTCTCTCCGGTGTGGATTCTCTGGTGACCTGCGAGGGTGGGTTGGAGTGAAAAGGCCTTCCCACAGACGTCACAAACAAACGGTTTCTCTCCAGTGTGGATTCTTTGGTGGCCTACGAGGGTGTTTTGAAGTGAGAAGGCTTTCCCACAGACGTCACAAACGAATGGTTTCTCGCCAGTGTGGACGGACTGATGGGTGGTTAGGTGAAACCTTCGTGAAAAGGCTCTTCCACAAACGCCACATACAAATGGTGAAGTGTGGACAAGCCGATGAGTGGCGAGGTGATGCTTATTTCTGTAGGCTTTGCCACAAATATCACAAGCAAACGGTTTCTCCTTGGTGTGAATTCGGCGGTGGTCAATAAGAATGTGCTTGTGAGTAAAACGTTTTCCACAAATGTCGCAAGCAAATGGTTTCTCTCCGGTGTGGATTCTCTGGTGACCTGCGAGGGTGGGTTGGAGTGAAAAGGCCTTCCCACAGACGTCACAAACAAACGGTTTCTCTCCAGTGTGGACTCTCTGGTGTCGCTTAAGAGTACTTTTTTGAGGAAATGCTTTTCCGCAGAGGGCACAAATAAAAGGTTTTTCTCCAGTGTGGATACGCCGGTGGCTAATCAGGTCATTGTTTTGTGCGCAGGTTTTTCCACATAGGTCACAAACAAATGGTTTCTTTCTAGTATGGACTCTTTGGTGCACTCTCAGTTTGTTCTTATAAGGGAAAACTTTATCACAAACGTCACACGCAAATGTACCTAATGTCTTCAAAGAGTGTGCTATTCGATGTTTTTCCAGTTTGCATTTGTCCGAGTACGTTGCTCCACATAGGTCACAAATAAATGCCTTTTTTCTAGAATTCATCCTGAAATACCAAAAAAAGGCTTTTAACATTTACATGTACTTGACAATTTGTTTATAATTGACAATGACAAACAGATGTTGATGAATGAAATTCTACTTTTAAGCACGGACATGTTAATGTAGCTGTACAACAAGTTTCACAAATGCCAGAAAAATGTTAATCCAGAATCAGAAAGGTGGACTTACCCACATGTGTGTGTGTGTGTGTTTTTTTTTTTTTTTTTTTTTTTTTCTAGAAAACGTCACCAAAAAAAAAAAAAATCTCCAGGGATACCCTGGTGGTCTTACAAAGTTGATTGACAAAAGAAGACAAATGTTTTCTGGCCCAAATTAATTCGGTGATGTGTGTTAAAACTACTAATTTAAAAACTAATATTTAATCTGAAGGCTTTCCATTAATGAAATGTCACAAACAAATGTTTTTTCTGTGTGGACAATGTGTTGTCAGTTTACGTTTTTCCGAGAAGCCTTTTTTACACAAGTCACAATCAAATGGTTTCTCTCCAGTTTGGACACACTGATAATGGCTGGTTAGGTTCTTCTTAATTTGCAAAGGCTTTTCCACAAATATCACAAACATTTTTTTTTTTTCTCTCCGGTGTGGATTATCTGGTGGCCGGCTGGGGTGTTTTTATGAGAGAAGGCTTTTCCACAAAAGTTACCAAAAGTTAGGAAATACTTTGCCACAAATGTCACAAATAGGTGTTTTTTTTTCCCTTGAAATGGACTCATGAATTTGTGTTTCACAAGGATAAATTTACGTGCAAGGCTTTTCCACAAATATTGTGCACAAATAGTTTGTGTCCAGTGTGGACGCAGTGTGGACAAGAAGTTGGTACTGCAATGTTTGCTTCAAAGTAAAGGCTGCTCCAAAAATATCTCTCTCCAGTGTGAGCAAGCTGATGCAGTCGTAATGATGATTTCTTTGAGAAGGCTTTTTCACACACATCACAAGGTCTCCTAGTGTGGACTCTTTGCTGCTTTCTCGATCTGTATTCATATGAGGTCATTTGTCACAAACGTCACAGACCAATCCATCCATGACTTTCAAGTAAAGTTTAAAGGTTTTTTTTTCAGTTAGACTTCTTCTGAGTAGGTTGCTCTGCATAGGTCACACGTTAACGTCTTCTTTAGAGAATTCACATCTGTAAAAAATGAAAAATGCTTTAAACATTTACATGTACAGGACTTTTGTATTTTGACAATTTGTATTTAATTGACAAGAATCAATGTTGATAGATGAAATCTTAACCTTCAGTATGGACTTGTTGTACAGACATGCGACTCGCCAACCGATAAAAAGGGGGCATTATGACAAGCTAATATTTTCAGCGCACATTGCTATAAAGAAAAGACCAATGTTTAAAGGGACTGTGTCGTCATGATTATAGCAGGCCGGTGGCTGTGCATGGAAAGATGAACTCTAACCAAGGAACTGCACACGCCCGCACGCGCGGTCAAAGCACAAAGGGCGCCGTAAAACACCATAAACGAGCACTGCTCGGATTAGTGTATAAAGAAGAAATACGCGCAGAGAGATTGACGGGCAGAGAGCTTGACATGGTGTTCAGAGATATGTGCTTGTGCACCCAAGCATAAAAGGGGTTCCTTCAAAAAACAGCATGGCCTCCATCATAACTTTTACACCATTACAAGAGGGACGTTCGTTTCCCCTTTCTGATTTTAACACAGATTTTCCCGGCAAATTTTATCTCTCTTTTAGCAAAGTTTTCAGACAAAACAAAGATGAGGCTTTTGGAAATTTTGAAGAATTATGCACAAAAACGTGCATGAAGAACTAGGCCTCTTTCCATTATGATACGTTCTCACCTAAAAAGCCTAATTAGACTTACATCTGTGTTTTGGGTAAAGAAATTTCAAACAGTAGAGCAGAAACTGTTATGAATATTGATTTTAATATTTTACTTTTAATACTAATAATTTCGTATTTGTCAGCCAAATGTGCCTTTTTATCATTTAAGTTTTCACTTTGCTTTTCTGTCCTTTGAAATATCAGTGTCCACACCGGTTTCCCATTAATTTAGAAAAAAAGGTGGCATCAAAAGATTGCATTTTCACCTCAAACGTAAACAAAATTCTGGCGTCCAAATAATATAAACCTTAGCACAGGATCGAAAAAGCAAAACAAAAATATATCCAACTACTTTTGCAAAGGGCGCCCTCAATATGTGTGTTTAACACAAAGTAGAATTTCGCGCAGGTTACGGACCTGCCTGCGCATTTATAGAAATCTGCCACGGCGATTAGGCGCAATTTTTCAAATTGCGCAAATCAGTTTCAAACTTGCGCAGTTAATATTTTGGGCTTAATTTTAGGGGCAATTCTACGTCATCGAACCTGTCCAAAACGGAGCACAGCTGGGTGTTTGTAGAAATTTGGTAATTCGTACTCCGTATTTAAAATGACTAGCCCTAGTAAAAAAAAAAACCGACCTTGCCCGTCTGGTGGGAAGTTTAATTTCGTAGTCCCTGTAAGGTTAAATTTGCTCCAATTTTGTAGAGGAAAGTGCTTTGAGGCCCATTTGAAAAACGTCTTTCCGATTACCGCGATGATATGATTATTAGACTCACAGTATGAATATTCCGTGCGTATGTCACTTTCAGAGATGATTTTTGTGGACGAACTTAATTAATCAGACAAACTACATGTATTTTTTTTAATGTCAACGTGGAAAGCAATACGTTAATAAAGAACAATAATAACAGGTCATTTCAAACAGGTCGGTGGATCTTTGTTATTTTTATTCTGCCTTAATATCAGGAACCGTGCTAAGTTCAGCGATAAATGGGGTAATCTATCCAACAAATTTAAACATTGGGCAGGAATGAATAACGATAAACTAGAAATGCTACAGGGTAGAGTTAACTACTCTAGTACGATATGCAGCGACTTTAATATTCTAGGGGCATGACTGGTACTTTCTCATACAAAAGCTTTAGACGTTTAACGTATAGCAACATGCTAAATTAGAAAATACATGAAATAAAAGGTGGGCCATCTAGCACTAGTACTACACTATACTCTAGTGTAGTAGTAGTACTACAGTAGGCTATTCTAAGTGTAACCTAACATACCCAATGATGCACTTACCGTTCGTTAGATACTAACCTTTGTTTACGACACCACGTAAAAAAGGATAAAGGATTTAATGAAACTCAAAAGACTAGTTTTCTGCCTCAGTGTTCTTGTCAGGCTAGTCGGACAATGGAGGATGCATGCCAGGCTGAGTGAGCACGAAATTTCGTGCTGGCACCAAATTTGGTGCCAACACCGAATGTCAAATAGTTAGATGACGACCGTCAACAACGGTCAACATCAATCGTTGAGTGAAAATCATGAAATCTTATCGTTTTGTTTTGGTTTTTTTCTTCATAGGTGTGTTCATATCCAAAACCATAATGCATAGATGCCCCTATTTGATCATTCCACTAATTAACTCCAGTCATTGACGTAACTAAGGGGAGAGGGCACGTGCCCCCCACTATATGACGTTCTAGCCCCCCCCCCCCCCCCGGCTCGGGGTGCCCCCTTTGATTTGAAATCTAGACTTTTGAGATTAAAAATTACCAGAGTAAAATGTTACATTTCTTAAGCTTGTATGTAGTAATTTCAATGTTTTTTGTAAACTATTTGTCTATTTACACACATACAGTGTACATGTACTTGTTCGTACCTTCATGTCAGGTTACAGAGCAAGAACGCTCAGTGAAAAGGGGCTTGTTTAGGAAAAGTGAAATTTTTTAAGTGGCCAGAAGTGCCCCCCTAGAAAAAAATAACCTGGTGCGTGCCCTTGTGTAGGACCATTGGCGAACACCTGAAGACGTCCTGTTCTTTCTTCTCCATCGTGTTCGTATTTGTCATACGAACTCTTGTTCGCATATACTCAAAATTGAAACCTCATAAAACCTTAAAACGTATGATATTGTTAGATAGTAACATGTAGATGGCACTGAGGTTCTGACGTTACGATTACGTAAATACACTGAAACAAATTTATGTCGAAAAATCATAACTCCTGAAGTGTACAATGGATTTTTACAGTCTAGGCTATACATCATCGAAAAGGTCTTCAACTAGAACTGAACAAAATGTTGCCCAGACATGACCAAAATCTTGTCTTCCGGTTCAAACCGGAAGTTGAAGTGAAAATTGTTCGGAAATCATAATTTCAGCTCTGTAATAATGAGAGAGAATTAAGACACGGCGACAATTTTTTAAAATGTACTATATGTCTATTCAGTTACGTTTTTCGGTTTTGTATTCCTCCAAAATCTTATCGTAACCTTCAGCATTGTGAAAAAATAGCAAGATCGTAACATTATTTTACATATTCTAATATGACGCCATGATGACGTCATCAGGTGTTGAAATAAAATAAAACTAATTCGAATAATTATTTCAAAACATCATAGCTTCAGAACTACACAAACTATACTTCAAAACCGAACAAACGTTACACAAACAAGACCAAAGTCATCATTCCAGCTCAGCAGTCAATAAGTAAGGGGTTTTGGACATGGTGTCAGTGCATGTGTAATTTGATCCTTGGCTTTTTTAATGGAATAGATGGCGTCATCACAACGCCCTCTGGTGATTGCATGTTCAAACAAAGTGTTGTTAAAGAAAAATGTTGTTACTCTAATTTACGTAAACATTTTGTATGTTACCTCATTGATGTTTACAAGCACTTCATTAACTTGTTTCTGAACGCCTAGCTTTTCTGATGTCACAAAAACTGATGATTTTTTTTTATTATTATTTGTTAACGGTTTTAACTATTATAATTTATTTAGTATCTTGACAATATTTAAAGGCGTGTGCAGTTCTGTTTATACTTTAATACCATGGGTCCACTGCTTCATTTTAAAATATGGCCACAACTTTTTTTCAATGGGCCAAAAAAGCCAAGATTCCATGTAAACCTCACGCCTGGTATACCCCACAAGCCTGTAGACTTTCATTGGCCAGACCCTAACCACTGCAGAGTAAGGAGTGTTGAAAGACAGCAGCCACCTGTCTCCGTGCAGTAATTGATTGACCCTTGTGCTAAGGGTCATTGGCACAATTAAGGCGGTATACACTTTGTGAAAACAACTTGCTGCCGCACACTGATCGTAAATAAGTCTTGACTGGCACTCCAATTCACCCACATTGTCATTTAGTGTAGCTTTGGGCTTGCATAGGGGGGTTATTGACCTAAAAGACAGGGTGTTGATAAAAAATCAGCTTGTGGATACACAGCGCAAAATTTTCATTGCGGATGACCCGAGGGTTAAGTCGCACTCGGATACAAACTACGAAAAAAGTAAATAAATTTCGAAAATTTGGGTCAAATGCTGCCCAAAATCGAACCTAGCATCTATATGTTAAACCATGCCAAGCCATTGGCTTTGGCCGCGGTTAGGTGTGTTGCTATGACCAAGCTATGCTTCATTCAACGCATTTTTTCGTGTGCCACACGTTAACAATAATTTTTAAATATTCAGAATTTAGCAAAAGTCGCTGTGGGACTTGTGTTTGGTGGGATGCACCCAGTTGGCACTTTTCACAGATGGATCAGTTGGATAATAAACCACTGTGTCTTATTGCTGAGAACTATAACCTTCTTTAAAAACGACAGAATACATTTACATAATTATATCATCTGTATATGTACATTCTTAAATCAAAACAAATCATGAAATAGAAATGTGAGAAACCGTACAATCGCCCTAATGTAAATTTTGCCAAATTAAGTACATGGACCAAATATAATCACGTGGAGTTAGCGCGTTTCATCAGTTCACAAAAGAGTAAGCCAACATGAGTTTCATGAACTGTATATACAGAGTTAGGGGTTGTTGGGTGTGACCTCAGCCCCAATAAAAAAATGATAATAATATAATTAAAAAAATAGATAAATAAGTAAATAAATAAATAAACAAATAAGTAAATAAACAAATAAAAAATAATAATAATAATAACTTTCCTAAGTCGGCATTTAGAGCCACAGTCGGCAAATTCAGCACCAAACCTTCCCGAGTAAGGGCTCGGACTGAACACATCTATTCGGCAAGCCTAGAGCCCTGGATTTGCCGACTGTGGGAAGACCAACTTCGAATTGCCAAATTGAAATATTCTCGGCAACATGCGGGCCTCTAACCTCTGAAAACACTTAAAGCCGTGGGGCGTCCGGGGCTTTGCCCCCGAACCGCCCTTCAGAACCGCCCTTGCAGAAGAACCGCCCATGCTTTTAGACTTCATTAGTTTTAAAGAAAAAGTTCATTTTCGGCAACCTGGACGGTCTTTTATTTTAGCCCTAAAAAAAACTTAAAATCTTAGAGCGTCCAGGGAATTCGCCCCTGGACCCCCATTAGATTTGTTGCCCCTATAAACTCCAATAGGGGTTCGTCCCGAGTCCAAAAGTATTTAAAGTTGGAATTTCAAAAATGAACGTCGACTTTCGGCAACTTGACGGTCCCCCTTAGAGCGTACAGGGACCGCCCCTGGACCCCCACTAGAGTTTGTGTCCATATACTTCGAAAGGCTATTCGCAAACGGTTTTAATTTCAAAGCTTGCATTTCTAATATGAGTCGTCTAATGCTCGGCATCTAAGGGCCATGTAACCTTGGAATCACTAAGAAACCTCATGAGCGCCAAGGGCTTTGCCCCTGGACCCCCACATGTAGGTCAGTCCCATGCCATTGCGCTTTTACTTTGTTTGGTAATGTCAGTCGGTAGATTTAGGCATCCACCACCATCCCACCCCCACCCCACACCCCCATCCCCTCAAAGAAAGGGCTTTCCCTACGCCGCTGGAGTACTCTCTTAATGTAAAAGAGTGAAAACATCACTCTCTTGCCCGAGTGGTGGACAATTATCTCTAGTTTGCTCCTTTAGAGTGACATTTGAGTAAACCTTACTCTGAATCGAGTGAAAGAGAAAATGTTTCCACTCTAAAAAGACTTGTCCGCCATATGGCTCGTTTAAAAGAGTGGTATGGGGACAACTCTTTTCAGAGTGGAAATATCTTCTTTTTCACCCGTTTCACTCTAAAAGAGCAAACCAGAATGAACTGCACTCTAAAAAGAGTGAAAATTACATCACCACTCGGGCAAGAGAGTGATGTTTTCACTCTTTTACATTAAGAGAATAAGGCGTGTCCGAATCGAGCGACTTTGGCTACGTCTGTGGCCGTTTGCAGTAGTGACAGCATTGAAGAATATGCGTTTTGGGCAATCCAGTCATAGCCATTGTCGAAGCCATTATTTCGGATTGGCCTTGTGCTGTTCCCTTATTAAAGTGAAGTGATATGCATAGTGTAATCGCAGATACTACTTTCTTCTTTAAGAATTTCCCTTTCAGGGCAAACTATTGGTGGCGCGCTTTATTTTGTGGCAAATCAACCTCACAATCTACCCTGAGGAACAATGTTACAATCTATGTGCACAACAGCAATCAAAAACGTGATTGAGTAAAGCGTAGAATGCGCCTTATGTACACTTCATTTTAATATTATACATCGTCAAAAAGTAACAGGATTATAATGATACTATAGCACAATAAATTATCAGTCACACTAATGTCATGACAGTCTTTTTATCAAATATTGTAATGACCAGCGAGAATGTTTTTCCCCTATGTGACGAATTCAGTTGCAGCCAAGAAGTTCAAATCGCATACATATCTCGTCGACCCACCCGGACGGTATGATGCGGATGTATCTAGATCGGATCATACCCACCGACGGTGCTGACTCGACTGAGACTGCAACGTCTTCTCTGTTGGATCTGTTCGAAAAGTGATACTGTGCAAGAAAACAAAAACAAACATCCAACCAGCAAGTTAGTGTATGAGTTAAACGTGTTCGATTTATAATCTCCCAGTAGGCCTAACAATTCCACATTTTATCATTTGTATATTCCACTCGGAAATTGTCCACGAACAAGCTGAATTGATGCGAATTGCCTTTTATAAGTTTCCCGTTATGAATGAACTAGCCCGAACATCTGACGTCGCACTTCGAGGTACGTGAATAACGTCAAAAACCGGCCTTTAGAACCTTCTGGTGGTGCCTTTGACTTTGCATGCCATTATGACTGTGGATGTGCACGTTGTAATTTATGAATATCCAGCCACTAATTACCTTTTTGGACCCATCCTCGTTCACTATCCCCGTCCACGCAATGCCATCGTCACTGTAACTCAGATAGAAATGAGCCACGTATTGATTGGCTCCCTTGCGGCCTTGTACGATCATGCCGCAGAGGTCCACCGTGCGGCCCAAATCAACTTGAATCCAAGTGCTAGTTCTCTCCTTCCCACACCAAGAACCTGCGAACGCAAGAAGAAAAAAATACCCAGCCAGTGAGCTAAAACATGGCATCAATAAATAATGCTACGTAAACCCTCTAGTCCCGGCATAGCCCGAGTTTGCTGAAAAGAGGTTTAGTTGTCAAGACTCTTGCAGTAAATGAACAGAATCATGGTTCAAATTTCAAAAGATATGCAAGGCTTATTATTTAAGTACAGTTCTCGTCCTTTTCGCTAATTATTGTCATAACCAAAATATCATTTCATGCTCGGAAGTAATAAGTCCATAGGGAACAATAAGTGCCTCTCGTTATTGGCTACAGGTAATTTTTTAAGGCGATTAAATTTTCTAAGGTTAAAATAAACACAATATTTTTGAAGGCTTTGCTTGTTGTTGTTGCTGTTGTTGCCGCTGCTGCTTTTGCTACTGTTGCTGCTACTGCTTTTGTTGTTGTTTTGTTGTTTGCTGTTTGTTGTTGTTGTGTTTGTTTTGTTTTTGTTATTTGTTGTTTGTTGTTTGTTGTTTGTTGTTTGCTGTTTGCTGTTTGCTGTTTGATGTTTGATGTTTGTTGTTTGTTGTTTGTTGTTTGTTGTTTGCTGTTTGCTGTTTGCTGTTTGATGTTTGATGTTTGATGTTTGATGTTTGATGTTTGATGTTTGATGCTTGATGTTTGATGTTTGATGTTTGATGTTTGATGTTTGATGTTTGATGTTTGATGTTTGATGTTTGATGTTTGATGTTTGATGTTTGATGTTTGATGTTTGATGTTTGATGCTTGATGTTTGATGTTTGATGTTTGCTGTTTGTTTTTGGTGTTTGTTTTTTACTTGTTTGTTGTTGTTTTTTCTTTCTTTTTATAATCCGACAATTTTCTGATTATGAAGTTCGTAGCTCTTCTATTCCTACACCAATTTCCATCTGAATTACCAATAAAGTCGAGAAAAAAGTAAGACCCCGCCAGCTCTCAACTCCACGATTGAATAATTTATTTTGATTACTACAATCAAGAATAAGCACTTAGTAAATAAAACATAAAATCATTGACAAACCATCAACCCATTTTTCTAGTTCTCATTATCAACAAAAGGATTGGAACGACCTCCTCAATCAAGAGGAATGTTTTATGGCGAGCCTCGATTCGTATTATACTCACTTCCGCTGTTAAACCTGGCGAGCGTTGCCCCGTAGTTTTCGTAGTCGTCGTTCAGGGCGTTTTTTGCAGTGATCTGATGATCGGCTATGGCGCCACTTTCCATACCAAGAGGAGTACTGTAAACTAAGTGTTCAAATAAAACCATACCATAATAATCATAATGGGGTGAAAAACATCATCAAACTATCATTGTTTGGGAGGTTGAAAAAGGTCCAGTTCACTCTGAATATTCACAATTAATTAAACATTGATCTTTTTTCTTCTTCCAGTAACTACTGTATTTATCACACGTCCTCGTGAGCTTGCTATAGCCCTACATCGATAATGTATACTTTTGCTGAGCCTTTTTTAACGGGAACCACTGATGGTCTTTCTATTTTTTTATTTTTTTTTAGGTGCTCAGGCACCACCCGAACACCTCTTTCAATTTGCTGTTTTTTTATCTTTGTTTTTTTCCCGTCTTCTTCTTTTTCTCACTGTGCCTTCTTTGCAAGACTTCTCTTAATAGACCTCTTAATGGTCATGTGCCCTGCATCCAATAACAGTAACTGATGCTGATGTTCGTTGTTCACAAAGGAACCTGGCTATTTGCCCCTCCAGCCTCGGTTTGGTTACATCGATTTGAATTGGAGAAAAACAAGATGGCTGCACCATGACAGAGGTCTATTGCGAAGCTCAAGAGTCTTGAAACTTCTCACATACTTAGACCGTAACTTCTAAATGTACCTACAAGTTAATACGTCATGATGACGTAACCAAGTGTGGCGTTACACTAATTCAAAGGTTAACATTTGTAAAGAATCATAACTCAAGAACCATACAATGGATTTTCAAAAGAAACACGTCACCCGACAGGGCTTACAAAACTAAACATACGTTCGTCGTGTGCCCGGTAAAAGGACGCAAGGGAGCAATTCCCGGTAAAAGGACGTAAACAATTTATGTTGAAATTTGTGTTTCAAGAATTATGAGCGGGAAAGTTTGGTAAATAATTTGTCATTCTAGAAAGGTTAAATTCCGCATGGGGAATGGGGAAACAAGTCTTCAGGGTAATACTAGCCAAAAAAAAGCTAACAAAAATGGTTTTACGTTTATTTTATCAATCTATAATACAGAGCAGTGTTACTTTTAACATGTCAGTGTGTATGGTTCACTTTCACAGAAAAATAGGGACAGGTTTGAGCGCATTCGTAAAATGGCCCAGCGCTCTGTAGGTCTCACCTTGCCAACATATGACAAAATCTACTTGGAACGTGCAATATCTAAAGTACATTTTTTATTTTATCTGATCAAAACCATCCTATTTTTGATTGTTTTGTTTTTAATAGATCCGGTCTTAGACTTTGTGTTTCTCATACAAACCTCACTCGTTACAGGCAATCCTTTGTTCCCAACTCCATTCATATATTTAATAATTCGGTTATTCGTAAATAGGGGTATTTATGTGGATGTTTACTGCTCACTCTCGCTCATTTTAATACTTTGTATATTTCGTCTTTTTAAAGTGTGTAATATTTGTGGGAAAATGTGTTCTCATCTAAAAGTATTTATATGTTTTTAAATGTGGCAATGGATACCAAATTTCTGTATTTTTTTATTATGCAGACAATAAACTTTCTTATCTTATCTTATCTTATCTTATATTATATTTTTCATGTCAGGAGCCATTTTGTTGCTTACGTCCTTTTGTTACTGGGAAAAACTACTTTATGTTCCCGGTAAAAAGGCGTAAGGCCTTACGCCCTTTTACCGGGCACACCAAGCGTTGTTCAGAAATGACCCCAATTTTGACCTTGTCTTTTGTTTAAGTGAAAAACAAAATGATTTAGAACAGCTATTATGAGCTCTGGAACCAAAGTGTTTGGGAATTTGAACATGGTTTTAATGAACGAAATGATCTTTGCAATAGAAAAAAAAATTAAATTATAATTGATGACGTCATTACCTCGTCACTGCGGTATCTGTCCCCAGAAGTATACGCTGTAAATTCTTTAAATTTCGAATATAACTAACTCATGTCAGTATATAGCCTGTAATAATGACAAGTTTTATGCAAGTCACGTGTCTAGAACATAAGATAAAAAACATGGCAAAGAGATGCTCGTTTTGATACAATTTTTTTAAAGAAGCTTCAAGAAAATGTGTGTCAGAGTTTCTCATTGATGGGCGTAAATACCCGGGGGAGATATACCCCCTCACTTTTTGTCAAGGGGGGGTGGCCCAAAGGATCATCCCCCCTCCCTCCCAGGAATGTTGGTCCTTAAAAAAAAACGATAGCTTAGTGGCTTAATAATACATTTCTACAAATACCTATCTGTAACTATTTGAACAAACTACGAGAGCATCCATAATGTAATCGAACATCTGCTGTGGACTTACATAGATTAACCTTTCACGTGCCTCCTTTGCTCGTGATCTCAGCATTATTCTCTTTTTTTTCCAATTAGCATCCCCCAACTTTTCTGCACAAATTTACACCACTGTTCTTCTTCGTATTGTTTGTTAATAGATATTTACAGTAGTTGTAAGACGTGACGAGTTTCAAGTTTAAAATATAAAATATAAATTATATAAATTATACTGTCAAAATGTGAAAGAGTGAAAAACACTCGTCTTGTCCGCCATACCACTCTTGCAAAGAGCCATATGGTGGAAAACTCTATTTAGAGTGAAAGACGGATATTTTCAACTTGAATCAGAGTGAAGTTAATAGTTAGGATAGCCTTCCTGGAACACATTGACCTAAGATAGGAATATTATGTAAATGAGAATAGGAAAGGCTGGGTAATTTGGCCCCACATTGACCTAAGTTAGGGGAAAGTTGACCTAGTCTGTGGGAAAACAATGAAGATTAGAGGGTCGGGGTCAGATATTGGGAACAGTTTGACTTAATCTTAAGGAAAGTCTGCCCAACAGAGTAAAATTATCACACATGATGGTGCAATGTGTAATGTGTTTGGAGGTAGACATCATGGGAAAAAGTGCTGCTGGGTAGATAATCCCCTGACAATGGAGAAGAGACATTTGTCAACGGGCGCGTGCAGAGGTCTGGTTAAAAGTTAATCCCAACGATCGATGTAAGACAGGATTTCACATAGAGGTGCAATTATGTTTTGATCTATAAAATAGGGGATGGTTTTTTACAATTCCCTTTTTACCTGCTTCTCAACTGAAAGATACAGACTGACGTACGTCGCAGCAGAAAAAAGCTAGTGTTTCCACGATTGACCAAAGTTTGTCAAATCAACAAGCTCCAAAGCCTCAAATCAATAAGGTGTGGAGCGATTGTAAACATGGATGTATACCGAGAGATACAAAACTATTGAACCTATGGACCTGCATTGCTTATGACGTTATATTAAAGACCTATATACGTATCGTCGGTGTTCACGGGTACCAGTGACACGTTCAGAGGAGACATTTACGTAATGACATGTTATCACCATGTATTATCCGATCGTTCATGCGTTTTACCGTATTAATAATTAGTAACATTAGTGTGGTCTATAAGTTTGAGTGTTGGACAGAGGACAACTGGTGTATGATTTGTGTTGTCAGTGTCCATATTTTATATTTCAAAATGCATAAGAAATTGTCCTTGTAGCTCACTAATCCATGGAACAAGTCCATCCCACAGTGGAAGTACGCCGATAGCATAAAAACAGCGAGTGTTGAGTGTTCAACGGGGTTTTCACGTTCTTCACAACTTGTAGTGAAAATCAGTTATACCATCATAAAAACACCGATGAAGTTCCGTTTTTAAAGGGTCAATGTTTACCATCGATTTTGAATCTTTTTTGGGGAAAAAGGTGGACCCGACTGGCCTACAATGAATAGTTGGGTTGGGTGAAATGATAGGGTTGAATGTTTAGCAAAACTAATTTTTTATGCGATTGCGCAAGAAATGCAAATGAATACTAACCCCCAAGGGACAAACACACGAATATTATTCCCTACCGGACACGCAAACAGACCATCACTCCCCTTCCTGACACACTACCCCCTTCATCACCAAAACGACAATCAAATGAATACCAAAATATTTCGGACAATTCGGTTTAGAAAAGGCATAGTCTTGACGATATTTGTATGTCGAAAGAGCTAAGATTTGGGTTAGTGGAGTCCCTTTAGGATGTTTTTATGCTTACAAACGATGAAACGAAGACTTTCGTTTTTAACTCTAAAACTACTTTTCTAAGGATATTTAGTACTTTTTTAAAGACTTTTGAGTTATTCTTAGCAGTATGAAAACTGAGAGTAAGATATTTCTTATAATAGTAATAATAGAACCGTTTTTTTAGAGTGCATATCACTCAAAATTCCCCATGCACTTTAAGGGGGAAAATAGAAAGAAGAAAGAAAAAACAAACAAAAGAATACCTAAACATTTCGGACGATTCGGTTTAGAAAAGGCATAGTCTTGACGAGATTTGTATGTCGAAAGAGCTAAGATTTGGGTTAGTGGAGTCCCTTTGGGATGTTTTTATGCTATTAAATATACTAAAAAAATATACTAAAATATATGCTTAAAATATGCTACAAATAACTCTTATATAATATTAGGGAGGCATACTTATATAATACCTAACAAAGTGTTCTTTGATATAATGGGGCATTAAAAACATAATACCAATGAAGACTCTGTCGAGTTAGATTGTACAACTAAGCGTGTTCCACAGTAGACAACCGAGAATTATGCGGCACGGCTGTCAGGAAGAGTATACTTACGCAAAACCGATTCTTTCCTCCATCTGGTCTCTTGACCAATCAGAAGGCCGAATTTAGGGTCACGTGATACCTAATTTGCGTACTTGGAGGAGCTGTAGGACAAAACCATTTGTTTACGGAGGGGTGCGTACACAATTTGTGAGGAGCGTGTTTATTAATATTTTTAATATAGACGAAATTTAGAAAGTTGTAAAGAAATCCACATAAAAGGATGCATATACGTTAGTGGTATTATGTTTGTTAAATATACGTAAATGGACTTTGCAAACAAATCATGAGGGTGTTTCCCCCTGTTGTTACGTAAACTATGTATCAACGACAGAGTTTTGGTCCCGAAACCAAGTGTATAGTTTAACCACTGGAGCCTAATCAGGGGTGACAGACTAAACACAATGCGGGTAATGTTGAGGAAAATTGAGAAAACATGGTCTGTCTACCACACAAACACGGTCATATGCATCAATGCGGGTCCATCGATGTGACAATTTTGTATCTCTCAGTATACGTCCATGTTTACAATCGCTCCACTCCTTATTGTTTCAAGGTTTTGGAGCTTGGTCAATAGTGGAAACAGTAGTTTTTTCTGCTGCAACGTACGTATAGTCTATATCTTTCAGTTGAGAAGCAGGTGAAAAGGGAATTGTAAAAAATATCCCCTATTAATTCATAGACCGAAAAATGATTGCACCACTATGTAAAATACATCGATCGATTGGATTAACTTAATTTTTAACTAGACCTATGCTCGTGCCCGTTGACAAATGTCTCTTCTCCATTGTCAGAGGATTATCTACCCAGCCGCACATCTTCCCATGATGTCTACCTCCAAACACATTACATATTGCACCATCATGCGTCAATAATTTTCTTATTTACTCTCTTTTGGGCAATCTTTCCTCTAGATTAGGTCAAACTGTTCCCAATATCTGACCCCGACCCTCTAATCTTCATTGTTTTTCTGTAGACTAGGTCAATTTCCCCTAAAATAGGTCAATGAGGGGCCGAATTATGCTAAAATCTAATTTACATAATACTCCTATCATATTTCTGGCACAGTTGGACCTTTTATGGTCAATTTTCCAAGGTCGAAGTGTTCCATGAACGTATCCTAACTACTGAAGTTCATTCCAATTGCACAAAAAAGGTTGAGGCAAAGTGAGTTTCGATCTCAAAAGAGCCAAAATTACCCCGCTCGAACCTTAGATTGAAATTTTCACTACATGTATTTTCCTCTAGGAGAGCATATGTAGGTAGCATGGTGTATTCTATGTAGTGAGAAATTTCACTACGTGTATTTTCCACTAAGAGAGCATATGTAGGTAGCATGGTGTATTCAATGTGGTGATAACTTTCACTACGAGTATTTTCCACTAAGAGAGCATATGTAGGTAGCAAGGTGTATTCAATGTAGTGAGAACTTTCACTACATGTATCTTCCACTAAGAGAGCATATGTAGGTAGCAAGGTGTATTCAATGTAGTGAGAACTTTCACTACATGTATTTTCCACTAAGAGAGCATATGTAGGTAGCATGGTGTATTCAATGTTGTGATAACTTTCACTACATGTATCTTCCACTAAGAGAGCATATGTAGGTAGCAAGGTGTATTCAATGTAGTGAGAACTTTCACTACATGTATTTTCCACTAAGAGAGCATATGTAGGTAGCATGGTGTATTCAATGTTGTGATAACTTTCACTACACGTATTTTCCACTAAGAGAGCATATGTAGGTAGCATGGTGTATTCAATGTAGTGAGAACTTTCACTACATGTATTTTCCACTAAGAGAGCATATGTAGGTAGCATGGTGTATTCAATGTAGTGAGAACTTTCACTACATGTATTTTCCACTGAGAGAGGATATATGGGTATAGCATGGTGTATTCAATGTAGTGAGAACTTTCACTACATGTATTTTCCACTAAGAGAGCATAATAGCATGATGTATTCAATCTGGTGAGAACTTTCACTACATGTATTTTCCACTAAGAGAGCATATGTAGGTAGCATGATTGTATTCAATGTGGTG
This sequence comes from Marthasterias glacialis, assembly GCA_911728455.2. Classification (NCBI taxonomy): domain Eukaryota; kingdom Metazoa; phylum Echinodermata; class Asteroidea; order Forcipulatida; family Asteriidae; genus Marthasterias; species Marthasterias glacialis. The sequence goes on from OU452224.1 coordinate 25,568,044, forward strand.
AGAACTACCTCTTCCCTTTGAACTCATATAGGGGATACCCCTACCTCCTCCAACCCGCCTTCGTAACAACAGTATCGGTATAAACGTGGACACACCGAAAAACATTATGCAAATTGTAGCGCAATATATGCCCACAATGCAGACACGGTGTAGTAGCCCATGCTTCATTTTAATTGAAGTGGTTGCAATCAGCCAACAGGGAATGGCTTCAAGTACGAGAAGCTCTCAATCAGAAAACAAATTACTTGCGTTTAGAGAAAGTGGACGATCAATCAGTTGCGTAATGGAGTGTGAGCATAGGGAGCACGTGCGCCCCCATTGATTTTTCAATGTTTTTGTAAACTTTTTTATTTATTTATTTTTTATTTACCCTTGTGTCAGATTATCTTTAAAAAAAATAGTAAAAGGCATAACAACAGCGCTGAACGGGTCTTGTTCAGGAAAAATGAACATTTTTAACTGGCCAAAAAGTGCCCCCCAGAAAAAATGGTGCACCCCCTTGTGCCCAACTTAAATTTTACCCTAGTTTCGCTACTGTGCATGACTGTTCCGAGAGTCAATTTCAATCCAATCCTTCGGTTTTTCAAGAGACTTGATCCAAATGCATTTTCATGAAAACATTGTACACGGTTATATAATATAAATTCGTGTGTCATAATTAGGGAATAACACTGTGATGAATCGGTCTGGACTGCTTGGCAATGACCGGGTTGGTGGCTGTAATAATGGACCGACCCGAAGACGAGGTCCATTAATAACAGCGGCCATCCACTAACCAAGGTCATTACCACGAAGTGAAGACCAGGTCCTCACACTGCAATTGCCTTTTCACGAAAAAAGACGGTGAAAATCATAAGAGTTTGACATTTTTCTTTCGTTGGCATTTTCTATTCATGTTCAAGGGCCAATGGCTGTTACATTTGTGCCTGGTTCCTAGTCTCTTACACGTAATCAACAATATGCATGCTTTCAACAACCAGACTATGAGCTTTGAAAACTAACAGCATCATAAATGGAAGTGCTTTGGTTGGTGTTCAGCTTTATGCTTTGCATTGTGTTGGTTTCATATTCTCACCAGCTACCTTAAATTGAAACACTGTCTCCGCCTTCAAGCATGCGCTGCATGCAGCTGACACTTTTGTCGTTGCTCGTGGATTACATTTTTCTTTTTTGAGTGTCACCAAGAACGATCGAAGAAAGAGAGATTACCGACATTATATTCTGACTTGGAGCCTGTTGCACCTAGCTGTACCTTAGCCAACTGTACAGGTCATCTCACTAGCTTGCCACACTATACTACAATGTCCATCCCTTAATTAATTGAATTACATTATTAACAGGAAGTGAGTTTCGTGATCACAATACGGGTTCTCTTTAAAAATGAACGCTGCATATAATTTATGCAACATTGAAGGCTCTTACTACCGCTTGGTTATAATGCGGTTACTATTTCATCCGTAAGGAATGACCCGGCTAGGACGGGCACAAGTTAAACTAGACATAGAATGTTTGTTGGATTACAAACATAAAGCGTTCGGATTTCCAATGAGAGTTGCTACGACGGTGACGTGTCACGTGATGCCATGGAACTTTGTTTAGAAACACCCTTTACGGCGTAGTGTTTTCATAATATCTAAATGAAACGTAGTACATTAATAATAATACTTAAAAGATAGTGTACCGTACGTACTGGTCTTTATCTCAAATTTTTGTAAATTTAATGTCAAACCTGTATGATTATTGAACACCTTTCCATTGACGTATAAGATTACAACACTATCTTATGTAAATCAGGAGATATCATTTTTTTGTTTTATTTTAAAGTTTAAAGTTGATACGACAGGCGACTTCATCAATACGTCACAGGTGTGTGTATAATCAATCAACAACGGACTGGAAGACCAGGTCAAATTGTAGTAATTTCTGCGCAAGTTTCGCTATGTTTTTAAGCCATTTCACGTTAAGTATTGATTGTGAAAATCGATTGTATGGTTTTGGAGTGATGATTTTCTTTTGAATATTAATGTGGGTGTGTATGGGCATGTCTGGGCGCTCAAACCGAGAACTTTAACAAAAGGGATTCGGGAAAATGACATACCGCGGAAAGTCAGACTCGCTATGCTTCGTGTACAAAACCAATGGGGAAGTTGCTAAAAAAAAACAATGTCCAAACAATGGGAGAACAAAGGGATATCCTCCGTCTACACCATAAACATACCTGTGTGTGTGTGTGTGTGTGTGTGTGTGTGTTTTTTTTTTTTTTTTTTTTTTTTTTTTTTTTTTTTTCGTTGCTGTTGTTATTATTGTTTTTTCATACCTGTGCATTTACCGAACTGTTTGTTCAAATGACACATCTTGTTCGAATCAGTACAGTAACCGTCGCCAAATTAATACTAGAAAGTCTAAACTTGTCGCAGTTCCATCACGGTAATAATGTTAGAATAATTGCACAGTAGATTTCTCTTTCCTAGCTCCCCACCCTCCCCCGTGCAAGAACAAAATATTTAACTATAGAGCACAATGTCTGCGCTTCGTAAAGCGCACAAATCAGCCGGCTGTCTGTAGGTCATCAGTTACTATTGCTGACAAGTAAATGATTTAGACCTGATGAGATCGCAAAGGTTGAAGAAAAGGTGGTTTACAAGTTTGTAATAAATGTTGAAGTAACATAAATACACGTGCACGATCTAATTACTTAAATGACCCGCTACTGACGTGGGTCACCTTTGACCTAAATCTGTTTGTACCCTACATGGGGCTGTGGTAAAGATGCGAGTGACCAATTATGGCTAAATTCGGCTGGAGAATGTGGCAAAAAGAGCGGGTTTTTTGTGTCAGTGAAATGACACCTACGTGACCTTTGACCAATGCTTAGTACGAGCTTCGGTCAGTTGCCCCCATGTCCAAGTTTGCTTCCAATTCTCCAATGATGACATGACAAGAGCAAATGAACTCTAGTGATCTCTTTGTGACCTCTGACCCAAGTCTATGTACATCCAACATGCAGCACGGCGCCAGGGGATTATACTGACAAATTTTGGCTTTGATTGGACAAAGACTGTGGTAAAAGCATTAAACCATGCATTTTCACTCAAATGTTCTCCAATGACCCCTACGTGACCTCTAGGTGACCTTTGACCCCATACTTAGTACATGCTTTATTCAGTTGTCCTTATGTCCAAGTTGGGTTTTGATTGGCTAAAAAGCGTTTGGTAGTTATAGACCTTTCTTTTGCAACGTCACAGCCTGAGGTTTTTTTTTTCCAACCAAGGTTGGAGAAACTACGGGGAGCCATCAAAGCAAAGCCCAAAAAGATGATCACAGCTTGTGAGAATGTTGCACAAATATTCATAAATAGTGTTGAACTTGTTGGAAACAAACCAATCAATAATTGGATTCATTTTCTTTAAACAGAAACTTTGCCATAGCAATAAATACATTAAAAGACAGCGTAAGTTAGAACATATTTAAAAATGAGCCAGATCGATAACAGTATACTACAAATGAAACTGCTTTAAACGAATGAGTTATACCTTTAGATGTGGTTGCTACAGTTGTGGGTGTGGTTGCTACAGTTGTGGGTGTGGTTGCTGCAGTTGTGGGTGTGGTTGCTGCAGTTATGGGTGTGGTTGCTGCAGTTGTGGGTGTGGTTGCTGCAGTTGTGGGTGTGGTTGGAGGTTCCGAGAAATGTGTAGCTGTCTGAAAATATCACAGGAAATAAGGTTTGGTCATCCCGGCTTATTGAATGATTAATTACCGAACGTAAGCCAATAAACTTCAAAGCAATTGAGCAAGCCTGATATATCCCCTTTTAATCATGCACTGCAAAAAAACTAACAGTCGACTAAGGTTTGATAGTATCCCTGACTCCGTAAATAAACAAGAGCAAAAGTGCCACTGAATATTGTTAAGCGTATTGGAGAACAAAAATCGATCAGCAACTCCAGCATTCAAAACCAATAGTGGGGTATAAATTAGCAACCTTTGACATCCTTTGGTTGGGAATGGCTCAAAACATTAGTGAGTATTGGCACCATCCAATATCATTAGGGGATAAAAAGAACAGCAGGCCCACCGGCTTAGTAGCCAGTATTTGTTTTTACTAGGAGGGCACACCCCAGGGGGCCATTACTTTACAGTGGGGCCCAAGTACCATGTTTTTAATGAATTACAATATTTCTACATTTTTAGACGAAAATTAATTTTGGATCTTATTTCATTTATTACTTAAAAACGATAACACTTCAGGCAGATAATATTTCAAGTAATGTTTCCTACCATCGTTATCTTTATACCATGTAAGGCATATGTAGATCTGTGAACAATTATGTTTTTACCAATGTTAAGCTAGCTGGGGCTTTAAATCTGAACCGCACCGAAGCCAACGTAAAATGGCTATTTCCTGTGCGGTGAGTGACAGACGGGCAAGTGATGGTAAAGAAATGATGGCGCTCTCTAATTCAGTGACGTTTTATGACTGTTGACTTGTAATGCATAATAAGTGTAAAACCAAATTTCACATATTTTATGGGTGGGGTCCATGTCAGTATAACTTTGTTCGCAATTTTTGTCGTTTTGACTGGGGTTTGTGTGGCAAACAAAGTGGGTGACCGAAGGAGCCATTTTGACAGAAGGCGTCTGAAAATTGTGGAAGGGGTGAGACCGCGAGGATATTTTTTCAGATCCTCTTCTGTAGCAATAACATGTTTTCGTGCCTCAATTTCGGGCAATCGTCAGTTGCGGGTGTGGGTGATTCTAGAAGAATCTGGGTCTCATGTCTCACCCTGGAGACATAAAGTTTGTTTTCGCTATAGTTCAATGTGAAGGTTGTGAGTCTGAATGCGGACACTTTTCAAGAGTGAAACCCTGGTCATCGGTGAATTGTTCTTCCAATAAGGAGATTAGAATGTTAAGTGTTTCATCTGGATCATCAATAAATCCAGAATCGTGAGGGACAGAAGTGAGCTGTTGAGAGGATGAGTCGGTTGGACGTTGAGTTTAGCTCTGATCAACTTTTCCCGTGTGTTTTGATCTTTTTTGTAGGCAACGAAGGGAGGTTTTGGGAAAATTCCCGAAAGTGTTTCATTGCGTTGTATATAAGACCAATATTTGTTTATCGCCTTGTTGATGTCACCATGGTTGATGTACGGGTTATATTATGTCGTACTGAAGACTAGTGGAGTTTTGGTTTTCTGATTGTTTAGGGGTGTTTTTTTTTAATCAGTTGGGGTCGGTCTTTCATTGTGTAATACTTTGATATTTAGTTATTTTATTTTTTTCATTTTTTTTTTTAAGGGCGATTACCACTATGAAAATCAATAGCTTGATGCAATTCCCATTGATTGAGTACTTTTTTGCCGTTGGAAATGCCTTCATATTAATTACCAATGTTAAGCTAGCTATTGGGTTTAATCTGAGCCGCACCGAAGCCAACGTAAAATGGCTATCCTGTGCGGCGATTGACAGAAGGGCAAGTGATATATATATATATATATATTTATTTTTTTTTCATTAGAAGGGCGATTACCCTATGAAAATCATAATAGCTTGATGCTATTCCAATTGATTCAGTACTTTTTGTCGTTGAAAATGCCTTCATATTAATTAAAAGACGAGTAGCTGAGGTTAATGATCCTCACTCAAGGTTGAATTGCGTATTAAACGCATGTCCACTTCCCCCTACCTCACCCATTGTATAAAAATCATACATTCGCTAATTGAAGTTAAAATTAATTCTGATTTAGCCCTTGATGCCGCGGGTTACTAAAGTTTTCAATAATATTGATTGATGTTTTTGAGTTAATTTGCTTATAAACTATAGTTTTACAAACAAGTAGGACAAACAAAAAGACAAATATAAATATTATTAGTATTCTTGACGCGTTAAGAATGATTATGTCTTCAAATCGAATTAGTCAGGACCTAGTGAAAATTTTACCCGTACTCGACGATTTATCTTTATCAATATGTCAGATATATTTTTTTCTAATAGCGTGGAACTATTTGTTATATATTGTCCGCAGTAATTTTCAACTGAAATTAAAACTTTCGAATGAGCGAAATATTCGATCCTTTAAATACGCATGCATATTCTTTTATTATACATCAAGATTGAAACAGTTGACTGTAGTAATGCTCAGATATCATTAATGGCATTTGGTAATTTAAATTTTTGATAAGGCCCCTTTAATAATAGATTGGTGAATCGTGTGTTTTATAGTTATAGGGAGATCAATAATAATGGTAACAACTTTCAAGCTTACTTTGTCTGCTGCTGTTGTTGCTTCAAAAGCTCCTCTTTTTGAAGAACCGAAGTACGATAAGTGGCCATCTTGCTTGTAGCTCTCGGGAAATTCTTCTTTCCTCGCGTCGTTCAGCTGACATGTGCCACTGGTGTCATCGTGATTGAATGACAAACAGCGACTGTGCCTCCAGCAGAGCGTCATGCACTGCATCCGACCGGTCCCTGTTTGAGCCAGGAACGAGTGGCCGACCAATGCATGGTGCTGGTGGGGCAAGAAAATGCTGCCGCAACCAGCCGAGATCGGAGGAACTTTGTGATAAATGACCAATAAGCCTAGAATCAGTGTAGCAACCGCCAGCGCTGCCATCTTTGCACCCTTCCGACCAAGCTACCAAGAACGGAATACCCGACCAGATATACGGACGTTGAATCCTATTTCCATCAACGACGAATTATCAAGTAGTTTATTTCTAAAATGGAAGCGTTCACTTTAGTTTTGGGGGTAAGGTTTAGAATGAATTAATAATTAGGGCTAAGGGGTTATTCCAACTAACTGCTGTCTCATGTATACACCTTGGCAATGAGAAGCAATTATGTTTAGTGCCTTGCTCAAGGATTTTGTTAGTGTAATGACCGGAAATCGAACCCACACTCGGATGATTCAGCCATTTGAACTTGAGTCAGATGAATGGGAGACTTTGGAATGCAAGGTGGCAGCAACCATAACGGGTATAAAATGTCAATTTGTTCACAAAGTTCTGGGCATGCGCACATTTCCAATGCCACCTATGGTCTCAAAAAGTCCGCCATTAGATCGAACGTTCACGATCTTTGACGACACGCAGTTGATAGAAAACAAGGGAACCTACTTAAGCAATTCTTCCCAGGGAGTTCGGAATGTTTGAGGAATGATCCAAGTATACCAGAGATAATAGTGTTGTACTAGGATATGTACGCTATAGAGAGGTTGCGTGACCCCAGGAAAAGTTAATTTCGCAGCCATGTTGGTTCCAGCCTAGCCTGCTCCGCCCGCCGCTCGCACTAGTCTTTTTTCGTGTTTACCGGTGGTGGCGCTGTTCGTGTTGTATACTATCCGGGCAGCCGGGCGAGCGCCTTGACTAAAGGCTAGGTCTAGCCATGTACAAACCATTGAGGTTGACGGGTCCGCCGGTCGCGTTTTTTTTCCAGGACGAACGTGGGCAATTAACACAAAGTGGTCGTGCGTAAACCCCAAATAACCTCGCATATGCGTACTTGGACCTAATACATGTAGTTATGAGTTGTTCATGTACATGTACATGTACATGTATGTACAGTAGGCTACTAGAGGACAACAATGCGTGTGGACTCAGTCTCCGTAGCACAACTTGACTTTAGTTATACCATCGGAGACTTTTGGCTTATGGTGTATCTTATCCTAGCTAATTCATCACCCACTTCAAAGTTCTGTTTGTGGTTGATCTAACGATTTGTATAAATACCCCACTTGCTACGATCGTTATGAACGTACTGCAATTTATTTTGGCATAGTCTTCACTTTATTTGAGGAAACCTTATTTTTATTTCGGCAGTGAGACTTATTTTGTAGATAAATACATCCATGTCCCTTGTCTTTAATATTTTGTTATACGTCAAAATAAATAAATAAATAAACATTGTGAGCATCATCCCACAATGTAAAGAAAAGCCCACAGTTAGTTACTGTAGTATACAACTCAAGCCGTGCTCTCGTAAGCCCAGACCGACCGACAGACAGATAGATAACCAGATGTAGATACAAATTTATAAGTATTGATATAAATTTATAAGATAAGTATTAAGCATTTCTTAAACAGTTAAAGTTTTTTTCGGGGGGGGGGGCGATTGAGACTATATAGAAGAGACAAGACATACATATCTATATGCAGCATAGGAGGAAACGACTCGAAAAGTACACTGCAGTACAACAATACATTTTAGTATAGTTTGGGTGCATCACAAATACAATAATATTGTAAAAGCAATGGAACAGCTGGTCAATTAAGACTTATCCACATAATACCACCATGCTAGCCTAGTGACTATTTGTAATGCACAGTCTACCCTCGAGTATTTGTATGTTGGCCACAATCATCACCCACAACCCTCTTCGTAGATATTTGTACTCTATGTTTGCAGACATCGTTACACCATCAAGGCTAATGGCCATTCCTAATGTATTCCACTGTCTCATTGTGATCTTAGGGGTGTTTTCAAAATCGTATGGAAAAATACGATTTTGTTAGTGTCATCTTGTACCTAATGATGTAGAATCGTTTTGTTTTTGGGCTTTGTATGTTTCTTTGTTTATTTTGTCCGCGATTGTTTAAGATCCGTGAATAGCGCTATCGACTCACAACTATTGAAGTCCAAGCACGCATGTGCGAGGGTATTTGGGGTTTACGCACGCCCATTTATGTAAATTGCTCACGTTCATCCTGGAAAAAAATACGCTGACGCGGCGTCTGCTGAATTATTTCCAGCGTCTGTTTGTGTGCACGCAGCATTAGAAAAAAGTATCGGGTGACGTCACATGAAATTTCTGTACAAAGAACCAAGTAGTATAAAATACTATAAGTAATAACAATAATAAGTAAGATACAGCATAAATCCTGACTTTACCCTGATGCTAACCCCCAACGCTTGTTTCAAGGAGAAATCATCATTATTGTCTTGACTCTACTCTTCCTCATTCACACAGTAAGTTGCATGACCACCAGAGTCGTTTATGACGCAAAATCGTTATTAACTGAATATTTTGGGTAATATTCATCGTTGTTTGTTGTTGTTGTCCTGGATGCATAAGGTGTATTTAATCTTGTTAAACCATTGTGGTGGTTTTTTTCCCCTTTTTTTCTGTATTATTATTATTTTTTTGTTTTACACTTGACCCGCAGGGGCAGTGCCCACAGAGAGAACAGTTCTTGGATAACTGACGTGGCTACCCAGTCTAAAACAAGACAAAATAAATAAATAAAATAAATAAATAAATAAATAAATATTCAACAGGACAGTCATTTACAAAGATTTAATTTCACATTGTTTTTATTGTTGTTTTTTGTTGGTGATGGTGTTTTTTTATTTCCCCTCGATAATCCTGGGCATTTGAACAGTTCACAATTTGCGATTTCTTTACAGACAAGGCAAATACACAATTAAAAGCACTAAATAAAAAGCACTACTATATTTAATCAAGAAAATACAAAGATTTGTGCGCGTGTGGTTTGGCATATAAAACAAGGCAAATTTATTAACTTTTTAAATAACTATAAACAAAACAATTTTGTTTTAAATGTGACCAAATCCGTAAAAAAAAATGGCAAAATTGACGAAAACTTTTCTATACAATAAAAAATATATAAAGTAGCTATATTTAATTTGATAATTGTTGAGAATGATTGTCTTGAACTGGAGGTGTCACCAGAAAACAGATTTCAAGTTGATCTTGAATGTTCTTTGCATGTAACAGATCACACACAATCATCTTGTGCGTTGGTTCTCTCCTGTGCCAGGATGGTTTTTCTCCGGGCCATCAGGTTTTCCTCCCTCTGGAAAAACCAAACACTTTCGATCTCAGGCTCTGCTTCGTGGTCATTATTATGGGTTGATGTGGCAGGCTGTCAAAGGTGCCCTTGAATGCCTTCAGCTTTGCAGCTGCCAGTAAGGATGATTTATTAGCCTCCTAAATTATGATATTATACTATTAAATGTTATTTTGTGGTAAAGCAATGCAGCGTTTACTACGAGGGATTCAACACTGAGAGTGACAATTGCTTTAAAGCAAGCAATGTACTAACAATTTACAAATTGGGCAACCAAGGTTGGCTCAGTGTTTTCTTCCCTGCCTCTCACCTCTGTGGGCCCTGGTTCAAATCCAGTGAAGCCTCGCACGTGATTTTGGGTTTTCAGTCCCTCACTGACTGCGTGGACTTTTCCCCTGTTCGGGTTTTCCTCCTCCATCTAAAACTGACATTTCTTCATCTTCTCACCACAGGTATCTTCAGGCCTACATGTATGGGTCACAGTCCTAGTCGCTTCAGAAGCTTCCTTGGTTTCATTACCACAAAGAGTTAATAATAATACTAAATTGTATTATTTGTGTTTTTACCCATACACCGATGTGTGTTAGGCACTGTATACTCAGTACTTTCCCGAGTCCAGTGAAAAAATCACAGGCATAATCCTCGGGTGGGATTCGAACCCACGATCCCCGCCATCTCAGATACTAAAATTAAATACTAAATTTAACTAATTAATGGAATGCATCCAATACTCCTGCATACCTACTGAAGTCTTTAATTGAATTAGTTGCAAGAAAATATTACTTAACAATCTTAAATGCCCTTAGCTAAAACTAGCAGGGAGCCAGTCAGGAACCATATATTTTGGCTGGTAACTCATTTCTGCTGAGCAGACGTTTTTTTGCGTATTAGCCTGAACATTTGCCGTCATACCGTGAGCTTGTGAATAACGCCTGATACCGTCCTTTGGATCCTCCTCGTCCCTGTCAAACGTGCTTTTGACCTCGCATTGCCGAAATACTGTGTACGCATTTGCTACAGAGAACACACACTCACGCACGCATGTTATGTCGCTGTAAGTCTGGTAGTTGCGCGTCACTGCGTACCAATGAAACCATTGGGTTCATTAGACCAATGACTGTCTTTATCCTTGCGGATAAAGACAGGGGACCAGTCTAGGTGCGTATCAGCTTTAAGAAGTTGGTGGACACAGCTGGAGGGCGCTGTTCGGTTTAGGTGTGGCACAAAAAGGTGCACTCAAACCAAAGACATACCAACAGAGAATACTGAGCTCAACCAACTGTCACCTGTGCCTGGCGAAAAGTATCAATACCGTGTGAAATTAAACAGACCGACCAATGGGACAGCTCAAAATCGCCTAAAATGGCAGCTGGTGTGAATTGCCCTGTAGCAGTTGCGCACAGATAATCAATTTTCTTTAAACCGTGTCTGAAATTAACAGCAAAGGCTGCAGTTTGATTGCAATAATATCATGCATTGAAGCATAGGGGGCCCATAGCAACAACCATCTATTTATACAAGGTCCTACTACGAAAGAAAATTGACAAAGCTACAAATGCACCACAATTTATAACTACACATGTAGCAAGTACTTGTATTAAGAAAACTAATGTGGACTTCAAGTTTTCCTTGAAATTTAGTGTTTTGTTTCAAAGATTTTGGTTTAAACATAGCTTTTAGACTTAAGTATTAACTGAATTTTTAATTTTTTTTATTTTACAAATTCACTTTTGATTTCAATGGAAAGTTGGAGTCCAGATTAGTTCAGTTTGATAACAAATACTTGCTGTTAACAGACAGTTGAAAACAATTGCAGGACATTGACTAAAAGTGAACATTGACTGATAGCATGCATTGCTTCACATCACATCAGACTAGCCAACAGAAACTACATAACTACATCAGTTCTGGGAAAAACAAACCTCCCTGAGAAGTTAAAATAGTGGCTTATCACTTTTTAACTAAAAAATCTATCGTCATAATTCCTTTTTACTTAATAATCCTTTACATGCGCACAAACTGAAAGCCTCCCAAGAATAAAGTCTCTTACATTATAAAAACATAAATACATCTTTTGAAAAATTTTGTAGAATTTGTATTTACATGTTTATTACATTACTTTTTATGAGCTCTGACCTCCCCAGCTATTTCTCTGACCTCGCCTGGTTCCCCGATGACCTCGGCTGTTGACCATGCCATCTCTCCTGCTACGTGTGTTTCTCCCACTGGTATCCTCGCCTCCACTGCCTCTGACCTCATGAACTCTCCTTGGATCAGCATGGACTGAACCATGACCTCCACTGTTTCCATGACTAACGGATGCGTATCTTCCCCTGGAAGGGCTGGTTGCGAGGCGGCGTCGGTAACCACTTGGTTGGGTACCGGTGAGCGGGGAACCACCTGAAACTGACTGGGATCGTGGGTAGTGCCATTCTTGGTTACTTGTTGATGGTGAATAGGACTGTGGGCGTTTCAGGCTGGACTTGCAGGCACTGGCATAACTGGAGGTTGTGATCAAAAAATCAAACATACTGACTTTTATAAAGGTTCTTTGGGGTGTCCAATTTTATTTTCATGTTTCCCATTTCCGACAATAATAATAATATTTTATTCTTATACAGCGCATTACATCATCAAATAATCTCAATGCGCTTTGCATTATGGAAACAATTCATAGAGCGTCACTAGAATACATTCATAAAAACACAAGAAAATATCTAGGTTCATCAAAAGTTAATTAACATGCCCAATAAGACTTATAAAAAAAGTACATTAAAAACATCACAAATCATTGATTGACTCTAGTACAAGTGTCGATATATATACAATGTGCACGGGTCAGCATCCGGGGGAAAGCTCGCGCAAGGACAATTGTCGACAATTGTTCGACTAACTTTACCCGAACGCTGTTTAGTCACTTATGGTTAGTCAACGCTAGTCAACTACATGTATTTGGAACCAGCCTACTGACGGTGGTCGCTCAATGGTTGCTTCGCTGGTTAGGATTTGTTCGTTCTTAAACTGTGACAAACTGCACGGGAACCACGACCAAATGAAAATAAAAATGGCGCAATCGGCGGAGGAGAAGAAGATGTGAGTAGGCCTATGTTTATAACAATGCAAATGTTGGCATTAGACAATTTGGCTCATGCTAGTTCGACTAGAGTCGTTCGCGCTTTAATATTCAAGCGCATGCACACTGTTAGACACAAACCAACCATTGGTTGGCGATGGTTGCTGCGCGACCTTGCCCCTGGTTGCACATAATGTAATGAACAAGTGCTGCCTATGTGGATGCACATTGTGTGCACTTGCACTAGTATGAGAACAAATATTCATAAATTTGATTGTTCAATAAAAATGCAGAGATAAAAATGCACAGAACATGACTTTAAATTGATTACACCCCAGGCATATGATGTTACAAGCCCAAATAGCGCCATCACTGAGGTAAATGAAGACCTATCAATGGCTGAGAGTTGTGCGCAGCGCGTACACACTTCTATTGTTTGACCTCAGCCATGGCAGCCAATGCAAGGGGCTGTATAAAAAGGTGTTGAGAGCATTCTTCACAACAAAATTGACACAAAGTTAACACAGATGCAGTGGGACTTATTGGGAACTTTTCAACAGAATTGGCATAACAGATGAGAGCAATAAACATTACAACTAGCACAGTGATTGAGTGATATTTGATGTAAACGTTTCAAAAGCTTCTTCAGGAGAAATCCTCTACTGATATAAATCACAGAATAAACGAGAGAGTTTACACTCCTACCTGTCAGATAGACAGCCCTCTTTGCCTATCCTCACACCCGGGGATGGGGTTGAAAGAGTAGAATTTGCCGTCCTGTACCCTCCGCTTGAAGCATCATCGTCAGAATCAATCTGCACATTCACCCCTAGTGGGTGAGTGTTATCATCCGTCAGAGGCAACTTGGTACCCTGTAGCACTGTTGGAGGCGTGCCGGTGGAGGGATGTTTCCGTACCGGCCACTGTAGGGTGGGGGTGTTTGGGTTGTACGGAGGGGCATAGCTGAGCTCTTTTGGCTTCACTGAAGGCAATGATTTCGTTGGGGTGACTTTACCAGACACCACACCAGACCAAATCCCTTGCTTTCTATCTGTGGATAGAATTGTTACCTGAGGATTATCTCAATTTGTAGAGAACTCAATAAAGGATGAACAATTCTGAACATATCTACAGTGATTTTCTCTTGAACTTTGTAAGTATCTGTATCTGTATCTGTATCATATAGTTGGCAAAGCATCCTTACAGAAACATCACACCAACTTGTGAGAGCCAGTTGCAGCTACTTACCACGCCAGAAACATCAAGGCGAACCCCTTCTCTTAGTGGTAAGTGTTTCTAGGTTCTTTTACGTACGTTGATAAATATTGATACAACACACGGGACCTACGGCTGTAGATCCCATCAATCCCAGCAATAAAGGTTAAGTGTCTTGCTTCAGGACACAAGTGTCAAGACCAGGTCCCGAACCCAAACTCTGCTGATCAGAAACACCAGAGCTTGAGTCCGGTGTTCTTTAACGTTGGCCATGAGGGTTGAGACTCTAAAACTCTATCAACGGTTAAGACTCTAAAATCAACACAAATGGTTAAGACTAGATGTTAGGACATGAAGGGGTTGGATTTCTTGTCGCTTAAAACAATCTGGAGACAGGAGGGCATCTCCAAAAACAATCTGATACTGGGAATCACAGCTGTGCTGCTGTTATGATTTTGAAACTTGGGGGACAACCACAGAATATTTTGGTCTGCACAAAAGATTTCTTGTCCATGTAAAGAATCTGAAGGCAGGAAGAGATCTCCGAGAACATTCTACAATCAGGAATAACAAATCACGGCTGTGATGATTTAAGGCTTTTTGGTTAACAACAAAATGATCAACATTTAGTGGTGAAAGTTCAACACTGTATCATAAAAAAAATACTGCTTAAATGACACACATATTTGATACTGCGATATTACATCCTGCTTAAACTACCCAATATCACCAAGACATGAACTATTTTGCAGGTGGCTTCTCTAGTAGCTCTACTAACACTACAACTATTCGCTCGTAGTAGCTCTTCTCCCCCTCGCACTAAGATTTACAGACATCGATTCTTTATGTATTCATAGCCTTCTCTTGTGGACTCCCTCCCACATCACATAACAACTGTTGGAACTGAAAATTAACTCAAATCACTCATAAAAAGTTTCCCGTTTGTCTAATTGCCTGTTTGTGCTGTAAAGTGCATCAAGACTTTTGTGTGATGCACTAAATAAGAACCGTTATTACTAAAGAAATCAAGATGAGCTGCTTTTTAACTGCCGCATCATTTTTAAAAAAAATGTTTACCTCTCTGCTCATAAAGTCCCGGATCCAGACTATTCTGTAGCTTCCTTGTGGACCATGCTCCCTGGAGGGTGCCTAAGCTACCACTCCCTGTGGTGTTCTCACTGCCGGAGTCGTATGAGGAGAGGAGGGGACTGCTGGCCCTGATGGGTAGACTCCCTGTCAGCTTGATCTTCTTCTCGGTCAGCTGGTGATTCTTGTTCCCAGGTAGGATGCGGTGGACGTGGCGAGTGAACTTGGGTTTCTTGATGGAGTCCTGTCAAACAAAGAAAGTGGGGATAGCTTTTCTAGCTGTAATTTGTAATATTATTGGTGTTTGTACGCATTCGAACTGCCTCTAGCTGCCGGGCAACCTCGGTCTAGTTGGTAAGACATCTGCTCTAGAATGGCGGGGGTCGTTGGTTCGAATCCCACCCGAGGAATATGCCTGTGAATATTTTTGTGTGTACAGTGCGTAACAAACATCGGTGTATGGGTAAAAACACAATATTCTTTATCCCCGATGCAAAAATTTAACATCTATTGTAATTTGTAACTATCAACAACTTCCTTATTCATGTCCTACCCTTGCTTGGGTAAACCATGTGTGATAAAATGTATTACAGAGCTTGAAGTTTACCATAAAAGGATCTGTGAAATGGAATTGTTACTCATTACAAATAAGGAAATGTATTTTTTAAGTGTAAATACATCTTTTTTTCGTAAAAATGCTTCTTATAAAAAAAAATTAAATGAGTTTTAAAATTTTAAAAAAGTACCAACCCCACCCCTCCAGTGGGAGCATGTAAACCTTCTTTACTCAGACCCTCAGTACATACCAAACATACCCAAACATCCTAAAATCGCACCTTAGACCAATTTTTCCCTATGATACAGCCCTTTTGTACCCATACCCAAGTACCAAACCAAATAGGTGTCTTTGAAGTACATCTTAACCCACCCTTTCTATATGATATAGCCCTTCAGTACCCACACCCTCAGTAGGTATCAAAAAAACTTAGTAGGTAACGGTGTCTTCAAAGCACATCATAGCCCACTCTCTTCTGATTTAGCCCTTCTGTACCCACACCCTGACTAGGTACCAAACATCCCCAATAGGTAAAACTGACCTTGACGCACAGGTTAACCAAATCTTTCATTATAATATAACCCTTCTGTACCTCAGTAGGTACGGCACATCTCCGACAGGTGTCTTTGAAGCACAGCTTAACCCACTCTTTCCCTCTGATACACATGTAGCCCTTCTGTACCCACATCCTAAGTACCAAACATACCCAATAGGTGTCTTTGAAGCACACCTTAACCATTCTTTCCCTATGACAGCCCTTCTGTACCCATACCCTCAGTAGGTACCCAACCATCCCCGATAGGTAACTGTCTTTGGAGCACACCTTAACCCACTCTTTCCTTATGAATAGCCCTTCTGTACCCGTACCCTCAGTAGGTACCAAATATCCCTTATAGGCAACAGTGTCTTTGAAGCACACCTTAACCCACTCTTTCCCTATGATACAGCCCTTCTGTACCCGTACCCTCAGTAGGTACCAAACATCCCTGATAGCTGACAATGTCTTTGAAGCACACCTTAACCCAATCTTTCCCTATCATATAACCCGTCTGTACCAATACCCTCAGTAGGTACCAAACATCCCAAATAGGTAACAACTTAACCCACTTCACTTCTGTACCCAGACCCCCCTTGGTACCATAAATACCTGATAACAAAAGTGCAATTTACACCCGACTCAACTCCCTTTATCACCAAGACATCATAGAACTTCTGTATCCCAAACATACCCAACAGGTAATAATACTGGAGTCTTATATAGCGTGCGTATCTACCAGCAATTAGGTACTCAAGGCGCTTGTTATTGTAATTTTTTTTTACAACAGGTTTTTGAAGTTTTTGATTTATGAGACCAATTTATGTAGCACCCTATAAGGATTTACAAGGTGCTGCTGCGCAATCAGCAGTCACTGCCAGAAACGTCAGGAAAAATCCCTTCTCTTAGCGATAAGTGTCACTGGGTACTTTTACATGCATTACACAACACAACAGGACCTACGGCTTCACATCCCATCCAAAGGACGAAGCAATAATGGTTACGTGTCTTGCTTAAGGACACAAGTGTCAAGACCGGGACTCGAACCCACACTCTGCTGATCAGAAACACATGAGCTTGAGTCCGGTGTGCTAGGCCGCTCGGCCACGGCACGCCACTAGGTAACAGTGCCCTTCAAGCTTACAAGCCTTTCAAGTCCTTCAAGCCTACCTGAACCCTCCACTTTCACAATGATTTCCCCTTCTAAACCAAGGCCCTCCCTAGGTCCTAATAAACATACCCGATACGTAACGATGCACTCCACGTCTACCTCACTCCCCGTCCTGCATATCCTCCAGTTTGTCATGACGTAAGGCGGATGCCTTAATTTCTCCTTCATCCCCGGTTCATTAATCTGAGATATAGCCACCTCCTTAATGCACCTGACTGAACTATCATCACAGTCCGTCTCAATGAACACCTTCCACTTGAATTCCTGACAACAGAAGACTACAACAATTAACAAATTTATTGACCACCTCTGGCAGGCATATTTGGCCTTGGGATAAAGCTCAGACATTTTATTGAGTACAAGGACTGACCTTATGATGTATAGGCTTTTATGTATACCTTTTCAGGGTATTTAACAACAATCTTACTGATTTGTCTGAAAGCACAAAATTAGAAATCAGATTAAAGTAGGAAGAATATCACACCTGCACAGTCTGGGCTCCAATTTCACTTATAGACAAGTAAGTTTGTAACGTGGGACTTTGGTACACTAGGTGGCAGCAGACACTACAAGGTAATTATCCATTGTTTATGTAATTCAGAGCTTGCGCATTATTCTGAGAAATAGCCGAGCACACCAAAACATAACCAGTTGCCGCCGGGATTCCTTTTTGTTGTTGTACCGTCCCCCTGGCAGGATTCTTTTGGCGGAATTGCTGGAATTTTTTTCTTGAGGGTACTGCTGGCACAAAGAAACCTTGACTTCACAATGCCAAGAGCAGAAAGATTCTCTTTGTTGGATCCTCCGCTTTGTTTCTCGACCAAGAAAATTGTCAAATTCACACAGCGTGAATTGCAAAATATCTTTGAGGGTACCATACCGCTGGCACAAAGAAACCCTGATTAGACAATGCAAAGAGAACAAAGCTGAACTTTTTATTGGATCGTCTGTTTTGTTTCTTGACCGAGAAAATGTCAAATTCAGGCATTAGCCACCCCTGCCATATTATCTAAGTCCAAGCATTAGGTTGTGTGAATTCCACGAACCTTCCATAGAAAGGGGTATTTTGGACAGGGATGAGATTTTATGTAAATGAAAAATCCTGAACATTTAACAAAAGTCCCCTCTTTGTGTGGAGATAAAGCCAACAGAATTGCAAAACGTTAAACTAGGGAGGATTTCAGACTCTCTATATGGTTTCAAAATATTTGAAGGTTTGGTCATAACAAGGGTGGAGTCTTTTCATCTCTGTGATGGCAATTTTGCCTCTTTTATCTCTGTGATGGCAATTTTGCCTCTTTCATCTCTGTGAAGGCAATTTTGCCTCTTTCACTTATGGCAATTTTGCCTCTTTCATCTCTGTGATGGCAATTTTGCCTCTTCCATCTCTGTGATGGCAATTTTGCCTCCCATCTCTGTGAAGGCAATTTTGTCTCTTTCATCTCTGTGATGGCAACTTTGCCTCTTTCAAGAAAATCTGAAGGTGCAGGGAGACCAATGAAAAAGCCTGAAATCAGGAACAATCCTCATAAGTCACATGCCTGTTTGGAAGATGCAAATGTAGGAGGTTTTCTAGCCAAAGACATTAGAGGTTTAGGGTTGAAGATTAATACTGTACCAACCTCTGGTGTTGGTCCTGGTCGGCAGTGATTCCCAAACACCAGCGTGAGGTGGAGATTCTTGGGTTGATTTCCCGGTAATACTGTGTTGTCTTTATTCGGCAATAAAGGAATACTCTGACAAATACATACATCACCAAAACGTTTTTAAAAAAAAATAAACATATAGAACAGTATAGAGCTGATTTATCTTAGAATCTTTAACTGATGGCAACTTCTTTTTGTACTAAATAAAAAAATACAAAAACCAGGCATCAGGTTAGCTCAGTGGTTTCTTTCCCTGCTCTTCACATTTAAGGACCCCACCCTCAGACCTGGAGCCTTGCATGTGGATTGGGTTTTCAGTCCCTACTTGATTGCGTGGGTTTCCTCATTTGGGCTTTTCATCCCACATCTAAAGCGTATGTTTCTTCTCGTTTCCTATTCACCACCCTTGCACTTACGCTGTTGGACGTATAATGAAATAATCAAAGAAAAGATTTAAACGGGGGTGTCTGCCAGTCACTAGCATGTGCATGTATGTAGTGGCAAGGTTACTTGTGATGATAGGAAGTCTGTGCACTAATATTTTTATTTTATTTTGTTTTATTTTATTATCTCCAACCAACAGCGGTAAGCCGCAAATAACAGGGAGGGATTGAAAATTACATACAAATAAATAGAATCTTATTTATAAAACAGTATACAATAAAGAGTAGTTATGTGGCATTACTTATAAAAACTGTCACAAAGGGAGTAATCAAAACATTGATACAAACATGGCGATAGTTTTAAAAATATACATTTTTTTAAAAGGTATTTAAAAAACAAACAGACAAACCGATGGTAATGAAACAGTTTTTAAATGAACCATGTATGTAACTTAACTCACCACTCCGTCAAGTCCATTTATGGCTGCATGACACAACTCAAATGGACAGCAAAGCCATTTATGGCCTTGATTTTGTACAGTATCAATTGACAAGCAAAACCAAGTCCGTCCATATGCGTGCAGACATTGCGAAGTCAAAAAGTTAATCTGATACTCTGTAACCTGGCACTTAAGTAATTTAACCTGGCAAGTATCAAAGTTTGTGCATTATTATGACAAACACATGGTAATGAAACAGTTTTTTAAACTCTACGTGGTGAGAATACAATCTAAAGAGGTTTGTGCAGACACCATGTACATGAAAACTCTCTCTCTCTCTCCGAGTTGTGGTGTTTCTGAAAAGAACAGTTAGTTTAACAACTCGAAGTTTTGATCAGTATGCTCTGATCTTCTCCTGAAGATAACCGGAGCATGCTAATCGAAACGTAGAGTTGTCCAACCAATAGTTCTTTTCAGAACCACCACAACTTTTAGAGAAGGTTCTCATGTACATGGTATCCGCAAAAACCTCTTTAGAAACAGTTCTGAACGAATCATTTATGCAACTTAACGCAGCACTCTGTAGTGTGACTGACCTTCAAGCTTGACAGAGGAGGGAAATGCTGCAGTCTGTAGTTCTCCAGCATGAGCTGCTCAATCTCCATCTGGAGATCCTTCCGATGACCCAGGGACTTGATCCCGAGGGCAAGGAGGTCATCCATGGAGAGGAGTAACAGGCGACGCCCAGTGATGTTATGCTCCAGCATCAGGGGGGCATACTGGGCCAGATCGCTCCGCCTCATGTCTGTCATGGAATATTAAGTGGAAAAGTACATCAAATTGGCATTTATTTGGGCATGTTACAAGTTCGCTTCGGAGGCACAATAACACACAAACTCTTTATGCAACACACATCGGCGGGCTGATAAAGTGACAGTTGAGTTTCTGTGCATGTTGGCGGTGGTTACGTCAACAGGCCACATGTGGTGAGACATTGTAGTAGGTTGTGCGTACACAGGCAAATGTTTCACGGAGTCCATGGGGTCATGGTTTAGTTGCCTTGGGCAAAAGGCTCTGCAAACAATGAATGGCTTAACTCTTTGCATGATTTTAACCTAATACCTTTAACGAAGACCTGCTCCTTTCACATACCAGCCAAGATTTTGTGTAGGGAATGCAAGAGCGTCCTCAGTCATTTTTGAGTGGGAGTATTTCTAAAACTTACTTTATTGACCTTTGTACTTCTTGCTAAGGGACGGATTGTATCAAATTCCATGACAATAATTTTGCAAAATCAAGAAAATCCAGAAAAATATCATCCCTGTTGTATACTGATGGGTTGGGACAGCAAGAACATATCAGGGACCAGATGTTTGAACGTTACCTTTGGCATGGAGTTGCAAAACCCACAGGTACACCTCTTGCTCACTCCAATAATTAGCATCATGTTTGACGTCGGCACCAAACGGAACGACAAGCTGCCCATAGAGGGCGTCCTCCAGGTGCCTAAGGTGGCTCTCCCTTGAGTCAAGTTTGTTTTCTTTTTCCTTCAGGCAACGTTCCATCTGATGAATGCGTGCCATTGTCTCTTCAATTTCACATCTTGGAGGGAAGAAAGGTGAAGAATCCGGGATGAAAATTAAGAAAATCAGATTGAGGTTGGAAAAACAAATCAAGTTGATCACTTTTACAAAACGAAAACTTCTACAAGCATTCTACAGACACACTGTTGGAAAGTAACATGATCAAAAATCAAAAACTCTACTAAAACATGTAAAAAGGCAACAGATCTTACAACCCTGCTCCGTTTTCATTGAAGTAATAATTATCTGGACTTTGAATATTACATTTATTTTATTTTGGAATAAATACTATTACTTTGGTTTTTCACCGTACACACCATTATGATAGGCACTGTATACTTGTTGCTTTTCGAGTCATGTGGGAAACAAATTCACATGTTACTATAACTGAGAAATTATGTGAATGTCGTGGAACAAGCGCAGGAACATGTCGCAGAAGTTTGGAATTTTTCTACTCTTGCGACTGTTAATTTTTTTCAGACAGCAACTCGTCGTGTGCTCGGCAAAAGGACGTAAGGGAAAGTTCCCGGCAAAAGGACGTAAGCAATTTATGTTAAAATTTCAATGTTTCAAGAATTATGAGCGGGAAAGTTTGGTAAACATGTTGTCATGCAAAAGTCATTCTAGAAAGGTTAAATTCTGCATGGGGAATGGGGAAACATGTCTTAAGGGTAGTTCTAGCAAAAAAAACAACAAAACTGATATATTTTTCATGTCAGCCATTTTGTTGCTTACGTCCTATTGTTATTGGGACAAACTACTTTATGTTCCCGGCAAAAGAGTAAAAGGCCTTACGCCCTTTTGCCGGGTACACGACGAACTGATGTCAATCGTCTTAACAGCATCCTAGTTATACTCAGGTCATAAACAATTGGTGAAAAGTCAGGCATCGACCGTTCTGCGTCATCATAAGGTCGGCTTAACACAGGCAACAGATTATGTTAAACTCTGCTGCACGTTATTGTATCAAAATGTTGTCAAAACGTACAAAATGCGTGATGTGGGTTGACTTTTACTTACTTCCACTGTGCTTTTTGCTTCAGGAATGTGCCCGTTTCTTCCGATAAGGGTTCTGTGAGGAAAAAACACAAGATCTTAAAAATGACAACAATGGTTTGTTGGCACATTTACTAGTTTAACAGATTTTGTTGAAAAGTGTTGTGGCTGAGTGGTCTCATGCACCCGACTCCACTCCAGAGCTCATTGGCCCATTTGGCCCAATGAATCATTGTGTGGTGAGTAGCCCCATGAATTTAGGCCCATTTCTGGAGCTCCTGGAATGTGCCTTGAGTAAGACATTTAACTTTTGCTTTGTTCCTCGGATCCATAATCAGGCACTGACACCTTTTGTTGTGTAACACACATTTGAAGACTTGTTACAACTGATAATGTAATAATAGCCTATGGATAACGTATTACCAACCGATAATGTATCAATGGATTTCAATGATAGATGCACCACCCTGCAGTTTATCATGCAGTCATGTGATGATTGCATCTATGCAGTACAGTCAGCCCTCCCACTGTCTGACCATTCAATATTATCCACATGGTCTTGACTAATGTAGCACTCTGCCATCCTGCAATACGTTATCATGTGGTGAATGCCACAGTGCACAGTAGTTCTGTGCACAGCTGTTCCACCATACTCAATCTATGCAGATGATTTATTCGGAATAGTAGTCAACGCACTGGCAAATGTTACCATAATAGGATGCTTAAAATTTACTTGAAATCTGAAACGATTGGCCCAGGAATTCTTACCATCCTCAATCAAACGATCCAGTGTCTTGAGAATCTCCTTAAAGGAGGGTCGTTTCTTGGGGTCTGTCTCCCAGCATGGCTGTATGAGGTTAGCCAGTTTGTCAGGACACGTCGTAGGTATTGTTAACCTCTGGGTAAGGTCAACAATAGGTCAAAGGTTAATAGCAAAGATTAAAGCAGACAAAAACATTGTATCCAGCGGACTAGAAACAACATGATTTCTGTACCCAATTAATCTTACCCAAAGCCCTTTCACACACTACAAAGCCAATTCCCAGGGGGAAAAAATCACCAGGACATTTCAGACTCTATTTTTGAACCCCCACTACCAGGGCTCGAATTTTACACTGGACCAGAGGCCCAAGGCCAGTGATTTTTAGCATCGGGCCAGTAAACTCATGACTGGACAAGTCCGGTGGTCTTGTGTTTTTCAATTGAAAAAAAAAACCTCACTGTGTAATATATTTAACAAAAAGAAACACCAGAAATGATGTTCAAAATGTCACTTTGAATCTGATCAATATCTTTCAATTCTGTATCAAAATATCCTCTTAGTGCTTGTTCAAATAAAAACAGTTTCCATTTGAAACTTTGTAGAAAGTTCCTTCTCATTAAGATTCTGGTCTTGTAAAATAAATTCTGGACCAGTAAACATTTTGAGCTATAAGCCCTGTGGTCTTGTGAAATTTTACCCCCAATTGAATCCCTGACGACCCTGCGTTTTGTTTCGCACTTTCAGCAATTTCCTGTGGAAAATGAGCAGTTGACACGGTACCTTTGGATTATCACACTTAACTCTAAAGTCCAAAGCAGGGGTTGCCACTTCCCTTCAAAATGCTAGTTCCTGGGAAATTCCCATGACTAACTGTTCAAGTGTGAAAGGCCACATTAAACTCTCCCAGGATATTTCCTGAGAATTTTGTCTTTGAGGGAAGAGGGCTTAGTTTTTTATAGTAAGATTACCAACTGATACCAACAACCGACACCAATAACTTGAGACGAATGCTAAAAACAGCCACAGGTGTTTTTATAACGGAAGGATTTCCATAACAATTGACCACAATTTGGTAAGCATTGGAGACCTCATTTGCATATTGATCACAGGCCACTGGTAGAAAGAATGGGGGCACCAATTTGTCACTTTTTTTAAACTGATAGAAGAATTCAAGCAACAGTAATTTGATTCAATTCAACTATGAGTGACTTCAGTCATAAAGTAGGGTCCTATATATCTGAAACCAACTTGGCTTGTTTAACATACATGACATAATTTAACCAGTTGCCACTGGCTAACTGGTAAATGTGCAGTAAGTGACAATGGGAGATCTTGGAATGCTAGGTGGCAGCAGAACTACAGGGTAAATTTCCTCTGTTTACATAGTTCTGAGCAGGTGCACATTTCAGAGAGCAATGGATTAACCTGGTAAGTCTGCTGCCACTAAGTGTCCTGAAAAGCCTCCTATTACATAGTGTCAAACAGTCACTGACTTCAACTACTTGTTACAAACTGCGTTATAGACAAACTTTTGGGAGCCAATCGAATACCGAGCTTCCAGACCATTCGCTCATGCTCGCTGATATAACTTACTTCGTTCTTTTCCACTACTGCCCAGCTTGCTGATATAACTTACTTCGTTTCTTTTCCACTACCACCCAGCTTGCTGATATAAATTACTTCGTTCTTTTCCACTACTGCCCAGCTTACTGATATAACTTACTTCATTCTTTTCCACTACTGCCCAGCTTGCTGATATAACTTACTTCGTTTCTTTTCCACTACTGCCCAGCTTGCTGATATAACTTACTTCGTTCTTTTCCACTACTGCCCAGCTTGCTGATATAGCTTACTTCGTTTCTTTTCTACTACCACCCAGCTTGCTGATATAAATTACTTCGTTCTTTTCCACTACTGCCCAGCTTACTGATATAACTTACTTCATTCTTTTCCACTACTGCCCAGCTTGCTGATATAACTTACTTCGTTTCTTTTCCACTACTGCCCAGCTTGCTGATATAACTTACTTCGTTCTTTTCCACTACTGCCCAGCTTGCTGATATAGCTTACTTCATTCTTTTCCACTGCCCAGCTTGCTGATATAACTTACTTCATTCTTTTCCACTACTGCCCAGCTTACTGAATAGCTTACTTCGTTCTTTTCCACTACTGCCCAGCTTGCTGATATAACTTACTTCGTTCTTTTCCACTGCCCAGCTTGCTGATATAACTTACTTCATTCTTTTCCACTACTGCCCAGCTTACTGAATAGCTTACTTCGTTCTTTTCCACTACTGCCCAGCTTGCTGATATAACTTACTTCGTTCTTTTCCACTACTGCCCAGCTTGCTGATATAACTTACTTCGTTTCTTTTCTACTACCACCCAGCTTGCTGATATAACTTACTTCATTCTTTTCCACTACTACCCAGCTTGCTGATATAACTTACTTCGTTCTTTTCCACTACTGCCCAGCTTGCTGATATAACTTACTTCGTTTCTTTTCCACTACTGCCCAGCTTACTGATATAACTTACTTCATTCTTTTCCACTACCGCCCAGCTTACTGATATAGCTTACTTCATTCTTTTCCACTACTGCCCAGCTTACTGATATAACTTACTTCATTCTTTTCCACTACCGCCCAGCTTACTGATATAGCTTACTTCATTCTTTTCCACTACTGCCCAGCTTACTGACATAGCTTACTTCGTTCTTTTCCACTACTGCCCAGCTTACTGATATAGCTTACTTCATTCTTTTCCACAACTGCCCAGCTTACTGATATAGCTTACTTCATTCTTTTCCACTACTGCCCAGCTTGCTGATATAGCTTACTTCATTCTTTTCCACTACTGCCCAGCTTACTGATATAGCTTACTTCATTCTTTTCCACTACTGCCCAGCTTACTGATATAGCTTACTTCATTCTTTTCCACTACTGCCAGGGAATACTGATATAGCTTTCTTCATTCTTTTCCACTACTGCCCAGCTTACTGATATAGCTTACTTCGTTCTTTTCCACTACTGCCCAGCTTATTGATATAGCTTCCTTCATTCTTTTCCACTACTGCCCGGCTTACTGATATAACTTACTTCATTCTTTTCCACTACTGCCCAGCTTACTCATATAGCTTACTTCGTTCTTTTCCACTACTGCCCAGCTTACTGATATAGCTTACTTCGTTCTTTTCCACTACTGCCCAGCTTACTGATACAACTTACTTCGTTCTTTTCCACTACCGCCCAGGCAACTTGGATTCCATCCACACCCTGAAAGGGCACCTCTCGTGTCAGCAGCTCCCATAACACCTGAAAGAAACACAAATCATGGGGATTAGGGCCATTGCTAAGGCGAGGGCGTGGTCATTCTTTACCAATATTTTCTTAAATGTTTTGCTTAATCAACAAATGTTACAATGTTCTTTGTTATTATTTCCATTATTAATTCTGGTAATGAAACCAAGGATGCCTCAAAGTGAACTTAAGCTTGGAAGCCTGAAGAAACCTGTAGATAAGGGTGCTTGCTATCTGAACTAGAAACACTGGGGTAAACCCCTACTCTTTCACAATAAGTGTTCTAAGTTCTTTTACGCGCACTACCAATACACGGGACCTACGGCTTAATGTCCCATCCGAAGAAAAAATCGATTATGGTAAAGTGTCTTGCTTAAGGACACAAGTGTAGCGACTGGCCAGGCCGGGATTCGAAGCAACATTCTGTAAACTACAGAAATTAAGTTCGGGGGACTAGACCGCGATACTCCACAAATCGTATTAATCAATAAATATTTATAATTGTATTAATCAATAAATGATACGATTTTGTTATCTGACATTAGAGCATGAACTGCTATTAAGATCTCAAGAGGACACGACCATCAACAATACAAAGACATGGATGCACATCCAGAAATGAAAAAAGGAACAAACTTTTAAGAAACCACAACTCAATGTTCTTGTGTGTCGCTAGCTTTCTTATGTAGAAAGAAAGTTTCTTCCTGACTCACCACACCGTAGGAGAAGGTGTCACATTTCTCTGAAACCGGTTCCCCGAGGATAACCTCGGGTGCCATCCAAGGGAACGTTCCGGCCATCGTCATCATCGCTGTGCTACCGTGGAAACGGGACGCACCAAAATCAACTAGCTGCAACAGTAAGTTTTGTGAAGGACTGAGCATCACTTGGCCATGCACAAAAAATCTTTTATCGGATGACACATTTGGGTGTTGAGCATAGATAATAGAACGCCGGAGGTGCAAGATGGGGAACTCAAGCTGAAATGTGAAATCCCACTGGACGCCTAACTCTTTTGATACAACAATAGATCAGTGCAGATCAGTGCAGACAATGACCATTGCTATCCATGGAAAACAAAACATTCACTTGCCGAAATGGCGCCCATGCGTATTTCATGTTCCAACAACAGATAAAGCTCCAGGTCCCCATCTTGCGCTTTCGGTGCTCTATAATCTTTGGTGTCAAGATACCATTGAGTGGAGTATTTTAGAGACTTCCGGAGGGTCTCTAAGCCAACAATACCAGGGGTGGAGTTCACAAAACTAGTCCTAACTTAGGACTAGTCCTAACTGATGATAAGTCCAATAAGTTAACACTAGTTACTCATCCTAACTCAAGATAAGACTAGTCCTAGGGCTTTGTGAAATCAACACCAGAGCTAATTTCATAGAGCTGCTTTAAAGGCACGAAAAAATAGCTAAGCACACCAACATTTTTGCTTACCAGAATAAGGTTATCAGTTAAAATACCATGCCACATGTACCATTTGGGACTGTTTTTCTGCTTATTTAAAAGCACAAAAAAATAGCTAAGCACAACAACATTTTTGCTTAACAGAATAAGGTTATCAGTTAAAATACCATGTCACGTGTACCACCTGCGACTGTTTTTCAGCTTATTTCTGCTCAGCACTATTCATGAAATTGGGCACAGGTGTTTAGGGTTACTGATTATCCCACAAAATGAAAATGAAAACACTCTTACCTTTACAATCATGCCATCGCATATGACACAATTTTTCGATTTCAAATCTCGGTGTATAACTTTAACTTTGGCTTCATTGTGTAGATAGTTAATACCTGATTACAAACAAAGAAACAAACGATAAGAAGTGATTGATTTTTTTTTCTCTCTCTCTCTCTCCAAAATGCAATAATCGCATGGGGGATAAGGAATATGTTTAATGTTTTGGGGTTTCCCTTACATTGATGTGTGATAACCACTGTATACTCAGTGCCTTTCCCTGAGTCCCATTGGGGAAAAATTCCACAGGTGTATTTAATCCCAAGACCTTTGCCATTCTAGAGCAGATGTCTTACTACTAGACCACCGAACATGCCCTGTGACTGACAAGAGGCCAGTTCGAATCCTGTACTAGCAGCGGGTACTGCAAAAAACAAAACACTGGCGAATTGTATAGACCTTGTGCAACGTCGTCAAAGATGACACGTGTGCTTTCAACATTGCCATTTTGGTGATCAAGTCTCCACATGAAAAGTACACGAAGTTCCATGTTTATTGTAAATATTTAACAGATTCTTGCGGGATATTTTGGAAACATTTCCAAAAATTGAAAGCTGTTACGTCACTTAATGAATTTACACACAAAGCTTACTTTCATTATGAAGACTTTTGCTTTTTGAGTTTAAAAAGAAGAATTTAGGCGGTAACATTACAGGCCTGATTGCTTCGTTCATGAAAGGGCAAGGGCACCAACACCGGCCAAGGCATTTTCTCCTTGGTAAAGGGCACCTCTATGAGGAAATTGTAAATTTCTATTGGAACATTTCAAGGGCACCAAGGCAATGACCAGGGGCAATGGAGGCAATTGCCTACGTGAAGTATCAGGCCTGAAAGTGCACAAAACTTATCAACAAGTGTGCTCTTTTTTTTCGTCCAAGGGGTTTGACCCCCCCCCCTCCTGAATTTTGTCTGCTTGATTTCTGTACAATTCGACTTTTTTTCTTTTTTTTTTTGTAAGTGTAGTTTTTTATCTTCTTTCTTTTTTTTGTCTTTTAAAACCCCTGTCTCATTTGTTTCGTATTTTTAACATTTTCTTTGCCCTCGGCTTTGCTCTGGTTTTTGATTGTCTGTGCTTAGCTTTTGTTTTTATCTCAGTTTTCTTGTGCCATGCTTGTATTTTTAAAATATTTTTTGTAGAGGACCACAATAGAAATAAGCTTCTTTTAGCTTTTTTGTGTTATCCTCGACAATACCCTGGATTCTCTTGTATTTTTTATTGCTCTGTCTTTTTCCTATTATATTATTTTGTCATTGTTCTTTGTAAGATATTCTTGGTGATTGTATAATAAAAAATTTTAAAAATAAAATAAAAATAAAAAAGTCTGCCTGATGCGCAGGAACATTACACAAATAATTTAGTGCAACGCAGAAGATATTTCTTTGCAGTGATCACATCTTGCGTCGCGTGCCTGATAATTTTTGCAGTTCCACACGACTGCCTAATGATTGCAAGTGGTCGGTGACATTAGTTGCACAAGGTCTACATGGCATGTACGGATGTTCAAACAAAACTTATTTTCATAAACAATAAACCAATCCCCTCTTAATAGAGCCACAATTGTCTTTTATTAATATTTGTTTGTTTACATGTACATATGATTGAAAAGAAAGAGAATTATATTACTTGATTGTGACAGAATGGGAATTTTACGCAATAACTCACAAGGGAAGACTGGATAAATCTTAATTCAATTTCAGGGTGAACAAATAAATTGACTGGAGCAGGATTTGAACCAACGACCCCCAGTTTAACGTACTGGCACTCTATCACTTGAGCTATCACCAGGCCTAACATGCCTAATGTTGGCGGTCTCCCTATTTTGTCAATATGTTTGTTCTTGAGTGCCAGTCAGAAGCCATCCAACATAAAATAGCTGTATGGCCAGGGGTGGATTTCACAAAGCGCTAGGACTAGTCTCATCTCCAGTTAGGACGAGTCACTAGTCCTAATTTATAGGAGTAATCCTAAGTTAGGACAAGTTGGGTGAAATCCACCCCAGGTCAGTTTGCAGAGTGCAGGTAAGTTCAATCGGGTTTGCTGATTCAAATCCCGCTCCAGTCAATTTTTCTTTACTCGCCCCAAAATAGAATGGAAAATGGCCAGAGCTTACCTAATGCTACATGCCTTGCCCAGGTAAGTATCTGTTTGAAGTCCACAACGTTGGCGGGGTCAGCCAGATGTGAGTACAGAGATCCAAGGGAAGCATATTCTGTAAAAAAAAAAAAATAATGATAATTAAAAATTATTAATAAACCAAACAAAATCAACAAGTATTACTATTATTAATAATTATTATTAAAAGCATTATTGTTATTATTAATAACAATAATACGTAGCTCTTATATAGCGCTTTATCACACCCAATGGGCGTCTCAAAGCGCTCAGTATTTTTTTCCTGCATGGTATGCGGAGTTAGGTTTTGACATATGAGACCTGTTCCTTTACATAGCACCATGTAATGGTTTACAAGGTACTTTGGCGCAATCTGCAGCTGATCAAACCAGGAACGCTGGGGCGAACCCCTTCTCCTATCGATAAGTGTACTGTTTTTTTTTAAATGCATTGCACAACACACGAGACCTACAGCTTTACGTCCCATCCAAAGGACGCAGCAATAATGGTTAAGTGTCTTGTTTAAGGACACAAGTGTCACGACTGGGACTCGAACCCACATTCTGCTGATCAGAAACACCAGAGCTTGAGTCCAGTGATCTTATCCACTCGGCCACGACACGCCACTTAACAATCATTACAATCACCATACAGTCAGAAATCCCTAATTTGGCTGTCTTTGTAACGTTTTTCTAGTAAACATGTCTCGAAAAAATAATACCCCCAAAAATAAGTAAGGATATGCTTGACACCATGTGGTTTAAATCTCTTTTGAGTGTGGTTCCAAAGGAACCGTTGACTGAATGTTTCGGACAGTATACTCGTCAGTCCGTCGTCGGGAGACTAAAAAAAAATAATAAATTGTTTCTATTGATATGTTATTATGGACGAGGATGGAAAAGTGTCAAATCTGGACTTGACTTAACTTTTACACTTTGCTGCCATTGGTTGATCGCGAGTTTGTCCCAAACTGTCCATTTGTCAAAGTGGACACTACGGGCAAACTCGTATAAGCCCCCTTGCAGATACATGTATGGTCACTCATGGATTTCAAAAAAAATAACGTAGGGTTTGAAATATAATCAGTAGTTGTACAAGGACACTTGTAAAGTGAAGGCATGATGTATCTGCCGAGACAGGTGGTTGAGAAAAACAAATAAGAAGAGAAAATTAAAAAATACATCGGCAAAAATTAAAAAGCTTTCATCAATAACCATACGACCTCGAGGGACAAAATCAAGGGGTTTTGGTTGTTCGAGTAAGCTTGCTTGCGCAGGTGAGATTTGATTCTCGTCTTGAATGTTTTGATGAATGAAGATGATTTGACAGTCCGGGGAAGGGGAGTTGCTCAATGTTTTTGTCATCACGTCGTAGCATCAGCTGTTTGATTCAAAATTCACTAATGCATTTTTATTTTTTTTTTTTATGGAAGTCACCCAACACAAGGCACAAAGGCCACTCGAGGGTTAAGATTGATCTGAAGTGCAAGTCAATTGTAATTGCTAAGCAAAGTGTGATGTCACAATTCAAATCACAATGGTAATACTAACAACTCACCTTAAGATGAATCTTAGTGCTTTGTGAAATCGACCCCTGGACCTCTACTCTATAATATGTAGGGGTGACACCCCAAGTCGGCATAATATGAAATCTTAAGTTACAGTAACTGAGTCATATGTTTCTTTGGTTAGGGTGTCCTGGCCGAGCGGTCTAATGCACCAGACTTGGGGTGTCGCCCCTACATTTATAGAGTACAGGCCCAGGGGTTGATTTCACAAAGCACTAAGATTCATCTTAAGGTGAGTTGTCAGTATTACCATAGTAATTTGAATTGTGACATCACACTTTGCTTAGCAAATACCAATTGATTTGCACTTCAGATCAATCTTAACTCTATCGTGAAATGGAGCCCAGGGGTCCATTTCACAAAGAGCTAAGATTGATCTTACGATGAGTTGCCAATATCACCATAGCGATTTGTATCGTGACATCACACTTTGCTTAGCAAATAAGGTTGATACACAGTCAAGATGAATCATTACTCTTTGTGAAATTGATCCCTGAGATCATGAAGCATCAAAAGCCCCTCAGATCAGAGTTCAGTGCGTGCACAAGAGTAGGGACAGATGAGCTTGAAGAGACATACTGTACTCTTGGGACTTCTAGACCTTTCCTTTGTAATGTCACAGCCCGAGTTTTTGCCAACCAAGATGGGCAAACTACAGGGCGCCATTAATGCAAAGCAAAAACATAGTACTCACAGTTTGCAAAAATGTTACACACAAATTCAAAAATTGTTTACAATTTGTTGGAAACAAACCAACCAATAATGGGATGTATTTTTTTTTAAACAGGAAGTTTGCAAAATTGTTGAATTTGGTCACAACGTCTGTCTAGAAGACTTGAACATTTTGCTACATTTGGCCCTCCATGCCGACCAGCGCGGTTTGTTTATCAACAATAGAAAGGTCTATAGACCGATTGCACGACAATGTTGACATGCGGTCACGTGACCTCCTATTGGGTATGACGTCATACAGCTGATGAAAAAATACGTGTAAAAGCATAGGCCGTGACACAGAGTGAGTACGAAACAGTCGATTTTACTTTTGTTAAGCGATGAATTAGTTAATCAGCCCCTATTATTTAAAGTAATATGTTGTGGCATTAATTTAAATCACATCTGTTTCATAATTTAATATAATTCTTCTTAAAAGAGGTTTTTTAGCCATGCACTACCGGCGTCGGACGACTATTACAGTATGTAGCCACCCGTCTGTTATTTTGTTTGCAATGTTGGCCCAAGTCACTGTAAAAAAAGGATAAACCACGTTGGAAAAGTGAGCATTAATACCTAGCCTTGCAGAATTTCAAATAGGCAAAGAAATCACACAGTTTTGGAAAGCAATTTCTTTGGAGGATTTCAGCTTCAAAACTTTGAAATTTTTGTGTTGAAAAGTGTGTGGTGATCGCGGTCATCTGGCCTAACGTTCCGTCGTGCGCTGTACACATCGTGCACATCAGCCACTCGAAGGTCTCTGGTACAAACTCTGGAATATCTTTCACGGATTTCGAGCAAGAAAAGCCTCGATCGAATAAACTAAATGCATTAATCATCGTGTACAGTACCACCCTTTCCTATGGAGGATTACGTGTGTGTTTACATTTTACACCCAGAAGTGGTCACGTGACGCGGGTCACGCAATCGGTCTATTATAAAGAGAATCTTGTAAAAGAAACAGTCAGACTGTTTATGTTTCCTTACCGGTTACAAGACAATAGTTTGGGGCTTCACTGACGGCACCATAAAACTGAATAATACTCCGGTGACTAAGACAGCTCAGTACCTCAGCCTAAACAGTCAACAGGAGAAATCAAATCAAGGTCGTTAAACTTACAGGTTTCTGTCATCGTGTCACAACATCGGGTGCTTGATAAAAAAAAATTCTATGCACACAATGAGATCTACATTATAATTGAGTCACATGTTTCTGTGGAAGAACGACTTGAACTTTGGTCCCAAGTAAAGATCACTGGTGAAATCCCTCAGACTGACGCAGGCCTGATACTTCACAAAGGCAACGGAGGCAAGTGCCTTCATTGCCCATGGTCATTGCCTTGGTGCCCTTGAAGTGCAGATGTACAATTTTCTCATAGAGGTGCTCTTTACCAAGGAGAAAATGCCTTGGTGCCCTTGCCCTTTCAAGAATGAAGCATACAGGCCAGCTGATGGCTGTTTTATGTACTTTGTAATAATAAAAGGAGAAAATGCCTTGGTGCCCTTGCCCTTTCAAGAACGAAGCATACAGGCCAGCTGATGGCTGTTTTATGTACTTTGTAATAATAAAAGGAGAAAATGCCTTGGTGCCCTTGCCCTTTCAAGAACGAAGCATACAGGCCTGCTGATGGCTGTTTTATGTACTTTGTAATAATAAAAGGAGAAAATGCCTTGGTGCCCTTGCCCTTTCAAGAACGAAGCATACAGGCCTGCTGATGGCTGTTTTATGTACTTTGTAATAATAAAAGGAGAAAATGCCTTGGTGCCCTTGCCCTTTCAAGAACGAAGCATACAGGCCAGCTGATGGCTGTTTTATGTACTTGGTAATAGTAAAAGGAGAAAATGCCTTGATGCCCTTGCCCTTTCAAGAATGAAGCATACAGGCCAGCTGATGGCTGTTTTATGTACTTTGTAATAATAAAAGGAGAAAATGCCTTGATGCCCTTGCCCTTTCAAGAACGAAGCATACAGGCCAGCTGATGGCTGTTTTATGTACTTTGTAATAATAAAAGGAGAAAATGCCTTGATACCCCCGCCTTTCAAGAACGAAGCATACAGGCCAGCTGATGGCTGTTTTATGTACTTTGCAATAATAAAAGGAGAATATGCCTTGATGCCCTTGCCCTTTCAAGAACGAAGCATACAGGCCAGCTGATGGCTGTTTTATGTACTTTGTAATAATAAAAGGAGAAAATGCCTTGATGCCCTTGCCCTTTCAAGAACGAAGCATACAAGCCAGCTGATGGCTGTTTTATGTACTTTGTAATAATAAAAGGAGAAAATGCCTTGGTGCCCTTGCCCTTTCAAGAACGAAGCATACAGGCCAGCCGATGGCTGTTTTATGTACTTTGTAATAATAAAAATAATCCCAGCACTTATAGGGCCTATAACGTTCTCATGCAAAAGGTATCACAACTCTTTGCCACAAAAAATACATCAAATCATCCATACAAAAAGAATGGGAAGGAAATAAACAGGAGACAAATAAGTCTGAAAAAGGTTAGTTTTGAACGATGTTTTGAATTCAGTAAGAGAGATGGCATGACGGATTTGATAAGGAAGATTATTCCAAAGGTTTGGAGCACCAGCATACTTCGTCTGTGCCTTTGGCAGATAAAGAAAGCCTGGTTTGAGGTTTCTGTGAGAATCCTGGTATCAGAGCTGGAACTGAGTGTACGATTAAAGGCTAGTATGGGGTGACAAGTTCAGTGAGATAAGAAGGAGCACTTTCAATCATACAGTTCTACGTAATGGTTAAAAACTTGAAGATGATACGTTCATTGTACAGGTTCAGCAATTCAGTGCAAGCTTTTTGCATCTAGCAACCTCTGGATTGGTAAAATCTGTTACCCTTGTGTTATACACATTCAATAAAAATTGTGTACAGATAGTCGCTACCTTGTTCCCCAAGCAACACCAGTTATAAATGTTTTGGTCTGTAGGATTAAAAATTGATTGTTTGCTTGCTGTGAGCAAACAAATCGTTGTGCATGTACCAGATATTTTCCAATAGACCATTTTTTTTACAGCAAGAGGGCGCACTACTACTTCCATTTTGAAAGTACAAAAATTATTTCAAAACATTAAAAATCCAAATTTTCCAAGCAGATATTTTACGCTGATTACATTGTAAAAGTGTCAAAAAAAAACCTCAAAAGTTGTTTATAATATGCTTTAAGTCTAATTACATCTGGTTTACAACACTATTTCTATGATTTGACCCCCAGTTTACCCCAAAGGGCGCCCTCTTGCAGTCAAAAATAAGGCTCATTCAACATCAAATGACTTAATAAGGTGATGTTTGTTTGTTTTCTTGTCTTTTTTATCCAAGTACTCTGTACAAGTACAGGACATGTCCTTTAAAATATATGAAATTATTATTCATGAGTTTTTTTGGAGTTTTTTTTTGCATTAAGGCAATCCAACACGGGCAATGGAAGCAGTTTCCAGGCCTACATGTATGTAATTTAGACCAACCACAACTAGCACCCAGCATCGACCAGAGTACAAAACAGTAACTTCTTGGGCTCAATCAGTAGTGCACAGACTAAGTAGACACGCTTTAACATTGTAGAGTCATGCATGCAAGTTGTCTCCTAAAGTTAAGGGTACATTTGATGTTCTTTGCTCCATAAATGTTTACATAAAATACTGATAAAGAATGATTTAAGTGCTGGTATCTAACTATTCAATGGGACTTGAGGAAAAAAATCATTGATAAGCTAGAACGAAGAGGCAAGTTTCGAGTTTTTCTCTGGAGGAACGGTCGAGTTGTATTTCACATGTTTAACAAAACGATTCTTTATACAACATCAGTGGGAGGTCCCTATGCATTTTGCAAAACAGAAAATGAAAACCATCAAGGAAAGAAAAAATCAGAAACGAACAGCTGACTTTGCCGTGGCGTGTCCTGGCCGAGCAGTCTAAGGCATCGAATTCAAGTTTCGGTGGCTCTAGAGATCACCGGAGTACGGGTTCGAATCCTGGCCGTGGCACTTGTGTCGTTGAGCAAGACACTTTACTATAATTGCTTTTCATCACCCAGCTTTTCAGCGCTGATTTGGCTGCCGGGGCTGCATACTCCAAAGGAGTTGAGATGGTTTCAGGAATGCTTAGGGCCCGATGAACCAGGCGTAATAATACCAGGCCTTGATCTTAACCGAGGCCACTGAGGCCATTGGCCTCATGCCCAGTCGAGTTGGCCAGCATGCCCCTGTACAATTTCTCTGATTTGGCCAGCAAAGGCCTGCCCCCGTTTTTCTTAAGATTGAGGCCCGTAATACTGTAAGACGCTTTACGAGGCCTTCTTGGCTTAATAATGCACATAATAAATACATATTATGATTGTTATTGTTATCATTTGCCATAGAAAAAGCATAACAGGGCCCAAAGAGATCTTGATAACAAAGAATGCCTCGAAAGACAACATTACACCAACCTCTTTTCCCAAGTTCAGTACTTTCTTGACAGCGACCTCTTTATCTTGGGAGATCCACCTTGCCCTGTAGACACTGCCGAAGGTCCCTCCGCCGATGCACTCATGAAACGTCAAATCGTCAAAGGCAATCTGCTGCAGTGAGCACGTGGCAATATCGCTAGCTGGCATGGCTGATGCCTGGCATCATGGTTCACACATCCCCTTCAAGTAAAATATTTAATAAATCATATCGGTTTAGTAGAGGTGGCAGATCCGGGGCATTGCAGGAGGTGGAAGGAATAGAAAATGAGTGTCTGCAAATTCAGCGGTGGTCAACAGTGGTCCGCTGGCCGGTCAAATGCCAGTTAAAACTTCTGAAGACCTAAAAAAAATCCGTCCGAGTGGTCTGACTGGCCTGTCTAACTTCATTACTTCCCAAAGCTACATTGTAAAAATAATAAATTTTAATAATAATAATACACAGTTCTTATATAGCGCTTTATCACACCTGATTGGCATCTCAAAGCACTTAGTATTTTTTTCCCTGCAAAGTATGCGGTGTACTTTTCTAAAGTACATGTACGAGACCTGTTCTTTTACATAGCACCATGTAAACAGTTTACAAGGTTCTGTGGCGCAGTTTGCAGCCGATTAAACCAGGAACATCGGGGGCGAACTTAGTTCTTTTACGTGAATTACACAACACACGGGACCTACGGCGTTGCGTCCCATCCGAAGGACGCAGCAATAATGGTCTTACTTAAGGACACAAATGTCACGACCGGGACTCGAACCCACACTCTGCTGATCAGAAACACCAGAGCTTGAGTCCGGTGGTTTTATCCACTCAGCCATGACACACCACACGCCTCATAACATAATGCACTCCATGCACTGATTGTTTACATTTTTTAATTTATGTCCCACACAAATGAGAAAGTTAAAAGATTTCTTGAAGGTATATGCGTGCATATGTACAGAATGAAAGCACTGGATGACTAGCAAAATGACAAAAGTCTATTCGCCAGGGTCGTAGCTAGACCAATTTTAGTCGTGGGTTCTTAATCCGAATTTGTTCAAAGTCCAACAAGGGTGAGCAAAGTGAGTGGAGCACTGTGGTTTACAGCTGGGATCCAAGGGGGTCCCACAAAGGCCTCTGATGGCCCAAATGCAATCTGTTTGGATTTCAGGGGGCAAGAGCCTTCACTGTGTCTGCAGTCAATGCCATTGTCTGGCATCAACTACATATGTACGTTGTTTATCAAGTCAGTAAGCTGGTCCTGAGACATGGTTGTTCCATAAAGACAAAACTGCACAGCTGACAGTATTGTGATTAATTCTGGGGGAAATCTATGCCCGTTGGCACAGGATAGTTTGTTCAGAGTGCTGATCAGTTTTATGGCAGGCCCCCTATAGTCTACAATTACATAGGATTGAAACAAATGTAAGTTTCCAAATACCAAAGGTATACCCTGCCTTTAATATCAGTTTTGCTGTTTTGTAAGTGCCAACAAATGGGAAATCAGAAACAGTAGGAACAATGTCATGCCTGCTGTAATAACTACAAGCACAAGTTTCATCACTGATGCCACATAGACCTGCAAGTTTACAGCGAGACATCGACCTCTCAAATAACATGCACAATGATTAGCCAGAACCTTTGTTTGCGTGAGTATTGCAGCTTCAGCCATGATGAGCTCTGATAGAAGCTAAATAAAGTACCCTTTTCAGCTCAAATTTATCAGCTTACCTCTTTTGTCAGCTTCAACTATGTAATAGCAAGCTCAAGGTTGACGTTTTATTCACAGATGTACCAACATGAGGGGATGCCGATCTGTCCGAAAGGGATTTAAGCCAGAACCTTGAGCTATGATTATTGCCCGACACGTGGCACAAATGAGTCATTATAATCTGTCCCGCACTGCCTCAGTGTTTGTATTCCTTACCCATACATAATCCTGCCTAGATCTACATGCATCTGTCTTTCTATGTGAGTCAAAATCTTACAACATCGGCAAATCTCTGTTGATTTGTAAAAAAAATGTCTTTCTCCCACTCTCAGCTCTCTTCAATTTAGTGATCTCTAAAAGCTGCTTTTAAATAAAACCCCTGACCTTGAAAGGCAGACCTTGAACTTCATTCATATGAAAGGTCAGCTGCAAATTTTCCATCGCTAGAAGGCCAGTCTGCAGCACGGTGTTGCCAGGATTTTTTCACAGCGGGGGTGGGGGTGGGGGGGCACAGGGGCATTGCTTTTCAGTGGGGGGGGGGGCACTGGTACCATGTTTTTTAATGCATTACAGGTAGATCTACATTTTTTTATGGCGGGCACCTGGGGTGGGGGGCACTGGAAATATGTGGGGGGCACGTTCCCCCTTGGTCCCCCCTTGACTACATCGCTGGCACTATGACCACTAAGGAGAAGAGTACAATTTTATTGGATACTACGAACACCACGAGGCGAACCATGGATAAAGCAAAGGGGCACACACTTTCATTGTTTTATTTTGTCAAGGAAAACCACCCCAACTACATGTGCATGTTGTGGAAAAGCAATCCACGAGACAACTCATTGGACTCGAGTCATCAATTTGAAGTGTGGGTTCGAGTCCTGGTCTGTGCGTCTTTGAGCAAGAGACATATTTTCGCTAAAATTGCTCTGCGTCAGCAAGAAATAAATGGACACCTAAGCAAACAGAATTAGTGAGGGGGTCGGATTGTTCAGTGTGAATAACTAGGCCTATCAACCTCTAACCTCTACACCCATTTGGATGCTGGTGCAGCATACTCCTAAGGAGTTGAGATGATTTCAAAAATGCCTAACCCTTTAACCTTCTTAAGTCCTCCATAATCCTCCGGAGGATTTGGAGGATTTTGGTTGATGGAGGCACATTCGAAAATCACCAATCGGAGGATTATGAAGGATTGAGGAAGGTCGACATTTGATACATGGAGGATTGTGGAGGATTGAGGAAGCATCCTTTAATGAGATCCTGGAGGATTGTGGTGGATTTAGGGCATAATAAAAATTTACTATGGAGGACTCTGGAGGATTTCGGAGGACAATGAATAATTAGTGAAATTTATTCCTGTATGTATGTTATGCTGGGTACATGTGCTTTGTCTTGCAACATTGAGCCCTATACAATATGATATGCACAAACTCATTTTGGAGGATTATATGAAGGATTGAGGAAGGTCCCAAGTGAAAAAAAATAGCTAGGGGGTTAGGGTTATAACCTGATGAACAGGGCTATGTGTTGCGATAATTGTAAAACTTTACTCATATAGATAGTCCTGCCTAGATCTACATTTTATGTATGCATCTATCAATCTATGTGAGTCAAAATCATACATCAGTAAATTCTTTGTTGATTTGTAAAAATGTCTTTCTCTCTCTCAGCTCTCTTCAGTTTAATGGTCCCTTAGACCCAGTAACTGGGGCGCAGTACTCCTTTTTTGAAATTTTGACATTATCTAGTACAACAGATAACACTGAATAATGTCAAAATCTCAAAAAAGGAGTACAGCGCCCCAGTTACTGGGTCTAGTGGGCCCTACTACTAGTAGTAGTACTAGTACTGTTTAAGCTGCTTAAAATAAATAAATAAAACCCCGACCTTGACAGGCAGGCCTTGAACTTCATTCCAAATCCAACTATCTTAACCTTTCTCAAGCCTTCAGCCAGTAGTAGTAGTAGTACCAGCAAGTATTTGCCACTGTTTGCAGTTGGTCATGTTGGTGGTTTGAAAATTTACATTCAGATGAGCCTTGAAAAATTGAATTGATGTGGAGTGTAGAAATTGCATTGTTTCATCAACGCGCTTCAGATCCAGCGATCGCAAGCACGAAATGCAATTTAACCGTTAACCGTTCACCCTTGAAATCAAAACATGGACAACATGGCGAAAGGTCTGACCTCCACAGCAAGCAAAACCGCACCTGCGAAATTGAATAAAATCATGAACGCCTCACTACTTACCAGAGAGAGTCCAATTGATACGTTGTTCAATCAAGTTGTAATTTGAGAAATAATCATGTTCACACATGCAAAAAAGAATTGCTAGAGAAGTTAATCTTGGATCTCCGTGAGCGGGGGATGTCTTGCAGCCGACGTCAACGTTTGTCGTTTTTTTTTATAATATACTACATTGTACAGACAGATACTGAAGTGTTTTGGTGTAATCATATAAAGCAAGGTCAAGGAGCGGCATTGCTATGCAAGTTAGTGCTACTGACACTGCTAGTGCTATAGTATGCTGTAAAACCAGTTATTTAGTTAGTAATTAGTAAGTAATGTATGTAGTGATCATTGCTTGCCCCTTCCCCTCCTCTGTCCAGCACTCAGCACAGCAGGTGTGCTCTCTGCTTGAGAGGTGACCGAGTGATGTATACGGTCAGCGGCACTT
The DNA here is from genome assembly GCA_911728455.2 of Marthasterias glacialis. NCBI lineage: Eukaryota > Metazoa > Echinodermata > Asteroidea > Forcipulatida > Asteriidae > Marthasterias > Marthasterias glacialis. The sequence goes on from OU452224.1 coordinate 25,609,556, forward strand.
CATTCCTACGACTTGAGCTTATCACAAAGTCCATGTGTCCATAGTTTTCACGAAGACCGTTAGCGAAACACTGAAAAGAGCGTGTTTGACCCTCAAAATCGTGACTCACAAGTTCCTCTTGTTAATTTTCAAGTAGGCTAACCCAGTGCAGTAGTAGTCTACAGCTTGCAGTGCAAGAATTACGATCCCAATGTCAACTACTGCATTCAATGTGCAGGTGTCCGATCGCTTCCGCTCACGTTGTTTTGGAAAGAAACCAGTTTGAAGGGCGCCCTCTTAGAGACAAAGGAAACCAGGCCAAAACAACGAATCTCGCCCCCTGTAAACTAAAGTTCAGTATTGTAGGATACAATGGTTGCAGCACCCTGGACGCAAACTTTTTTCCTTCAGTTCAAAATTACCATCCTCAAAAATGTTCCTCTTTTTTTAAGGATTCCCTTTTTTGGGGGGGGGGGGAATCGATTCAAACAAAAATTCCCTATTGAAAATCATTACGACAGTCGCAATTTCAAACTGCAGAAAAAGAAAATCCCTGGTGTGCATTTCACTAAGCGGTAGGACTAGTCTTATCTCGAGATAGGAAGAGTAACCAGTCCTAACTTATAGGACTTGTCATAAGTTAGGACTAGTCATAAATAAGGACTAGTTTTGTGAAGTTTAACATAGTATTATCCTTGCCGTCCACACACACCGAGTCGGGACATACCTGTACTTCAAAAATGATTTAGTGACATATTTTGTGATTATTTTTTATAAATTCATAACAGTTTGTTTGCTCCAACCAACCCTCATATTTTGGGATTGTGTAAGTTCTATCAACTTTCATCCCATGAGGGTCGAGTCAAATTAATTCTTGCACATTATTAGAAGTGAAAAGAAGAACCCCCCCCCAAAAAAAAACCGGGCCACAAACTGCATGTCAAACAAAAAAACTCCAGTAAGGAACTGTGACTAAGTGGAGCCAAGGCAAGGACTAGGTTCGAGAACAGTTTTCAATTTTGGTTGAATCTGTGATTTATTAATTACACCCGTCATGTGTCTATCCGTCATCCGTCATGGGCCTATGTCAATCTACGGATAACGGTTCTTCTTTTCACTTCGAATAATGTGCAAGAATTAATTCGACTCGACCATCATGGGATAAAAGTTCATAGAACTTACACAATGAGGGTTGGTTAGAGCAAACTTTCCCCCTGCTACAAAAATGACAACTTTCCTGTCAGAGTTCTCAGATCTTCTCGAAGGTTTTTTTGTCATCGCCTTCTGAGCCCATAGTGATGGGTGATTTTAATATTCACATCGATCAATCGCAAGCTAAGGACACAATAGACCGATTGCGCGACCTACGTCACGTGACCCCTGTTGGGTTAAAAATGTAAACACACACGTAATCCTCCATAGGAAAGTGCGGTACGGTACACGATGATTAATGCATTTAGTTAATTCGATCGAGGCGTTTCTTGCTCGAAATCTGTGAAACATATTCCAGAGTTTGTACCAAAAGACCTTCAAGTGGCTGAATAAAGCCAGTAAGGACAGTTCCAGCAAGTCTTGAAAATTGTAAAAGTACCGCAATCACCACACACTTTTCAACACAAAACTTTCAAAGTTTTGAAGCTGAAATCCTCCAAAGAAATTGCTTTCCAAAACTATGTGATTCCTTTGCATATTTGAAATTCTGCAAGGCTAGGTATTAATGCTCACTTTTCCAACGTTGTTTATCCTTTTTACAGTGATTTAGGCCAATATTACAAACAAAATAACAGACGGGTGGCTTCATACCGTCCGACGCCGGTAGTGCATGGCTTAAAAAACCTCTTTTCAGAAGAATTCTGTTAAATTATGAAACAGAGATGTGATTTAAATTAATGGCACACCATACTACTTTAAATAAAGGGGCTGATTAACTAATTCGTTGCTTAACAAAAGTATAATCGACTGTTTTCGAACTCACTCTGTGTCACGGCCTATCTCTTTACACGCATTTTTTCACTAGCTGTATGACGTCATACCCGATATGGGGTCACGTGACCGCATGTAAACATTGTCGTGCAATCGGTCTATTGCATTCATGAACTTGTTAGAATCATGTAACTTGAAACAGCAAGTTTCATCTGCCACTCATAACCACGGCCATCTGGTGGACCTAGTAATAACTCGCTCATGTCAGAATAACATCAAATCCATTGATGTATTTGACCCAGCTGTCTCTGACCGTTCGCTTATCACCTGGTATGGGGGACAATTCTTTCTAAACGTCAGTAAACCGAAGAGGGAAAGGAAATCAATCACGTTCAGGAAAACGAATAACATTGATAACAAAAGTTTTGGGCTTGGCATCTTGAAATCTCCTTTGACATGGCAAATGCATCACGACACCCTGATGTTCTTGTTCTTCTTGCCTACATTTACAATGAACATCTGTCTGCTCTTCTTGAGAAACATGCACCTTTGCTGTCTAAAACATTTACACTTCGTCCAAATACAGCTTGGTTTACCCCATCAATTCAAATTGAGAAATTGAAACGTAAAAAGTTGTAACAGCGGTGGCGTCACTGACTCAATTAACCATGGACAGAGACCTATACAAGCCGCATAAGAAACAAGGTGGTGAGATTGATAGACGAGGCCAAATCACACTACTACCAAAACCTAATCAATGAAAACAGAGGTGATTGTCATCAGATTGTCCGGGTGATCGACTAGCTCTTGTGACAGAAAGCTGCTACTGTATTACCCGCTCATTCATAGTGGGACTCGCTAACCGTTTCAGCTGCTTCTTTCATAACAAAATACTTGCGATTAGAAGCAGGTGTGAGAATACCAGTCAACCCGGTTGTGCCTCTGACCCAACTCCTTAACTTCCTGTAGGATGTGAATATTGTACCTTGAGACTGTTTCGCAATCACATTTGAGAAGATTATTCGTAAGTCCCCTCCCAAGTCTTCTCATATGGACCCGCTACAGTCTTCTGAAAACATGCCTTCATGAGATTGCGCCGTTGGTGACGTCGATTGTCAACTCCTCATTTAATTGTGGTGTTTTCCCAAAAGCCTTTAAATCAGCAGCAATCACGCCAATTCCAAAGGAGCGCAATCTGACAACTGAACAAATTGAGCAGTTGAAAAACTACAGACCAGTCAGCAATTTATCGTTCTGCTCCAAGATACTTGAGAAAATCGTCGCCCAACAGCTTATGCATCGCATGACGCAGCATCGTCGTCATGATCATTTTCAGTCGGCATGCAAACGATTTCATTTGGCTCTCTGAACCTGAACCATTGGTGTGATATTTGATAACAATAATGACTATGCAAGTCCACATCAAATCTATTTCCCGTAAGGCCATGTACCACTTGTACACTATAAGTAAGATCAAGAGGTTTCTATAGGTCGCCAAGCTACAGAACAAATAATTCATATGTTAGTGACTTCCCGGATTGATTATTGTAATGCTATCCTAGCGTCTCCCGAACACCACTCTTGCCCCCTTACAACGTGTTCAGAATTTTGCCGCCAGGCTTCTCGCATGTACCAAAAAGTACAAGCATCCCCTGCTCTAATGCAGTTACACTGGCTTCCAGTAAAAATTTCGTATTATTTTTACGGTATGTTTGCTGATTTTTCAATGTCTGAATGGTCTTTTCCCCCACGTATTTATATGATCTTGTTGCCACTAGGTCTGTTGTTAGAACTACCCGTTCTGCTGGTGACGTGACCCTGCTGAGGTGCCCCAGAGCGAGGCTGGTTTCTGCAGGTGATAGGATGTTCTCTGTAATTGGTCCTCACCTGTGGAACCAGCTTCCTAGACAAATTAGGGAGGCTAACAGTGTGGACAGCTTTAAAGCTGTTCTGAAAACAAATTTTTTTAAATGTGCTTTTTTAAACCACTAAGTATAATGTATATTGTTGTTGGTTATGCCTGTAGGTTTTTAGAACTGATTTTTGTGCAGTGCACTATTTGTTCTCTATGTAAAAGTATTTTTTTCACCACTCATTTCCCCCCCCCCTCATTTCCCCCCTCATGTCTCTTTAGGGCCTCCGTATCTGTCTCTTTACTGGAGCAAACTAAAAGTCACATCAGCACCAATAGTAAAATAAGTGTTAGAGTGGCTTCATTTCACTCCGTGTAACAAAGTTACCAAAATTCCCCAAAATAATAAAAACAGTAAGCTATTTCAAGGCTATACGTAAGTGGGGGCAATGACAACACCTGTCAAGATAAGAACAGTCTATGTTAGTTTTTACATTAAGACCCTATCACTAGACGTCGTATCCAGACCAGTGACAAAGCGCACATTTCACTCATTTCACTCCGTATAACAAACTAACAAAAACTCCCCAAAATAATTATTTAAAAAAAACAGTAGCTACTTTAAGGCTACACGTAAGTCGTGGCAACAACAACACCTGTCAAGATAAGAACAGTTTATGTTAATTCAGTCTTGCATTAACACCTTTTACATTCGACGTCGCGTCAGACCAGTGGCAAAGCGCACAGCTTTCCGGCGTTCTATACAAATTCTGTAAATACTTTTATAAAAACAATAAAGACCGTCAATGTGTCGGTATGAAAATCCGAAAGACTCTTCCCTAGCATCACATAACTAGAAACACAATAAGTCATAATGAGATATGGTGGACACAGTACTATATGACACTATTGGGCAAATTTGCATACACCCAAAACAAACAGTGCACGCCTATAAGTCCTACTGTCTTCCGCATCTCAAAAAAGGCTAAGCGAGTGTATTCACTTTACATCCACCACATAAGCACAGTGGCGTAACTAAGGGGGGGGGGCGCCACAGGGCACGTGTCCCCCAACTGATGGTAGTGCCCCCCCCCCCCCCATCTGGATGTTTGGATGTTATAAACAAATTTACTCAAATCAAATAGTGCCATTGTAATGTGTCAACCATATCTCAAAATGGCTTATGGAAAGGAGGAGGATGCTCAGGATACTCAGACTAACCACGCGACAAAGTCAGACATACACACATGTACCAACATTAGGGGGGGGGGCTAGGATCAAACACATCAAGGAAAAGATCAAGGAAATGAAATAGAGATTTGCTGAACACTTGTCAAGAAGACATGACAACAGGTGGACCAAGAGACTAAAACTGCATGGCCACCTATATATGGAAAAGTAAGAAGAAGAAGATCGAAGACAGAATGGAAGATGGAGAGATGAAATCCAAATATACAGAACCACAACATGGCCTAGAATAGCAAGAAGGAGAAGAGAATGGAAATTGTGCGAGGGATTTATCCAACAATGGCTGAACACAGCCCGACGATGATGGTTAGACCACATCCCCTTCGGGATTTACACCCGTTTGTGTCCCCCTGAAATAAACCAATTTCAACCGTCATTCTTTTGGACGAACTTTGACGCAATACTCTGACGTGAATCAAACCTTGCATTCACTGGGATGAAGGCTGTGTCACCATATTTCCAAGTGACAGTGTCGTTTTGTCTGTGCTTGCTCCATGGTCCGTGCATCGTCAATGATTGACAAGAAAAGGGTGTCAATGGACGGTGTACTGCACGCAGCTTGTAATGAAGACTTGTGTAGAAGCAGCATTCCAACCCGATGATAGTTATAGCGTTATGGGGCATTTGCACGAAATAGCGCGAAGGATTCGGAAATCTGTATAAACATTAGACGCTCTGCAGTGCAATCTAGGGTATTTCTAAAGCGTTGCACACATGATTTGCCACTCATTTTAAAAGTGGGAACTTGCTTTTATTTGCCCTTCTATTCATTTGGGGTTTTTAAAGTCGGCGAAAATGAGGGGGGCTCCGCACCCTGTGATATGTGTCTGAATCCTATGGAATAGCATCCCTCCGCCCACCACGGCACCTACCCTAGACACACCTCAGATCACTTTTCCATTCGTCCATCATCCTGGTGCACATACCCCTTGATGCTGATGTACACTGTGCTCCATCCATCAGGGCTTGTGGGAGCTCATCAAGTCATGATCAGACGCCTCGTGGAGATCTAAGTCAACCTCGCTCTGTTGGGTAAGGATCATTGTATTATCAATCTCATCGACTTCAGTTAAATTTCAATTTGCTTTTTTTCTCTTCAATTCACCGTCACCGCCTGTTGGTACTTTGTGTGACGTTTTCTTCATAAAATAAGCCGCGTCCAATTTAGACATAGACAACGAATTATTATATCAGCCCTGCGAAGCAGGCTGATATAATTTTAATTTTAGAATTCATTCTTTTAGTCTTTCTTTGAACAAATGGTAACGTTATCAAAATGAAAAAGGCTTTAAACTCCTAAACTATTTTAACCAAATTTGGTCAAAATAAACCTTGACACATTCCCTATCAAGGAATGGTCAAAATATGTGGCGAATGGTAATTTTGTGGTCAGTAGTGGTCATTTTAAATGAATATTTACAAAACGTTTCTTCTGCCACATTCTTTAGCCGATTGCCCCCTATAACTTGGTTGAATGCTTCATTGGCTTCAACTACATTTGGGTGTGTACAGATTTTGGCCAGTCGTCACCTATCGGTCAGCAGGTGTCATTTTTAATGAGCATTTACAAAAATGCTTCTTCCTTCAGCCAATTACAACTTAACTTGGTCCAATGCCTCAAGGGTTCGAGTCCCACTTGGGACTGTACACAGATTTTGACCAGTGGTCACCTATCGGTCAGCAATGGTCATTTTATGAAAAAAAATAACTTATGTTTTGTTGGTTCGTTTTTTAAATTTAATTGTATTCTTAGGACTAATATGTTGTGCTTTGTGAAGCACATTAGCTCATAGTTACTATTGTATTCTTTAAGGATTTACCCCCAGAAACAACTCTCGATTTGACTTCCAACTAATATCCAAACATATCAAAGCAAAACGTCCAGAGTCACGGTGGTATCTTCAAACGTCAAGGACTCGGCAGCCCCTTCTGAAAATTTAATTAATACTCTCTCCATCAGACGAGTCCTTGATGTACAGAAGCTTAAATAGGCCATCCGCGTTTCAGGTTACTGAGGTAATTTATCATGGAAAGATGGAATACAGAGATAATTATCTCGGAAACAAGTCTTCCCACGAAAGATGATGATTGTTACATCTTTCCAAGTTGATTATTCCAGATTTCCAAGTTAAACATTTTGGTATTCCATCTTTACATGATAAATTACTTCAGTGACTTGGGAACGCGGATGGTTACTTTAAGCTTCCGTACTGATGTGCCCTTATCTAATATAATAAGAGCAAAATCCTCAAATGTTTGTCGCACATAGCGTCCAGAACGGCTGGGTACGTCCCGCGGCTCGGGAGGTGTACCTATGTATCGGGAAACATCCAAAGGGTGTCGTCGTCGCCCTTCCGGCTCCGCCGAAGATGTCGTTTTCGCTCACGGGCAAATCGCCGCTTTTCCCACATTACTCAATTCCCGGCACTTGGCACTTAACCATTGTAATTGATCATTGGAGTATGTATCCTCAATTTTGGGCCCTGCCGAGTACCAAAGTAGACGTGAAGTCAAAGTAAAAACCTTCCTCTTTTGCACCAGGAGCTCAGGCATATAATTGTAACGTCTCCTTGAGTTTTCGTGTCCCTGTATTTGCAATCTTCTTAATGCCCAGACGAACTCTGTTGACGTCTTATTGTTTCCCCGCACAAGGTTCTAACCTTAGTCTGATTGGTTTTCAGATAATGACGCAATAGTGTCGGCCTATAGTGTTTTTCGAAAAATGTGTCCACCTTTTCGAGGATGGCAATTCTGAACTGCAGGGGGGAAAAATGTGCGCCGCTTCGATACCTCTCGTCTCAAGCCAACCTCGGTACAAAAAAGGCGCGGAGAGATCAATTACCCTTGGGAACGAGGTTGCACGAACCCTTCTCCGGCGGGTCAGTTCTGAGCAGGGAGTTTTTAGAGTTCGGTGTTCCACAAGGTTCCGTATTAGGTCTGATAGCTTTCCAGTCAGTGGGGCAAAAGATATTCATGGTGTTTCTTGAAAATGTGACCACTTTGTGTAAAGAATAATTGTTTCCATGGCTAATTAGAGCTGCTTAACAGCAAACATTTTTCTGCTGACTTCAGCAATTTGCTTATTAAAGCGCAAGGCTCATTTCATTAGCAAGAAAATTGGGCGGCAAGCTTGTGCGTTCACCTTGGATTCGCACTGTTTATAAGATGGCCTTTCCCATACTAGCGTTAGCAGCGCCATGAAATGGAATTCACAAATGTAAGCACACAATCAGCCGTCATGTATGTTTATTGAACTCGAGGATTTTAAGGAATTTTATTCCCAAGACCTTAAAACTAATCATCGCTCCCAATCATCGCTCCCAAGGTCAACTACAGGTTCTAGAAAAATACTAGCTGTGGTTAAAAGAATAAATACTCAACTGCGGGTATTCCAGCTTAATCTAAATACGCAAAGCTCCAATCAAAACTCGTTCATAGAATCATAAGTGCGTCATTGTCATGGCTACTAGACAATAACAACATTTTATTTTATTGTTTTAAGATCTCTCCTCTGTTCTTGTGATCGAGTAAACAGGTCCAAGGACAAGGTAGAGTCCATCAAAGTATTTTTAACATCAGCTACAATTTGATCCAGCGATTCCAACTGACTCAAAGGACCGTCTGTAAGGATTTCTGGCGAGAGAAGCGTCGCCGTGCCGTTACAAAATGACGATTTTGTTTTAACAGCGGCCTTTTCTTATAGCTTTAATATTATTCAAAATTTGGACACCAAAGCTTTTTACATTAGCCCTATCAGGACCGGGCTTTTTTTGGTTGTACGGGGACCGGGGGGGGGGGCACATAGTGCCCCCCCCCCTCCGTATTTTCCAAAGTGTTCGACCGATTTTGATGAAACTTGCCACAAATGTTAATTTCACCGAGTTCTACATGATGACGTCACAAAATTTCAAAAAACGTCACAAGAGGGCGTTTTTGACTGTTTTTTGCCCATTTTTGGTCAAAAATCGTGTTTTTGCCATAACTTCTGTGTTTTTTGTCTGAATGTTTTGAAACTTGGCATACTTGTACATTTTAACAAGATAAATATAATTTGAACCTAATTTAGTCACTTGAAATATCTTTAGGGGGGCATATTAATCCACTAATTTATTCCATTTTTGGGAAAAAATGTTTTTTGCGTTTTTTCACTTAAAAATCAAAATGGCCGCCGCAAAGGGCAGGGATAAATAATCAGGCTTGATTGACAAATCTGAACATTTTTGGGGTCTGAAAAGTAAGAAATTAGCAGGTTGAAAATGTTCCATTGTTAAAAAACTTGATATAATTTGACCCCCTAATTACAGGCTAAAAACACAAAATCCAAGATGGCCGCCAAAAAAAAAAGGCGGCCATTTTGAATTCCCAAAACCATTTCAGACTATCACGTGACTCACCACTGTCACTTTTCTGGCAAAAAAATCTAAAATAAGTGGAAATTATGTCCAAAAAGTTTTAAAAATCACTAAAAACAGTAAAATCGTGTGACCCAAGGTCAAACAAATGGTTGCCATGGCAACAGCTAACCCCCGGTATCAATTATGTTTTGCCAATATGATTTTAGATATATTTTAGGAAAAGTCAGAAAATTTCGCGGTGATCGGACTAAGCGTTAAAAAATTACGGGGAAAAAATTGGTAGGGGGGGCACATTGTGCCCCCCTCCCCGGTCCTGAGGGTTTTAAACAATGTTTCTCTTCAAACTGAAACAAAATAAAATATATAGGTAGGCCTATTTTTTTTGAAAATATAATATGCATGTTCTGTTGGTCATTCACTTTGAAAGGTTGTTTCATTAATTTCTATTCGCGTCACAACTTAACGCCGACATATTTAACTTAAAACATTACACCTAAATCAGCACCGGGTGCACTTTGTACCCACAACTTGTTAACGCTGAATCCGATCACCTCCAAACTTTCTGACTTTTCCCAATTTGTATCCTGGGTCATCTTGTAAAAATAAAAATTGTTATCAGGGGTCAGTTTCTACCATGACAATCGTTTTTTGTTTGTTTGTTTGTTTGTTTGTTTGTTTGTTTGTTTGTTTGTTTTTGTTTTGTTTTTGTTTTTTTGTTTTTTTTTTGGTACTGATTAACTGTTGTTGTGAAGCAAAGAATTCTCAGGAAGCGAACTGAATCATTATACTGGCATGACTATCCAAGAACCCCAGGGAGTGAAGACACGGAAGGGAACTTAGTCAAGAGTTTTTGAGAGTGGGTCCGCGTAAATACTTCATATTTTTGTCCTCGACCAAGTATTTTTGTTTTGTTTTAAATGAAAGGACAAGGTGAGCAAGTAACAAAAAATATTTAAAAATTTTCCCAAAGGCCCGTTCCCATGGTAACGGGCTATTTTGTGATTTGGGCATTTTGGGCCTATATTAGCTTATTTTTAAAACGCCACCAAGCCAACATACAAAATTATGTCACAAAACCAATTGTATCATTACAAAGTCACTTTGTCCTTGCCCTTACTTCAGATTTTTCAAAATCTTTTAAATGTCACCCTTATGATATTTTTTAGAACATGCCTTAAAGTTTTTTTTTTGAACTTGCGAAATAGTTATTTTTACCTTATTTTTGTCTCTCAAAAAGTCAACTTGCCAGGGGTCTCAGAATATTTTCCTTTTGGATTTGATTAAAGCCAAGATTGATCTTTCCATATCTGGTGAGAAAAGTTTGGGGGATTGTATCCTTTTTAGCCTTTTTAACCATTTTAGGTTTTTCCCTCAAAAACGGAAATTAAAGTGAAATTTAAGGTTTTCCTTCGTTTGAAGTAACAATACACAAAAAAGAATATTTTTATAATCCTGTGGCTTTTTCATATTTTAAGAGTGAGTTGCAGACCTATGATTTACTTCTAATGGATAAGCAACATTTTTGTTAGCAAACCTTCGATTTTTTTTAACCCCCTCCTAAACTTTTCTAGCATTCTATCTTCTGATTTTACTGAAGTTGCATGGAAAAATGAAACAGTGCTTGTCAACTTATAAAGCATACAGACTCAAATTAAAGCATTGTTTTCACATAACCCAATAGCCCCTTTAAGCATGTCAACCTTCAAAAACACAACATTATTGCTTGCAATTCGTATGAAATTGTTTTGTTCTGGTGCCCTCTTTGGTAAAGGGGAATGTAAGGTAATACTTCAGTTCGAAGTATAAAATATACCCAAAAGGAACACTTATCAAGAATCTGATGCCTTTTTCAAATCATAGGAGTGAGTTGTAAGCCTGTGTAATTCACCCTATCCTACTTAATGCGTAGCATTGGCTTACCCCTTACCCCCCCCCCCACCCCACCCTACCCTAACAATTTTTGATGCAGTACCGCCTAAAAAGGATACAATGCCCACAAATTTTTCTTACCAGATATGGAAAGACCAATCTTGGCTTTAATCAAATCCAAAAGGAAAATATTCTGAGACCCCTGGCAAGTTGACTTTTTGAGAGACAAAAATAGGGTAAAAATATACAATTTTGCAAGTTCTAAAAACATGGTTTAAGGCATGTTCTAAAATAGCATAGGCCTAAGGGTGACGATTAAAAGATAAAAAAAAAACTGAATTAAGGGCTAGTATGATACATTGCAATGGTATAATTGGTTTTGTAACATTTTTTTTGCATTTTGGCTTGGTGGCGTTTTAAAAATAAGCTTAAAAAAATGTTTTTGAGACTGTTTTTTTTACGGTTTTTTTTAAGTGATTTCATAAGTTACTTTTGAGTTACCTTTGAGTTTTTTATATAAAAAACACGTTCATTTTTAACTAGTTTTTCATTTTTACTTGTTTTTTGTAATCTATAGCAACATTTCTTGAAGTTGTTTTCAAAATGTTAAAATCATGCTGTTTTTCTTCATAAAATGTTGCTGCAAAAACAAATTAAGAAAATGGTGCACTTTAACAAATATGTTTTACAGTCTTTTGATTTAATACCTTCTCTGAGCTACAAAATGTGACACTTTTTTTTACTCCAGAATATAATTGCATCATAATGTACGAAAAGAAAATTTGCACACATTTTTATGACACTGCATGCTCCACTGTCGGGAAATTTCGGGGAAAATTTGTTGTCCCGACAGGTCTGTTTGTGGATCGAGTGCTAACAATTTTAGTATTTAAGGAAGGGATAGATTTTTCTATCCCTTGTTCCTCAAACCTGGCCGGGGAAGAGGAAGGGATAGATTTTGTTATCCCTTGTTCCTCAAAGCTGGCCAGGGAAGAGGAGGGGATAGATTTTTCTATCCCTTGTTCCTCAAACCTGGCCGGGGAAGAGGAAGGGATAGATTTTTTTATCCCTTGTTCCTCAAACCTGGCCGGGGAAGATGAAGGGATAGATTTTTCTATCCCTTGTTCCTCAAACCTGGCCGGGGAAGAGGAGGGGATAGATTTTTTTATCCCTTGTTTTTTCAAACCCAAATTATTGTGGTGATTAAATGGAAAACATAAATAAAGTAATCAATTGAAGCGTCCTTTTAGTGAAATTTTGTCGGTGATTGTATGACCAAAACAAAACGAATGAAAATTGAAATTGTTAGCCTTGCAAAAACCTTGTAAAACCTGGAGCGTGATTTTGACATTTTGGGGGAGAAAACAGTAAACAAAAATTCGTAGCTATAAATTTTAGTTTTTTATTAAGTTTGGGACTAAAAAGATAATTTTAAGCTATAAATTTGAAAAATAACCAAAAATGAAAAATTGCAGTTAAAAATGAACATGTTTAAAACTGATAACAGTACAGTGACAGTGTCAGGTTAGTGAAACTTTTTATAAGTCAAACATGTTTTTTTTTTTATACATTTCTTTTTATTATTTACTCTTGTTGTGAAGCCAGGATTCTCAGAAAACAAACTTATTTGCTGAATTTATTATTATTATTATTATTCTGGTTTATTCATAAAAACACGAAGTAGGCAGCCCCAAAAGAGTTGCTGATAAAACCACGTTTACACTTTACAAGAATTAAAAATTGTTACATACTGTTACATACCAGTAAAAGAAGTAAACGCTTAAGAATTACAACAAAATAGAGAATCAAATTTTACAACACAAAACAGCACAATAATATTAAAAAACTTAATTAAAGCCTGAATAAAAAGAATTGAAGACAGATCATTCAGGAAAGCTGGTTTAAAAGAACTCAATTGCACCCACATTGTTATCAAATAAGAGTTATAAAAGTTTAGCTAAAACAGGAATTGTAGACTTCATGTATCTATCAGTTTTGCACTTAGGTACAACTAGAGTAGAAGTGGAACTGTCTCTGAGGATTCTGGTAGTTGTGTTATTTAATTTTGGAGGGGGGAGCATATTTCTAAATCTGGGGGAATGTAATAGTTTTGTGCCAAAGTTATACAGTAAGGTGTCTCTCCTAGCCACGAACCACATGGAGAGAAGAAAAGGAAGGAACCTTGGTCCAACGTTTATAACTTCTTTTTTTACGTTTATTTTGTTTTTGAAGTGACTTTTTTTTCAACAAACTTTCCACTCGTTTTCGATTTTTGTATAATATGCCCTCTCCAGTCGCCGTTAGTCCGAAAAAGGCAGGTCATAGGGTTAATCTCAAATTGGTAAAATGTTTTGAGTTACTTTTGAGTGTTTATATCAAAATTGATAATATGACTTTTTTTTCACTTCACCTGTACAGTGACTTCTTTCAGATTACAGAAACTATTTATGGGTCGAATGCATTTTTTGTATTTATTTATTTATTCTTCTTTTTATTTATCAACTCTTGTTGTTAAAGCCAAGGATTCTCAGAAAGCGAACTTAATAACTATACTAGCCAAGAAACCCATGGAGAGAAGACAAGGAAGGAACCTTGGTCAAACGTGTACAACTTTTTTTGTCGTCAATTTTTTACGTTTATTGTTTTTTTTTTTAATAAGTGACTTTTTGCCTTTTTCAACAAAACTTCCACTCGTTTTCGATTTTGTTTTCTATATGCCCTCATCCGATAGCCGAAAGTCCGAAAAAGGAAGGTTCTGACAGGATAAATCTTAAAATAGTAACATGTTTTGAGTTGCTTTCGAGTTTACTTTTTACATCAATATTGATAACATTACTATTTTCTGTTCAGATTACAGAAACCACTTAGGAGTTGAACATTTTGTTTTATTTGTCTTTTTTTTTTCATATATCAACTTTTTTTTTTTAATAAGTGACTTTTTGTCTTTTTCAACAAAATGTCCACTCGTTTTCGATTTTGTTTTCTATATGCCCTCCTCCGATAGCCAAAAGTCCGAAAAAGGAAGGTTCTGACAGGATAAATCTTAAAATAGTAACATGTTTTGAGTTGCTTTCGATTTTACTTTTTACATCAATATTGATAACATTGCTATTTTCTGTTCACTTAACCTGTACAGTGACTGCTTTCAGATTACAGAAACTACTCAGGAGTTGAACATTTTTTTTTATTTGTCATTTTTTTTTCATATATCAACTCTTAATTGTTGTGAAGCCAAGTATTCTCATAGAAAGCGAACCTAATCACTGTACTAGCCAAGACCCAATGAAGAGAAGACAAGGAAAGAACCTTGGTCAAAAGTTTATAACCTATTTGTCTTCTTTTTATACGTTTGTTATGTTTTTTTAATAAGTAGCTTTTTGTCTTTTTCAACAAAATGTCCACTCGTTTTCGATTTTGTTTTCTATTTGCCCTCCTCCGATAGCCGAAAGTCCGAAAAAGGAAGGTTCTGACAGGATAAATCTTAAAATAGTTACATGTTTTGAGTTGCTTTGGAGTTTACTTTTTACATCAATATTGATAACATTACTATTTTCTGTTCACTTAACCTGTACAGTGACTGCTTTCAGATTACAGAAACTACTTAGGAGTTGAACATTTTTTTTTATTTGTCATTTTTGTTCATATATCAACTCTTAATTGTTGTGAAGCCAAGTATTCTCATAGAAAGCAAACCTAATCACTAAACTGGCCAAGACCCAATGAAGAGAAGACAAGGAAAGAACCTTTGTCAAAAGTTTATAACTTTTTTGTCTTCTTTTTATACGTTTGTTATTTTTTTTTT